>CM032388.1:6430635-7675635 GCA_019049475.1 Eueides isabella | reverse complement strand
GTTACTCATAATTGAACATTATAACAATTTCTTAGATATTATCAATGTTGACATTCAAATGTTTACAATATAAGTATAGCAAATTATATTTTATTTTTATTGTATAATAAATAGGCAATTTTAATGTTAAATCTTTTCTTTGAGGAATAAAGGAATGAAGCAAAACAAAGTTTTTATTTGAAAAATATATATAATAAGGTAACAAAATATTTACACCGCTTCAACCAATCTCAACAATTGCACTATTCACTATTTGAGCAATAAAATAGTAGTTCACAACTCCCATTTCCCTTATAACTAGATAGGAACTAGACTATTCCTTGTAGAAACCTTCTATTATGTCTTTGTACTTATCATAAACAACATTCCTCTTTATTTTTAAGGTAGGTCCTGAAATTATAAAAATATGTTTATTACCGAAATAAGATGTTTGGTATTATAATATAAGTTTATGGATAATAGAAAACACATTTTTTAAAGTTTATTTTTAAATATTACTATTGTGAAAAACATATTACCTAATTCTCCAGTATTCATAGAAAAATCTGCAGGTAGTATAGCAAACTTTTGAATCTTCTGCGCGTTCGAAATAGCCTGCTTATTTGCACGGGCGAGGCCATCTTCTATGGCTTTGTAAACCTGAAAAAGTAAGATTTTTTAACTTTATTTTTTATCAGCTGCATCCTGCATATATCGGAGTAGGCAGAGAGAACTTTGAATGGAGGCACTCCGTGGTCACAAACCGCGCTATTTTCCAGACATTGCGTGTTGAGTAAGAGAACTCAACGCCGTGCTTTGTTATATTTTTTTAAGAAGAAAATAAAAAAAAAATCATTCCTCTGAGTGGGATCAAACTTACAACCGTGGTATTCACAGTCAGTGCCAGTGCCTGAGCTGGGACGAACGGGTGGATATTTTTTTTTTCATTAGAAAACAAAATTTACTAAACATGTTACCTATATCAATATGTAATAAAAGACTTAAAATTGTAAATAAACTGGTGAGTCATGTGCCTTGTATACATGTGTCATAAATATAATAAGTCTATTATTTATTGCTAAGATAAAGATTTTATCAATTTTAAATATTATATAATTATATTGTACGGCTTACTTATTTATATTAAATAATAACTTACAGCAGGGTCTTTAGTCCTAACAATCTCGCTGATTGTAGTAGCTTTGCTTCCAAGGTTAGCTACCCATTTCTTTGTCTCAGTGTCCAGTTCATCTAAAGCATCTCCAGTGACAGGATGTACTTTAGCCTTTAAACCAAGTAAAGTATATAAAGCGTAAAACGTCGCGTGTTTATACTATATTTAAACTGTTTTTTAATATCGTACAAACTAAAGACTTATGCGCAGCTGCACCCGCTTATACTTTGGTTATATTATAGACCTAATACACAAAGCTTTATATAATCTTTAACTTGTGCGATCGATGACATTTTTTGTTAACTTTTTTTTAATACATAAAAATTCAACATACATGTTATAATTAGTTTTTAGAATAAAAGTATCGTTCTTAAACTAACCTTAAGTGTTAATAGTATAGCTAAAAATTTCCGCCTGTCCCCAATAAGAACAGCATATCCTACATGCAATAGTTCAGATTGTACAACTTGCTCAATCAATACAGGTGCTATGTTTTCACCTCCAGCAGTAATCAACAGTTCCTGTAATAAAATACAACTTATCATCTCAGGCTTACATTAATACACTAAATAAAGTCTACATAAGCCCCCCACTATAATCCTATCTACTATGGAATTAAGATTAATTACGAAAAATAAATTTTATGATAACTTTATATTATTTTAAAATGTTATTACTCGTGTGTATAAATAGGTAAAGTACATATAAATATTTTCTACTATTTCCGAAAGCTGCTATGAAATATAAAATAACAATAAAAAAGGCACCTTTATTCTACCAGTAATATACAATAAATTGTTGCTGTCCAATCTGCCAACATCGCCGGAATGGAGCCATCCCTCCTCGTCAAGTGTAGATTTGGTTTTTTCTTCGTCGTTTAAATATCCCATGAACACGTGACGCCCCTTCATGAATATTTCACCTGGCCCATTAATACTAGCTGAACCATCGAATTTCGTTTCAGTGCCGTCAAGAATCTCACCAGATGAGTCCAGTTTGAACCTACGAACGAAAACTTTGATATAAAATTGGTTTTAGCTTTAAAAAAATGTACGATAATAATATTTTTTTATTTACTATTTATTGAGTAATAGAGAGTGATATATATAGGAGATCGTAGTATTAAAACAAACCAGAAAACAATGTCTGTAGATACTATACGTAATTAGTAGTCATAAAAGGTTTATTGGTGGCCATACTTACTTTGGGTATATACTAAGTGTGTGCGCTCCAGCCGCCTCGCTCATTCCAAAGGCGTCCATTATAGGGATGTCTAACGACATGAAGAACTTCTTGATATCAGGAGAGAGAGGCGCGGCGGCTGTGACGAACGTGGTGCACTTGTCTAGACCTAAATTGTTTCGAACTTTGTTGAATACTAGCGACTTGGCTACTTTGTAACCACACGATGTACCATCTTGCCTAGAAATATTCAAAGTAGCTCATGTTGTATATAATTATTACATATATTAAAAATTGTGGGTAATCATGCAAAACAAAACCTATAGTTATAATCAGACCTAACAATTAAATGGTAATTCTAACTAATTAATTATTGCATAAGTACGTTATGATTAAAGACGGAACGCACTCACGTACTGTAGATGGGATGAGATGAGGAGTACAACTACTTTTAAAATTATAGATTAGGGATTTTGTATTAAAACGGTACATGCATTTTTCTAAATTCTCTACAAACCACGGGATAGAGACGTACCAATACTTTATCATTTGTGATAGTGTGAAGTCTATAGGAAGACCTCTCATGTCCGCTGTGAAAGCACTAATAACAAATATATTTTTTTTATTTAAATATATATGAAATTAAATTTATACATGTCTTGTTAAGTTACTATATCAAACTTTACACACCCATTAATTCTCGCCAGGTGATGTTGTGCTCCCTTGTCTTTTGCCCACGTCGCCATAGATTTCTTTAAAGCCCCGCTGGAAGACCCAATAGCCATAATCTTTTCATACATTTTCTCCCATACTCTCGGTACCGCCAAAAATCTGATAATTAATAGATAATAATTTTATTGCACTTCTGTATTTATTTATTTATTAGGCAAGCCAACGTAACATACAACATTATACAAAAAAGTTTTATAAATACATGCAAATTAAAAAAAATGTTAACTTTATAACTTATAACTTTACCATCTAAAATATACATTATTTATAAAAAATATATAAAAAAAGAAAAACAATAACAAAGGGAATTATCTATTTAACTTGCAAATATTTTTTTAATTTCATGAATTAATTTGCATTATAACTTTTCATAGCTCGATTTAAAGGAGCATTTGTGCCCAGGTTCGAATTAACTTTTCTACTAAGAAACGTGTATTTTTTCTTTATTTTCATCCTTGCCGTGGTATAGCGAACATAATTTTTTCTAGAAGCTTACTGCAGTTTATCCCTCCATTTATAACCTTATGCAAAAAACAAATGTCTAGTATGATTCTACGGTTGTACAGTGAAAGCGTATTATAAAATTTTACAATTCCACATATCTCTTATTTTCTTTAATTTTACTGTCCTTATTATTTAAATATTTTAAAAACTTCTTTTGTACGCGGCGTTAAGCTCAACACACAATGCCTCAAATTCGGCGAAAAGTGGGGAACAGAAGTGGAACGGAGTGTCTTAACACTAGGTTCCCAAGTTTCCTCTGCCTACCCTGCCATGTGCGGGATACAGCGTGAAGCTGAGTAGAGTAGAGTTCTTTTATACTCTTTCTATCCTATCCTATCCCGTATTTGGTAGAAAGGACTCCAAACAGTGGCACAATACTCTAGTTTACTTCTCACCATTGTATTGAATAATATTAGTATAGTCGATTATTTAAATTATTTACTATTTCGTATGATAAATCCTACCGTTTTAAAAGTTGTTTTTAACAAATTTTCAGTATGAGGTACAAAGCTTAACGTGTTATTTATCGTGATATCCAAATTGTTAATTTGCTTTGTCCTATTTGGTGCTTCTCAATTTAAGTTATATATAAAATTTATGGTACCTAACTTTATAATTTTCCACTGAATGTAATAGTAAAACACTTCTAGTGGTTCAATTTTAATTGATTTTCATTACACCAAATAGCTATCTGTCCGGGTCTTGTTGGATCAATAATGCGTTATTTATGTTGTTTATCTTCTTATAAAATTTAAAATCATCTGCATATAGATAAAAACAGCAGTATTTAAAGCATTTCGCTATATCATTAATAAAAATTCCAAATAGAATAGGTCCCAAATGGGAACCTTGTGGTACTCCTGATGTTGCAATAAATGTATTTTATTTATATCCTGCCACAACAACGTTCATTTCCCTATTTTTTAAGTATGAACTAAACCAGTCTAGAAATCTCCCGTAGATATCATAATTTTTTAGTTTATGTATTAGAATTGTATCACTAACAACGTCGAAAGCTTCAGCAAAGTCTATGTAGTCTATTTGACCACCCTTGTCTAATGATTCTGACAAATTATCTACAAATAAAGCCAAATTTGACGTGGTTGACTTTTTGGCGATAAAACCATGCTGGTCTTCTGTAAATATAGATTTCATATGCCAATTAAGTGCTTCACAGATCAAAGACTCTAATTTTACCAAAGATAGATAATATGCATATTGGTCTATACCAACTGGTAATGTCCTTTTTGTCTTTGTTTTTGAATATCGGTTCAACTCGCGCTTTCTTCCATACCTTAGGAAGTTCTCTTTCATCCAAAGATTTTTTGTATATATCAAGTAACGGTTTAGTTAAGAACAGTGGACCTCGTTTCACAAAAATTGGAGGTATATCATCGGGCACAGCGCCCTGATTTTTAATTTTTTAATTTTATTTTCCAATTCAGCTTCCGTAATATTTATCTTTTGCATATTAGATATCTGGCATTCATTTTGAAAAATGATTTCTAAGTTAATATTAACTCTGTCTGGAATATATACACTAGAAAAATAATTAGCAAATTCATTGCAAATATCTGTTCCACTTGTTAACCTAGAACCATTTAGTGTGATAATAGCAGGGTAAACACATTTATTACATCATTTTTGTTTTAAAAAAGAATAAAAAAACTGAGGGTTAACAGATATATTACTCTCAACTCTGACGATGTACTGCTTATATTCTTTTCTTATCAGAAGATCATATCTTCTAAGTAATTTGAACTCAATTTCATCTAATGGATTTTTACTTATATTTTTTAAAACGCATTCTATATTTATTTTTTTCAGGTAATCTTTTAAGTAAAAACCAGTTTGTTGGAAACCCAGATGTATTTCTTTTTAAAATACTTCCGTCATTTCATTTACATTAGCACAACTTTGAAATAATACTTTCCAATTTATCGCTGCAAGTTTTTCACATGTAGATTTCCTTTTTATCCATGTATGCCATCAAAGTTCTGAGGACAAAAATGGCGTCCACAGTGTTCGATTCTGGTTGAAATTCTATTAAGACAGCACAGTATATGCGTAATCTAAGATCGGTCCTGCTTTTGAAAAGTTTCGTAGTATGAGGTTAAATGCTCCTGTAAGTACCAGATTTGCCATTGGCCTTCCGTTGTAAATTGGGATAATGAAAGTATGCCGCCACTGATAATGCATCTTTCCAGCGTTCAAGATATGTTTAAAAGGTTAAAAGATATCCAAGCTTCAATATTATCAAGTCCCACCGTATTTGCGGTTTTTTATGTCTCAAAGACAATTATTAGTCTTAATTAATAGTTATTAGACTAATAAACCTGAGTTTCATTCAGTAGCTTTTGGAAGAAGCTTCTCTATTTTTCTTTCACAGAAATCTAACTACACAACAGCGTGCCCTGAAAATGTCTGACATAAATAATGTTGCGATATCTTTCGTCGTTTAATCCACATGGCACCATGTGCCAGTTTGTATTTGAGATTCTGCTCCTCCACAGGTTCAAGTGTTACATATAATAACAACAACTCTTTTCTTTCGCCTCTATATACTCCAGTGTGGTTTCAGGAGAGTTAGATTGCTTTATCTCGTTAAAACACTCTTATGATCACCTCCTGCACCATGTCATACCACCATCATATCGTACCTGCACTAGCTTTACTGCCGCAATGATCGCCGTCTAGCTCAATTCAAATGACATGTTTATGCTCGCCGCCCATGTGCCTTTATCATTTTTATACACACACACACACACATATATATATATATATATATATATATATATATATATATATATATATATATATATATATATATATATATATATATATATATATATATATATATATATATATATATATATATATATTTATATATATATACATATATATATAAAGACAATAGACAATTGACTGAAATAAATTTCTTTATTTTACCAACCTTGTTGGTCTTACTTCTTTGAGAGTCTCAACTAAGCTTCCTTTAAGAGCATCAGGTTGTGCAAAATATACCGTCACGGCGTTCGTTAGAGTTGTGTAGATATCCACTACCTGTGAACATAATATTATAAAATATTTACTCTAGAAAATTATAGTTTATAATTGCATACTATAATATCTGTATAGTTAGTCTCTTGCAATTTGTAAACACACAATCGGTGCAAAGTTTATTGTTACATAACGCTTTAATATACAACTTGCATATAATAACAATAGAATTGTCGAGGCAATTCCCTACTCAAGGAAAATCATGACCGATTCATTATTGTGATTTTAAACATTTTTAATGACGCTTGCTTTTTTACTTGCCCACCTCGATTAGCTGACCGTGAGAATAATAAGCAAAACTAAGATTAAACAAATTGTAATTGTAAATGTGTTTTTTTACTTTAATATTTTTTTAAACACTACATACAAGAAGATTTTATATAAGTTTATAAAGTTATAACTTTACACCATTCAATGATTTTTTTTAATATTTAGACGAATGCTTCGCTGGTCTGGTAATAAGATTTTTATCTTATTAGACCCAAGTTGTTTGCCATTCTTCAAAACAAAATATTTATAAAATAGGCGCAAAATAAAAGTCGCAGAAAGGATTTCTATCACCCCCACCAAATGGACAGCGCATGATGAAATTTATTATTAGCCTTAATCTTTATTTAACTTTGACTATTCGCCTCTTATCTTTCCATGCAGTTGATAAGTTGTGTATTTGAATCAATAAATACTACACGTTTATTACCTTATATTATGACACATTTTTACTTCTCTCTCTTCTCAGCTTCACGCTGTATCCCGCTCGAGGTAGGGTAGGCAGAGGGAACCCGGGAACCTAGTGTTAAGACACTCCGTTCCACTTCCGTTTCCCACTTTTCGCCGAATTTGAGGCATTGCGTGTTGAGTGGCCTTATTACCAGAGCGAATAAATTAAATATTTCATTTCCTCGACTGAGGATTGAACCCAGAACCTGTCGGTTACAGTCACACTCTTATGCCGCTGCGCCACGACAGGCCTTACACATATATTTTATATTCTACTTATATTTATAAACAAATATATTGTTACTAAGTAAATTTAAAAAAATAAGCATGTTCCGCCAGTTTATCGTATTTTCCTATGGAGTTAAAATATTACTTATTTTACATATTTACTTATTATTAACTTAACATTTTTATATTACCTGTGCTGCAACGTGGCTCAGTGGTAAATATGATATCAGTCGTTCGTCGGTTGGTCTCAAATCACGTATTCTCTCACTGATAGTATACGCGTCCCAAATTAGGTTATCATGCGACAACATTACAGCTTTTGGTGGGCCCACTGTGCCGGACTAAAATTATAATATTAGCTTTATTTTGTATATTTTATGGATTTTATTATTAAATATTGTATATTTATCACATATAAAAGCTTTTTTGATTCAAGAAAACCTTTTATATATTTTTAGTTATAGCGAGTTTTGCAACACAAATGCACACATGCATACCTAAGAAAATGATAACAATTATTTACTATTGATTTGTTATCATTAAATCTTTTTTTTTAATGCTTTATCTGATTATTAGTATGAAAATGTTTATTTTATCTTTACATGAAAAAATACACTTGTGTCTACTATTATGTATATACCTACGTATTTTACCATCTTTCAAATCAATTTGGTCAGAAAATATGTATGATGTCATGTAATCTATACTTATGATAAATCTGTAACCGATCACTTTATCTACATGGGAGATATATTAATGAAAATCTTATCTCCTATGAGAAGACGTTAATTAATGTAATAGGGTCCAAAATAGTGATTTTTTAAATACATAGTTGCATTCATGTAACATATTAAATTCCTACATTTTATTTTTCATTTAGTTGAAACGAAAGTTTTCAAAGTATAGTTAAATAGTTAACTAAAACGTGATAAGTTAATATATATAATAAAAAAGTAGTTGAAATTTGTATATTAAATAGTGTAATTCAAGCAGTCGAACCCGCGGGTAGATCTAGTATATAGGTAATATTCTTAAACGGATAATGTTTTCATATTGCAATAAATAGTTTGTAATACATTTACATTTTTTATGACTATATGGAAACGTTTAAGACATTTGCACTGCAATTTGGACTTTATACCTCCGCTTGACTTGACAATGTTGAATAATTCACAAGTTTCATGAGTGTTAGCTAGCTATATTATAATACTTTAAGGGGAAAAACATGATCTTTTTTATTACGTCATAATTATATCGTTCCATATATTGAGAATTATATTTTTTATACAACAAATATCTTATTAATATTAAATATCTTTCTAATGAATCTCTAATCTGAATTATCTGAATTATATACTTACTATATATATCACAATCACACATATCTACTCATTATTATCGCAAGATAAGTATGAAAAAAAAAATCGCAAAGATTCATGATGGATCCATACACTCCGTTGCCATTCGGAATTATATTTTTTATCTTAAATCTCGTTCTCTATCTAAATGGGTAGGTATATTGGTTAATGCCATAACATACGATATTTTTATCTGCTATTGATTTGGAGACTAATTTTATAATATTAACCTGATTAACATTATCTAAAAGAATCACAATACTTACAGTATATACAAGTGTACAGCATTCGTTAACAGCGATAGATTTCAAAATATTGTCGAGTTGTGTGTCAGGTTCTTTAGAACCCATTTCCATTAGCTGGTCCCACTGAGGAGAGATATAATTATATATAATATTTATTAAATATTACCAGCATTAATAAGGCATGTCGTGGTCCCCATTTCGTAGTAATCTAATATTTTCAATTTAAATATTCGATGTTCTCATTTCTTCGCTTTGGTACAAGGCAAAACGTGGCTTTGAGTTCCGCCACTCAACACGCAATGCCTTAAATTCGACGGACGTGGGGAACGGAAATGGAACGGAGTGTCTTAACACTAGGTTTCCAAGATCCTTTTGCCAACCCTGCTATGTGCAGAATATAGCGTGAAACTTAGTATTTTTTAAATATTACCTAAGTTACTAGATTATGTGTAATGTAAATGTATGAAATGAAAGTAACTTACACTATACACTCCAGGTACGGAAGTAACTACAGGACCTTCCCACTGTACAATAGCTTTCAGATGTTTTAATCGACTCTGTATCGAGAGTATCTTTTCCAGCTGCTTTTTGTCTTGAACAGCACAAATGTTCGCGCGTGATGTTTCAAGACAGTGAAAGCACGCTTCTGCTGAATTAGTTGTATATATACCCGCTGCATAACCTCTAAAATAATATGTACTGTGTGAGCTTTCATCACACTTTTAACTTTTGAAATTAACTTTGAAATGAATTAGATGAATTAAACTTTTATGCACACATCAACGTTTAAAATCGCAATTAATATTTACTAACAAACACATATTGCAGTAAGTAGGTAAATACTAAATAGTAACGTAACCTATATATATATATATATATATATATATATATATATATATATATATATATATATATATATATATATATATATATATATATATATATATATATATATATATATATATATATATATATATATATATATATATATATATATATATATATATATATATATATATATATATATATATATATATATATATATATATATACATATACATATACATGTACATGTACATATACATATACATATACATATATACATATACATATACATATATACATATATATATATATATATATATATATATATATATATATATATATATATATATATATATATATATAAATATATATAGGTTTTTTATATCCTAGTTATGACAATTTGAAAAAAATGAAAAAAACTTTACTGACTAAACAATTTAATTTAATTTAACAACTTACCCAGCATGAATAGCCGCAAGATCGGAAATGTACCACTGTTCGGAATTGAATCCTAAAATACAGACTGAGTGGTGTCGTTCAAGTCCCAACTTTAGAAAAGCTTTTGCTATCGTGCGTACGTTTTCCTGGTATTGTCTAAAATTAAAACTTACTATTATACATATTTGTATTGTCATAAAGTACATAATTATATATTTAAATAATTACAAGTATATAAAATATAAATATACTAATATATATATGTTTTTTAAAGGAAAACTATTTATAAGCGCAATTAGACAAAACTACATTGTTTCTTACACATTAGTTATACAATGTCATTTATGTTGTTTATATATAGATATATATGTATGTAAGTATATTAAGAATGGATGTACTCGTGACATTGTGCTATTATTAAATGACTCTAATATTATAGTACATTAGGGCTTAATGACGGTGCGTTTTTACTCACTTATATGTAAGTGTATGCCATTTTCCGTCTTGTTTCTTTGTGACTAGAGCAGCTGCGTTTGGATAACGAGCTACAATCCTGTTTAGAAGACCAGGCACTGATAGAGGAGGTTCCGCCGCAGGTCCACGGGAGCCAAGGCGAAGTTTAACATGCCCCCCTGGTGTACAACATATATAACTGTCGGCTGGTATAACTTGGTCAGGTCCTAAAACATATTTTTAAGATTAGTCATTTTATTTTATTAAGTTAAACCTTACTTACATCTTTTTATGATACGAAATACAATGTAAATAAAGTGTTTTTAGGTTTTATAAATAGTGGAAAATATTTAAAGAAATATAATTGTATTTTAGTAAGAAATAGAAGAAAATGCCTAATAGACACTAATTTATCTTTTTGTTTAAATTATATGATATAGTTACATACATTTTTCATATCAATAAATAAACAGAGGACATTAGGTAGATACTTCTTTTTTTATTATTATTTCTTCTTATAGCAAAACGGAATAAACCTGGTGGTGGTAGTGGGATCTCGTGGTCTTTACGAGATTGGGGATCTATTGCCAGCCTTTATACACACAACAAATTAAAGCACTATGCAAAAATTGTAAGTGCTTGTATAAGTGTATTCGTTTATAGCTTAGAATAGCCAGATAAGCGCCAAACGCTGTCATCACATATTTGTATTTAGTATTAAAAAAGACAGTAGAGTAATGTTGAACATTCGTACATACATATATAACGGCATGTAAGAAAAGATATTACTAATTAAAAATATTATAAGCTATATTTACCATTTAAGTATTTTTTACTATCTATGCCATTAGAAACTTGCATCTTGCTAACTTTTACAATTTCTTCTCCGTTTTCCACGATGACTGTTGAAGCGTCCTGCAATAATTTTACGTTTTATTATTTTTTTATCAAAAAACAATGATAATAATTGCCCCCTATTGACCTTTAGCTAAATTTTATCAGCGCAGCATAAAGTCATTAAAAGATACAAAGTTATCAACTTACGTATGCGTACGAATTCTATAGCTTTTATTTTTTAAAAGCAACAATTCATTTATTAAATTTTGACCTGAATCTGCTACTGAATATAACGATTACCTGAGATTTTAAGTGTAAAAAATTAGACCAAATGATACAGCCCAGGTATAATAGCAGCCAAATCGCTGTTTAAAACATGATTAACTACATGCAGGTCATTTAATATACAGTGGCGGTAAAGTTGCCAATCATCAACATACGGATGGAAATGAGAAGTAACGACTATGACTCTAGAGATGTTATTAATAAATACAAGAGAGATGTTATTAATAAAAAGAAACGGAGAAAGAACGCCTTAGACAACTGGCTCTCTCTCTCTAAACATAAAATTATAAAAAATATTTTCGAAAATCATCACCGTGTAGCTTACTAATATTATATCTGTGTCAAATACGTTGACAATTCTAACCCGTATCTAGAAAATATTTAAATGTTAATACAGATTTCCAAAATATGCTTGTTTCCCTGACCTATAGTTATGTAAAAATCAAGAGTTGTGTATAAAATACTCAAGTGTTCATTAGTTCATTAAATTACTAAGAAAATGTGCATGAGCAGAGGTTACGCTCTTAATGCTCAGTATAAATTTAATTGTTTCTTGCTTAGTGCGTGTAGAGAAAGAATTCTTATTAGCGAAGAAGAGAAAATAATTCTTAGTAAAATATATATATATATATATATATATATATATATATATATATATATATATATATATATATATATATATATATATATATATATATATATATATATATATATATATATATATATATATATATATATATATATATATATATATATATATATATATATATATATATATATATATATATATATATATATATATATATATATATATATATATATATATATATAAACAAAAAGGTTACGAGCCATAACGTCGTCTAGTGTACGAAGTTCATAGTATATTACAGTAAAACAGTCAAACTATAATATATTTATACATATACATATTATGTTACTTGTAAATTTTGATAAAACAATTTTGGTATCCAATATACAACCACGTGACCGGTTGAGTCAAACTATTTTATTTATCTTAGAATTATTTATTCGCTAATAGACGTCCACGTCACTTGTTTTACGATATTCTTATTTCTACAAATTGATTAAATAGGTCTCTATTATTACTTTACAACTTTCAGAGTGCACTTTTATTTAATACAAATTATCTAGTAGGTAACACAATAACGTGTTTAATCATAATATTGTAAAATACAACCGTAACATATAAAACTTTATGGTGCATGATAAATATTACTATCAACTTATTATCTTAATCGATTATCCATAAAATTTTGTTGTATGTTGTAAATAAACGAATGTTTCATAAATTGACACGTGGTTGTATATTGCATACCAAAATTATTTTATCAGAATTTGCAAGTCAGTTTTAGCAACTTGCTCATTGTCAACACATTTTCTCTATACAAATACCGGCTAATCTTTTTCTTCTTTTTACCTTTTTAGAGTAAAAGAATAAATAACACGTAAATGGTGCTAATTGCAATAAAAACTACTGCGTAGATTCAATCGATACTTTGAATTTTTGCTTATATTAGCCTTGTTATATGAGTACTCTAAACATACAGGTAATGAATATGCGACTAAGTCTGAAGTGCGTGAAGTTAATTTCGAAAAATAGCGATTAATTGTGAGGCGGAAACAAAATCAATTACTTTCTAAACATCCTATGACGTAAATAAAGCAAATGGAGGAGCATGAAAGTTCACAGGCATAGGAAAGAAGTGTTAATTTAATTAATTGTATTATTAGTATACATTTGGTGGTTTTGAAATACACTTAATTAATAAAATAACTAACACGTTCCCACGTGCTTGATATGCTTATTTTGTATAAAATTATCTTACTGAAAACATATTGCTAAAGTAATGGGATATCTATATTGGGTTCTAAATTGACTTCTTTTTTAACTGACATTTTTAACATATTGATTTAATTATATTTAAAGAACTCAGTACCATTCTTTGTCGGTGTCATCGAGATCGACTCATTAAACTGACATTTAACATGGCTTTCAACTCATGTTTATATTTTTGATGGGATATTTAAATTTTTTATAAGAAATTGTAACTGTTAATCATTAATACTTTGGTATTTTCAAAATCATTTCGTTTCCCTACGTTCTTTGATCTAACTTTTATTTTATTCTTTCACCTGCATAGTAATTATAAATAATTAATCAGTTATCAAAAAATATATATATGCATGATACGCTAGTGGTTTTTAACAATTATGCATTTTTTTATGCATGTAGACTTTTACGAGTTATGAAGGGCTCAAAAGTCGCTGAAAATAGTTTGGTGCAAAATACACATTGCACGTTTCCACCTTTTTTACTTTATTCTGTATTTCTACAAGTATAAAAATATTTTTTTTACATTTTCCCTTAGTATGTTGCAAATTCACGAAAAATAATAAAGTCTTTACTTATTATTATAATAAAAGTCTTTACTCATTTCCTTATTACATGATTAAATTTATTTAAATCAACTAAAAAGGAAATATAATATGTATAAACATATTATAGTTTTACTAAATATACTTTGAACTTTGAACACTAGACATAATTGAACGTTAACGTGGCTCGTAACCTTTTTGTAGTAAAAAATAAACCTTCCATTTGCAATCACTTTTTGTTTTAAAAAACTATATATATATATATATATATATATATATATATATATATATATATATATATATATATATATATATATATATATATATATATATATATATATATATATATATATATATATATATATATATATATATATATATATATATATATATATATATATATATATATATATATATATATATATATATATATATATATATATATATATATATATATATATATATATATATATATGTGTGTGTATATATACACACACACGTGAGTAGGCTTAAAACATTCAGTACATGCGCGCACGGTTTTTTATTTTGTTTTGCGGTCTCAGATACGGCGCGCGACCAATTATGTACGAAAAAAAATCTATAAGAGAAAATTAATACCTGGGTAATTATTTTATGATATTTGTATGTTAGTACTTGATTTTATGTATAATATTTAATAATATTTAATAATGGTTATAAGGTTTTATAAATTTTAACATTTTTAACCTAAAATGTCTAGCATACTAGAGAAGGTGGAAATAGAAGATGAAGTCTTTGATGATATGCCGAGAATGTGCATGTCCAGAAGATTTAATGGAGATTGGTGATGAATAGGTTATAAATAAGCCTAAAATAGTTACAAGAACCTTTTTTTATTTGTTGCCCTTTTTTGTGTTATTAGCATTTTGGTTATAGCTAGAAATTGGTGAAAAAATACTTGAAAAACAAGTACAGTTTAACAGCTCCGTCAATTTGGTGTTACTATTAATGGATAACGTTTGACATCAAGTATGATTATAGTCTGTGTATTAGTTATAAGGAAAAATTAGGAAAAAATATATATTTTGTTTTTGTTGTTTAAATTTGCGCCTAAAGAGATTTTTTTAAAGATATTATGGACTGTTGTTCTATCCAGTATAAATAAACAAATATATGCATAAATAACTTGTTATTATTTTTATTCATACAGCTAACACTTCATTTAATTATACTATAATATATATATATATATATATATATATATATATATATATATATATATATATATATATATATATATATATATATATATATATATATATTCCACAATGACTTGCAATATTGTTTAGTTTTTTTAACAAAGACACGTTGCGGAATGACCGACCGCGCGCGACTGGTTGTGTTCGGCGCAAGGGTGCGTCCGCTGGAAGGTTAAGTATTACTATTACACTCTTGTATTACTATTACACGCATAGTAATATTCTGTAGAATATAGAGTCGATCAATAATAATACGTAATATATTCAATATATAATATTTGTAAGTACTCATATATTGTTCATTGTCAGTAGTTAATTACTTAAATATTATTGTATTAAATTTTGACAGCAAAATTATACTTTTATATTGAAAATACCGTAGATTGAGTAGTTTTATATTTATCCGATTAAAAAATGTTTCAATATTTGTATAAAAAATGGGGAATAACATTTGAAATGTTACAAAAATATGTCATACTTATAGGTGCTTATGTACTTATGTGATTATTTTAACAATTGATTAATTTGTTAATATGGGATTAACTTTTTCGCTGCTCGGAAGTATTAAGATAACATTGGCAATGTAAGCTTCATTTAACACTTATCAGCTGTTAGTACCGAGCAAGCTAAAATTAGTGAGGATACGATGACAGTGAAACTGATAATTCTACTGAATTAAAATTTACTATTTATATATCCCGCTTCAATTATTTCTACAAAATATATTCTGTTCATTACCTACCTATAATTACAAATAACGTGTGTCAAGATAAACGGAAAATTAAACACTCAAATATGTACATTATCTTTGTACCTATTTAAGTGTTAAGTGTTAAATTCCATCGCAATCAATCGTAGTGTACCGTGGCATGTTTGTGATAATATAGATACTTACAAAACTAAGAGTAAAAACCTAGTTAATATTGCTATTTCTGGTAGTCGATATAGTCTTAACATTAATGACTACTTATTATACTTATTAAGTACTCATTTTGTTACGTACATAATAATTTACTATTAATAAATAATAATAATTAGAACAAAACAGGTCTAGCAAAAATCAAGTTTCCTAATTGATATTAAGTGATAAATGTTACGGACACGCAACTTTTATGTTATATTTTATTAGTAAATTTCTATTCCATTTATTAAATAAAAAATGTAAATCAACTGCTATAATATAAATCCAAACTTTTGTGTTTTGTAAAATTATATAACATAAATAAACAAACCAATGTGTAAATTTCGGCAAATGCGGCCAGATAACGGACGTAACGGGTTTATCAAAGGTATCGTTCGGCTGACTAACAAGTGACGTAAGTTGGTAACCGCGTGCGCTTTGGACGACGAAAATAGTAAGGAAAATGTATCGCCCAAGTATGTATGAAGAAGTAATTTAAACAGAAATATTTAATAGGTTTCGATAAAAAAATTTATAATCTACTTACGATACTATACGTATCACAAACACAAGAAAAAATGTCTATGTAAGTCAAATTTCAAAATACTTAATTTGTAATTACGACAGGTCAATTAATTATTAATGACTAAGAATAATATAAATAATAAGAATTCGATGAAAACAATCTTACCTACCTACTACCCATAAAATCTCAATATTTTTCGTACTGTTTTGCACTATACTGACACACTTAAATGTTCACATAGTAATTAAAATACTTAATTACATAGAAAAATATTTATTTTTTATAAAAATAAAAACAATAAATAATATCTTCGGAAAAGTTCAAGTGAGATTTAAAAATATAGATTGCAAATTTACAGCGACCGCGACGATACAAGTGCGCCAGCCAACTGGCGGTTTGCCCTATCACACCACTCGACAGTGTAAAGTTCACCATTGGCAGGGTAGAGCGTGTACAATTCTTAACATCTGTTTTATGTTTAGTATCGTTAAAAACTCCTGCAATACACGACAATTATATGTAATTTTAAAATGCATACCGTGATAGAGTCGCGTGTTGGTGCAATATTCGCGTCCATGTTGCGTCTCAGCGGGCGGCAGAGACACACGACCGCGCTAAAGTCCGAATGTTCTTCGTTTGCGTGTACCCGCCGTTTTTCTCCGGCTGAAACACTGATAAACTACTAACTGGCTTTGGCTATCAGTAAATGATAATTGACGCATTACTTAAAATTATCCTATAATATACATATAGTTAATGCATAATCTTATCTTACACATTTATTATTGCAGTATAAATTATATATTTTTAGTTATTCATTATTTATTATGAAATATTTAGAAAATAACATATAAATAAATGATTTAGTTATGAATGTATGGAAGCTTCAACAGCCTAACAAATTCTCACGGTAATCGAAACAGCAATTATTACAGTAGCTAGCTAATATTAAGACGCATCAAAATAGTGTCATATTCTATTTCTTTACTCTCACTCAATAATAAGATAGATAAACCAATCATAGAAGTTATACGACCGACAGTTGTGAAAAGAATAGAAGCAAGATTGTTTATTATTATTTAACCTTCAAGATTTTTTATCTATATGTAGTTATATGTATTTGAAACATATTCAGCCTCAGCAATAAGTATTCGCTGAAGAACTTAATTTTCAGGTAGATGCAAATAACAGCATGGAATTTAATAAATTGTTTTATATATTTATTATTAAAATTTAAATGATGTTCTTGTCAAGGCAGTAAAAAGCGAGTGTTTATTGCATTGTATGAAATTTGCTACCTAATGAAAATCTATTTATTTATTATATAAGAATAAACAAATCCGTTAGGAACTTATGAAATGTGGCAAGAAGTTGCAGTATAAGATTTTTTCAGCTTACGCTGTAGCTGCTAGTGTTAAAACACTTCGTTCCGTATTAATTTGAAGCATGTCGTGTTGTGTGGCGGAACTTAACGCCGCGCTTTGCTTTGTTACCAGGGCGAAGAAATTAAAATATTATAATTAAAATATTATATAAATATTTAATTTGAAAATATTGAATATTTCGTTTGCTCGAGTGGGGGTCGCACCCTCAACCTGTTCCGGTTGCAGTCTCCCGCTTGTGCCTCAGCGCCACGACAGGCCTCAACAGTAAAAGAAGAAATCCGAAAAAAATAACTATACCTAATCATGAAATTGGTACGAAACTTCGATTGCCATACATTACTTTCTTTTATCATTAAAGCGAGTGAACCGAGCGGAGGTTCTCCCCCTAATAAGAAAATACTAAGTTATTCAACATGACTTTTTGCTAAGTAACTGTTATTAAGTTTTACATGAAATATAATCGAACTCGACAAATTTCTACAGAATCTAAATGAGTTCAAAACTTGTTTTGTTTTAGTTGAGTAAATAATTAATGTAGATTTTTTTTTATTATATAATATTTTGAATGATACAATTAGTAATCATTTCGAGTTATTATATTAAGTATACAACAGATTTTTATTTTAAGATACATAGTAATAAAGTATTAAAACTTATTGAAATCGATCATAGATTAGAAGAATAGGTATGGATATACCTAGTCTCTATTAGAATAAACCACAATTCGTATTTACATCTCTATTAGTACTGAAATAAACCAAAAATAATAATTTCAAAAGTAAATGGTTTTAGGAATGCTTTGAGCTTTATAAGCAAAGAAACTCGTTGAATAGACTTGAAGAGAAAATTTTAGAAGAGCAATACAGATTCAAATTGAAATTCGAAAACTAAGGGACCTTTTACCACAGCATAAGTATTATAAGATAATGTTTCGGTTGTTACTTATCAAATCTTAGGTCAAAGCCGCTAGCCTACTTGAAGTAAGCTAGCGAGAGGCACCCAAGTGCGTGAAGATAAACATTAAAAAGTAACTTTTTACACTATTTTCAATGAAATGTATGTAGATGCGGATATTATGTTTATATATTTTTTGTGTTAACATGTCGAAATATTTTTTAAATAATCGTTTTGGCATACTCAAAGCTAAGTACCTACTTGTAAATAATATGTCTATGATTGGAATTCAAACTTGGAAGACTTTCTTGTTCGTACCTTTGCCTTGTTCTGTATCCTGGACATTGCAGGGTAGGAAGAGGGAACTTGGGAACCTAATGTTAAGACGTTCCGTTCCATTTTCCACTTTTGAGACATTGCATATTGACTAACGGAAATAAGTCAACGCTTTTCCTACCAGTGTATATTTGTATATATAATTTTATTAATATAACTTTTTCTAACTAACTTTTTGTTTCCAATATTGAACAGAAAGGATCTAAAATTTTTATATTCATCTGAGTATTACATACTATTTCTTTATAATATTTTCATGGGATCTCTTGTTGAAAGGCACTGTTTAAAATATATTCCAATATAATGGCTTTACTAAACTCTATCTTTTAAGTTCGACTTACTCAAAGCCTTTCACCATAACTTAGAAACATATTCTAAACACGCCAAATTCGTTTAAATTTATATCGATGTGAATTAAAGACAAATAATTTGTTTTATTTTTTAAATTGTAGTAGATATTACAGCGATGTTCTCTAAGGGGTAATGATTTGAGGAACCTTACCCTATTTATTCAATTTTCAATAATGATTTCATTGAATGCATTTTTTAGACTTCAATGCACTTCATTGTACTTTTATGTTACAAGTCACAAAAAATCATAACATAGACTTATTTTTAATAAAAATATCTGATTGTGACTTTGACTTGTTAATAGTGTTAGTACAATTATTCTTATTTTTTGTATACACACCTAGGTACATAAACTCGAACCATTAAAGTAATAACTTTTGCTTTTCATTATCTACTTAAAATCTATAAAAAAAATAATTCTTTAATGGTTCTGCATCTTTAAAAATATCTTTATTTAATTTAATGGTTATCTAGCTAGTTTATCTTTATTTCTTGTTACCGTCGTATGGCTGTTACTGATTTTCCTATAACACACTATAGTAGTGCCTTTTTTTGTCAGGTAAACAATATTATAGCTAGCAGAGTAATGCGGCCTGTTGGCACAGGAGCACAAGAGTGTAATTGTGTAAGCGATAGGTTTTTGTGTGGGTTGTGTGTTCGCACAATCTCCACTCGAGAAAATGAAATATTTATTATTTAATAAAAATAAATCTTCGCTACGTTTATATGAAAAACACCTAGAAACCGTATTATTTTCAAATTTTAATTGCATTTATTCTATGAAGAAATGTAATATTAAATATTTTCAAATGAAGTTTTTAAGATTTTCATTTTTTAGCTCAATAATAAAGCAACGCGCCGCATTGAGTTCCGCCACTCATCACGCAGTGCCTCAAATTCGGCGAAAAGTGGGGAACGAAACGGAGTGTCTTAACCCAAGGTTCTTGCTGCCTACCTTGTCATGTGCAGGATACAGCGTCAAGCTGAAAAAAAAAAATTCGGTTTCTGAAAAATGTTTCATAGAAAATACATATATATATATATATATAACAGTTTGATATAATTGCGGTCATTGAACTAGCTGCTTGGTCGCTAGCAGGTTCGTGCTTTCAATTTTATTAGATAAGCACAATGTTAATTATTTGTACAAATCGTGAAATAATACAACCCGAAAATATTTTCACTAACAGAAATATTAAATTGCCCTAAGTATAAAGATTTGTTGAGATAAACTTTTTGATATTATGATTGTAGTCCTCCGCCGACCGTCGTGACTTATAGTTCGTCCTGAATGACCTGACTAATCTTAAAAAAAACTATTCGCCTTTTTTTACTTCTTAGTGTTTTAAGCTTTACTTTTTCCTAGCGGGGTATCCAGGTGAACGGAGCGCCAATCGCTACGGTCGCTTTCGCTTCATGTACTGTTGGTGCTCAAATTTTCAGTCTAAAATCTGCCCAAACGTACAGGGTGTCCAGTGGTAGATTTCAAACTTTGAACAAACATAGTTTTTGAACGCCACACGCTAGAGGGGCGTGGGGGACGTCTTTAGAAGCGCAAACGCTGCGGATTTTTTAGTAGCCATGGAACAGTGGAGTGGAGAGCATCGCGCTTTTGCCGTCGAGGCGTACATTTCGAGTGGATTTTCGCTGACTGAAGCACGCCGTCGATTTAATAATCGTTACGGTATTCGTCGATTAAGTGATGGACCATCGATCAACCTCATACAGTCATGGGTAGCATCGGTACGGACCTACGCCATCGGTAGCCACGGATGAAAATTGCGAGCGTGTTATGGTTTCTGTCGTTGAAAATGCCCGATTATCACTGCGTGCACGTTCATCGATATTGGACTTTGACAACTTTGCAGGTTATAATGCGAAAAAAACTCAAGTTTCATCCATATAAAATTCAAATCGTGCAAGATTTACACGATTCTGACTTTGAATTAAGAAAAACTTACGCAGAGGTAATGTTGTTGAGATTTCCTACTGCTACTCGGATGGGCAACATATTCTTCAGTGACGAAGCTCACTTTCATATCGGAGGATATGTAAATAAGCAGAATTTCCGTTACTGGGATGTCCACAACCCAAGACAAATGCATCAAGAGCCTTTACATAAGCCTAAAGTAACAGTTTGGTGTGCCATATCTGCATCTGCAATCATAGGGCCTTATTTCTTTGAAAATGGACGTGGCCAAACTGTAACTGTTAATTCGGAGAGATATGCCCAGATGTTAAATTACTTTTTCAGACTAGAACTTCAGAATAGTCCATCCTTCAACCGAAACACATGGTTCCAGCAGGACGGGGCCACAGCTCATACTGCTAATGTGTCCATGAATGCAGTGCAGCAGTTATTCCCTGAAAAAAACATATCCCGAAACGGTACCATACCGTGGCCACCTAGGTCACCTGATTTAAGCCCATGTGATTTTTTCTTATGGGAATACTTAAAATCCATGGTTTACAAGACAAATCCGAGCACTGTGACACAACTTAAAGAAAATATTCGAGCCGAAGTCAGCAGAATTCCCCACTCGCTCTGTAAACGCGTTTTCGAAAACATGCGTGCTAGACTCGAAGAGTGTGTCAGACTTGAGGGCCGCCATTTGGAGAACGTGGTTTTTAAAAATGAAATCCGCGTTAATTGTTTTTAAATTAAAATAAACCTACTTTGTATTGGAGCTGTAGTTTTTTTTTACAATTTTCCAAACATTGAAATCTGCCACTGGACAACCTGTATAAATATTTAATACCTTTAAAATGAATAATTATACACAGAACAGTTCTGCCATCTATTGGCAAGCTTCATCAACATAATTTTGTGTTAAAATGAGGGAAAAAACGTTTAGATTGAAAATAGAAAATTGGAAAATATGTTCCAAATATATAATACACTTCAAGCAGATACAAGTTGACATTGCAAAATTATACAATATAGTAAATAAAAAAAAAATACTCAATATAAATTAAGTAAGTAAGTTGTTTAAAAAAATATAATATTTGATGATGATGATAAATATTGATTTATTAATTTATTATTAAATATTAATAAACAAATTCGCTAATTTGAAAAGAATATACTATAACCATTTGGATTAGTATATTTTGTACAACGGAACGTTGTTTGTGTTCAGCCATGTTTTTCTAATATCATACGTCGTGTGGCAAACGTCAATGATTAGTTTACTCACTGTTCTACAAAATTATCTGGTCGTCAATACTAAAAACTATTTGTTTTGTTAACTGTATTGCTAATTAAATGATAAAATGAACCGTACCGAAGGATTAGTGCAACGTAGAAACGTTGTAAAAGAAAATAATTCTGATGGAAATCGGGAAAACCATGATGTGGACGATAAGAAAAACGATAAAAATTATGATGATGGCGATTCAAAGGAAACCCGATTAACACTAATGGAAGAGGTATTACTATTAGGACTTAAAGATAAAGAGGTAAGTTGTAAATTTACTATTGTGAATTTAAACCTAATGTCATGGCCTTAAAAGATTGAACTCACTGAACATTTACCGGGGCTGATTTTAGGGCTATACATCGTTTTGGAACGACTGTATATCGAGCGGCCTCAGGGGCTGCATTTTGATCGAATTAGGATTAAGAGGCCGAGTTGAATTAGAAAGAGCTGGCATGAGAAGAAAGGGACTGCTATCTAGAAAAGTTATAGTAAAATCAGGTAACTGCACAAGCATATTGTTGTTATTCATTAATTAAGTACCAATGAATAAAAAATCATTTGATTATATATTATATTATGCAGTTAGTTTAAAATACTAAATAGTGGAGATAAAAACATTGACTATTTCTCATTTATTATACTATCATAATTATACATTTGAGTGATAACAAAACTTCTTTTTATCTTATTTATCATTAATTATATTGTTAGTAAAATAATTATACTTTACTTTCAATTGCTATTAAGCCATTATAATATTTTTGAAATTTTATTTGTAGATAATCCTACAGGGGATGTTTTACTTGATGAAGCTTTGAAACATATGAAGGAAACTGACCCACCAGAGACAGTTCAAAGCTGGATTGAATATCTTAGTGGTACATTTTTTTTATAAATATATTATGTCACTAATTAAGTAATAATTATGAACATTTATTTGTTTAAAAATTATAAAGAAAATTAGTGGAAATTAAAAGCTTTTTTACTGGAATAGAATAAGTATTAAAGTTGTATATACCTAAAGTATAAATCAATTTAAATATCCCTGTTAATTGATTCTTACTAGGTGAAACATGGAATCCAATGAAATTAAAATATCAGCTTAAAAATGTGCGAGAGAGACTGGCGAAAAATCTTGTGGAAAAAGGTGTGCTTACAACTGAAAAACAAAACTTCCTATTATTTGACATGACAACCCACCCATTAACAGATAATGTTGTTAAGTGCCGCTTAGTAAAAAAGGTATGATAAAAATGTTTTTATATTAAATACTACTACATATACTATGTTACGTACATTGAGCAATACAATACTACTAAATTTACTCTGTTACATACATTTAGTGTGAAGCTCAGTATATCATGTATGTAAAGCTGTTATGGTGCAATAGCACATCTTTTTTTTTTCAACTTCACACTATTCTGCACATGGCAGGCAGAAGCAACTTGGGAACCTAGTGTTAAGTAAGACACTCCATTCTGTTCCCGACTTTTGTTGTATTGCACATTGAGTCGCGGAACTCAGCACTGCTCTTTGCAATTTAATGTTTTCATTTTTTTGCTATGGTAACAAATACCATAGCAAAGAAATGAAAACATTAAATTTTTAATATGAAAATATTAAATATTACATTTCTTCAAGTGAGGTTACAGTCACACGTCTGTGCCCCTGTACCACAACCGATACTTGTGCCTGTAAATATATTGATTGTATGTTTGATTTTCACTTGGGCTTCTAATTTTTAAATAAGTTTCACTTCCTTCTCATTGTATCCCGCACGACAGGGTAGGCAGAGGGAACTTCCCGGTTTCCCTAGTGTTAAGACACTCCGTTCCACTTCCGTTGCCCACTTTCCGCCGAATTTGAGGCATTGCGTGTTGAGGGGCGGAACTCAACGCCGCGCTTTGCCCTATTACCAGATTGAAAAAAATGAAACATTAAATATTTAAATTGAAAATATTAAATATTTCATTTCCTCGACCGGGGATCGAACCCACAACCTGTCGGTTACAGTCACACACTTGTGCCGCTGCGCCACGACAAGCCTCATGCACTTCTTTGCTCTGATAAATAACATGGTACAGTACCAAGTTCTACTACTTATGAACAATGTTGAGAAAATTGTGCAATATATAGGGAACATAGTATCTCAACATGAGGTTTTTTTTTTAATCTACTCTGTGCAGAATTTTGTGATCCTTGTGTTAAGACACATAAATATCCCTCATACTCACCTTCACGCTGCATCGCGCACATGATAGGGTAGACAGAGGAAACTTGGGAACCTAGTGTTAAGACACTCCATTCCACTTCCGTTACCTTTTCGCCCTACTTTTCGCCGCATTAGAGGCATTCCGTGTCGAGTGGCGGAAATCACCGCCGCGGTGCGTTTTGCTTTGTGCCAGAGCGAAGAAATGAAAACATTCAATATTTAAATTGAAAATATTAAATATTTCATTTCCTCGAGTGGAAATCGGACTCACAAACTGTCGGTTACAGTCACGCGCTTGTGCCGCTGCGCCACGACATGTTTTGCCTTGTTATCAGAGCGCAGAAATGGAAACAATAAATATTGAATTTGAAAACATCCTCGAGTGAGGAAGGAACCTACAACCGATCGTTCACACACTTGTGCCACTGCGCCACGACAGGCTTCAATAAAAATTCTCAAACCATGATAACTACTATCAATTTCAACTCAAATATTCCACATTATTCTGCATTCACATGATGTAGATAATCTACAAACATACTGATTAATATAAAAACAGTGTTAGATTTTATCTAATAATGAAATATTAGTAATTTGTCATTTAATATCATTTTGTAGAAAAGCACACAAAAACATTCATTGAAACAGTTTTTTTTAAGTATTCATTATGTAAGCTAAATGTTTTATTTTATTATAAACAATATATTTTGTGATTTTTTTTAGGATATAGGTACTTAAATACTGCATGATGACCATTGGTCATATACAGAGTATGACCAATGGTCAGATGTCAAGGTAAATGAAATATAATTAGAAATGAAACAAAACAAAAACAGAATGGAAAGGAAAAGGAACTTAGGAACAAAGTGTTAAAACACTTTGTTCCTCATTTTCTCTATATTTTAATATCTCGACATACTGCATGTTGATCAGACCTCAATGGGCAAGTCACTTTGTTTTTGTGCTTGCAAGAAAATGAAAACAATTTAAAAATAATCTTATTGAAATTCTCTAAACAGGTTTATCCCATTAAAATAAATGTATTATTGGAAATTTTATTTCCCAACACCACCTTCACATGTCACATTTTAATTTCTCTGTATTCAGATATTTTTTAAATTGAAGGGGAAAGCGCCCTCTGTTATAAAACATATTTTCTAATTGATAACCATTTACTACATTTAATTACAGGTTCAAGAAGCTGCATTGCGTCGTTCCATAGTAGATGTAGCACATGCTGACAAGAGATCACTTGCTCTACTGATGCTTGCCCATTCAGCTGATGTATTAGAAAATGCCTTCGCACCACTTTCCGATGAAGATTACGAGCTAGCTACGAGACGGGTCAGGTCCTTACTAGATCTAGATTTTGAAGCTGAAGCAATGAGACCGGATGCATGTGAAATTATGTGGGCAGTCTTCGCTGCTTTCACTAAATAGCACCGGATCACATTGTAGGCCACACACAATGATACAGGTAACCATGGTGGCTACTAATATTATGATTTTCAACATAAATTAGTATAATTGTTAGAATTGTACAGATTTTGATTGACTTTTTTGTGATCAGTATTAAGTTTAGGCCGATTTGAATTCCTTTATAATGGGAAATTGAACAGTTTAAAGTAAACATTTAAAAATCAAAAATTACATCAATACTAGACAAATTTTAAAATGGCACAAATATATCATGATTGTAAACTAAATACAGGTGCAGAGAGCAATAAATGATTTTGAGATTCAATTAAGAGCACATTATATATACTAATAAAATTTAAATGATATTCATAATAGTATGCTAATATTTTTGAATATATTATGTATTGTGTATATAATATGTATTTGACAATCTTCTATACAATGAAAATGATGTATTGTAATGTAAAATATTTCTTAGTTTTTGAAGCTGAATTATGATTAAAATAAAATAATTACTTACTTTACCCCTTTTTAAAAAAAAATGTATTAATACAACAATATGATTTGCTTAATGCTAAATATTTATTCCAATTATTTTTTAAAGCAAAACTAGACTAATGACATGCACATAATATTATGTTGAAAATTCGATGGCTGTTACCGAATTTGGCCTCTTTTGTGGTTTTTGTAGTATTTTATTGTAGTACAATAATATATAGGTTCCCTCTGGTTACGATTATAAAAACTGAACCATAACTGTCTTTTCTCTACACATAAGGGGCCATCCATAAATTACGTCAACACGTGACAGGAGGGTGAGGTTCGACGAAGTAACATGGTTCGACTGTGGCAAGGAGTGAGGAATTAATTTGTACCTGTTGTGTAACTGCTGTCGTAATTTCATAATTTCTAGAAGTAAAATTGCAAAATATTAGGACAGAGAGTGGGGAGGGGTGAAAAATCATTGAAGTTATGAAGTAATTTGTGGACGACTCTAAAGACAAAAAAACTGTTACAAACTAAACATTAGTACTGTAATTATTAAAAAAATCTTATAAATATTTATATTTATTTTTCGTCAATAATATAATGTATATTGTGAGAATGTTGCTATTTAAAAAGTCAATATTTTTCTAATTTAAATAAAATGAAACACATTTTTTCTAAGTTTTTGATTAAGCAGTTAATTAATTTTCATTATTACTATATTATAATATCTCAGTTATAGTCCAATAATATTTGTTCTAAAGTACGGAAGTTTTATTTACTTTTTTGTTAAACATACCACCATCAAATTCTTAACAATAAATAATACAATCGTGCTTATAATAATAAAAACAGGTAATTATATATAAATTAAAGAAATATGGCTGCAGTGTATTAAAAAGCATTTGTCGATGTTACCTTAAACATTTGTACCATAATTATGTAAACATACTGTTTGTTAGTTTCTTTTTTATTTGTTCTTCCAGTTATTATTTATTACTATTATTTATTTAATGTTATACTATTGCTTATTCCTCTTATTCAATATTGAGCGAAACACAAAAATTGTGCCATTAATAAGATTGTTTTTCCATTTTCTTTATTTCCATGTAATAAAACAAAACGCAGCTTGATTTACATTAAAATTTTAAAACATTTTTTTATAATCAGCTCTAGTATCTATCTACAGATAGATTCTAGAACTCTAGACCATATTTATTTTTATTAGTGGTAATAATGAAATAATTAAATCCTCTAGGATAAGGCCAGTGTTAACCTTGCCAAATAACACGTACTGGTGTATATTAAAGTAGATGTTTATATTGGTTGATATCGTTTAATAATGTCTACGTCACAAGTAATTCTTTAGAAATGAATTATGACATCGTTTCATGAAATATTTCGGACACTGATTAAAATTAACATTATCATGGCTATTGATTATTCGATAATCGTATTTAACGACTGGTTTGGATGGATTAGATAAGCTCAATACAGCAGGGTAGGTAGAGGGAACCCAGTGTTAAGACAATATGTTGCCATTTTTATAATTCATCGTTGACATTGCGTGATGAGTGGCGGAACTTAATGCCGCGCTTTGTCTTGATGCCAGTGTGAAAAAAATTAAATAATTCATTCCCCAGTGAGAATCGAACACACAATGCCGCGAGAACCTGTTAAATAATAAAACATTGCAATACTTATAGCTGAATGCAGCGAAATATAAAATTTTATTCTTTAACATAAAGTTTCAGTTTACTATTGAATAGGTGAATAGTACTCCAAAGTATGTTACGAACTTTTCTTGTAGCAAAATATTATACAACAGTCTGTGGGTTTTGGCAAGCACAAAACTAAATTAACAATTCTTCATGTATAAGCTGATAATAATGTTTTAATATATTATGACATTCAGCTTGAAGTTCTAAATTCTCGTAACTACACAAAAAATATTGTTTTCAAAGTTGATGCATTATTAAACGCTTTTCACAATTTATCTGTTTATATTTTAAGATAGCTGTCAAGTATTTTTATCTGTTTAATTATATGATCTATAGCCCTAAGGATTTTTTAATTGGATAAAATTTATATGAGGAGACTTAACGATTAAATGTGGATAGTATATTGTTGATAAATTATAGTTAAATAACGATTTCCAGCAACGTGTTGGAAATCAAGTACCTTAGGATGTATTAAATTTTTTATTTTTTCTATAAGTGAAAGAAAATTCTTTACGTACGTAACGAATGTGCTTTGAGCGAAATAAATTTCACATTAAAATTGATGTGTTGTTAAGATGAATGTATATAAGTTAACGTTAAGAAGTGTATCATATTGAAAATTACTCAAATATAATAATATTCCTTAGTAAATTTTCTTTTATTTCCAATCCTTAATTTTATCGTCAGTAACAAATTGAGCTATAATTCGAACTATGATTCTAAATTCTGATTTCCTAATAATTAAATTTGTTTTTACCTCATTAATTTATCGGTTTACTAATGAAATCACGCTGCTTACGCATTTTAGGCGATTTGGATTTTAATAATAGTTATTAAAGTGTAATATTATCAAGTGACGTCAGTGTAGTGTTGTGTTAAACCGTAGATTTAGTATTTCCAAACATTTTATTCCATTTTAATAATAAAAGCTAAATGAACTTTTCTTGCCATCAATATGACTAAAGGTAAAATTTGTTTAAAATATATGTTTTTTTAATGTTTAGTATTTTCAGATTCCAATTAAAGGATATCTTGTTATCTTTTTTATTATTTAGACCCATAAAATAATATTTGAAATGCGAAAAATAACCAAGGTCAAATTAAATTTTCAAAACGCACCACCATTAATCAAACCACCGTGACTTCACCTTAATGTACGCAACTTCCAAGATACCAATCTAGGTGCGGGACCTCGGTGATTTTATCACTCTTCACACTCTTAAAGGGTTTTTCTCCTTCATTTGTAAACATGATTGATCTCTGCATTCTCAATGATGGATCACCCTGGGACTGCTATTGATATTTCCTTATACTCTCCCTCACTTGCTTACTGCTATCTACTCATGGTATTAACCATTTTCCTATTCTGCCATCTTAAAATAATGTACTTCTCCAGTAACCAGTTTTCAGAAGGATATTCTTCACATTATAAATATAATTTTAATATATAAAGGCCATTATAAAGGCCCACTGGAACGTCCAGACTACAGATAAAAATCTGCAGCCGAATTATATATCTCTAAAAAAACACTTCATTCAGAATTGCATGCATTTCAGTCCTTGGTGGGATCAGGAATGCCTTGGTTCTGCGGTATCATATGCAGTCTGTATGACAATAGAGTAGTACGTTGAGTACAAACGCAGTTATAAAGTTCAGAAATTCAGAAATTGCGTTTGAAAAATAGAAACTTGGGTGGTTAACGTTTTATGAATCCCTTAGTCCTGGCTCGTCATTCTGTACTGTCTCTCGACCTTTTTATATCCACGCCGGTTGAATCTTAAAAGGAAATGGATCTTCCTTTTATCTTTGATGATGTTCAAAAGTCCAGGGAAAGACGGTGTGTTTTATTCATTTATTATAAAATAAAATTAAAAATCTAAATACAATATTTTAAACTTTATATATTAAATAATGTCCCAAATTCCAAATGGCCCAATCATGGTCCCAAATTGTTATCCCTGACCTTGCTGACTGTTAGAAAGGTCAGTTCAGTCTATGCCCACTAACACGTTGCAGATGTGTAGATCGAACTCCCGATAATCGCCGACACTTTCTTGGTAATCGATTTGTGAGTAAAATGTTGCAAAATAGTAAAATATCTAAGTTTTTTAAGTTAGCCAGTGTCATCCCCCGAGACAAAAATCGTTACATTTGTTAATAGTTTCCTTAATTATTTTTTTTGTTACACCTTATAAATTCCTGGTCCTTTTCTGCGTGTTGTCACGAATCGTGGAGAATAAGACCAAAACTGAAGGAATTCTTGGCACCAAATCAAAATTTAAGGAATTAGTTCATCATCATCGAAAATGGCCAAATCATCTTATCATCTTTACTGATGCATCAGCAATCATCTAAGGAGAGCTGTGTAACTGCAGCTTGTTAGATACCAATATTGTAAATTATTTTACAATTTAAATGTCCCCCTGTATCATGAGTATTCTAGGCGAGGTTGTGTTTTGTTAAAATTAGTCCTGTTTACACTCTCCCACGAATTTAAAAAGATTTTTACTTACTCAATAAGCTGCTTAATGACATTGAAGGGAAATTCATTTCTCAGTGGATTACAATCTTAAATAATTTTAAAGATTCGTGAAGAACTGTACTCATGTCATTTTAAGGACTTCAAAGTTACAGGTTGGGATTCCAGATCATTCTGGAATAAGTGAGAATGAATCTGTAGACTCTTGTGCAAGTCAACCATCTAGTGTGGAACACTACAACATTACACTAATTAACTCCGATCATGATCTGCAGTCTCTTTCGAATGCAACCTGATATTCCTAGGCGACCGAGGTTAGTTCATAGTTACTCGTAACCTACCTGTGTAAAATATTATCTATGTAAAATATCATTTCTTACTAACACAATGTAAACATTGTAAAAGATTTGTTATAGGTGAAGGTTGTATTTTTACTAGGTCTGTTTTTTACATGTTTTCTATTAAGTACTGTGTATTGTAACCTCTTTTGTACTGATAAATTTATCTCGTTGAGTTTCCATACAACCCCTAGGATCCCATCCTAATAATTCTTTATTATTATTTTGTTTTTTTCATTTTCCATGATATTCAAAAATTGTACCTACTGTGCTCAACTAGCACGCTTGAAACGTCATAAATGAAAAAAATAATAATAAAGAATTATTAGGATGGGATCCTATTGTAAACGTGTGCACCCTGATCCATAAAAGAATTACAAATTCGATGAAATCGAGTTACAGGCGCACTAAGTTTGAGCCTATTTCTTGTATTCATATTATGTACATAACAGGTAACATGTTTTTAATATTTTTCTTAACATACAAAAATGTGACTTCACAAATGTGACTGAGATGCAACGGTCAATATGATTTTTTAAAACGTTTTCCTTAACGAATCCTTACGGCCTAAGTTATAGGTACCACGACAAACATTAAATTAATACCGGCTGCATTACCCCAAATTAAAATACTGTAAGATATAATACTATGGAACTAACTAAAGTACCTAAACAAGGCGAGCTGTTACCTCGTCAGTTAATAATCTGATATTTTTTACCACGAAAGCTGCAAAGCTCAGTCTATTCGCCTATCAATATGACGTCCCCGCTATAATTTGGAATCAATGGTGATAGCAAGCAATACCGTACACTCAACAGGCTCCACATCTGCACTATTCAATTGTATCTCGGCTTTCACAATGTTCGTGTTAGGTGTCTAAATATCATACATTTTGTTTTTTACTATTCAATAGTAAATTATTCGCACTAAACCAATGTACTATTTGAAAGAGAGCATTGTTTACTTTGTATATGACGAACGACTTTTTGTCTCCTTTGCATTTTAAAAATCAACGAGGTATCATTAGCAGTCAATACTATATTATGGCTCCTCTAACTAAATAAGGTAAACCATTTACATACCATTTACATATATTTAAAAATAGAAAACGGCCAAGAAAATACCCAGTAAAACCCCCATACTGATTAATACTCCAGGAGGTCAGGCCATTCATCCATAAAAGGTCAGTAGACTGAGTGCACGTCCTCTTACACCACAATGGAGTTTCATGTCCAATGTTAAGTGCTGCACGCAATCAAATGCCTTGAACAAGTCACAGAACATACCAAGAGCATCCTGCGATCCTTCCAACTTCTCATAACCACTGAGCTTCCTACAATGGAATTGTCAAAGTATTTGTAACATAAAGCTAATTACTTAATACTATCTACTAGTCTTTGTATAAATCTGTATTAATTGCTCTCTTGAAAACATGGTTGGGTACCAAGTTTCTCCTTTTTCAGGAAAGACAGAAGTATGGAGGTTGTGCAATCTTCATCCAGCACTTCTCTTTTTATTCCCTTATCCCTTTGCCCTGTGACAGCCAACAGATTAATGCTGTTGCTGTGAAGGCTTTTAACATCTCCCTCCTATCAATTTATATTCTTTATCCTTCTTCTTATTTTTTCGAAACGTGAAGAGATAATAGATTTAATCTCAAAGAATAAAAGATTAAATCTATTATCTCTTCGTTACCTAATCCAGTGTCAGTTCTGGGTGATTTTAGCACTTATCACTCTTTATGGGGGTGCTATTGCTATTGTCTGTGAACGGAGCAGTAAAATGACAAATGTAAAAAAATGTATAATAATTAGCATATTAATATATTTTGTAAAATAGTATAGTTAAGCTTAAGATTTATATTATTGTTATTATTACTTGTTTTTTTACGCTAATGGAAGAGCGGAGTCTCCTGGTACAGGCAATTACATGCTTAAAAGGAGATTCCAATCACTAGCAGATTAAGTAAGAAACTTGTTTAGTAAATAAATTATTATTATTATTATATTATTTTTATTTAATTTTAATTCTCCCAGATAATTGGGGTATCTTTACCAATAATTGCGAGCACGTAGCCAAGCAATTTTTGGGTTAATATTCTTGAGTAATAAAATATGATAACTAGCAACTAGACCTAACTGTTAACTACTTCATAATGATAGGAATTTTCTCACAATACGGCAAGTATTCAAAATCGTAGCTTTCTGTAAAAGAATATAGCTTAAACGATGCATTCCTATTGTTTCGAGACTCGCGTGTAATGTATGAGGTATTACTCCTGTACTTGAAAGAACTATCGGTACCGTAGTGACAGATTGAACTTTCCATTGACTTCTAAGTTCTATGGATAAATCGGTATATTTATCTATTTTATTTGAAAACGTAGACACAAGATTATGTGTGTTGGGTATGGCTATATCTATCAAGTATACAATATTCTTAATTTTGTCGTGCAGTAAAATATCCGGTCTATTGTAGTGTATAGTTTTGTCTGTTATAATTGTGCGGTCCCAGTAAAGTTTGTGATGAGCAGATTCTAAGATAGTTTGAGGTGTATATTTATAAAAAGGAGTTCTTTCCGCCTGTGTGATAAGTGAATGTTTAATTGCAAGGTGTTGGTGAATTATAGCAGCGACTTGGTCATGTCTGTGCTTATAATCAGTTTGGACAATGGATTTACAGGCTCCGGTAATATGTTGAATTGTTTCAGGATTACTATAGCATTTTCTACATAAATCGTTTGTCATGTTTGATCTTTTAATTATATATTTTTGATAGTTCCGAGTGTCTATTACTTGGTCTTGGATGGCCAACATGAAGGCTTCTGTCTCTGGGAAAAGATTTCCTTGTCGGAGCCATTCATTCGACGCAACTGTGTCGACATGACTTTGAGTGAGATCGGTAAAGTGTCTCCCGTGAAGTGACTTTAAGGACCATGTTTCTTTTTTTTGTTGTTGACTGATCAAAATTTGATTTAATTGTGTATTTTTACTGTGCAAATTAAGTGGTGTACATTTCTTATCTAACTGTACAATGAATTTGTGCAGTTCACTATTTTCAGCTTTAGAGTAAAAATAGGTACGCAATTTAGTTATGAGATTATTGTGCAAGTTACGTATATCAATAAGACCCCTTCCTCCATCCTGCCGCGATATAGTCAAACGCTGGGTACATGATTTGGGATGATGTTTCCTATAAGTAGTCATGTGGGTGCTTATAGTTCTTTGCAGTTTTGACAAATCAGTCTGAGACCACTTTATTATACCAAAGGAGTAAGTAAGAATTGGGATAGCATAAGTATTGATTGCTTTTATAATATTATTGGAATTCAATTGTGATTTTAAAATCTGATTAAGACGGTATTTAAATTTACGAGTGAGTTGCAATTTTGATTGTTTTTGGTGAATTTGTTTAGCTTGTTGAAATCCGAGGTATTTATAGGTATTGTTTTCATTTATCGAGTCTATTTGTTCGCCAGTATTAAGTATGTATGTGTTTTGTACAGTTTTACCCTGAATAATCGAATGTATCTTACATTTTGCAATTCCAAATTCCATTCGTATATCTGTAGAGAAGGATTGTGTGATGTCGGCTAGCTTTTTTAGTTTATCATTGTTAGTGGCATATAGCTTGATGTCGTCCATGTACATCAAATGTGAAATCGTATGTTGTGTGTTATTATGTTTTAGTTGATATCCTATATTAGTGTCATTAAGTAATTCAGAAAGGGGATTTAACGCTAAACAGAACCACAGTGGACTGAGCGCATCTCCTTGGAAGATACCTCGTTGTATTTTAATCGGGGCGGTAGTTAATGTTTCATTCTTGTTAGTTAATTTCAATCTTGTGCACCAATGAAGCATAACTGAATTTAAAAATGTTATAATAGTGGGATGAATCTTATACTTCTGTAAAATATATACTAACCAACTATGAGGAACTGAATCAAATGCTTTTCTGTAGTCTATGTACATTGTATGAATATTTTTGTTATAGGCTTGTTTCATAATTATTGCGTCTATAGTGAGTTGTTCTTTACACCCTTGGCTATTTTTCTTACATCCTTTCTGTTGTTCTACTAATATATTATTTTGATCAATGTGCTTATAAATAACGTCGGTAATACACGCAGTAATAATTTTATATATTGTTTGTAGGCATGTTATCGGCCTGTAGTTAGCTGGGTTTTTGGGATCTAATCCTTTCGGTAACATGTACGTTATTCCATTTGTCACGAAATTTGGTAAAGTATGTGGTGAATGTATAAACTGATTTATGTGTTTAAGAAGGAGTAAATGAGTGCATGTAAGCTTTTTATACCAGTAATTATGTATATTATCGGTTCCAGGTGCCTTCCAGTTGTGTGTCCGCGTGATGATTTGATTTAAAGTTTGTATACTTATGTCTTCAAAACTCATTGTATTTATATCTACGTCAGGTGATTTTTTTAACCATTCTGCATCTACGTTATGTTGCATTGGAGTTTCCCAAATATTAGCCCAATAACACCGCAAATCATTCTGCGTAAGAGTTTCAAGAGGTTGTGTAGTGGTTTTTTGATTTGAGCTATTTAAATTTCGGTAAAAACATTTTTCATTGTTACTGAATTTATTGTTTTGTTGCTTTCGTTTCGTGCATGTTAAATATCGCCTAAGTCTGTTAGAAGTTGCATTTAATTTTTGTTTTAGAGTGTCTAAAAAGTGATTTAGTTCGGTATTAGGTTCTTCATGATTTTAATGAGTTTTATATTTGAGTTTTATTTCATCTACAGTTTTTTCTATTTTATGATTCCTATTTCCTGATATAAATTGCGTGAGTCTGCTGCCAATTTGTAATCTATATGTATTTATTCTAGTTTCAATTCGTCTTTGCCATGACGGTTTTCTATCACTAGTTCTAAAGTTGCTACCAAAACTGAATTTTGTTCCGTTACACAGGGCTGCAGTGTAGGCAGTTGTATATATGAGTTTATGAAGTGCGATAAAATCTAATTCGCTATTTAGATGTTTTGGGAGTACTTTATTATTCAAAAAAATAACTATTTGAGAGAATTTACGAGATGGTTTTTGTTTAGGTATATAAATTCTAGTTTCAGGATTAGTGTTGTTGAACTCAATTAATGCTTTATTAAATTCTATTTCAATAAAATTTTGCTGTTTTTCTGTCAAATTTTGCTTACTTATACAATGTTGTATTTGTATTTCAATAGGTTGTGAGGTTTGTGTATTTGCAACATCAACCGTCTCATTTGAGTGATTGGATAATCCGCTTCCACAATATTTTTACTTAAAAGACTACTATTAGCTAATTTTATTTCGACTTGTCTTCTTATTTCTACAATTTTATCATTATCTATAGTTTTACCTGTGAATATTAATCGTCTTTGGTCTGCTATTCTTTGTTCTGTAAAATGAGATAGGTGTGGGTTCCTAGATATAAATAAAGTATACATTTTTTTACGATAACAACTCTTATTATTTTCTAAGTGGGTTACTTCAAAGTAGCATCTAACAATTTCTTCGTTAAGTTCGTTGGACCACCTAATTCTAGTCTTTGTCTGCGAGTGAAGATGAGTTATATCAATGTTATTATTAGTAAGAGATTGACTGTCGTTTTTTAATAGTTCTTGTACTTCATCAAAAATTTCAGATAAGATATGTTCTGAGAGTAGTTTTCTTCTTATTATTGCTCTACGTTGATCTCCTATGCGTTGCCTAGTTACCTGCATTTCGGGAAATTTTGTATTGAATTCCTGTTGTAATGGCTCTAAATAATTGTTTAATAATGTAGTTTCACATTTTGTTATAATGAGATATGTGCGCCAAATATGACGATTCATTATTTCAGTCCATTTTTTTCGCGCACGTGAAGGGCCTGCAGTGGGTGCAGGGTAGTTGGCTGATGCCTCCTGCACAACATCTGTTGACCTCATGTTTTGTGATGTATGTACTGGTGATGAATTAGGGGAAATGAATAGGGTATGAGATGAAGATGGTGAGGGTACATTTGAGAAAAGTGAATGAGAGGAAGTGGGTGATGAGGGTGATTTTTCGGCTGTAGTATTTTTTTCGAGGGGAACCCGCCTGCTCAGTCCCCCATCGCCAACGGTTCGCATGCTGTGGCATCCAGCGTTAGCTCCAGATGCGCCCCGGCGACCCCCGGGCAGAGGCCGTAAACTATATCTTTTATTTTCCATATTCTCCATAAAAACGGGTTACCAGTGCCATGTTAGCCGTGTAAGTAATTTATTTTCACGTATCCGCCCCCCACGAGAATCAGGTGTTCGATTCGGACGTATGGTTGGACTTTAGGGGGCTTATTATTATTTTTAGGTTTTTAATCTCTCAGCTTTAGGCTGGTGATAACTATAACTACGGGCATACGCCAAGTAATTATAGATGGTGATGTGTTGGGTTTTGTAAGTTTATGTCATTTTCTTCTAGTTGCAGGAACTTCCTCACTATCCTACATGTGTTTAAAATAGCAGCTTTCTGTAGAGTGTGTATTATATTGTCTTGTAAATTTATTATTTTTAAATAGTTGCGAATAGCCTTTGGTACGACCCCAGTGGTGGATAATACTATTGGGACGACGTATGCTTTATTTAGTTTCCAGATATGAGTGACTTCTTCTTCAAGATCTGTATATTTATTTATTTTTTCAACTATTGTTTTTTGTATGTTATGGGTGTTAGGGACTGCGACGTCTATCAAGTACACAATTTTATTGATTTTATCTTGTAGAGTTATATCTGGTCTATTGAAGTGAATGGTTTTGTCAGTGAGTATAGCGCGATCATAATATATTTTATGCGAATTGTTCTCCAGAACAATTTCGGGTGTATATTTATAATATGGAATGTTTGTGTCTTGTATGAGTTTGTATTTATTTGCTAGGGTTTGATGAATTATTTTTACTAATTGATTATGTCGGTGAGTGTAATCTGTTTGTGTTAGGCTTGTGCAGGCTCCGGTTATGTGTTGAATGGTTTCTGGTTGTATGTGGCATCTGCGACATTTGTCATTTGTAATTGAAGGATCTTTGATGATAAGTTTTCTAAAGTTTTTAGTGTTTATAATTTAATCTTGTATTGCAATGATAAAACCTTCTGTTTCCGGAAAGAGACTGCCTGTTTTCAAAAAAATATTTGATGCTGCGGAATCTACGTGAGGTTGTTGGAGGTCATTGGGTTGCCTTCCATGCATTACTTTCTTTTTCCATTCTTGTATTTCCTTTTCTTAGGAATCATTTTTTGCTGGATTTTCTGCATTTTGTGGTTCATTAAGATTTAACGGCGTATATTTTTTATCGTTTTGGACTATTGATTTATGAATATTACTTGACTGAGCTTTACTGTGAAAGAAGGTTGATAATTTGTACATTTGTGTCTGCCATAAATGTTTTATATCTATAAGACCTCTTCCTCCATTTATTCGTTTTATTGTTAATCTTGTTACTTTCGACTGCAGATTTTGGGTGTAAGTTGTTATGTTTTGTAAGTGTAGTGCGTGTTGATCGTTCTATTTGTTCTATATTACTATTTGACCATTTTATGATTCCAAATGTGTAGGTTAAAATTGGTATTGCGTATATATTTATAGCCTTTATTAAATTTTTACTTGAAATTTGAGTTTTACAAATTGCGTTAATTCTCTTTTTATATTCCTCCATTATTGTTTCTTTGATAGCTGTATGATTTAATCCTTTTAGTTGCTGAAATCCGAGGTATTTATATAGTTCGTTGGATTCCATTGCACTTATTTTACCTATTTCATTAATCACGTAGTCGCCAGGTCGGATATTACCTTTAACTATATGGGCAGTTCTACATTTGTCTAGCCCAAAATGCATGTGTATATCTTTACTAAATTCTGTTGTAGTCTCGATTAATATTTTCATCTCTTTATTATTTTTTGCATATAATTTAATGTCATCCATATATATTAAGTGTGATATTATCGTTTCGTCATTATCGTATTTAATACGATATCCGGCTCGGCTACATTGTAATCTGTGGCAAAGTGGGTTTAAAGCTAGACAGAACCACAGGGGGCTCAGGGATTCACCTTGATATATGCCTTTTATAATGACTATTTCCCTAGTGTTTATATTGTAATTAGGGCTATGTAAATGTAGTGTAGTCTTCCATTGGGTCATAATATTTTTTAAAAAATATATTATTTTAGGATTGATTTTGTAAATATTTAGTATATGTAGCAACCAAGAGTGTGGGATACTGTCAAACGCTTTCTTATAATCTATGTAGGTACAGTGAAGATTTCTATTTTTTGATAAGGCATGTTTCATTATGGTGGAATCAATTATAAGTTGTTCCCTACATCCCATATGGCCCCGCCTGCAGCCTTTTTGTTCTTCTGCTATGATGTTGTTGTTTTCTATGTGTTTTTTAATTTTTCTAGTAATAAGAGTGGTGATTATTTTATATATAGTCGGTAGACATGTAATTGGCCGATATTGAGACGCTTGTGCAGACAAATTATTTTTGGGTAGCATATAAGTTATTCCGGTAGCTATGAATTCAGGTATATTTTGTTGACCAGAGATAATTTCCGATATATTTTTAGCTAATGAACTATGAAGGGAAGTAAATTTTTTAAACCAAAAGTTGTGAACATTGTCTACGCCTGGTGATTTCCAATTATGTAACTTATCTGTAACTTCTCTAATATCTTCTTCTACTATTTCACTGTATTCCATAACTTCAAGATTTTGCCATCTTTGTTCTTCCTTTGCTATCCAAGTTGCATTATTATTATGATGCGTCTGCTCTTCCCATATGCCCGACCAATATTTTTCTAATTCTTCTTTTGTGGGTACTTCTACATTGTTTTCTTGAATTACATTTTGGGACTTAAACAAATTTCTATAAAATTGTTTTTCATTGTTAGTAAATATATTATTTTGACTTTTTCGTTCTTGTGCTTTATTGTACCTTTTGAGCCTGTGCGATTTTAGTGCTAATTTCTGTTTTAAAGTATCTAACATTTCTTCCGGTCTTTTATTAATATTTTCATGTTTTGTGTGTACTTTTGTTGTTCTTAGTAAGATTTCTACTTTTTCTATTATTTTTTTTGATCTATTATTGTTAATGAATTGTGTAAGTCTTCCTATGTCTGCTCTCAATTTTTTTATATCCTTTTCTAATCTGTGTTGCCAGGCTGGCTTATTTTTATTTATTTTACCTTTAATCCTTGAATTTTTTGTAATATTATAGTTTAACTCTTCAGTTATGGTAAATGCAGCGCAGTATATTAATGTATGTAAATCTGTTAGTTTTGTATCTAGAGAAATGTAGTCCATAAGAATATTTTCATTAAATAAATTTGTAAGTTGATAAAGTTTGCGGCAATATCTGAGTTTTGGTAGTTTCGGCCGCATCTTTGGATCCATGCCTGCGTATAAAGTTAAAATAGTTCGGAATTTCTCCTTTATATCTCGCCTATATTCTTCATCAGGTTGATTGTTCACATTTACAAAACCTTCAATATCGTTTTCTAACAGTTGTGTTATTGTTTCTGTTTGTGTAAAAGCGTGGGAAGTCTGTATTTGCTGGTTATTTGAGTAAGGAACATTTTTGTCAGAAGATATTTTTCTTATATTTGACTGTGGAGATGTGGATGTTGCTGGTGAGGAAGTCCTTCTTTCTTTATTTGTGCGATTTGGTATATCTGTATTATATGCGGTATTTATTTCTTCTTCCTGTATTTGTATTCTCACTTCTTTTTTTAGTTGGGTCAGTAAATCTTGAGATAGTAATTTATTTTTTTCTATTATTCTTCTTTGGTCTGAAACTCTTTGTTCTGATACTTTAATTTGGGGGTAATGAAGTGAAAATTGTTCGTGTAATTTTTTCCTGTATATAGTCATGTCTGTCTCAAGTTTGGTAATGTGGTAGTAAGTGCGCATGATAAATAGGTTTACTTCTTTGCTCCATTGCATACGCACTCTGGGTTTACCAGCTTTGGTGGACGCAGGTAAAAAGGCATTTGCCTCCCGCGCAACATCCAAAAACGGTGTTGGTGTACCTCTACTACGTACCGAAGATGTTGGTGATGAGTGATCTGAAACGTTGCACAATGCGGTACTCGGATTGCATGGTTCACTTGGGCTATTGATACTACTTGTGTTTGTGTGTATATGTTCGGCTGTCGATTTTTCAGGTAATAAATACCCGGTGGGAGTCCGCCTGCTCAACTCCTCACCACTGACGGTTCGCATGCTGAAACACCCAGCGTCAGCTCCAGGTGTGCCCCGACGATTACCCTCGGGAAGCGGCCCTCTCAGTTTCTTTTGTAATCTGGTCTCCATTTTTAATGGGTTACCCTTGCCTCGTTGGCCACGCCAGTAATTTATTAATCGTGTGTCCGCCCCCCACGTGATCAGATGGTCGATCAGGACGTGTGGTTGGATTTTAGGGGGCTTATTATTATTATTATTATTATTATTATTATTATTATTATTATTATTATTATTATTATTATTATTATTATAATAGATTTTCTCCTTTGTAGGTAGTAGGTAGACATGATTGATGATGAGATTTTAACATTCTCAATGATGGTTCATCAACTCGAAGGGTTAATCTAAATCTAAAGACTGCTGTTGATGTTTCCATATTTTCCTCTTTTAAATATGATAAACATCATATTTCAGTCAGGCAATATAACATTCTTGGAAATTCTAAATTGTTATTACCATCCTTAAACCTGAAAAATATCCTTCTGGTTCCAATTCGCACAAACTCATTTCCCTAGCATCTGCTTTATCAAAAATTATGGAGCAGCTTTTAGACAAATCGTTTGAAATGGATAGTGGAATGCAGAAATATCTTAGAATACTCTCAATTTGGCTTTAGAAAGGGGTTAAGTACCATAGATAGTCTTAGTATTTTTACCACAGATATTTTCTAGATGCATATGAACTTTAAGTCCTTAGGCATGCTGCTTGTTAAAACTTCAGGGAAAAGTCGTACTACCTACCCTGCTATATGTACGTGTTTTATATACGTAATACAGCGTAAAGCTAAATCATTGATTATATTCGGTCAAATCATTGGTTAAATCATTATAAAAATAGCCTATTATTCACTCAGTCCATATATTTGTTTTGTCTCCTACATGTCTTTTTTTTAAGTAAATTTAATAACTTTTTTTAAGTATGTATCTGAGAGTGGGATTCTAAATGTTTAGGCATCTCTCGATTTCCTTTATATTTTATCATCAGATTTTGCTTTGGTTTCAAAGGGCCACCAGGAAATACGCATTCTCAATAAATAATAATATTTAAAATGTGTTTACAAATAATATAAATCGAAAGATATGCTTAAAAATAGTGTTCGAATATAATATACGTAAACCTCCTTCATTTTTGAGGTCAGTTAAAATCTGTTAATAAAGAAATGTTATATTAAACACGTCTCCAAATTTGGACTATATTTTATGTCGTCATTTATTTATTAACGTCACAATCACAACTTTAACTGTGGCACAATTTACCCCACTGTTTGGTCGTGCCTTTCCGTTTTTGTTTTATATTGAAAAATGTGCAAAAGTTCATACAAACTAACTTTAAGGCGGCTACGATTTTTCGGCCGTACATTGATTGATCATTGGGGCAAGCAAGAGAAGGTAAACGTAAAGGTTTTAAAATAAAAGACAATATAATATGCATTAATATTTTATTTAAAAAATCGTAAGTCTTAACCTCTTTATTTAATGAATAATTACTTATATACTTATCTAAGGGTGCTTATAAATTACACATTTTATTATGACTATTTATAAGCAATTAACAGGTATGATCGGCAATTATAGCTCGAAATGTTTTAAAATCGATTAACAAAACAATAGGTATTGATTTTGTAAGGCTATTCTAACAGACCAGCTATTACATTGAATTGAATTGTTAAAAAATTTAGAGTATAACGTACTCATGGACATTTTTAAATGGAGAATAACTAGTGAGATCTATATACTTATGAGTTATAAATATAATGAATAAAATTTGTCAGTACAATTACACTTGTGATTATAGATATATATATTATATTTTCTAATATGATGTCCTATATATTCTTATCCCAACAATTTTTACTCATCAAACATACAACCACTTCCTTCAAATCAGAGCAAAATTGCACTTCAAAATGTTATAGGTTTTTATTTAATTTTATTTATATTTTAAATTTCTCCTTGATGTTTTGATCATTTTTTGATATCATAACTGAGGTGACTCGACTCTAGACTTTCGTACATGGAAGATAGAAATATATATTGTTTACATTTTATTATAGCAGCAATAATAGAAAAATAGCAAAGTTTGTAAATGAACTGTTGATATACATACAAAAGTCATTAGAGTGCGGTTAGCGTACACTGGATTGATAAAATATCTTACAAGACAACATTTTAATTAAAATGCTGAGACAATGTTTCTACTTCGTTCTACCAACAAGAAAGGAGCACACTAAAAAGGTGTAGAGTGAAGAACAAAGTGACTTTATTAAGAGAGAAGGTTACTATACTTGTTTCATAATATGAACTTACGTATATTAGAAAGTGAATATAGAAAATGCTGATAAAACCAAAAATAAAACAATAATGATCAGCAACCACAGCATATTACATAAAAAATAAGTTTCATTGTTCAATGTAAAAAAGTATATTAACTAGTGCTTTTTTTATATCTTTTTATAACTTCAGCAAGATAGGCAGAGAAAGCCAGATGTTAACAATATCCAAAAGTATCAAAATTATTATACGCGATCTTTGAATAAAAAAAGAAATTATTCTATCCTCCATTTATATCAATAGGCAAGTGCTCTCCTTACATCGTTCATAAAGACCCAACAATATTTCTCACAGCCCCGAACATCTAAAAATATCTTACACCTAGCAATACTTATATTTAAGCGTATTCTTGATAGTTTTAATATGGCTATAAAATAAATTATTTGGTGTGGTTTATTAACAAAACGTATATTTTACGCCCATATTACAAACATATACACAATATATCCTACTACAATTACCGTCAAGAGGTGGGGTATTTTAAAATAAATATTATTTAAATGATTCATATATTCATATATTCTTATATGTTTTTACGAACAACTTAAATAATAAAAAAAATATGAAAAGAATATTATTATTTTTTTGTACTAAATGACTTTATTAAGATATATATCGCACCTTTTAGTTATTATACTATTTTATAAATTCGTAATTGTTTAATGACAATTTAAAACAATATGGATTCTATGGTTATGTCTACTCTTTTGAACGTTTATTATTTTTACATGTAAATAAGTAAAAGAAATGTCTAAATGTAACAAGTTTGAAAACTGAAATAACAATGATATGTCTGCACCATTACATCAATGTTCATATCTCATCTAAATAAATTTGGTGATTTAGTTTTGGTTGTTACTATGTTTTAAAGTGTTATTCCACACTTAGGACAGAAAATACTAAACTGAGTTTTTAAATTTAAGTTTAGTTTTGGTTGTTGTTTTTGTTATTGTTTGGTGAATTATTTTGGAGCAAAGCGTCCAACATGAAAGGTTTAAAATTATCTTGTACTATATGCTTATGTTAGTATAGAGTGCATATTAAAAGTTATAACAAAGTAATAAAACGTTAGTTAGGACTATTTACCACATCAAGCTAATTCAGTCACCAGCGTTACATAAAACACTTCCATGCCAGTTCTCTATATAATTACATAAAACACTTCCATGCCAGTTCTCTATATAAGGTCCATCGGTTTCAAGCAGTGATAATTCTATATTTTAGTGATAATTCTATATTTTTAAGAGCTTTTAATATAAGTCTATAAATAAGTAATGATCACAGGCCTTAGAGCACGTTTATATATCAGTGGTTGTATTTATGTTGTCTTTTTATTACTAAAACAAATTACGCGAACTAAAGTAAACTGATGTTTATTTAAAGATCGTAAAATCTATTATTTATTTCCAAAAAGGCATTACACAGTCATAGTTAACGTTGAAATATAATGCATGTAGTGAATAACTGTTTGTATTATATTTAAATGACTAATTATCTTTATTTAATGAAATTATACAAGATGCTAAGAATTATTATACTAGTATTTTCTAAGCACTCAATTTTCAACAATAGTGGTCATGTCCGTAAAATATATTTTTTTGGTTTGATTGTGAAAAATTTAGGCAATTTCAACATAAGTATAGGTAAAATTTAAGAAAATCAATGTAATTCATTGTTGAGAAATGTCGCATTTATCATAAAATAGTCTTGTATATATCTAATAAATTAATTAGTGAAATGGAAATAAAAGTAGTATGAAACGACTACCAAAAAACCAATTGCCCAAATTTTTATACTTCAGATCATAAAGCAATATTGCAATTATTAGAATATAGTTTAACTATTTAGGAAAAAAAATAAAATGGTTTTTTTCGTATAGCCTATCGAGAAGAGGGCCGCTGTCACCAAGCCTCAGTGTAGCGGATATCGTATTCCTGGAGTTGTGGTAATCTTTTACGCAGTACTTCGAAAGCCTCCGCTGATAATTTTGTACTGTTTAAATTAAGCCGTCTCAAGCTCGACAACCCTGAAATATAAAAAAAAATATTGTTCTACTGTACCTATGTAACCTGTATAGATTTTGTTACAGACTTAGAGTAACTTTGAAATATTTTTTATTATTATACAACATTTACTTCATGGGTGGGCCATGAGGTAAATGTTGTATAATAATAAAAACTATATTATTATTATTATAATTAACATGTATTTACCTGACAAAGCCTCTATTCCCTTATCGGAGACGGGCGTTTCGCAAAGGTTGAGTACTTGTAGCCGCGGGAGGTGTTCCGCTATCAACTGCACGCCACTATCTCCGAATTTTGTCGCCCACAAATTTAAATAGCGTAGCGATGGCAACTATAAAGACAAAATATAAGAAATATATAAATAGACCGTCCGAATAATTTCAGACCGTCGTGGCGCAGCATGTAGGTGAATTAAACGTGACGGATTTGTGATTCATTCCCACGAGGGGAATGAATTCAATATTATTATTTTCATGACAAGACTAAACGTGGTATTGAGGTTGGCATTCAACACATTATATTCGGCAATCATGCGGTGCCTGGCAAAAGAATGTTTCAATACTCTCTACCTATCTTACTATGTGTGAAGGATGTAGAACATAAAAAATAATGATCCCTAATTTTATTGTGTGAAAAGTTTAAGAATGTTACAAAGAACAATTGGACATTAAAATATTTCAATTACTACAAAAAATCGTAAGGTAAACATGTTTATGTACAAAAGGCCTTGTAGCTTCATCTAATGTATTTCAATTCGTATCTTATCAAGACGTAATACGTCATTTGACATTGATGCTTTACTAAATGGAATAATAAAGTATTTTTATTCTTAATATGTACATTTTATTTTGAATTTGATCTTCTGGGTATTTTATTCCTAATGCATGTAATGAGTTTGATTGACGAATGTTATTATATTTTAAACATTTTAATTTTTCCGCCTAGTAATAAACATTGGGTTTTAATATTTCCAAGGATAGGGAGTACGAAATTTATATTCTATTGATAAGTTCTACATAGTCACGTCACATAAAGTAGGCAACCTTTTGTATTATATGCGGATAAAGCGTTAACTTCAAAAATTTTATATTTATATTGCTTTTGGGGTTTTACGCATACAGTGGCAAATAACAAAAATAAATAAATATGCCTAGAGTTCCGCCACTCAACCAAGCCGCCGCCGCCAAGAATTCATTGCGTGTTGAATAGCGAAACTCATGTTGCTCTCTGGTGAAAAACAAGAGTTTTTTTTTGAAGTCAGTCCACTGTCCTACGATGATCAGTGTAGACGCAAACTTACTTTAATAAGATGGTGTGCACATTCGCTGGTGACGCTAGTGAAGGCGAGGCTGAGGCACTCGAGGTTGCCGAGCGCGCCCGCGTCGAGCAGCGCCGCTACGTCCGCGTCCGTCGCGCGCACCGGCAGCGCCAGCCGTCGCGGACCGCCTTGCGCTTGCTGCTTACGAAAAGTGAACAAAAAATGACAATTCATGCACTACTCTAAACAAAATAAGAATCATATAGATCGATTTGTATTTGACTAAGAACGTCTATATTACGTGCTCGTATATATTATAGTCGAATTAAAAATATCCTCTTTTTTGAAGGAAGGCCACTTCCTTTGCATTAAGATAGGTATAATATTAACTCACCTACGTCATAAATAATTATTAATATTTTATGTAAAAGGAAGTATCATTCTTGATTCAATGTCCAAATGATTCAAGAACATATTTATAGGAACAATGGAGGCAAGTTAATAGCGTATTGTTTTTTTTTTAATTATTTAATTTAGTACTACTTACTATGTACACTTAATTACTCAATTAGGACATTTTATAAAGTATACCGAGAAAAAACCGTTTAATTCCAGTGCTTTTAATTTACTATAGGTACAAGCATATACCTAATTACAAAACAAGCTGTAATCGGTATATACTATATATCGGTATATACTATATACTATATATCGGTATAACTATATTGTCCTTTTGCAAAAGTTCAATAACCTATTTAATTTTATAAATTATTATCGTTGGTCAATTTGTCTATGTACTTTTACATACATTTCTCGCTGCCATTGTGTGCTGTATAGTATACCTATGCATAGTATAAAATTTCATACCGAGACCAATGAAGCGGGAACGGGAACAACATTCGGCAAACAAGCAATAAACGTGTTGCTTGCGAATTGTCAGTTAAGTATGAACTAACACCACTAAAGATACAGATTTAGCGATTTTAAATGCAAGATTGTTTAAGTTAGGTTAGTAACTTTTCTCAGCCTGGGCGCTTCAACGTTGGGCGCTACGGGACGTCATTGAGGACAATCTTTCCGTGTGACTGTGGTTAAAGATGTCTGTTGGACATCTTGCGAGCCGATGAAACGGACAAGGGACACTTCTTTTCCAAGCTTCTTCTCTTTCGGCGACCCGGTTTCTTACAACGGACGGCGAAGAAACTGTTTCTTCGCCGTCCGTCGTAAAAAACCGGGTCGCCGAAAGGCAGCCTTGTGCCCTAACGAACCTGAGGTTAGGCGGGGAAACTGATCGCCTGGTGCTCCCCGACTTAAGTAAGCGCGTGGACCACACCACCCTAGTCTCAGTATAAAATAACTTCTCAAACATTTTTGTGTATTAGCTACGCGCTGTATCCCGCCATTGGCCGGGTAGGCACAAGGAATTTGAAGTGTAGTTTAAATTGATTTCCTCGAGTGGGAATTGAAACTACTTACCACAACTAATTATAATTATGTAATAAAAAAATAGAATGTTTTTGCTTTCCACTTGTTATTTGTTTCATATCAATTGGGATTTCTCAGTAACGTAATGTTCAAAGTTCAAAAGCCATTGTATTTACGCCAAATTATATGCCTACCGAATATAGTTTTATTTATGTTTTTCTTCGCTGATGAATAGCTAGATAATCTATTTTGATGCATGTATAAGAGTAAAGTAGCTTTTTATTAAAATTTCTTTTTCAACATTTTTATATTTGAAAATATTTGTGTTAAATGCTGTTTAACACAAATATTATATATATAATTAATGCTGTTTAACACAAATATTTTGCATTTATGCTAATAAGTATGGTCATGTGAAAAATAAGTTACTAATGTTTGGCCACGGCTTTAGACGCTTTTTACTGTTAACTAGCGGCTCGGCGGAGGAAGGTGCACCTTCCTCCGCCTTGATACATACTATTATTTGTTCTATATTTTGGTATAAAAATATTGTTGCTTTGACTTTCTCTATTATTCAGTGAAAAAAAAAAGTAAGAAAATTTATTAGAAGATTAGCCCTGGACCAACAGAACGACGGAAATAAATAATATCGTTTGTTTGTTTTAGTATGTAAATACTAAAACAAACGATATTATTTATTAACGATATTATTTATTTCGTTAATAAATAATATCGTTTGTTTTAATCGTTTGTATTATTTATTTCGATATGCAATTGAAGAAATTCAGAAACAGACGACGAAAAATTCAGAAACAGACATTTTTAATGTATTTATATAGATTACAGATAATAGCAATGTGACAATAATTATAGTAATCAGTAAAATTACCAAGGAATTGAGAGATATAGTATATAGTGTAGTATCATATCACAACAGGAATATATTTGTGTAAATTTAAGTAATTGAGAGACAGCCGTGTTGAGTTACGCCATTCAACACGCTACGCCTCGAACTTGACGAACTGTGGGCAACAATGTCATAACACTAGTTCCTTTGCCTTCTACATGTGAATACAGCGTGAGTTATTAAAAAGTAATTGTTAAAAATATCTCACCAATCTTTGAAGCGTTTGTTGTCGCTCACATAGATCTTTATAATACTGTTGTCCTAAGTCAGTTCCTTGCAAAGCTGCTATAATTTCTAATTGTGTTTGTTCACCGCTTGCAATTTCCCATTCTAACATTAGACACAAAGCTTCTAATGCTGCTGGCTAAAATATAATTTATTAGTAAGTTATTTTTCATTATATTTGTGAAAATACATCATATAAGAAAGTAAACATTACTTAAAAAAGATACTTTATCCACTTACGTGTTCGGTCAAAGCAACAATTACGAAATCAGGCAGATGTTTGCTCATACTTTGTAGAAAACTTTTTCGTTTACAGCAACAACTTAAGAGAGATTTAAGCTGAAATTTAAACAGAGCAGATGTAATTTACTTATTCGGATTGCAATTAAAAATTTTGTCATAAAATTTAAAATAACATGTTAAACTGTAAAAAAATGTAACTTTAAAGTGGTTTAATTAACAATGAAATTATTTTTCCATTCGTCATTGTAACATAAAGGATAGAGAAAGAAACCACAGACAACTCACCATATCTCCCCAGAGCTGGCACAAGCGCAAGTGCGGCAGCGCCAGCGCGGGGTCGGAGGGCGCGGCGGCGCGCAGCCACGACGGCGGACAGGGGCGCGCGGCGCGGGCCGGCGCCACGCAGGCGTGCGCGGCGCAGCGCGGGTCCCGCGCCAGCGCGCCCAGCGCGGCGCCCAGCCGCGACGCCACGCGCGGGCAGCTCATGGCGCTAGCGCACAGCGGCACCGGTTGCAGTACTCCGCCCACTACGACTAACCAGTCATCGTATTCGCACCTATGATGGAAATAAAATAATGATCTCGAGTCTTTTGAGTATACGCGATGAATTTTGAATGTTACATTTTTTTTTGAGATTTAATCGATCGTATAACAAACGGTTATGATAAGACAGAGTATCTTGTCAAATAAATAGGTTGGTTGTAAGACTAGTTGATAATGATATTCGTAACAACAATACACATTATCTTAGATAAATAAGTACGACCTCACGCTTGGTGACAGGTGTGTTTTTTGAATATACCAACTCCTAATATATTATTATATCTTATTACTGTTATAGTACAAAATCGTTATGCTTACATATGCTGCAAAATATCAGCAAAACACAAAACGTCGTGCTCGTCATCGTCACAGACATGTGGCGCTGGAGAATCACGGTAGTGGTCATCTATGGCGGAGAGAGCAACGGACGCGAGGTTGGGCGCCGCGCGAGGGTGCGGGCAACACGCGCCGCTACCGTGTGTTACTTCTACAAATCTTCTTACTAGACTTTGCCCTGAATTGTGGGCACTTAGAGCACTGCGAATAAATATTGCTTGTTTGATTTCATCTTACTAGAGAATAAAATATAATAATAATAGATTAAAAATATACATAAAACAGAGATCAGATCGGTTTTTAAAGGTACGTTTTTTTGTATGAAGGTAATGTTTGAATAATATAATAAAAATAAAACATTTCGCCTAGTACTAGTACTAACGAGATCTTGTAATATTATAAAAATGCATAAATGTTGCAAGTTAAAGTTATTCAAAGATATTTAAAGGGATATTATTAATATTTCTGTTATATCCAAAACAATGTTTCTTTTTTAATTTTATCTCTTTGTCTTATCTTGTCGCTTATCTCAGATACTTCAATGCAGTTTTCACTTGTATTTTGTTTTTAATTGTAATTTGGTGTTTTTATTCTATTTATCGATTCATAAATAAAAAAAAAGTTGTATCAATATAAAATTTTATTAAATTGGTTCAAACTTTCATTTTGCTTAACTTTTCTAAATGAGGGCCTGCAAAATTTATGCTTATACATGAGCCTCTATTTAGTTATATCTGGTGTTTTTTTAATTAAAAATATATCTGTAAATTTTTATATATATATTGTAAAGTATCGTACCTAATACTTACTAATTAAATATGCTGATACAACTGTATATTTAGAAGTGCACATGTCCTTGACAACGTTGACGTGTTAGTAATGATTGAATCAATGAAGTTATAGTTCAATTTTAAATAATTTTAACTCAAACTAGTTAGATTTAATGTCAAGGGCAACAAATTTAGGGTGTATTTTAAGAATACTTTTATCTTAAAGTTGCTTTTTTACATATTTAAAGAAATAAAAAAGTTACTTGAATAATAAAATTAGTAATAAAAACTCATAATCTCCCTTGACGTCATCGCGGTGACAATTATATTATAACTTATCGTCATGAAGTTTATAATTGAAATCGAAGTAATTAATTGTTTTATTTTTGCTTTATTTTGAAGAATTTAAACATTTTTAACTAATAATATATAAGATTTTTGCTTAAATAGTGATTAATATTAACGTTATGGACCTAAATTATGAGTGACTTACTATCAATATAAATAAGGTCAATTTCTTTAAGTTCTTCGTTAACACTCAAATATAGTTGAGTTCCTCTACTCAACACGCAACGTCTCAAATATTCTGCGAAAAGTGGGGCCAGTTCCCACTTTTTATTTTTTAATATTTCTTCTCTATTTCTTTTTTTCTCTTTCTCTATTTATTATATATATATATATATATATATATATATATATATATATATATATATATATATATATATATATATATATATATATATATATATATATATATATATATATATATATATATATATATATATATATTATTAGTAATAATACAAACACAAATATGAAGTAACCTTATATAATCTCTAACAAACTGCCTCGCATGGGGCGCCTTGCCGAAGTCCACGTTCCGCGTGAGCACGCGCCTCACGGGCGGCGCCAGCGCGGGCAGCGGCGCGGCGCGCGGCCGACGCCGGCACAGACGCGCTAGCAACTCGCACAGCTCGCCCGTCACACCGCGCTCGGCTAGCAACGGCGCTGCTACGCTTGCTACGTTTTCTGCCCACTCTTCCCAGTCGCGGCTGTCCTTGTTCTATAAAATGATTAATTTTTATTTATGTGATTATCATATAAGACAACTATCTAGTTCTTCTGTGAGGCCTGTCGTAATGTAGGGGCACAAGCGTGCCACTGTAAGCGCGACAGGTTGAAGATATGATCCCTATTCGAAGAAATGAAATATTTTAATTTTTTACATTCTAGTAATAAGGTCAAGCGCGGCGTTGAGTTCATCACTCAACACGCAATGCCTCATATTCGGAAAGTGAGAAACGGAAGGTTCCCAAATTCACTCTGCCTACCCCGCCGTGTTTTTGTTTTTTTTTTTATATTATAATAATATAAAAATACACCAAGAATATTTTTATACGTTTTATCATAACCTCAGCTGTCCATTATTGTTTTATCGTATTGACGTCACAGCTTACATTATTTTATATATTTGTTCCTCAATTACTACAGCGTTTGTCGCTTATACTAATTAAAGCTGTATTTGTTAACGAGTTGATAATGATGTTAGTAGATAAATACATTAACTACGTCAATGACTCTCAACGACTACCTGTTTAGTGCATAAGTTATAACAGGGCCCAGTCGTGACGCTAGGATACAAGCATGTAAATACTAGAGTATGTAGGTTCGATTGCCGCTTTAAAAAGTGAAATATTTAATATTTTAAATTGGCAGCCCTGGAAAGGAGTCAAAGCTCAACATTGAATCAAGCCACTCAACACGCAATACCTCCAGAATTCATCAGAAAGTAGGGAAAGGAAGTGTGTTCTTAGTAGAAACGTAGTTCCTTAACAAGAGGTTCCCGGATTCCCTCTGCCTCTGACACTAAAAAAGTACGACTGAAAGTGTCTAAAGAGCTGTTTAAATAGCACAGTGAGGGAGTTAATAGTTTACAAGATACAAAACACAAAGCAGCCGCTGCGTTTTACAAATATTTACAAGTAATTTGAGCTCAAATTTAGCGTACATGCATTGACGCCAATGCGCCGCACTGATACTATAAAGATTGGCTTGTTTATTATTGACTTTTGGATCAACATTAAAAATGTTGATAACTTCAATATACAAATAGTCAAATTTAACCAATAATTTATTGTTTGTTACAATTTTATGATATATTCTAAGATACGATAGAAATATAGAGGCTTGACGTGCCGCAGGGGCATAGACTGTAAACGCGAGAGCGATACAACAAAGCACCAGATTCTCTACTCAACACGCATTGTCTCTAATTCGGTGGAAAGTGGAGAATGGAGGCGCCTTAGTGGAAATGGTGTGTCTTAACATCCATCCAAGTCTCCTCTACCTACCTTGTCATGTGCGGGATACAAGTTGACAAAAGAATAACATTATTTAAATAGAATATATTAAAAAAATATCGATTATAAATTTTCATTTAAGTCAACCCGGGTAACCAGCTGTTAGAGTATATAATATGCAATATTTATCGACACTGTCAATTAAAGTTTCTGATAATGTGCTGTATATCTAATTAATGAAACCACTATTATAAATGATATTACGTCAATGGTTGTATCTGTTTTGTATAGCGCATAAACGTGAAAAGAAAACAGATACTTTAAACATTTTTTATGTTCAAGGCATATATGAATAACTAAATCTTACCAACGCCAGCAATTAAGTAATGATTATTAACTAATATTATAATAAATAAAGTAAATATTTACTTTAACCCTATATTATTTACCTCTGAGAGTAAGTCCGTGAGAATTTGTAACGGTGCCCGCGTCACATGTTCATCTTGTAATGGCGTTGTCATCGCAAAGTCTACCATATTCTAAAACGTAGAATGATAAATTATTAATTTGAAGTAGCGAGTGCTATTATTTTTAAGTAGTCTACATAAAAATGATGATAGATAAAGACTTTTTCAATCCCTTTTTCCATGATAAAATGTAATCTGGGACATATACAACCTTATTTCTTAAGGAGAACTCTATCTCTGAACCAAATTTGATAAAAAGGGTTTTAAAGTTTAAGTGGCAAATGTAACAGAGAGAAAATGTCACTTTATCATTAATAATTTGGGTTTCAAAATCCTGCACGTTTGTGTAACTTAGTTAAATGAAGAAACTGCTATAAGCGTACAAATAAGAAGATTTTTGTAGAGGACACCTAGTGTTAAGACACTCCGTTCCATTCCCCACTTTCCGCCGAATTTGAGGCATTGAGTGGTGAGTGGCAGAACTCAACGCCCCGTTTTGTTCCAAGTGGGGATTGAACCCAGTACCTTTCGCTTCGACAGTCACACGGTTGCGTCACTGCTCCAAGAGAGGCCTTAATTATTGTACATGTTCATATTTTATATTACTTCTGGTAATGTACGTTTTATAGTTTAATACTTGCAATTAAAAGTAATTAACATTTTATGGTTTTATTTAACCTGAATCACGTAAATTAAATAAGATATAGTAAGTATATGTATAGTAAATTAAATTAAATTACATATTTTGAATTGATATTTTATAATTATGGTATAGCATTTTACATACATATATATGTACACATGTACTTAGTATGTTAGTAAAGTATATAAAAAATATTAAAAGAGCCCTTGCCTTTAATTCTTTTATAACGACTTCCTTCCTCACAGATTTCGTTAAAAAGTTGCGATATCTAATCATGTTTCTCTGAAAGGGAAAAATACTATTTATTTATTGCGATAATGTTAAATATAAAATAAAAAATATACAAATAATTAACTTACTCTCCAAACAATTGAATAGTACCATTGGTCCCTAGTGTAAGCGTCGTTAGCCTAGAAAGTTAAAACAAATATAACGGAACTTTTCTAACAAAATGATTAAACTAGGCTTTGTTTAACTTAAAACATGTAAAATTAACTACTAACTTGTAGGAGAAGAGAACCATGTGGCATGACAATACGCAGACAATATTTCCTAGCTGGATCCCAGCGAGAAATACAGTATACTTCTTGCATGCAACTGTACGAGAGCGGATGTTCAAGCAATCCCGAAGGCTGTAATTATATTTACATTTAAATTAAAGATTTTATTTAAAACGAGCAGCCTGGCCGCGGCTTTACCTGCAAATCTATAATTATGATTTTTTTCAGCTTCACTTTGTATCCCGCAAATAGCAAAGGGAACTTGGGAACGTAGTGACAGTTCAGACACTCCATTCCCTTGCTCACTTTTTGCTGAATTTTAGGTTTTTACATGTTAATCGGCGGAATAAACGGCAACCACGCTTTACCTTACAAAAAAAGCCAGAATCGGCGCTAGTGGATTCAAATAATCCATATTGGCTGATTATGGCTTTTTGAATTTTGAATGGAAAAATCTTTATGTGTCTTTAGGTCATCAACCTTAATCAACTGGCTATTTTAGAAGGAAATTTTGTACTGAGGCTAGTCGTAGACCAGATGCAACAACGTGCGACTGTAAATGCGACAGCTTCTGGACACGATTCTCTCTCGAGGTCGAGACAATAAGTATATGATTACATAACAAAAATAAATTGTAACAACCGTAACTGTAGCTATAAAACTTTCGACATAGCTTGGTAAGAACGTATGGCTTAGTGGTCAGAGTGCTTGGGTGAATTCCAAGAGGGGCAGGATCAAACTCAGCTGCGTTCAAATATTTATAAGTTTTCTAAATTAGTATATTTTGTTCCTAAGTGTGGATTAACACTTAATTTTTTTCTTTTTTTGTCTGTATTCTATTTGTCAGGGCTTATATCTGGAATAAAAGAGCTTAATTTATTAATTTTAAAATTAAAAAAGTGAGCTCCGTTTTTTCGGACTAATAGCTTGGGGAAATAGAATAGGTACAGACAAAGAATCAAAAATTTTAAAATTGGTTATTTGTGTTACATTTATATCATGTAAATAAGCACAATCTCGAAATTTCGAATTACTTTAGGTCATATACCTCACTAAACTTTAATATTCTATATTTAATGTAAATCTTTGAACCTACTTATTATATTATTTGTATTAACAGATCGTTAATAGTCAGTTTCGTTCGTCTACGTCTATTATATCAATAATAATTAAACTGTCCATCTATATTCAACGAATTCACCAGACAACCAGATTAATGTATCGTCATTATTATAGATAAGAACGTATAAATGAGGATATTTTTTATTCTATGCTCATATCGCGTTGCTTGTATTATTATCAGTTAACAGGTAACAAATACAATGTGTAATAATTTCTATTGTGTCGACACAAGAGTACGTCGTATTTAGGGTAAGAATAATGTAAGTCAGATCGCTTTGTTTTGCTAGTAAGTAGGTACTCATTTTACGCTACGGACTTATGGAGCATTGGCCGACGGGTCCCGAGGTTACATGTGACGTCATTATGCTCATCCCATGCATGATTGTAGCCAGGTCCGCGCGAGTGGCCTTTTGACTTATAATACCTATCTTGTTCACCTTCGGTTGCTTTATATTTACGAAACCATGACCTTTTCTACTATTCTGTACCTACTACATATTTAAAAATTAAAATATTGTATTTAGATGTAAAAATTAAATATAGATTTCATTTAAATATTGTAAAATACAATTAATATTACAATGTTCATACCTACGTACGACGTTATGACGTCAATAATAAGGTGATTAGTCATAACATTAAATGTTTTGACTTTCATAAACTACACATACTCAATAAGCGAAAATTTAAGGTGCATTGCAAATTCCTTTGCTCGTATTTTTCACCTACGATTTCAAGGAATAAGGACACTTTTGTCGTTTATTTGTAAAAAACATTTTTAAGGTACACTAGTGACAAAAGGGTACTCAATTATTTGTGTTAGAAATAAATATGTACAGTATTCTTGCTACCTCGTATGGTATAGTATAAATATGATATTTATTTTGGGAACAATATTCTACTCTTCGTAAATAAAAATCCTTTCATATACTCGTAGGTAACTGACTAGTCTTACCCCATAACCTAATAATGTGTTCTTTATGCGCTCATTTGTTTCACTGAATTAATGATAACAACAACTATATCATTTTACGACTTAAAATTCTGATAAACTTCCTGAATATATTTTTTTATATAATAAAAATATAATATTTCTAAAATTGTATTGTATAAGACAATAACTACAAAATTTTCTAAAGTTCAAAGTAAAAACTAGAAATATGGTATCTATTTTGTATAATTTTGCGCTTTGGCAGTGGTTTTATATCTAAATTTACAAAGCTGACGACCTCGTTTGTTTGTTTCATTGTTTGTTTGTTTGGTTCAACGCGCTAATTTCAGGATCTACTGGTGCGTTTTCAAAAATTATTTGCTTTAGATATTTAACGAGCACACAGGACAAGAGGACAAAAAACGAGATAGACCACTCACCGAGAGAGAGAGAAAGAGATACTATAAGAAATTAGTTATTTTCATTTGATCTTGCGGGCGGAGCCGCAAGCAAAAGCTAGTGTATTCAAATTCAAATTCAAATATTTTTGTTCAAAATAAGAAGTTCAAGCTTTGTTTTTGAACGTCAAATAATTTACCACTAGTTCATTAAAGTTACCGCCTCAGACCTGAGAAGAACCGGCGAAAGAAACTGAGCGGGACGTCTTTTTTTACCAAAGCTTAATATCATATTGTTATAATTGACAATGATACATTTAAAATAGCATGGAGCGAGCATTTTATTCCCAAGGCGTGTTAACATTTATACTCGTAAAAATCGTTAATTTGATAATAACCTTTAACACACAAACGTCTTTTCACAACTCTTTTATAGTGTGAAATAGATAATTCTCAGACGTTTTCTGGGATCCTATTATTAAAAGCGTACGCACTGTCACATAAAAAAATACTAAATAAATGCTAAATTCATTAATATTTTTCTTAACATACTTACATAATATTTTCAAAAATGTTTGGAGATGCAACTGTAATTATATTTTTCTCTTAAAGAATTTTTATGGCCTAATTCATAGATTGTGCGAATAGCTCGCTTCTGCAAGGCTGCGTTACCCCAAAATAAGATGCCGTAGGACATAATACCACGAAAGTAACTAAAAAAAACGAGATGAGCCGTTTCCACGTCTGTTAATATTATGATTTTTTTAACCGCAAAGGCTGCTGAGCTAAGTCTATTCGCCAATACATCAATATGAGGTCCACTGCAATTTAGAGCCAATGGTGATACCGAGATATACCGTATAATCAACAGGATCTACGGGGTCACCATTCAAGAGCACATCGGCTTTAACAATTTTCGTGTTGGGTGTTCGGATTATAACACATTTAGTTTTTTTATTATACAAGAGTAAATTATAAGCACTAAACCAATGTACTAATTTTGAGAGAGGCTTGCTATAATGTGGTTCTTTGATTATGGCGTTCCTAGCGTGCCAGTTGAGCACATATCACTTCGCCAAGAGAGAGGCTTGTTTACATCTTCATATAATTGTCTTTTTTTCATTTTAAAAATTAGCGATGTATGATCCGCAAACAATACTACCTCATGGCTCTTTTAATTAAATATGGTAGGTCATTTACTTATATTAAAAAGGGAAAATGACCAAGAATAGACTCCCATACTGATTAATGAACCAGGAGATTTCCTAATATTCACATCAACCCTCTGAATCCTATAAGTTACATAAGAAGTCAGAAGATCGAATGCACGTCCTCTTAGGCCGTAGCTTTAATTTAGAAATTCAAAATTCTTTAAATTATATAACAACTATAAAATTTCTAATAAAATCTTACTAAAATACGTATAAAACTTACTCTCCTATTACTCATCAAGCAATCGGATTGACGTTTATTTAAATTTAAACAGCTGTTAAATATATCAGTATTGAAATAAATACAACTGTCACTGAAAAATGTTCATACCTTGTAAGTGCCAATATGTTGGAAAAATATTTATGAATATGTTTGGTAACTGTAAGGGCAAAAGCTAAATCTATTTACGAAATAATAAACATAGTCGTCACGTAATAAAATTTATGAATAATACTTACAGTTTTTGATACAATGTGTTCCTCTAATAAGCATAACACATGAGTTTCCCATCTTCTAAAAAATTTAGCTCCTAGTATCTTATCTACGACAGTTCGAGTATGCTGAAAACAGCATACTCTGAGTGCACCCTCGCTAGCCAACTTGTAGCGCGGACCTGGCGGTGGTAATGGCGCACCAGCCGAGTTGCCGCTTTTGGTCCCACTGCTGTCCGCACAGCATTCTGGACTTGATCCCTGTTAACATTACTATGATCAGTATCCTTAATCCAAGTCAGAAAACTATCCAAGCAAACATGCAAATTATATAAATTTGCATATGTATATGTTTATGTATATATATATATATATATATATATATATATATATATATATATATATATATATATATATATATATATATATATTTCCGCTTTTTATATACCGTAGATCTGCCTGCTCTGGTTCATTGCATTTCATAATTGTCCTGGTGTAAGCATGACGTATTTTTGTTAAGAAAACCTAACACAAGAATGAAAATGAGACAATGGGGGGACCATGAAGGGACTGCTGCACAGTTTCACTCATAGCACTTTCACATTGCGTACGTCACTCACGACAGCACTGTGATCTGTTTGCTTAATTTTTTTTTGTAAAAGCCCCGTGCCTCTAAAATTAAGCTTATAAAACAATCTAATATTGCCACTATAATAATTTATTTAGTTTCAAATTGTATCCCAAACAAGGCAGGGTAGGCAGACGAAACTTGGGAACCTATTGTTAACACTACATTCCCTTCCCCACTTTCTGCCGAATTTAAGGTTGCGTGTTTAGTGGCGATACTCAACGCCGTACTTTGCTTTGTTACCAGAGCGAAAAGATGTAATCATCATCAAATCATTTAAATTGACAATATTAAATATTTCATTTCCTAGAATGGGGACTGAACCCACAACCTGTCGCCTTTACAGTCACACGCTTGTGCACCTGCGCCACAACAGGCCTATAATAATATAGTTTATGAATTATCCACTATTTAATATTTATCCAATATTTAATAATTATCCAATATTTAATTAACGATCATTGCGAAATCGCTAAAGCGCATAAGAAAAGATTTAAATAAAAGTCATTTTATTATTTGGCGTTTTGTAACTTTACGTCTTTACGTTTATGCTGTCAAGCAAATGTCACTGTTCACATCACTTGCGAATAACTCAGGATAATCATAAAAATAATCAGGTTACTCTTAAGCCACAAAACTTTTACTAATCCTTCCTTCCTTTCCAGACGGTTGTGAAATGTGCATCATATTATATTAATTACATATATTTTCAACAACAATTCTTCAATTAATAATTGAGGAATTGTTGTTGAACATATAGCAGTTGAAGTTATAGCAGACTAGATTGATTAAAATAGGTGTATAAATTATAAATACTGATAATTCTGGGAAAGGGGCATCTTTTTAACAACCGTTTTATTGCATTATTTTTATAACCTAATAAGTTCTTACCAAGTGCAAAAACACACAACACATAAAAGCTTAGGCTTAGCTTAAGGATCGATATCTAGTACGTGCTCCACTTATTTCCTTGTAACCACTTTAAAACCTAGATGGCTTACTGTGTTTATGTGTATTCAAATCGGCTCTTACTAGGATCTTTTTGTCCATGAAAATATAGATAATTAGACTGAGGTACCTTATTGAATAACCTACCTGAATCTGGTAGTTTTGAATGACATTGTTTAAAAGGCTCCTGCCAACATGTAAAGTCAAGTAGAAAAGCTGAAAACGTATAATGTGTTTTTTACACGAAACATATATCTATCTACACACATGCTATTTATGACGTTAATTAAGATTCCCTAGGTTGTAAAGTATAGAAAATTTAATAATTTAACTCAATCAGTTCAACGACCGTTTATATATTCAACATATATACAGAAAAAAATTGAAATCTAATAATTATTGATAATTGTCAGTTATCAGTTAAGGAAGTAAAAAGAAAGTGAAGTACAAAAAGTAGATAAAATAACGTAGGATTTTAATAATTATATCGTATCAACAACTACTACTTCTTTATTCTTCATTTATTTTTACATAAAGTATTGTTACCTCATTTAATCATAAATGTTAAAAGGGAGCAAAGGTAAATGTTGAATTATTCGTTGTTCTTGATTACATCGATAAAGTAGTAGTATCTGAGACTTACATGGGCGCCAACTATTGTGTTTACTCGAAATTTTAAAACAAGTTTTTTTAAAAAGCTTATTTTTAAAAAAGTTTTTTTTTTCAGTTTTTAAAAAAGTTTTTTTAAATATAAGGTTTTTTTTATATGCGAAATAGTGTAGTTCTGCTTGTAATCGATTTATACTATTAAATTGATATTTGATTTAGTGTCTAGTGGTAAATTAAGTATATAGTTAATTTAAAGCTTGAATTTTATGCTGAGTGAACACAGATCCCTGCTTCAATGTAGATCTCGGATACTATTGTCGGTGAAAGTGACAACGCATTACTAGAAGACATTAAATGGGATTATTTTTATAGAAATATCAGTGCCTTTCTCGATGCATTCTATCTAATACAATAAGAATTTTTCGATCCGCACAAGTAGTTCCTAAGATAACAGAGTATATCACAGTTCAAACAATCTTTTAGTTTTACTATATTACTTATTATAGATATTTTTTATATATAAAAAAATAAAATAAGACAGCGTATTATGCTACATGTTTTTACTAAGAAAAAAGTTATGAAATGCCTATCATGCATTTTTGTTTGTACACTTTTTCTAATAATGTAATATAATAATTAAGTGTAGTACACTTAACAGAATTCATATTTATACCAAATGAAGGTGGGGCAGCGTTTATCCGAAATGAAATTGACATAAACGCTTACTAACTAGCAAATAAATGTCCGTTTTGACGTCAGTCGCGACCTTGTGCATCAACCATATAGGTAGATTGTGATTCCAAAAATAATTAATTGTTAGTTAACTTAATTTCATAAATAATTGAATATAAGTAGTCTTTATGATCGATAAAACTTATGAGTTACTAACTATAATGGAAAATATACACATTTTGATAATATTTAGCATTCTTCTGGTGACGTGTCGGATTTTCAAAGGAGAATCCGCCTCAAAATTCGTATCCGTCACTTTTCTGGCGAATCTTGTACTTTACGTTACTGAAATTACGTAAGTAGCAATGGAAAAATATAGAATTCTATTGTAAAAATTTATTGTACAAGACTATTCAATAAAAAAACAGAATATTTTGATTTTGAATAAAAAATAACTGTGTAGGTCGTATGTAATAACGAGTAGAATAAATTTTATGAAGTCAATTAAAAATCTCTGTAACATGTTTAATTATTTTTATACAATTATATATTATATTTTTTATTAAAATAAAACCAAAAAATACCTGTCTTCTAATTAAGTGAATATTAGAATCATAATTAAGGCTATAAATACTGAACATATAATTGTTTGCCGTGTGATTCCGGCTTAGAATAAAATCACCCTGATATTGATGGTGTCGTAAGAGGCGACTAAAGTACGTGAGAGAGTCAAGTTGTCAGCAATGGCAACACGTATGGAAAGGATCGACCAGATTATTACCGCCCCCCGGCATTTAAAACCGGCGTTAAGTAGCGGCTTTAGTTACTGCGTTTCGCATTATCGCTCCTCTGGTGTGACATGAGGCCGTGGGCGGCGGTGATCACTTACCTTCAGGTGACACGTACACTCGTTTGACGTGTCATTTCCATAAAAAAACACACACCCATACACTTTAATTGTAACATATTGCTAAGAATAAAAGCTTTCGTAGTAACTGTAGGAGCTCAAAACAATCAAAAGCCATAATATGGTAGATTTTTTTAATGCAATTCCTGCAGATCTAAAAAAAACCACTGTGACTTGAAACACTTGTGGCAGTTGATGATAAGTATGTGACTAAGACTTCTAAACTTTTTAATGTTGGTCTGCCAACTTTCTTATTCATTCACTCCTTTTGCTGTTATTAAATTAAACTAAATACCCTACGTGTCCGTGGATGTATTTTATTAACGACCCGATCATCTCTACGTACCTCCTATAGCACCTGTATTGTTAAAACTAATACTAGTTTACAAAATTTTACTTTTTGTCTGTTGCCGTGAATTTAATGGTTGATAATATTTACTTACGTCTTGTTTTTGTCAAATCTACCCTCAAATATTTTTGTGCAGCTAGAGTTTCTTTGTTATTGACTTGTTTGTTATTGAGTTGATGTGTTTAAGAAATATAGAAATGTTATATCAGTGATGTTTAAAAATAGCTATTTTCTATATATTGTATTGAAATGTTCTTAGATAAAAATAACAAGTTTTGGGCTCCTGATTTCGTTTGTAAATCGTGTCAATACACGATTACCACTTTTCCATTATTTTAAATGTTCAATAATATTTAAAACAATGGAAAAGTGGTAATAGAAGTGCCTTTAAATTCAAAAAGTGGTGTTCTTACACCGAATATTTGGTATGAACCAAGAAATCCTCTCGACGACTGTTACTTTTATTGCGTAAACATAAACGGCTTAAACGGTAAAAATCGAGCTAAGTGGCAGTATCTAAGTACTACATGGGTCCAGCATCCAGTGCAACATTCACTAGACTTTTCGGTACCTAAAAATGTACCTGAACCCATCACGAATTCATCCTGAGTTGTCAGGTGAGCCAAACTCAAATCTCTTACAAGATCGTCCAACTCACTTTACACAAAGTGAGTTCGACGATCTTGTAAGAGATTTGAGTTTTTTCTTTCTAAACAGGCTTCAGAATTGTTGGCATCGAGATTGAAAGAAAAAAAAATTGCTTTCTCCGGGCACTAAAATATTAATTAACTACTAGGTACTAAAATATAAAATTACACTAAAATATAAAAATTTTTTTAGAAGAAAACAACATAACAATTTTTTCAGACATTTAAAACTTAGTGATAAAAATGGGTTTGAAACAATATGAACCGATTGATTGGCGCTTATTCATTGACAGCTCAAAACCTAGCCTAAAATATGTTTTGTTACACAACGGAAATGAATACGCTGGAGTATCAATAGCGCACTGTTTAAAGTTAAAACAAGAGTACTGCAAACATCTCGTTAGTCTTGAATAAAATAAAATACAATGACCACAAGTGGCAAATTTATGTTGATTTAAAAATGGTGAACATTCTTTTCGGCCAACAAAGTGGTTACACTAAGTTTCCCTATTTTATATGTCTTTGGAACAGCAGAGCTAAACAGGAGCATTGGATAAGAAATCTGGCCCTTGAGAGTAAATATGACGTGTGGTAAAATATAGTACATAATTCACTAGTAGCTCGCGAAAAAATCATCTTTCCGCCATTACATATAAAACTAGGCATCATGAAACAATTTGTTAAGTTACTTAATAAAGATGGTGACTGTTTTTCTTACATTTTTCATAAAATCCCTCAACTTAGTATAAAAAGATAACAGCCGGTATTATGGGCCACAAATCAGACAACTTACGAAAGACACACAATTCAGAAATTCTATGACTTAGCCGGAATTAATGGGCACAAAAATTCTGAAAAATATATTGAACTTGTTGAAGACTTTGCTATTACAATTAAAAGATATACGATGCAATATGAGCATAAACCTCCACTTTCTCCATACAACACGCCACCTTGTCAAGTTTCCGGAAAATTTAGGAGATATGAGCGAAGAGCGTATGCGTCAGGATTTACGTGTCGTGGAAGTATGATGTCTGACTATTGCTGGTCTCTGATACACCATTACCCTAAATGTACACATAAAAGAAGAGCTTTGAAGCGAAGTTTCTTGGAAGTAAACAATTCATGTATTTTTTTAAATAAAGTGTTTTTGGCAAATTCACGGTTTTTTTTCTTTTTTAAACGTACAAAGCTGAAACTCAAAAACTAGACTTAAAAAAAATCTACTAATAGGTTTGAAAGTAGTACAACATAGGAAGTTAACAACAGCAAATAAATTTCCGGCAACAGATCTACTGTAAACTAGTGTAATATATACTTGTATGTAAACATAATTGTAGTGATTTGAATAAATCACTAAATTATTACATAGCACCAAGTTTGAGTTTATACTTTACAACAATTCGTTTTTTATACATACGAGTACCTCTAATTTTATGAAATAAATGAAAAATCTAGTTTTACTAGTTATTCTATTTTAAAATTAGTAAAAGAGCAGAGTTGAGGCCTTTCGTGGTACAGGTGCATAAGAGTGCACTGTAAGGTGACTGTAAGCTCGACAAGTTGTGGGTTCGATTCCCACTCCAGCAAATTAATATTTAATATTTTCTTTTCTTCGCTCTGGTAACAAGACAAAGTGTGGTGTTAAGTTCCGTCGTAAGTGGATAACAAAACGGAGTGTCTTACCCTGCTTGCCATATTGATACGGGATACAGCGTGAAGCTAAAAAGTAAAAGTAAAAGAGCAAGAATAGTCATTTCAGTGGAGCATTCCTCTAGTTATACAACATACATACATAATATATAATAATAAAATTTGTCATGTCATGCCATAAACACAAGCATTTAAGAATATAGAGAATATACTTATTATAAAATAATTATATATTGTGGCAAAGAGTGTAACTTGGCTAATTTGTTTTAGACACAATTTTATTATGTTTATGATGAAGAGGTAATAATGTAACTATACCAATGTTATAAAGGAAGAGTGTAACTTGGCCTTAACACCCCATATCATTAACTACTGGTTCGATTAGAAAAAAGTATAGCTGTCTTAAAAAAACCTTATGTAAAATTTAACACTCCAACACTTGTAGCAACGGACTTTCATACAAACTATCAACGCTATAAAAGCAGGGGGCGTTAGGGATCAAATTTCACAAAATCCCGTCTTAGATAGCACGTACGTCCCAAAAGAAAACTATGCAAAAAAGTTTCATATAAGCACACAATTTCGCAAAATCCTAACTCTCAAAACACTTCTCCCACATACACATAGGTATATATCACTTTTTAAATATTATTTTACTCAAAAGAGTTTTAGAAAACATCTTATTGTAAAAAAAGTTACTTGAAAGTTGAAAGTTATTTGTTCTTTTAATCCTTATCAATATGATTGATTAATACCATGAATTGTTAGTGTATTTTTATGTTAATAAGTATGAATTCTAAAGTTAGAATACTTCGTTCTCTACTTAGAAACATAACGTATGTTCAACACCTGATAGACACCTGAGTTAGAAACGGGTAAATGGGGCAACCCCTCAAACGAAATCGATATAATTACACAATACATTCAGAAACATTGAACAGTTTCTGATTGCGTGCCGATGGCATCACTGTTTGTAATGATGAAGTATAATTTTGTAGTACTTATATTAATGTTACATTTAAAACAATAAGATGCTAATGATGAGGGAATATCGACCATTGAGATGTTTTTTTTATTTGAAAAAGGGATATATAAAGTTAATTAACTAATTTCACTCTATATATTATAAAGAGAATTTTGTAACTGATGGTAAAAAAAAACTTGTTAATTGTAATAGTTGATTAAAAACCATAAACAAATGTCAGTCGTAGTTTTACAATGTTTTACTTTTAAAGGTTTCTTTATCGAGTTAATAAATTATACGAAAATATAGATGATATTATAATATAAGAGATATACACGAAAGTCATAATCACAAAGGTGAGTGCTATGCAACGAATATTATATTTTTCTTATGTAAGCACAGTAGATGAAGGGTGGGTCAGAAGCCGGGTCACTGTACGGGTGCCCCACAAACATGTCTTCCTGCTGACGTCGGTTCTAAAATTTAGGTCATGAGGTCGCGAGGTATGGTATGAGTCTCGCTTCAATCGACCCGAATAGCTTATCGAACCAAAACCGAGCTGTCTTTCGGAAAATAGAAACATTCTGACATAGGAGCGATGATAGTCACATTAGATGCTTGTGAAAAGTTAAATAACTTATTTAAGTAATACCGACGATATAGAAAGAAATATTTTTATTTACGTCAAACTTATTTTATTATTGAAGAGTAGTAAATAGTTGCCGACGTCGTGTATTTACAAAATAATATTATGTAAGGATAAAAATCTTATAGCCTTTTTATGTAAAAATAAAAAGGCGGTACGCTCGTATTATGTATGTATCTGTACTTATATATTTTTTGTACAAGATAAATTAAGTAGTTTATCTTAACGTAAACTTAATAATATTTTGTTATATCATTTTATTTGCAAACATATTGTGTCGTCAACATGTGCCTATGATGTATGTAAAAGATTACTCGCTAAATGATATGGTGTTGTATTTTTTCTTTATTCATGTTCGTTGTATATTTAAATTTGTATAGTGAATATGCTTTATATATCAAAAGATAAATAATTGAGGCCTGTCGTGGCGCATAGGTATAAGTGTGTGACGGCAAATGACAACTTGAGGGTTTGATTTGCACTCGAAAATGTAAAATATGTCATATTTCGTTATTATTTCGTTCCGTAAAGAAGGCAAAACGCGGCGTTGAACTCCGATTCTCGACCTGCAATACCTCAAATTCGGCAGAAGTGGTGAACGGAATGGAGTGCTTTAACACAAGGTTTTAAGGTTCCCTTTGTCTACCCTAACATGTGCGCGTTACAGAGTAAATCTGAAAAAAAAGATAACTAATAAAAATGTAAGCTTATTTTTCTATATAAATTTAAATCACTTACTAGATATAATTACGTTTTATTTTAAATGCAGCAGTATCATATTTACAAATAAAGTATAAATGTACAATAGTATTAATTTCCACTTTAAAACAGATATTATAAATATATGAATATATTGAAATAACAACAACTTTCTTTAAAAAAAAACCATTTGATCTCTTATATAATATATATCATATCTAGTATAGAAACTTATAGCTAAACCTTCCTTACAGGTCTATGGACGGAGTACACGTGAAAAAATTAAATTGGTTGCTTAATACCTTTGAGCACCTTGTAGTTATTTTAGAAATTATGTTGTAAATAGCAGAATAATTCGAAGAAAAGGCAAAAAATATATTTTTGTTTGTGTTTGCTTTGTAAATTAACATTTTCTTAGGCTTCAGAAAAAAAATATGGAATACGTATATATCAGTAGCAGACTGGAACCAATCAATGAACATTCCACAATCCAGCACGTGGTTAACATGTAGCGGGCGCGTGTTCCCTCAATGAGAATAAACTAATCTAGTATGGTTGACCATTTTGTTATCTGGATGTTTGAATTAAGTTGTATTATTTATATATCAATGTTATCAAACACAAAAGTACTCGCGTCGTATTAACATTTTCTTTAGCAACCTAGAGTTAATATTTGAAACATAGCTATCATTAAAACAAACTTACATTGGCCAGAAACATCAAATAAACATATTAATTTCGTGATAAGTATATTTTACGTATTGTTTTTTTAATGTGTAAAATAGACAATGGAGAATGTTTTACTTGGATATCTATAATATCTATTACTGAATAATGTGGAAGATGCATAGACATTATTGATCAAAATCTGGCCACTTAGTAAAATACATGTAGAAATAGTAAGAATACATTAAGTTAATAATTATAAAAAATTACACTTAATAATTTAAGAGTGCGATTTATTTGACATATCTATGTGTCTACCTTTACTTTTCAATGATCGCTCAAAGCTTGGGCAACCTAGGTACTTTTTTTTTCAATGTTGTACTGGTCATCATCTGCATTCATTTTGGAGTTTTCTCCATAAGTTATTTTTATTGATACAAGTTTGATTCGCCCGTGCAGTGAAAAGAAGATTCTTTGACGCAGTCTGAGGACAGAATCTTCTTTTCACTGTAGGTACAATGATAGGTTTATCACGCCTCACGTTTAACTACATTGGTATTTCTCGTGTAGTTCATTTTCTATTCCGTTCGATTGTAAGAATAGTAATCAAATCTTCAATTAGAGTTATTGTTCTAAGTCTGTCTGAACGACGCTTGTTGCTAACTTTTTTTAATATCAAATCTTCTTAGCAATTATACGATACTTGCAGTAGTTGTATCCTCAAGTCTTAAAATCTTGCGATTGGTTTTACCTTATTTATTTAGCTTTAGTTTAGCCGTGTGATTCCGGCTTAGAATAAGATCACCCTGGTACTGATGGTACCGTAAGAGGTGATTAAAGTACGTGTGGGAGAGTCACATTGTCAGCAATGTCAACACGCGTGGGCAGACTCGGCTGGATTACAACCCGGCATTTAAAACCGGCGTTAAGTAGTGGCTTCGGCCACTGCGTTTCGCATTGGTTAATATCGGGCCCCGGTGCTCATCCATCTTAAGGACCAGGACCGGCAACGCTCCTGTAGCTCTTCTGGTGCGACACGGAGCCGTAGCCAACTGTGGTCAATTTCCATCAGGTGACCCGTACGCTCGTTTGCCGTGTCTTATCCATAAAAAAAAAAAAAAAAATAAAGGCCGTTTATTATGCACATAGACTCTTTAGAATATTCCTTTGTTTTTACTTTTTTTGTTACAAAATTACTCAAAGGATACAAACAAATCTTTGAATGTTGCAGGATTAGACTATTCTATGACAAGAAAACACCCTACGTGTTTTCTTGTCATAGAATAGTTTTGAAAATGGCAACGATCGCAGAGGATGCCTTGCGTACGCTAATCAGGATGGTATGTATGTATGTATAAAAAACATTTGTAGCAATTATTTTATATGATAAAATCTTGGTGGTTATTAAAAGAAAGATTTTGTGGAAAGATATAAACAAATAAAACTAATTAACTACTATTTTTTTTAAGATGTATTGTATATAACTTAAATAAGAGTGCAGGCCTAATACGTTTGAACATGAATGTAAATAAATGTTTTCTAGTTTAGCGCAATCTCGGAAAACAAATATTTGTAGAGTGCTTGATAAACAGAAACTATTACAACGTTTCAGCCTAACTAAATCCAAAAGCATTTGAAAATCTTATGTATTCAATAGCATTGAAGATATATTTTAGCCAGCGACCGGCAACGTTCTTATGACGTCAAGAAACTTGATTTATACGATAAATATTCTGAGGCTCTTCAACTGCGAATAAAACTGTCAATAATAAACTTACCAAAACATATAATTTCTAGTCTAAAGGTGTGTGTGTAGATATTTTTTGGTGTTAATTACTATTTTGTATAATGTCCATGGAAAATTGTCCTGCGTTATGGTATTATTTCTCTTATCAACGAATTAGAGACGTAAAGAAAGCATTGAATATCGCTTTATGTGAAGGAAAATACATTTCGAGTTGTTAGATGTATAGTCCATTTGTTTTTGTTCAATATACGATTGTGAAATTCCCAGTAATCTAACACGCTTGACGGAACTGCGGTTAGACTAACTACGTACGGTAACAAGTGTGGATTTATATAGGTTTAAAAATATTGAGAAATTATTTTATTTACTTGTAATGATAAAATATGTAAAATAAAAAATACAAATTCTAATTTGATAATTACAAATAATAAAGAACGAGAATGTTATATTTCTGCGGACTTAATGGATAAATATATGGACATATTTATTAATAACAATTTAATATTGGTTGATTGATTATATTAGCTTGATAATTATAAATCGTCAAGTTGAATGTCACATAAATAAAAAATGTATTAAGTATACATAAAAACTCACAAAATATTCTGCTGAACTCTGATCAGCCAAGGAAGGTGTCAGTAGACAGCTCGGCGAAGGTGGCGCGGTTGCGGCTGGCGGTGGCGGCGCCAACGAAAGCAATTCTCCAGCTGAAGCGGACATATTACTAGCTGCAGCTAAGCTTCTGAGGCGGTCTGCGAGATCCGTATGGCCACCGTTAAATGTTTTTACGACACCATTGCACACGTCATCAGCACTGAGATTGTTGATGATTCGTGGCCGACGAAGTTTTCTTGATGCTGCACGCCATCTCCGTAACCTGCAGGCAGCATTATTAAGCACCTCGTGTGTCTCCTGATTTTGAACTGGTTCTTCGTCAGAGAGAACTAAGTCTTCTGTATCTGTTAATTCGTCAATGAAAGGCAGTTTTTGTTCCGCGTTGGAAGGAGAAGGCCCGTCTTCAGTTAGTACCATATTAGGAGGACCCAAAAAGTCCCTTAAAGCAAATGCTAATCTTTGGTCAGAATTGAGACCGGGTGGCGCCCCGTTTTTGCCTAAATCAGTTGCGACATATTTTACATCTTCTTTTTGATCCTCTTTCGATTGATTTTTATACGCAACATCGTCGTTCAAATTAAGGTCTACTTTAATTTCTTGACTATAAGAAGGCATCACGGCTAGTGTTAAAGCTGCTTTATAATATACCTAAACAAAAAACCATGATTGCTTCGCCGCGTAGATATTTATCTGCACTCCAAATTCCTCAATAGAACGCTTTATGAATACAAATATAAGATTTTCACATTTTATGGCTATACTAGAACAAATTCAAGATATCCAAATGCACTTTGTGAGACTTAACGTGAAAAAACGCTAATAATCCACGATAGTACTATCATATTGCGTAAACTTCACTGTGCTCAATTTTGTTGAATTTAAACTCGTATATAAATTAATATAAGCGAATCGATCATTACCCGCAAAAACCCTAAGATTTTTATGCGTCAAAACGTAACACAATCGTTTCGAATAACTCAAACTGTGTGCGCAAACACAGCAGTGAGCACTACCTACTGGCTAGCGCTGTCATAAAACTATACATATATCGTAGTGTGCTCGACTGTGGAGTTTTTTCTTGTTTATATTGACGTACATTCAACATGCGCGAATGCGGACGATATCCAGCGCCCTCAAGTGGTAGTACTGAATCGGACAGGTAGCTCCATCTACAGCAATTTTCTTACAAATGCGAATATTATACATACTTCATTTAGTTTTAGTACAGCATCTTCGTGCAAGAGGGCATAATTTATTTTTGTTAATAAATAATGTCATAATTTTGTGGTAGCATTTAAGTCTTGTAGTCTAGTTTGTATGTAGAGATTTAATTTTATGTTAAAAATTAAACTTTTTATTTACATAATTGTTTTTCTAAATTCAGACAGATATTTAGTTTAAAGATTTACAAAAAAAATATAATTTATAATAGATGTTGAAATAAAATATTTACAAAAATTCTGATATTCAAAAACCATAACAAATTTTAATATAACTTTCTATTTATATAAAACTTTTCCGTTAAAGCATGACAAGCTGAAACGACACAACTTAAAATTTAAGTAAGAATGGTGATTTGGATGGGAAGTGTAGGAGATTACGTAGACTAAACGAGGTTATACATTTTCTTTACAAGTGATATACTTTAAAAAAAACTTTTAGGTGACGTTTATTAATGTATATGGTAATTGTAGTCTTTTTTTGTCTATGCGTGTGTACGCGCTAATTAAAAGATTTAAATTAAGTTCACACTCTCACTATAATTTTTGGTCACTTTTCTTTAACTCATATTTCGTTTTTGTTTTATTTCGATCGGTTAATAGATCAAAAATTAATCTTAATTTTAATTACCTAAATAGATAAAATTGTTAATGTTTTTTTGGTAATATAGCGTAGAATTTAAGTTTTCAATGTATATAGATAAAAGATAATGGTCATAAAAGTCATAATGTTATTTGAACACAAAAGTGATAGAGATTAGTAAATAATATGGTATAAGTATGTAAGTGTAAGCTTAAAGCTGGTGAACGCGAACAGCTATCTCTAATTATAGTTAAGAAATAATTTAAAAGAAATAATTTAATTTAAATTTTTAAATAATTGTTCCAAACAAAATAACTTTTTAGATCTGCCCCGTAGATTTATTAGATCATGCCAACTTTTCGCATGAGAGCCGACACTATTATTGAGAGGGAGAGACCACCATACTTAATATGCACACTTTTCAGATATAATATTCTAAACTATATCTATTTTTATAAGTTTCATAATAATTATTACTTGCTCTTAAAAGATTATGGTAATAAGTAAGAGTTGTATAAGTGTTGTAAAATATACAAAGTCAAGTGAAACTTACAAATCTAATACGATTATTAAAGTTGTGTGTAGACATAAACGTGTAGTATCATCTTGAAATTTTCATCGCTTCAATTCAAATTCAAATTCAAAATCAATATATGGGTGATAAAAACATGTGCTTTTTATGAAATTACTGTAATATTCAATTGACAATAATTCTACTATTTTTTTTTTCTTTTTTACAGCTTCACGCTGTATCCCTGTAGAGGGAACCCGGAACTCTAGTGTTAAGACACTCCGTTTCACTTCCGTTCCACGCGTGATTGAGGCGGAACTCAACGCCGCGCTTTGCCTTATTAATAGATTAAGCAAAGAAATGAAACATTAAATATTTAAATTGAAATTATTAAATATTTCATTTCTTCGAGTGGGATGCGCCACGACAGGACTAATTTACGGTTTAATAATGTTACTTTTATAGATGTTTGCGAATTCTACACGAATTTACAAATAGAGAAGATTAAAAATAATACATACATAATGTAGATGACAAATTTAATAAAATTGACTATTGTTTGATCTATTAATAACCGTCTTTACAAAAAAATATACCTTAAATATACAAATTATTTCACATAACGATTCTTTTATCAGATATTGCGCCTCTGTCCGTGAACCGATAAAAATATACATTCTACAATAAAAAATAATATAAACGATCTTCTTCTTATTCATAATCAATATCCAAAATCATAGGCTCATTCCTGTCCCAATGATATTTCAGTTATTATTGCTGTGAAAAATATTTGTACTTATCGTGGTGAAGCATAGAGCACCATTTTCAAATCATTGCGTGAACAAACTTTTCAGCGGGCACGTAAAGCTTATTTAATTTTACTATAAAACTTAATGAGCATCATGTGTTACTTAAGTAAAGATATGAATAGATTTATTTTAAGTAAACACCTAATAAATCCTTTCATATTTTTGTATGCGTGATGCTTAATTAGAGTGGAGGATATTTCTTGTTGGATCCTACTTAATAATTAGTCAAACGTTTAACGATTACTCAAGCGTCTAAATATCATCATTATTTCATATTAATTATAATATAGTCAAGTTTTGGAGCCTTTTGTTATAATGAAGACAATTTCTAATAAATGAAGTATTTTATTTTAAAAAAATTAATTAAAATAATACTTTAAAACTAAATATATGTGTTAACAGAGTGATATGTTAACTATAAAAAATTTAATTAAAAAAAATACTTTAAAACTAAATATATCTAAATACGTGTTAACAGAGAGATATGTTAACTACGACTTCTAATTAAAATAATACTTAAAAACTAAATATATCTAAATACGTGTTAACAGAGTGATATGTTAACTACGACTTCCCTTCTTTCTATTCCATATCGCTGGGAATGCAACGCGGAGTCTTCCGCGAAATCTAGCGTGAAAAACAAATATCTCCGGTTACGTTCCCAGGCGCTTGCATAACTCCTCCCTCGTTAAGTACGAAATCATCAGCTGGAGTACTAGACTGAGGATTTCGCTTTACATTAAAAATTTTAACTCTAAACTTATAGACTACATAACACATCACTAATACCGGTAGGGACATATATAGGGACAGAGAGACAAAACTGATTATTTTTAGGGTTTCCACTTCACTAAGACTTTCAACAATATCACTGGGATTGGATTTACTTTTATGTTTCAGTACGTGCGATAACTGTTTCACTTCACTGAGATCTACACTCCTCAAGTCGACCGTTGAGAGATATCCTGTTTTTGTTGAGTTTAATTTGGGCAATTGGATAAGCGGAACCTTTTTGAATATCATATGTTCTGCATACGTACTTCTGTGGTATAAATAGATATTCTCTATGAATATGTTACAATTTTCTTCTAGGGTTAGGATAAGTGTGCCTTGAATCATTTGGTAAGAGGTATCATCTTTACATTTAATTGTTATTTTCGAGTTGAACTTAGAATAAACTATCCAACTATTGGTGTTGATATGTTGGATTTTTATATCCTCTACATTTACCAAGTGTGAAATACACATCCGATGGCTACTCTCAAATTTCATTAATTGCTCTATGCAAGTTGGTTCCGGATATCTTACTATTTCATTTTCAGAGCACAGGAACTGATCCCCCACAGCAATACGCGAGCAAGGCCGGGCTAAGGGTAAGTACACAGAACTTTTCACCATCAGGTAAGGATATTTAGGAATTACAATTGTCGTTACATTTTCAGTGACATTATATATTGAAATTGGATATAATCTATAGTAATTATAAGAATTATTATCTGTTAACGGTACCTCTAATATAAATGTCATCTGACTTTTCTTAATATAAGCTTTTACAGATATAGTAGACTCTATATTTATCAAATTGTTAATATTAGGTTCATATGTAAAATTATCAGTTTGGGATATCAATTGTAATATATCTAATAATTCATTAGAATTAATTATAGACTGATGGAGTACAGACACTTTGCTTAAAGCTAAAGCAGTTTCTATTTCATTTAAAAATATATAGATGGTTCTAAAATTACATAGTAGTAATTTAATTTAAAATTAATAGTAAATGACTCATTAATAGTTGTTTTAATTCGGCCCATGTATCTATATCATTTCGTTCACTAAGCAAAGCAGCTGCGTCTCCGATTAATCTACTTGTTAAAGTATGCATAAGCTATATATTTTGCGATTGGTTGCCCGCGTACCTCGAAATGATATACTCACATTTTTGAATATATAAATTTAAATGTCTTTTGTCCCCATCAAACAAGGGAACTAATTTAATCATTTCCCTTGGAACTAATATAACTTGTGTCGTAGTTCTAGACATTGATTCGGAAGTAGACATTTTTTTATTTTTTTTAAAATTAGGCAAATAAAACTAGAAAAAAAAGTAATAAAAAAATGCTTTATAACTAGTAACGTAAAGTTTTAATATAAAATTTATTTTATGAACAATTTAACTCGTTTATTATACACTCAATATAATTAAACATTAAATATTCTAATACGCTACAAAATATAATATATTAAAATTTAGTTAAATATATATATATATATATATATATATATATATATATATATATATATATATATATATATATATATATATATATATATATATATATATATATATATATATATATATATATATATTTTCAATGCTATTTATTATAGTTTAATATATTATAGTAAAATATATTACATGAGATATTATATATATGTACGCATATGTATTTTTATTTAAAAAAAGTAATTCCAAAATTATTTATTTTAATATTTATAAATTTTTAAAATTATAATTTTATATTTATAATTTAATTTCTTTTTATTTAACACTGAAATAAAATATTTCAACTAAAATTCATTATATTATAGTACATTTAAATTCCACTTAACTTTTATTGTTAATATCTAAAGCACATTAAAAATACCACCTTAAATATAAGAATGAACATAATTTTATATTCACTTCTATTTTAATTAAATACATAATACTAAGTATTTATTCTATTAACTTAACTATTTTACTGATTTACAAAATTTTATGTAAATTCAGATAACATTATATCGAAAAACGGCCAATTCCAATATAATTAAAATTAATTATTATAATAACACGCGAAGGACGATGAAAGGAAGGTGAAAAGTGGTACTCACCAGCCAGCCACTCGCATCTCGGACCACTCCACTGATTTGACTTATTTCTTTAATTTATTTGGTTCTAGGATATTCCTTTATATGTGTTATATGGTGGAATATCCTACCGGCTGCGCCAGTCAAGTTTGGGAGCCTTTTGTTATAATGAAGACAATTTCTAATAAATGAAGTATTTTATTTTAAAAAATTAATTAAAATAATACTTTAAAACTAAATATATGTGTTAACAGAGTGATATGTTAACTATAAAAAATTTAATTAAAAAAAATACTTTAAAACTAAATATATCTAAATACGTGTTAACAGAGAGATATGTTAACTACGACTTCTAATTAAAATAATACTTAAAAACTAAATATATCTAAATACGTGTTAACAGAGTGATATGTTAACTACGACTTCCCTTCTTTCTATTCCATATCGCTGGGAATGCAACGCGGAGTCTTCCGCGAAATCTAGCGTGAAAAACAAATATCTCCGGTTACGTTCCCAGGCGCTTGCATAACTATATTGATATTTTGGCTGAAGATTATCAAAAATATTATTTGCTATTAAAATGAAATAAGACCTGGCAAAAGATCCCCTGATGATGCAGATAGAAATATAATAGAATTTTAATTGCGGGCTCCTCTCGCGCCTAGGCGCGATTGGGCCACAGAAAAACTGGGACCTCGTCTCCACCGGCGGGGACGGTGTATGTAGCGTGTGTGTGTGCGGCGGTGTGTAGTCCTACCTACATATCTCGCTTCGTTCGCTTTAGTGATGGGGTCAGCATCATCGGTTAGAATATCCCTGGATCTTGAGATCGGTCCCAAGCCCGGACGTTTGACGTATGAGCACGCGTTTACTACCAGCGGGTTCGGATAGTGTCGCGGCACTGTCGAAGTAACTGCTCGACAGTTTTCGACAGTGCTCTTTGACGGAGTCTATTTTAATGTCTCTGTGAAGATCTACGTTACGCATGTACCACGGCGCACCGGTGGCTATGTGTAAGAAACGGTTTTGGATTATTTGAAGTTTCCGTAGGTCAGTCTGTGCGAACACTACACTGGCGTAGGAGAAAATGGGTCTGACACATGTCTTGTAAATAGAATCTTATTAAGTAACGTAAGTTTGCTTTTAGAGCAGATAAGCGGATAAAGGCGACTGACTACGAAAGCTGCTTTGTTGCGAACGTAGGTGATGTGATCTTTAAAGGTATTTGGCCTGAAGGGCCGCTGGAATCGTTTTGTCGAACAAACAGACACGACGCGCGTCGTCTTTGCGGCGAGCGGAGAAATAAAAATACATTTAATTTCTAAGAGTCGAAATGTCCAAATATTTCCATGTTTGACGGTTAAGTTTTCTATCCCGCTCAGCACAAATAATTCCATATTAATCCATATTAATACGAGGGAATATCTGGAATTCTCCTCCGAGTTCCGTGTGTTATTGCTTATAACGCATACTAGCTTAAAAGTTTATATCAATCCTTAGGTCTGCTCTAATTAAGACGGAAGATGATTTTTTGTAAATGATTTCCTGATTATCGTTCATTATTTTGACATTTTTTTTATGTATAAGACACGGCAAACGAGCGTACGGGTCACTTGATGGTAAGTGATCACAGTCACCCACGGCTCCGTGTAGCATCAGACGAGCTACAGGAGCGTTGTCGGTCTACAAGGTGGATGGGCACCAGGGCCCGACATTACCTAATGCGAAACGCAGTGGCCAAAGCCACTATTTAAAGCGGATTTTAAATGCCGGAAAAACTTTCATTCAAAATATGGACCCTTCGTCTCCATAAATAATGAAGACGACATTATTATTACAGAAGAGATATGTCAATATCTTGAACATTATTTTTTTCTATAATTAATGTTTAAAATTAGTTAAATTTTTATTATTGAATACAAAACATCATTAAGGGAGTAGGTAAAACCTAAAACAAGCCCCAGGATCTGTTCATGTCTCGAATAAGATCCTTCCGATTCACTTGCTGTCGCTACTTCTCAGACCAATGGAACAAGACAATTGTCATAGGCATTCACAACAGTCTTCTTAGAAATAGCCAAGGCGTTTGATAAAGTCTGGCACAACGGTTTGATTTTCATTGAAAAACGAAAAACTTTTGCCATTGATTGCATAGAGTGACGAAACTTATTATATATTTTATAATATTTTTAAAAAAGTATTAAAATTTGAACCTAGCAAGATTTGAACCTGCGCCTCTGGGAAACCGTCCAAGCGGTCTAACTAACTAAACCAGACATTTTCATGGAGCTACGTCGAAATTCTTATACGCATGTTACAATTTCATGTTGTTAGCTCTGTAGAGACTTTTTTAAAAAATTCCGCTACCCAAAGATAATTGTAAGAATTGTTTGAGGTTTGACATTTGACAATGCTATATTTATATTATTAAATACTTATAGGAGTTTTAAAGTGTTATTCCACATTTAGGAAAGAAAAATACTTATTTTAAAAACGTATGCTGCGTAAATTTTTTATACGTTGGTCAGAGCGCTTGAATAGTTTCCAATACTTTTCTTACATAGTAAAAAGCTTCGGTTTTACTGAATAAGAACTACTACTGAATAAAAGTAAAAATCTCACAGGAAATAGATAGGGAGAGAGAGTGAAATAGAACTTGGAATCATGCCGTGCCTGGACGACTTTCATTTTAAATAAATTTATTTGTCAATGACAACACCGAACCATAGTGTTCTTAAACTTATACTATGCGTGTTTTTGTTTTGTTTCTTAAACTTATACTATGCGTGTTTTTGTTTTGTATAATTTCAGAAGATGTATACGTAATAATCTGCTTTTCATAAAAAAATAGGTAATAACCACCATGATAAACAAGGCTTTGATTAAAAAACACACTCATTTCATTTACTATGGATAGACACACAGAGAGGCGGACAAGGCGGCAAGTCAAAATTATACAACCTTCTTTTTGTGTCGGGTGTAAAAAAAATATTTTTTTTACATCGTTCCCAAATAAAGTTAAAATATTGTTAAAAATTGCTAAATAAATGATTATTAGTTTTCAAGCATATTGTGATCGTCACGGTTTCTCGGTTTATGTGTGAAATACACAGGATACAATTAGTAGCTCATTATTATATTTATTATTTTGGACTCCATTAAATACTTTGTAAAGGCTCTGTTGAATATTGTGCAGCATATTAGTACATATTATTGTCTTTTTTTTCATTTAATGGGTATTTTAAATTATTTAATAATTAAAGAACTGAACTGAAATATATATATATATATATATATATATATATATATATATATATATATATATATATATATATATATATATATATATATATATATATATATATATATATATATATGTGTGTGTGTATGTGTGTAAGTTAAATCTATAATTACTTATTGCACAACAAATTAACTGTTGTAAGTGTCGAAGAGATTGTAATGGATTAGTGATTCACATTTTGTTGATTGCGTCAATTTATCGCTTTATAAACACGTTCAAAATACCATGAAGGCTGCAATTGTTACGGGAATACCATCAATTGTTACTCTAAGGACATATTTAATACTCGCTCATCTCCATGTAAATTTAAAGTTATATGACAAAATATGTTCAATATGAATCAAATCATTCTATGATTAGCTAGAGTGTGGTAGGGTTTCTCGTCGCAATGTGTCTGTGGCTACTTACTGCTTGTTTGGGCTTATTGCCTTCGAATTCAATACCACCCGCCACTATAGTAATAGTACAAAGTGTACCTACACCGATATTACAGCCCACAACTGCGGCAACAACAGCAACTACTACAACAACGACAACAACTATACGACCAGCAAATGCAACCACAATGGCCCCTCCACCGACTATGCCACCGACTATGATGCCTACCACAACTCCGCCCACAACAATCACGACGACAACAACAACTTCAACAACCCGCCCGCCTACACCAGCTGCAACTGCTGCACCAACAACTACAACTGCCGGAACTACTATGAGTGGTAACAATTCTACACCTAAACCGCCGAATTCATTAGTAACTATTTCATCTAATTCTAGCTCAGTAACTAACACAGCCACTGTTTCAACAAGTATTACTAACCCTTCAACAACAGGTGCAGAATTTTTGTCTGTATTACTTTGTGACAATCCTGATGTGATTTGCTTATCTAATCCCGACGATAACGCTGCAGGCCAACTCCAGATTGATCCAAGACTCGGGACGACCCCAGCAACGTTAGCTGCTGCACCACCAATTAACGGTTACAGTGGTCAAGTACCTTCATACGACACAGCGGTTAGATTCCCTAGAGAACGCAGAAGTTTACATAAAAAAAACGTCAATGAGGGAATGTTGAATTTTTTTGAAAAATACACAAGTTTTAATAATCACATAATTCGTAAAAGACAGAGCTGTAGATGTGTGCCCGCCGGCACGTGTATAAAGACAACGAATGGTGCGGGTATGATAGATTTTAGAATTGTAACACCAGTAAGTCAAATTTAATATTTATTAATTTAAATTACAGACAAATTATTTTTTTTAATTTAGAATATGTAAAAATGTTATTTTTTTATCAGACTGTTGCACAATGTCCTGCTGGGCAAGAATATTGTTGTGGCAGTACAACAAGCATAGTAGCTTGTGGTACCCTGCAGACAGTACCAGCAACAGCCGTAATGCCTGCCGCGGGTCAAGCTAGTTTTGGAGAATATCCATGGCAGGTAAACATATGCAATATTTATTTTACAATAAATTAATTTTAAAGTTAATCTTCAAATGATATATATATATATATATATATATATATATATATATATATATATATATATATATATATATATATATATATATATCTATATATATATATATATATATATATATATATATATATATATATATATATATATATATATATATATATATACTACTATGCTCCTCTTTTGTACCTGTTACCTCAGGTGTGCCCCAGGGCTCTCATCTCGGTCCTCTCCTTTTTATTATTTTTATAAACAACATTAAAGCAACATTTATGAACTCAGAAATATTATTATTCGCCGACGATATGAAAATTTTTAAACAAATCACTACACAAACAGATTGTGCATTTTTACAAGATGATCTGAACCGGTTATTTGATTACTGTCAGTGCAATGATATTATTTTGAACATTGATAAGTGTAACGTAATTACCTTTTCCCGTAAACGACATAACATAAAGTACAATTATTGCTTTAATAATGTAACGATTGAGAGGCTCTCTGTGGTGAGGGACCTGGGAGTTTACCTTGACTGTAAACTTTTATTTGATTATCACATTGATCACATAGTTGGTAAGGCTTTTCGGATGCTGGGTTTTGTTCGTCGTGTAGCAAAAGATTTTCACAATAGTGCTACACTTATCACGTTGTACAATGCCTACGTTCGTTCTGTTCTCGAGTATGCTTCGACTGTGTGGTATCCGATGTTTAATGTGTATATTGATAAAATTGAAAATATTCAAAAGAGGTTCAATAAACATATTAGTATTAAAGCCAACCAATACCATCTCGATAAACAACCTATTCCGACTTCTTTAAAGAACCGTCGTTTGGTTAGGGACGAACTTTTCCTTTTTAAAATAGTTAATAATTATATTGATACCCCTTTCCTTTTAAGTAATATTAGTCTGAGATGTCCTCATCTAAAAGCCCGTAATAAACCACAGTTCTATGTACCTATTATAAGAACTAAATATGGTGGAAATGTTTTTATTTATCGTGCTTGCAGCTCTCATGATAATGCGTTTGACATGTTTACTATAAATTTAAATAAGTTCAAATCACTTGTCATGGAAGCTGTTTCTGAATGATTTTCTTCTGTTTTATTTTGATTTCTTTTTGATTAACTGTACTTCTAGCTATTTTTTTTTTGTACTAATTTATGTGAAGACTTCATTGGTTACTTGAATGTAAATATGGTTTTTATTTGAAGTACTTGTAAAACTGTATGTCTTCCTTAATATATATATATATATATATATATATGTATTCTATATATATGTCGTCAATAATAATATATGCAAAATGTACGCATGCTTTTCTGCAAGAAGTTTATATAGATGCAATTACATTACATTTATATTTTTGGTTGGTAAAAATTGACATGTAAAGTAAATTTTCCAGGCTATAATTCTTACCAAGCAAAATGACTACATTGCGGGAGGAGTGCTTATCGACCAACTCAATGTCCTAACAGTTACACATCGATTATCACCATACATGTGAGTGATATATGTATATATTAACTAAATTAAAATTGATTCACTATATTTCCACATTGAAGTAAATGTAAATATTTTTTCTTTATCTTTTAAAAAAAGTCTTTCGACGGAATATTTAGACCTCGTTATTACTCAGCTTCAAGCTATATGCCGCACGTGGGCGAGCAGGTAGAGAGGACTTGGGAACCTAGTGTTAAAACACTCAGTCCCATTCCCACTTTCCGCTGAATTAGAGGCATTGTGTGTTAAATTGTGGAACTTAAAGCCGCGTTTTACCTTGTTACCAGAGCAAAGAAATGAAAACATTATTATATTCCATTTAAAATAATTCATTTTCTCTAGTGACAGATAACCTGCCGTGTTTAGAATCACGCTTGTGCCCCTGAGCCACGATAGGCCTCACAATATTTAAAATTAATTAATATTAGATAAATTAGAGTTCCGTTATGAATAATGTATCTTCTAAGCACGATGACGAAGCTGAAAGAAATAATACAAATAATCTTTTAAATTATTTTTTCTTACAATAATGGTAATAATTATTTATTGAAATAAAACATTCAACGTCAGAATTACGATTTGTATATTCTGTAACAGTGTTTCAGGAACAGCGCCAAATGTTAAGGTTCGTTTGGGAGAATGGGATGCTGCAGGCACGTATGAACCAGTGCCTTTTCAAGAATATACTGTAGCTAAGGTGTTTTCACACTCTTCCTTTAATCCTAATACTTTGCAGTATGATATAAGTGTACTACGTCTATCAGGTTCAGTACCTCTGACGCCTATGATTGGCTCTGTTACTACTATTAACCGGGCATGTCTTCCGTCGATGTCGACTTCCACATACACAGGACAAAGGTAATATATATATATATATATATATATATATATATATATATATATATATATATATATATATATATATATATATATATATATATATACTAATTTTTACATTTTAAATTGTATAGACCACAGACTGTAGCTTCATTAAAAAATGTGTCATTTACCATTTGCAGTATATAGTGTGATATTATGAAGCTACTATTTATTTTATTTAGGAGAATATTTATTATTTAATAAAAAGGCTTGAATACATATTCTATTTAATATGTATTGACGCCTTTTTATTAAATAATAAATATTTTACTATGTTGAATTTTTTATATTAATGAAAAAAGAAATACTTATTTTTTTACTCTCTTGCACAATTTTTCAGATGAAACTATTTTTTATCGACGTGTAGGAGAAATCTTATAACAATGTTTAAGTATATCCTCATACTTTCCTATGCCTTCTTAAAAAACGTATCACATTTCCGTCATTTAGGGCCGTCACAGCACCATGCCATGCATTTAAATAGTAAAATGATTTATAAGGAAATATTTTAATAAAAACATGTGAACTAATTTAAGTAAATAGTTTATTATATGAAATTATATAATATTCAGTTAATTTCAGTAAATCAGCGTGAGTGATAGATTATTATTTCATTATTTTGAAAAATTTGTACTTGATCGTTATTTTGGCCTTTCCCTTAGGTTTATTTTTAAGAAGGATATAGGTATGGTAGTAGAAAACATTATTTCATGGTTGCCTGGAAAAGTTGTAGGTACATAATCAACTTTTATTAAATTTAATTTGAGATTATAACTTTTTATAATGAATTGCGATTTTTTTGAGATTTTTTAATGCGAATCCAATGGTATTTAAACAAAAACGTATAAGGAATTTAAAAAAAATGTCATATCTCAGCCTACCGCTACCCTTGGCCTGCCAGCTTTAAAAAGGTTACTTAATGTAAATTATTTGCACTAACGTGTTTTTATTTATTTTTTGTTTTATTATATAACAAATTCAAGTATTTTTTCTCGGCACTATAACTTATGATTTCCTATAAAATAAAAGCTAAAATAGAAGCCACCTTCCACCTGCCACCTTTTAAATTATTTTATTTTTTTAATTTAAATTTGTATTTTATACAGGAGAAAATATGTAGTCAACCTTGAGTTTTAAAGTAAATTCATGTTATACGGTTTAAGTTAATTGTCATTCTAATTTTCTATGTTAAATAATGATTTTAAACTGAATTTATGTAAATACTTTCAGAAAACTATGTAGAAGTGAAATCATGCTTGTTTTTGGTGTCATTCTTTGCTGAATTTCTTTTTTAACTTTTTTGTTTTTTTTTAAACTACTGAACTATTTAACCAAATAAAAAGTTACAAAATGTCGATTTACTAAGATATTAGTCGGAGCATCATGATCCCTTTAAAACTTTTAATAACAAATATGAATAATCTTTAATTAACACAGCACTTAAAATTTTAGTATTTTTCTTTGTGGACTATAAGTTGAAATACATATATGAAAAATGTTTTATAAATAAAATTCTTTCTTGCCAAATGATAATTATGAGCAATTTGTCTTTGGGAAGTAAGTAAAAATTTGTCTACGGAGATGCTAACAATATAAATAAATTCTATAAATATACTTTATTGTACTAAATAGGTACATTAGAAATATTAGCACGAAAATAAAAGTGTACAAAGGTGGACTTATCTCTATTAGAGATCTCTTCCAGCCAACCAGTGGAAGTGGATGAGTGACATTAAGCGAGAAAGAAACACCAAGTACAATATATGAAAAAAAAAAATCAAAATTTCTACAATAAATATTATAAAATATAAAAAAAATCCATATATATGATAAATATAAATATCAATATGTAAATATACAACTATTAAATATAATATACAAATAATATACAAACTTATATTATATACTATATATTACAAACAATATATATAGAATACATATGAATATATAACATAAACATACATATACACACATACACTTACATACATACATATACATATACATATGATAAATATACTTATTTATGAGATGATAATGCGATTATTTAATTCAGCACCACTGTCTGAGGTCTAAGTGTCTAAAATAGCCAGTAGATATTTTTTAATTTTATGCTTGAAGGAAACTATGGAATTACTTTTCTGAATGAATTGAGGGAGTTCTAACAAACGTGTTAGAATTTCGACGCTAGATGAGATTGTGGTTTAGTTGATCAGCGCACTTGAATGATTTTCGAGAGGCGTGGAATAAATCTTCATACGTTCTCCGTACTAATTAAAATCAGTTTTAATATTTTTAAAATAGTTTGTTATTAAAAACTGAAGCACGGATACGGCAATCATTTATTTAAAAAAATCTTTTTGTTTTATATAATTACAATTTATTATCGATAATAATTTTAATATTTACATATAATAAATCTGTAGAAAAGTAATTTTTGTACATTGAAGAAATTGAAAAAAAAAATAGCCAGCGTGTGAAAAGATCAGTAACAGAACCCATTTCTATCATTTTTGAATTTTTTGTCTGTTTGTATGTTTGTTTGTGCGCACATCACGTAAAATCTATATTTAATATTTTCAATTTAAATATTGAAAACATTAAATATTGTCAGGTTATCTGCCACTAGAGGAAATAAATGATTTCAAATGGAATATAATAATGTTTTCATTTCTTCGCTCTGGTACAAGGCAAAACGCAGCGTTGAGTTCCGCCACTCAACACGCAATGCCTCAAATTCGGCGGAAAGTGGGGAATGAAAGTGGAACGGAGTGTCCTACCACTAGGTTCCCAAGTTCCCTCTGACTACCCTGCCGTGTGCAGGATACAGTGTGAAGCTGAGATAATAATTTTAACAACATATTGACTTAATATAATACTTACTTATTCTTTTCAAAAACAATATATCTCGAATTATATTGTTTATAATAACTATTTATATTATAATTTATTTATTAGATGCTGGGTATCAGGATGGGGTAAAGACATGTTTGGTCTCCAGGGGCAATTTCAACAGATTTTAAAGAAAGTAGATGTACCTATTGTAGCGTCAGCCACTTGCCAGAGTCAAATGCAAACTGCTCGCCTTGGATCATCTTTTGTACTTGATACAACTTCGTTTATCTGTGCTGGTGGTGAAACTAATAAAGATTCATGTACGGTACGTAAAATTAATGATTAGTTTTATAACCAGAATCGACGAAAACTCTAACAAATAGTAAGACTTAGTCGTCATTACATAAATATGCTGTCCCACGTCTTTTTTTAGGCATTTATTTTAACGGAATAGTATTTTATTTTTCAAAACAGAATCTTTCTATAATTTTCAAAATAATCATGTCTTTTTAAGTAAATTCCTCAAAAACTTAAATATTTTTTAATACAGCTACCTAATATAAAAAAGTAAACATGAAAGACATTTCTCTTTGTTAACTGTAAAAATATTCCATTTTAGGGGGACGGTGGATCTGGATTGGTGTGTCAAGTGAACGGACAATGGGTCCTGGTAGGACTGGTTGCATGGGGTTTGGGTTGCGCCAACGCAAATGTGCCCGCCGCTTATGTTAATATTGCGGCGCTACTGCCGTGGATACAACAGCAAGTGGCTGCTGCCTAAGCCTGAATACGAAAAATATACTATATTTTATTAATTAAAGTAATAACTAATGCCATGATAAATACACATGTAGTATGCTGCAAGTAAAGGCAATCAATGATAATTCGGAGCAGAGAAAATAAAACGTAACATAAAATAAATCTTAACATATTAATTTATTGAATCAACAACTTTTTACAAATAGGCATGTAAACATTACAAAATGCACGAGGCCTTAACATAAACGATAGTTACACTCTAAAGTAAAAGCGTTCTAAACGCTGATTTAACAAATTTAATATTAACAAAACTAACTAATGTGTAATTTGAAAGGACGTAATCTAGTATTGCAGTAGGAGCGGATCCCACACCGGACGATAGCGTTCCAAAGCCTCCCCAAATTCAGTCTTCGTTACTTTTCTCCTGTTTCACTGTTGGCAAAGGAGACGTTTTCTCAGATTGTACAGGAGGGGGAGACGACACTTCTATATATTCATCATTGCGCTCTTCTTTTATCTCTGGTTCTTGTTTTATTGGCACTTCCGTTGGCGCCGGTGTTGGCACCAATGGTTGAGGAACTAAGTCCGAAGGCTGTAAAGCTGCCCAAGCTGAAGCAGCACCTCTTGCGTACGCCTCATAAAAAGCCCTCTGGGCTATTTCAGCTTCCTCAAGATGAATAAATGCATGATTATCGAGTTCAGCCCGAAAGAAAAATTTAAGACCACATCTACCACAATCGTACGGTCTAGGTGCTGTTGCATGTTCTGGCAAATGTCTCTGTAAGCCAACGGCACTTGTAAACATCGCAGAGCAAAGGTAGCAAGTAAATGCTCCTATACCAGCAAATGTGTGCTCGATTAGGTGCGCCTGTAAGCGAGTGGGGGAGCCAAGCGTACGGCGACAGAGTCGGCAATCATGTTCAGTTACCACCGGAGGTCTTGGCGTTGCATGTCGGGCATAACAAGATGTACAAGCTCTTGCTCCTTCGCCAGCTTCATTATCAGTTAAAGGTCTAAGGCAAATTGCGCATCTTTGCTCATCTTCTGTCGGCCGTAGATGGAACCTAGCATGTAACCGTGCTTCCGCTTCTGATGCTAAAGTCTGGCGACATATAACACAAGGTGCTGGCAGTGCAGGGTGATGACGTGCCATGTGACTTAAGAAGGCTTCTTCTGAGGGAAGACGAGAACGACACCTTGCACACGTATCTCCTGCTATAACCTGAAATAGATACATTTCAATCATGTACCACTAATTTAATCTTTTATTTAATAAAAATAATTGTCAATTACCAAATTTTTTACTTTAATTGTTTAAATGTTATCTATTAAATAAGCGTAAGTGTCATAAAAAAATACCTTGCAATGAGTCAATTTGTGTTCTGCGAGGATTGCAGCAGAGGGTAATACTTCATCGCAAATAAGACACTTATGTCTTGCGGTGCCTGTTCCAGAGTGAGCTCTGGTATGAGCCTCGAGCTCAGCTCTGCTTCGAGCCCTCTCACCACAGTATGCGCACTGTAGAGCCACTGCGCCGTTCTTTCGGCGACGTTCGTCAGCAGCCGGCTGTCCGTTATCCGGAACACATGGAGAACCGGCATCTTCATTTTCAATAGCGTTATTATTCTCCGTACGTTTGGCTCTTGTGACGTCCCCATTTATGCCCTGTGAATCATGAAATATTTGATCTTTATGTAATGTTAAAAATATATTTATTTTAATTGTACATTTTAGTCTATTTGTATATTTTTGGTTATTTAAATAAAACGAAATTAATTTAACCTTTGATTAAAACGGGTTTCTTTTACAAAATATGTTAAAGAAACGCGTAACTATTTTTATAGAGATAATAAGGTTATATAACATTATTAGATATCTTACGTGATGTGCAATAGTGTGATTCATTTGCATGTGGCGTTCTAATAAGTATTGAACAGCAAAAGTCTCAGTGCAAGTCGGCACTGGACATCGATAGGCGTGATGTGCGGCAGTATGAGCTCGCAATGCCCGAGAGCCAGCAAGTACGGCGCCGCAGGCACAGCGTGCGGCCGCGTGCCGAACCCGCACATGTGCCGCACCTTCAGCTTCACTCCGCAGGGCACCCCCAGCCACACCGCAAGACCGGCACACCCACACCTTGCTTTCTCCGTTATGAGCCATCGCAAAATGAGCCTGAAATAAAACATACTGTATTCCAAACGTAGCAAGGTAGGCAGAAAAAACTTAGGAAATTAATATTGAGATACTAGCGTTCCCCACTTTCTGCTGAATTTGAGTTATTGGGTGTTGAGTAGCGGAACTTAACGGCGCGTTATATCTCTTTTCCAAAGCGAAGAAATGAAAATATTAAATATTTCATTTCCTCAAGAGAGAAGGGAACTCACCAGCTCTCGCATTTGCAGTCGCGCGCTTTTGCGCCAAGATAGTGCTTAATTTTAAAAATACCATAAAATAATTCATTACACACCTGTATGGCAACTTTTGAATCAAATACTTCTTTACACAAAGTACAGCGATAAAGATGATGGGCATGGAGATCGAGAAGGTGTTTTTGCAAATCTTCAGGTGAGGAGAAACTGCGGACACAACTGTGACATGTATACTCGGAAGACACGGCCAAGTAATGTGCAGCAAGATGTCGTTCTGATGCTGCTGCATCTGCAAATGTAGCCCCACAATGGAGACAGGGTGTAGGGCTAGATCTGGCTAGCTCTCCACCTTCTTCAAGGTGACCTTTTAAATGAGCTCGAAAAGCCTCGAAATCTGGCAAAGCCGCGTCGCATTGATTGCACAAAAGTGTACTTGGTGATAGTGTGTTTTTTGGTGTTGAAGCACCTGAGCTTAATCTTGCTCGTTTAGCAGGAGATTCTTCTTCTGGGCTACGTCTGCTAAGGTCAGTAGGCGCAGGTTGTTCACTATGTTGTACGGGGGACTCCCCGTTTAAGAGTGCCGAATGAGCCGCGCGTACATGCAGTTGCAATTGTTCCATACTGGTAAATGTATCCCGAGTGCAGTAAATACAAGCGAGTAAAGTGGGCGGTGGCTGCGACGCTACACGACGTGGTGGTGTCATTGCAGACGTGTCTACTCCATGAGCACTAACCATATGAGCCTATAAGTAAACACACCAGAAATTCTAATATATCTTTATACAACACATATTCAGCATTAACGATACATAAATTTATATTATTCCTTACTTGCAACATTTCTGGCCGTCGAAATGCATCACCGCAACGCAGACATCGCAGAGCTCGCTTCCGATCCGTTTCGCGTCCTTCCCGGTCACGTTTGTGGCCTTGCATATGAGCTGTTAATGCAGCAGCTGTGTTATATCCACGGTTACATACCGTGCATTGAAACGGTTTTTGATTGTCATGAGTCTTCATATGAATCTTCAAATGATCACTAAAAATTAAAAAAACAAAATTAACGTATAAAAATACTGACATTATACAGGTTATATAGAAATAAAAAAAACATCCTATTCAATTATTTGGTGCGTACTTCTTTTGATAAGTATATAGTTATTGACTATACAAGTATGAATTCAAAATTGAATGTGATAAACTGTTTCTATGCGACACGGAAAGACAATTTGTCATTCTAGACATAAGTACTTACATAAAGCACGAACCAAACAGAACTAACAATAAGGCTTTTGACGCAAACTACAGAATAGAGGCGTTCTCCCAAACACCTCCGCTAATGGTTCTGCTCACCATGCAGGGTTAGCTATAGACGATTATTTCATTTTTGTATGAACATCGACGCCATTTGTCAGCGCACCATCTCTTTTCACTTGTCAGTGGTTTGTTGGGTCGACAAATTGAGTAGAATTAGTCACGTGGTCGAGTTGAGGTGACGAAAAAGGTGACGAGTCGCCTCGTGGCCGACTAAAGCTTTGTACCATGGCTTACGGTAATCAATCTTGCTGCTCGCCTATTGTCATGCAAGCACCTCTTAAGTGAGGCTCTTGAATACTCAGTGCCTAATGACCTTAACTAAAAAATATTTTTCTCTTTATATTACCTATGTGATATTAACATTGAGATAAAGGAACATACAAATGACTTACTAACTCCTTAGCTCAGGTAAGTTTTCACATATCGTATTTTAAGTGAAAAATTATATACTATCAACTTAAAATACGATATATGAATGATGATATAGTAAGCTAAAAGCACTAACCTTCTTGAGAAAGCTGATTCACAATGTGCACAGCGATATTTTCTATCGCCTGTATGCAGCTTGACATGGCGATCACGGGAGCGTTTGTGCTTGAATAATCGGGAACAGAATTCACATCGAAACGGCATTTGATCTGAATGCGTCTGTGAATGTAAAATGTCATTATTATTATTAGTATTAAACAATAATAAAAACATATAAATTGAAAGTATTGTATATAAGTATATCTATAATGATTTTTATATTTTCAATGAGGACATATCATGTCCTATTTAAAAAATAAATTGTATACGAGCTAATCAACAGAACAAAGTAATAAAAATCACCAACTCTAATCATTATTTAGTAACCCGCACATCGAAGAGGCGCGAGTCCAAATCCTGTAACGTTAAAATTTTTACACGTTTTTTTTAAAAAAAAATTCAGTGTAGATTAACACTTTCGTTATCTATAATCATCACTGGAAAAATATAATATGTATTTCAATTTCTCCGCTATTAAAACAAAACAATACACGGCGTTGAATTCCGCTGCCGACATGGAAGTATTCTAATAGGAAGAGTGTCTTAACACTAAGTTTCAGTGTTCCTAGTTCTGAGTACCATGTGCGGGATAAAGAGTCAAGTTGACAAAATAATAACGCCTGTCGTGTCGCAGGAGCACAAGCGTGTGACTGTAAACACGACAGGTTGTGCGTCCGATACCTTCTCGAGGAAATGAAATATTTCATACATATTTTCTTTCAAATTAAATATTTCATGTTTTTATTTCTTCTGATCTGGTAAAACAAGGCAAGTGCAGCATTGAATTCAGCCACTGAACACGCAATGTCTCAAATTCGGCGAAAAATGGAGAACGGAATGAAGTGTCTTTACACTAGGTTCTCAAGTTTCCTCTGGATACTCTGCCTTGTGAGACTAAAAAAATGATGAATATTAATATTTGCTATTGATCATTTACATTTACACACTTGGTAAATTATTAAAATATAGTATTTCTATATATTTAGAAATATATTCTAATTCTCTTCGATTTTTTTACAGTTACAATTAATCTTAAGATATGTACATTGTACTTAAAATATATTACGTTACATAATACATAATGAGTAACAAAGTTTATTTAAACTGATTGACTCAACGTCAAGATTGTGTGTAAAAAAACCCCTACTACCTAGTGACTCGTTTTAGGATATTCATAAGTTTATTGTGAATATGCTAATGAGATTTTACTGCCAGTCATATAATGGGAACCGTCGGCCTTCACCACCCGTGCACTGATGTAGACGCGCTACATGCGGCACTATTCACTCCCAAACTGACAGCCACTTCACGCTTTTACTAATTGACCACCTCGCCGATTATATTCTACTATAATGCTAAATATGTTACACTTGATTGACTGAGCTTCTTTAGCTCATTGAGCAAGGTTTTAAGTCTTTGTATTCTGTTGAAAGAAAATTGTTAGTTTAAAGGTGTCATTTGCAATTGCTCCATGTTTTAGGGTTCCGTGTCTCTTAAAGAGAAAATGGAACCCTTATAGGATCACTGCATTGTCCGTCTATCAAGGCCGATTACGTCAAGGTGTGGATGTATCAAGTTGAAATAAATATCTCTCTATCTTTAAGTCAGGGCGATCAAAAATGTACGAGCATATAGTATATGTTGTTTTTATTATCGTAATCAAAACGTATGGGGTTCTTCTCGTGGACCTAAAAAAAGGAAAATATCAGAGAAATAAAAATTTACAGTATTTATTTACTTGTGCCTGATTTCATTTTATACAGAATGCGTGCGTATTCCCGGAATCTTAAGTTTGTTAACTTTTCTTAGTACTTCCCGATAACCTACAATCTTGGAATTTGTACGGCACACTCGGTGTGCGAATCCTACTCTGGTTTATGGTGTTTTTACTTTTTATTACATTAAAATAATTTTGTATATTGTGAATTTTTTTTTACTAATTGCAGTTTATATTAATGGATATGTAAGGACCAAAAAGACTCATCAACTATGTGCCTATATTGTAGTTTCGAGAAAAAAGTTACGGGCATTCATAATTTCATTAAAAATAAGCTTACCGTACATGTTTAGTTTCAAAACAAAAATGATTCAACAGTACATATAGTCTTCTTCTTCTTCTTCTTCTTCCTGGCATTAATCCCGGCTTGCTGTGCCAGGGTCTGCCTTCTTACTGAGCCTACTCCACTTTGCACGATCTTGTACGTCCTCAGTGGTTAGACCATTGGCTCTCATGTCCTGCACCACCACATCCAACCAGCGCTTCCTTGGGCGTCCGGGAGGTCTCACTCCAGGGACAGACATATCAAGGCACTTGCGTCCGACATAGTTCCTAGGCCGGCGCGCAACGTGACCATACCACCTCAGGCGACGCTCTTGGAGCTTATCCGCTATGTCACGGACTCCAAGACTACCTCGAATGAATGTGTTACGTATGCGGTCAGACCGCTTTCGGATCAAGTGGTGGTTGCTGAATGGACCGATGCAGACCGACTTCCTAGCAGAGGTAAAAAGTCGAAATCTTACGACTAACACCGAGACTGCTCAGGATGCTTGGGATCGAGCTCAGTTAGCAATCATTGCGGCAGGCAGACGAGTTCTTGGCGTTTCTAAGGGAGGACGTGTCATCGACAGGGAGACATGGTGGTGGAATGACAAGGTGCAGGAGGTGATTCGTGAAAAGAAGGCTGCCTTTAAGAAATGGCAGAAATCCAACTCTCCTGAAGACAGACTGGAGTACATAGTAGCAAAACGTGTCAGCAAAAAAGCTGTAGCCAGAGCCCGCAGTGAGAGTTTATCACCATTATATGATAAACTTGAAACTGCGGAGGGGCAGAAGCTCATATACAAACTGGCCCGTGGCCGGGATAAAGCGACGCAAGATATCGCAAAATGTCTTTGCGTCAAAGATTCCCAGGGCACGTTGCTCTGTAATCCCGCTTCTGTGAAGGAGAGATGGAGAAGCTATTTCCAAGAGCTGCTGAACACTCAGCATCTGTGCAGTCTTCATCACGACCCACCGCCTAACCTCGGACTTGTTGCCCCAATAACCTTTGACGAAACTCGGAATTGCCTTCGACGCATGAAGAACGGAAAAGCGGTGGGGCCTGACGAAATTCCGATCGAAGCGTGGAAATCGTTGGGCTCTCTTGGTGTGCTCATACTTACTGACCTTTTTAACCATATCTTGAACACTGGAAAGATGCCACACCAGTGGCGGCTTAGCTTTATTACCCCTATTTACAAGGGAAGGGGCAGTGTCCAAGATTGTGGTAGTTATAGGGGCATTAAGCTTATGAGTCACACCATGAAGCTCTTCGAGCGCATTATCGATATCAGGCTCCGCCGAGAGTGTACTGTCTCTGAGTCTCAATATGGATTTCAGCCTGGATCGTGTACTATGGACGCCATTTTTGCCCTCAGAACTTTGATGGAGGCATACAGGGAAAAGAGGAGAGCTCTGCATGTGGCTTTTTTAGATCTGCAGAAGGCCTTTGACTGTGTGCCTCGTCAGTGTATCTGGTGGGCATTGCGTTTGAAAGGGATCCCTGAGGCCTATATTGAGATTATCAAAGATATGTATCACAATTCCGCTTCCATGGTTAGGACTGCTGTTGGCGACACCATACCTTTCCAGATTACAGTAGGGGTTCACCAGGGCTCAGCTCTTAGCCCATTCTTATTCAACGTAGTGCTAGATACTGTCTCGGCTCACATCCAAGACCAGCCTCCGTGGCTAATGATGTATGCCGATGACATAGCACTCGTTGAAGAGAACCGGCTGATGCTAGAGCGTAAAGTGAACCTCTGGAATGGTACGCTTGAGAACGGCGGTCTTAAACTAAATGTGTCGAAGACCGAGTACATGGCTTGCGGGAGACCGGACTCGAGCACTATCCATATAGGTACTGAACCAGCCGTTAAGGCGGAAAAGTTCAGGTACCTCGCATCCGTTATGCACGAGTCTGGAGGCATCGATCACGACGTTCACGGTCGGATAAGCGCTGCCTGGGCCAAATGGCGGGAGGTCACTGGTGTGGTCTGCGATCGCAGAATACCAACCAAACTCAAGGGGCTGATATATAAGAGCATCGTTCGACCGGTTCTTTTATACGGCAGCGAATGCTGGCCAGTACTATCTCGGCACACTCAGGAGCTTCATGTCACGGAAATGAAGATGCTCAGTACATATAGTAATAATAAAATAAGCTTATATTTAAATACCTGTCATGGTATCTAACAAAAATATTAAACAGTTCCTTGAACTTAAATTATTTGAATATTAAAACCCTCGTTCTATATAACTGGGTTCTCCATTACAAATAAAACTGAGAATGAAACTACAATTATGCTAGTTGGTAGTAGGAACTATATAAACATAAATATATGATACTAATTACGGTACATTAAATATCCGTAGATGTTGAGAGCTAAATAAAAGTAACAGTTTGGTGCTTATCGGTTACTGGTGCCAGTTCAATACCAATAAACAGAAATCATAGAAGATACTGAACAAACATACACTAATCATGATATGTAAACTAGTAAGATGTATTGAAGAACATTTTTATACTTAATAGCGTTAAGATCAGGAAAAAACTTTTATTTATTTACTAACCCGCCCGCGCCTTCGTCGTAATTTGAACTACTTTCTTTTCCTAACAACAATATCACAATACAACAATATTACAAATGATATCTACAATTTGAAAACTAAAATTTCAACTAAATAAATAAATATTTTGTAACAATTTTGTCAATCTTAATCTTATATATTATATTATACATTTTTATTTACTAACCGATTTAAATAATCCAAATACTAAATATTGGAGGAAGGTACCAAAAATAACCGTGAAGAATAAATCTGGCGTGCCATTTCTGAGATTAGCACATACAAAAACATAGATAAACAGACAGACAGACAATAATTTAAAAATCACTATTTTAGGCCCTGTTATTTTTTAAATAAATCTTCCATGTACCAATAGTGATGGGTTACAAATTTATTATAAGTACCGATTGGATTACCTACTACAAAATAAACGCTAACTAAATATCTTTTCTTATTTGAAATATTTCTTTTGCTAATAGACAATTGATTAAAAGCAATTCTATAAAATTGAGGTATTGAATTATCATTTTTACCTTTTGTATGGGGTGCCAAAGATACAATTATTTCTAATTTATTATATACTATATATTCTTACCCAATACACATAAATAGTGTTATGTACTTATAAAGCATATTTATGATTTTTTTTATTCTATATTACTAAACAATCTTCGTGCAAAAGCCACATAACCATCCTCTCTACGGGAGCCCAGGGTGCGTGGCAATGCCTGTTGTTTGCCTTGTGGCTCTCTCCACGACACCACGTATACATATAGCGAAAAGACACGCAAATGATGCTGTCTTTATAATTATCCATCAAAAATAAATAGCGTGAGAGCCTTCATCATAATGCGCTCCGCGCGGTCAGATTTCCGCGTAAAGCGCACCAAAACACATTTGAAACTAGTTGTAAGTAATTTAAGGCAAGCATGATAGCCAATAAAGCTTTGAAATGGGTACCGGACGGCTACCGAGCGACTTTCCCGGTACTATATCTGCGATGTCATCGCCGGTTACTGTCCCGCGCAGTCGGGGTCAGATTAAAGGTATGTTAGTAGTTAGTGGCCACTATGCAGCACCCGAAAAAATATATGTAAATATTATTCTAGAAATAAAGCATGTTTAACCGTTAAATTATTTTTACCAATTAATCTTTAAATATTATTCTAATATATAATCACTTTTAAGACAATATCTATATATTGAAACTAAAATTTCAGCTAAATGAATATTTTTTTGTAGCTTCTACACTGTTTCTAACCTCTTACAAATCCTGCCTACACCCAAAAAAACCAATACCTACTTAATTATTTTTATTGTATAATATTATAATCGTCGATAAAACCTTAATGTTTTATCGACAATAATAATCTCTTACTAATACAAATTTTTAAATATTAAATAATAATTTCATATAATTTTACTATTTTAAATATTTTTTTAAGGATTAACTTAATGTAAGCTTCTTTAGAGTAAATTTAAATAATAGGGAATAATAAATTTGTAATTATATAGGTTTTATTTTATTTGCTATTGTTGAAGCTATAAATAAGGTTGCACCGTCAAGTATTGATTTACTTCTATAATGATGCGTTTTTCTAGCCAAGCACCGAGTTCTTATCGACACACTATTTCCGGCCGTCACTGCGTGTAGCGGCACGAGTAACGTGATCTTCGCGATATATTTGTCGGCGCAACACCTTTGGCTATCGGGTAGATCAATATCTTTAAAACGCAACGCTCACTGCAATTCCATACCTACCGATAATCTAATGAAACCTGCTACGATTCTAGCCAATTACAAAAAATAATCAATTCAATATTTAACGATGTGCAAGTTACATTTTTGTCGTTGCCGAGATTCGGATCTGAGTTTAGTGTAGGCGGAATACGACATACGTTATGTAAAGTGACATTTCTATTTTCCCTATCGCAGCTAGATCTGTCGCGGCGTGTGTAGCACGGCAATCGTAACGGCGAGATCGGCGCGACACAAAGGAGTCGAGAGGTTCATGCGACGTAATAGGCCGCATGTCACAATTTCGCAGGCCTCAGTGTTGTGCACTGCAAGGCTACTGCGATGCATATCTCAATACACACTGTCTCTACAAATGGACCATTTTGGGTATCTGCTTGCTAATGAACTCCGGAGCTGCATGGCGAAACTAGACTAAGAATTTATTATATACCTACTAGTTTAAGTAGTTTATTACCATAGTAGCTTTATTATTATATAATCCGAGGTCTATTGTGATATCAAATAAGTTTCTTACTACTCTTAGGTTTTTTATATGTTATCCACTGGCTTCTTCTAATTTGCTGATAAAAATCTTTACGTAGCTTTGTAATAAAAAATAATTATTTGAAATATAAGGTTTGTAATTTCTTAAACTGACCTGCTCATGTTTCTTAAGGTAGGAAAGTCTTGGGAACGCCTTTTCACAAAATTGGCATTTGTAAGGCGTATGTTCAGTAGCACCAAGTGTAAACGGAGGTTCGGCATCAGCCTCAGCGTCAACTGCATCAGCTGAGGTTGGCGTAGAGGATGGTGACGGAGATGGCTCTGGTGTCGACGACGGCCAAGAGCTGCCCGCCGTGCTCCCCACACTACCCAGTGCTTCTGTTAAATAAAATGAAAAATATGTACTTGTTTACAGACTTATTTAGAGGCTTATGTAACCATTACAAGACAGAAGTGTCTATAATTATCGGATTTTCGGATGAAGTTAGACCTTTAGGACGTTTTAGAATACCATATACATATTTATCGTACCAATATGAAACGACGAAGTATAAAATACACATTTTTTCTAAAATGGCTAGAAGCTAGAGAACAGATTTCTTTTAGGTTTGTTTATTTCGGTAAAAGATACAGTGCGTAAATAAAATAAAATGTCTATAAGTAATATTTTCTTAATCTCTTATTAACAAGCAAAAATACCGAATATATTGGAGTATATTGCATAGGCAAGATATTCAAACTCCCATAATTCAAATTAGGGTGCGCAAGTATAGTCTAATATGATCAAAGCTCTCGTAAATATCCTTAAGCTCCATATTTTGATGTTACGAGCGAATATATCTCTGAGCACCTCGGAGTGGCGTGAAATATAAACAAATTGAACGGGCTGCAATGACGAGCGTCAGCACCATCAGTGCAAATGATGACTAATGTTGGAATCCGAAGAAATACGTCTAAGGGCTATGTGTGAAATACGTCGACAATAAATATAAAGGATAAGTAGAGCTTTTTGCTGGATACTTTTGATCATCAGTCTTATAAAAATGTATATTTTTATTTTTTTATATCAACAGCACATCAATATTTTTTTTTAATAATCAATTGTTATACATGATATTAGTAATACGGCCTGTCTTGGCGCAGGGACCCAAGCGTGTGACATTAAAAGCGACAGATTCTGAATATGATCCTCACTGGAAGAAATTAAATGTTTAATATTTTCATTTCTTCGCCCTGGTAATATGTCAAAGCGGACCTGTCTCTACTCGCTCTGCCTGCCCTGCCATGTGCGGGCTACAGGTAGAAAATGAAAAAATAAAATAACTCAGGCTGTCGTGGTGGAGGGGCACTGTGTATCTGAAAGGCAATGGTTTTGGATTCGATTCCCACTCGGAGGAATTAAATAAATAATGTTGTTATATTTGTTATTGTTCTGGTAACAAAGCAAAGCACGGCCTACGTTATTACGTATTGAATGACGGATCTCAGCCGTCATTCAATACGTAGTGCCTCAACAATACGGAAAAGTGTCTTAATGGAAACTGAGTGTCCTAACACTCTGTGCCTCTGTGTCCCTTGATATATATGAGTTACAGGATGAAGCTAAAAAAAATTTAAAGATACTAAGCATAATCAACTAAATTCCAAAATTATTTTTTACATATCAAATTCCAAAATCATTTTATTATTGACATATGTATTTTTTTTATTTCAAATTCGTTTAGCGTAAATAGAGGCTATTTATTTCAATAAGGGGTCTCACGCGTTTTGTCAACGCTGTTTATCCTTAATGGCATCGTTAAAGCGCGTGGAAAACGAGAAATTGATAGGAATTAATGTTGTTATTCCGATATGTAACAAAAATTGTCTTTCGCATATTCATACAAATATTTATATAAATACCTTTTGTTTTTGAATAATTAATGTACGTAAATTGATTTAGCAATCGTTCCCTCATAACTGAACTATAAAATTATTAAAACTGGTTATAAATACGAGCAAAGAATTATTACAAGTAGGTGTCAGTTGAGTTTGCAGGATAGGACATTCATAATTAACTGCGATTGCGGCAATTCAGGGGCGATTGGCGCCGCAGCGTACTTGGTGGGCGGCGGAAGCTCATTTCCTAATTGCGGCGTCTGAGACACCTCGCCCGGCGCCTCGCCAATCAACTACAATCGCCAAACAGTACATTCGAATAAATAGAATTTGACAAATTCTAATCAGACCATTAAATAAAAGTTAAAAGTAGGATATTTGATGTATTACTACTTAATTGTTAACGAAATAATATGTTACTAAAATAATGGACTTATACCTGGTACCTAATTCATATCATATCATATTTATAGGACACCCACATAACAACCAATTTAATTTAATATTTGATAAAATTAAATATATATATATAGCTAAAATTTATTGAATAAATTCTCATTTCACTTCTACCTTCTGTAAGGTTTTTAAGTTAAGTGGTAACAAGGAAACACTTAACAGTATTCTCTAGAACTATCAATTTTGTTAAAGGAGACAAAAAATAATAGCTTTCGTAAATAATAAAACAGACGAATTAGGCATGACAGTGGTAACTGAAGGATGAAATAGCTGTTAATTAACAAGTTAAACCTTATCACTCGTCTTAGTCGTGTACCAATTAAAAACGTACCTTTCAAATAGTCAATAAAATATAATAAAAACAATTACTAAAATCTGGACAGCGTAAAAAGAATATATTTTTTTAGCAACTACACTGAAGAGAAATTTGAACGTAGTGGTATTACATGAAAAAAAATATTTCCTAAGTGTGGAATATCACTGAAAATGGTTCAAAAAAAAAAACAAAAACATTAATATAATATCACTGAAAATGGTTCAAAATACTAAGGCCATAGTTGAAATATTTCTATACTTGTTAAAATTAAAATCTTTTTATAAGAGATACACAAAAGCTGATGATAAATTATTTGCAAAATAGATCGATTAACCAAAGACCACTGTAAGATTTAAATAGATTCCAATTGTAAATTAGTTTATTTTTAAATTACACTTCTATTTTTTTACTATTTCTTAAAGTGTTACTCTACACTTACGATAGATAATATATACTGAATTTAAATTTAAAAAGCCGATAAAAGTTTTGAACGTAGCAGGATTTGAACTCGCGACCTACAGAGGTGCTAACAACAAATAAGTTGTAACAAGCGTATAAGAATTTCGACATAGCTTGATCAGAACGTATGGCTTAGCTGGCCAGAGCGCTTAAACGGTTTCAAAGAGGCGCGGGTTCAAATCCTGTTACGTTCAAAATTTTTATACGTTTTTTTTTAATTTAAATTTAGCATACACTTCTATTTTTTTTCTTTTCAACTTCACGCTAGGCAGGGTAGGCAAAGGGAACTTGGGAACCAGGTGTTAAAGACATTCCGTTACGTTTCCGATTTTCCGCCGAATTTCGCGCTGAGTGGCGGTCAATATGAAATATTTAATTTGAAATTATTAAATATTACATATCCACGAGTGGGGATCGAACTTACAAACTTTCGCGTGTACAGTTACAAACTTGTCTAAGCGTTAGTTTTAGGTATATATGTTTGATATTTTTGTTTTTCTCCCTTTGGAAAAAGACAACATGCAATACTTCAAATTGGCGAAAAGTGGGAAAAGACACGAAGTGTCTTAACGTTACGTTCTCAAGTTTTCTATGCCTATCCTGCTATGTGAAGAATACGTGGTAGTAAAAAGCTGAGATAAAAAACAAAACAAAGAGAAGGAAAGCCAGGTTTCCCGTGTGTTCCTACACAGATATATTTATCAATAATAGGAATAATTTTTTATACATTTTTGCGAGTCAAATAAAAGCTAAACACATTTGTGAATATTTGATATAACGCACCTACTCGTACCTATATAGTTGGTAACAGTTATAATATTCTATACATGTCACGGTTTATAATTATCTTCGAAATTATAGATTCTTTCATTTTATTTGCAGTGTGGTTGGTAATTTGACGTAACATTATAATTAGATACTCTATTAACAATAGATCAATAATTATTTTATTTATTAAGGAAAAAGCGACAAACACTGTTGCTATTACCTATATACAGTAATTTGGCTTCGCCATGTATTCATCAAGACACCCCATTTCCTATGGAGACACTTGTTATCCACTTTCTGACGAATTGTTCATATATTGCGTGTTGAGTGGCGGAGTTCAACGCCGCATCTTTATTCCCCGAGTGGAAACGCAACCTTTCCCTTTGTATCAGACGACCCCTATTGTAATAGATTGTCTATTTTATAATAGGTTTGTTCTATCTGTCTCTATGATCTAAATATCCTAGCTCCATTTTTCTTTTTTTATATAGCTCCATTTTTCTTTTTTTGTTTTGTTATAATCTTAGGGAATAACTGTATTGGTTTCGATTACCCGATGAATAAAAATGACAAACTTAAGTTTTCGGTTATAGGGATGTCGTTTTTCCTGCTAACACACGAAAATCTCTACATATATCATTTTTGGATTTACGTTTACATTACTTGCTTGTTTTATTCTCATATTTTCATAAAAGTATAATATTTTACAATACAAAGTATACTCATACTCACGTACATGGCAGGACATGGCAGGGTAGGCAGAGGAAACTTGAGAACCTAGTGTTAAGACACTCCATTCCCCTTCCGCACTTTCCGCCAAATTTGAGGCATGGCGTGTTGAGTGGCGGAACTCAACGCGGCGTTTTGGTTTGTACCAGAGCGAAGAAATGAAAACATTAAATATTCAAAATTAAAAATATTAAATATTTCATTTCCTCGATTGGGGATCAAAAAACCCAGAATTTGTCGGTTACAATCACACGTTTTTGCCGCTGCGCCACGACAAGCCACATTATCCTACAAAATATGCATACACAAATTAGAAATCATTCAATAATTAAGATAAACGCCTTGGACGACTACACAATAAAATGTAATGATTTCAATTTTTTAAATTTAAATCGTCAGTAGTAACTATGTAAATATCATCTATTCATGTGAATAGAAAATATTATATTATAGAAGGTAGAGTTAAATTGAACAAATCTAGGCAGAGAAAAAGGTTGTAATGTTCATGTAGGAAAAAACTTTTGTAACCGAATGATGCTATTTCTCTATCTAGTTAGCGTCTTCCTACTTTGCAGTTACGCTCTAAATCGTACCCTTTTGTATATTCTACAAGTGCTGTGAAACAAAAGTGCGTATAAGCTTTTAAATTTCTATATTGAAATTATTTAATAAGCTATTGAAATACAAACATCATGAGCATAGGAATAAAACAATATTCTTATTGTAATACTTCAATCAAACATATTGATGTCATGATCACTTTTTTTTCGTATAGTATTATAATTAATAAAGTTCTAATATTTATGATACATTATATAATAAATGTAGAATATACATAAATGTATTTTTGGATATATCGTCAAAAACATAAAATATACTCAAAAAAATATATTAAAACGTAACTAAGAACAGAGGTGATTCAAAGAAATTAAAACTGACGTATCATAAATATAAGAATTTCTTTTAAAAAATTAAACTTATAGATGTTTTATTAAATATATGGTTAATTGAATTCTATCTAGCTCATCATCCTATCAGTTATTTTATAGATGAAGAAAAAGCACAAATTCAAATAAGAAAATTATTGAGAAATTAATTGTGTTTACCAATTTCAAGATTTCCAATTTCAAATTGGAGTAATCCTTATTTTTTTTTTATTTAAATAATATATTCATACTACTTTCAACTAGCAGAGAACAAAACTAGCAGAGAAATAACTATATATAAGAAATATACTTTTACATATACGTAACATTAAATTTATATTATTATGTTTTTACTAAATACCTACGTCTTTACAATCTAATTTTTCCATGCTTTGATTTTCCAATGAAAACTATAAATTATATTTAGTAACATTAATAAATTGGTTTTCACAATAATTACAATAAAAATTTTACTAAAACGGACTCACGTTTTAAATCTTCTGGGGACACGTCGTGATTTTCCTTATTGGCTTGTATCTTTTCTATAAGATGTTCTAATCTGCTGCTATTGCCTTTGAATAGCATTATCATGTCGCTAGCACCCTTAGGCCTCCAGAAGTCTTTTAATGGCTTGGCCGATTACCGCAGTGCGGCTACTGAAGATTGACGCAGGTGCATCGATACCAGTTTATTTTGGGGTTTTTTGCGGACAAATTTATCACGAGTGCGAATTAATGCGCGGCGCGTGTCCGACAGGTGGTACTAATTAAAGGGACGTTCGCTGTTGTGCTTACGGTTTCTTCACGGCAATTATTTGGGTGACTGCTATCAAAATAATTAGGGACAATCCTTTATGCATGCACCTTTGCGTTCCAGTGCCAGGTGATATAAAAATGAATTAGTAAACGGCGCTTACATATCTGTCGTAACTATAAACACTACAGGATTAGTGGCGACGCGCGATAAAGCTGGCGAGTGCGGCACGACTGCGAGCTCTGAGGCGCCGGTGGGCGAGACCGAGGCGCCTCAGCGCACCTCAGCACCCTGCGCCACGCCTTACGCCCCGCCTATTGAATCCCTCCTTTTGCACCCACCACTTACTATTTTAGTCTTTAAGTCTTGATCAAGTCCATGCTTTGGATTTCAATGTCCCATACTTATTAACAGAGAAAAAAAAACAACCAGACATAGCAAATAAATCAGTTGAAGTGGCTTTGTTCAACTTTTGGTTCTTTTTGTACCTAAATAGTGTAACATATGTTTGATATTTTATATATAGAATTATAACAGAATTGAACCAAGGTTATAAAAGTTTTAAGGCTTTTCAAATCTCTCGTAATCAATCGTTATGTTATATTGGCACTGGCCTCGCTCGCAATATTCAATGAAAACAACTAAGAGTTGTATAAAATACATGACACATTCTAAAAGTCCGTTAACTCTGACGGCAGATGTAGTGAGATACATCGAAACTATGTATTAACTTGCAGTACTACAATGGACTATTTTAGACAAAAAATATTTTTATAATATCTCATATAGGTACTGTATTATTTAAAATTGTTATCAAAATATTATTTTATATTTTAGTAATTTAAAATACATAAAAATGGTTATTATGGATTTTCTTTAGCGGATAGAAATATACTATCAATAACTTTTTTAGAAATTTTAACGGTGAAATATTCATAGTTTCTGCGTAGCTTCAACGGCTTACCGTGTGTCACGCTGTGTGCGCTAACACAAGAAAGTCTTGTTGTCGAGTCTAGCCCAAACATTTAAGGTTCTGTACCTTAAGGGTCAAAACATAACTCCTTTAGGTTTATTTTGTTTTCAAAACGTAATTGAAATATACAGCCATTTATGTTGCTACTGATTTATTTATGCTGCGTAATAAACCTTATAGGACACTCCAGTGAACCTACAGCCATGAAATTCCGAACGGTAAGTGAAAACTTACAATTGTAAAACTACAAATAAAATACTAACAATATAACTACAATACAAATTAAAAAAAAATTAAGCGTAAATTATAAGTATTTCATAGAAAAAAAATATTATAAACTAGTATTTATAGTTCATTTCATACAAAATGATTGCAGACTTTTGTCTTATCGTGATGTAATATAGCCTTCCTTAATAAATCGGTTGTATAATAAAGAATTTCTCGACTCTGCTTTGATTTGAGAAATTAGATTTGTAGTTCCTGAGATTATTACTTTTCAGTTTTATAACAATAGCATATTATCAAAAAAAACAAATAAAGCTTTTTAGCAAGAATATACATATTAAATAAGCGAAGTGACAGAAGAATGACGCTAAAAGCTTTACAAATTTGGACAAGAAGGAAACTGTCAAAGTGTTTCCCCGTTCCATTTGCAGTGGGCGCGACCAATAGGCGCTTGCCGCCTACTGGTATCGTGCTCTATTTAGACAGAACTAAAAGATTTTTTCGTTATTAGTATAAATAACTTTGTTAGTAGTATTTTATCTATGGTTACTGTTGGGTAAAAAAATTCTGCACTCCGGCATTGTTGTAACTATTGCCGAATGGCAGACTGAAGAAAAAAAAATGCCTAAGCCGGATATTCATATAAAATAACAGAATTCAATATTTAATTTTTATTTATTTAATCAAACTATTATCTAAATTATATGCCTACTTCTTGATTTAATGAAATAGTTACCCTAGAAAAGATTGTATTTAAAGACAGTTAAGATTTTTATGGATGTATGCTATACATTTCTTCAATAGGTAGATTTAAGGTAAAAATGTAATGTTTAATTATTAAACATGTGGTCAGCAATCATAATTAGGCAACTATTAAAGATAATACTATGAATAAGTACTTTAAAATACTGTAAATGACGAACAATATAGATCACATTATGCATGCAAATTTTAAAACAAATTTAACCTGTGAATTTATTAGTCTGTGTTAATTTATTAGTCTACCCTAATAAATTAAATTGAATATCTACCTATGACCACTACTGCAAAGTGTTATTGGTATACCTTTGTATCAAATCATAATATTGTAATTTTTATATTGAAAAGAGTAGCTTTGAATTTCTTGTTGACTCTATGTCTAGTGATAGAATAGCGAATATTTTGAATTATTATATCACCAAGAATAAACCGAGAGAGAGTGGATTCGTCTGCTTATTCCTTGAAATATGTATATAGATGAGTTAAGTAAAATATATAATCAATTTAGTTATGTCTACATATAAAATTGTATAGCAAATATGTTTGTTTCAAACGAATAATTGTATTGCCAACTGATGAAACAAACGAGAATATACAAGTTTATAAAATATTGCTTACTAACTATTGCTAATGTTTAAAGGCCGGCATTGCTTGCGATACTGTGCCTGACTGCAAACGTGACGGTTGTGGAATTAAGTAAATTATTATAATATAATTGCCTCAAGAGCGAGGTAGAGTTCTGCTACTCAATTCAATGCCATTGCGTTGGGGTAAATATAAAGATTTCACACCATTATGTGTTATCACATTAAAAGTAATATATAATTTTACAGCAATAACGTAGCATAGAAATATCACCCGGTGTCCAGCGATCGGTCCTCAGGGGCCAATGGACAGACTCGTGGCTACCTTTTAGTTGTGAATACATTACCGGGATTACATACCACTCCAACTGTTGTAATTTTAAGGATAAACTCGAGAAACGTCTGCATGTAAGTGCACCCGAGTGGTTTGTCAAAACATAATGTTAATCCAGCTAAGCCTAATTATTATATACTTTCAACTTTGTATGAAATTTATGTTAACGTTTATTTTATTGTAAAACGTAAATACTTATGTTACTAATTATAATAAGTATGGCTTGAGCAAGAGTAATAGAGTAATTCATATGCAGTTTTATTTGTAGGTACATTGCTACAATCTTATTGCAAATGTTCTTATCATAAATCAGCAAATAGTTTAAGTTCATTGTAAGTAGACCATAACTCTCTCTCTCTCATAACTCAGCTTCACGCTGTATCCTGCACATGACAGGGTAGGCAGAGGGAACATAGTGTCAAGATACTCCGTTCCATTTCCGTTCCCCACTTAAGTAAACCAGAGATAGATTAGATATAGATTCAAATATTTACTACAGATATGCTTATTTACCAATCCACCGTCTTTTGATTGAAGTTTAGGTAACATATATTAAAATACTTCTGTAAATGAAAAAAGATGGTTAATATATAATACAAACAGAAAAACATTTGTTGTTGTGCATTAAATACACTTGCGAAAAGACAGTACAGCTTAAATGAGTCCATAATAAATACTCAGTGCGATATAAATATTAAAAATCTGATGAACAAGTAACCATAAGAAATAATTAAATGATTCCATAACAAAAGTCATTAGGTATGTTGATAATTTTCCAATTAGATATAAAAATTAAATATCTTAAATATCTGATGAACCACCATTAAAACGCTATAAAAAATAACGAAATACCGCATTAATAGAAGCTATTGAGCTTGATCAACATTTTGTATTGATACATAAAAAAAAAATTTGGAACATTTGATGAACCATAATAGTCCAGCAAAACTATAACAAATAATCCAAAGCTGCCTTAGTGAAAGATGCTCAATGCATTACGCATTTTCTACTGATATATAATTAAAGATTACTATTATGTCATGAAGAAACACAATAACTAAATTGTAAGATACTAGCAGCTCCGTCCGCTTAAACTACGTTATTATTTGGTTTCTACACTGAACATTAATATTAAAACACGCCAAGGCGTTTTTATATTTTGATGTAATGTACTCAATAAGATTTTTTTAAGACTTAATTTTAATGCAAATGCTTAAGTTACATTACCGTATTTTTATTAAAACTTTTAAACAACATAAGTTAAATGTTATTATTTCCAATACATGGAAATAATAACATTTAACTTATGTTTTTGTGTATAAAATGTAAATAGAATAATAAATTCAATCTATAGAAGGACACATTTATTAACATAAACGTGTCCTTCTATAGATTGGATTATAATATGGCGACAAATTTATCATTTATTACACGCAGCATTTTAAAACGCCTACTGATTTATATATTTAAAGTAATTTACACCTCCATTAACCTAAATATTAATATTTTAAATGTTGACTAAATAACTGATACATTTTTTTTTCAAATATAGAAAATCACCTACTACCATACGTGGTACGTCGCAAGAATCACCACACAATCCGCTGTGGTCCCTTAGCTTAAAACTGTGGCATCTTCTAAAATATTTATTTAGTGAGATCAAATTCAATTTTGATTTATATAAAGCTCTTAATATATCTAATAATTAAATGGATAAGGAATAATATTATATTGTGTAAAATAAGTTCAAAATTATCTCTTTGATTTTTTGTAAAGTATACATACACTGAATAAAGGTCCTCCTTAAGAGTTAGGCATATGTGTATATGCTGTAGCCGATTAGAGGATATGGGCTTTCCAACTCAAGAAGATTTTGATAATTTAAACTGAACTAATAATTGAATCTGAGATAAGCTTTCCAAAACAAATAAAGTTTTCTCTTTGTAATGTTACTTAAATATAAATCTATACATAAAGAGTATGTCTGTTATTACAAAATTATCGCGTTTTAGAGGTATTTACATGATACATATTAAAACACAAACTATTTTAAAATTTTTGTCCGTCTGTTTAATCAGTTTGACCGATTTTTATGACACTTTCACTGATGGGTAGGGTTGTGGAGCATAATATAGGCACACAATATATTCTTACCTAGGCTTTCAGCGGGATCGGTGTTTATACATGAACGCGCGTACTTACTGCCTACCTAGCTAGATACTTTGAGCGAGCAAAATACGTAAGTAAAAAAATAACGAATTATACTTATAATATTTTTTTAACAATGACGGTAATAAATAGTAGTGAAGTATGAATTATTTATTTCAAATATTTATAATAGTGATGTCAATTACTAATAATGTAGCAGTGAATCTGATTGATATCTGGTACGTAGACTAAGACAAACAACAGACTAAATTGCGATGTTGCGAAGTAAACTAAATGGGCGTATAGTAGCTGACAAATTAATGAACATTAAATATTCAGCGGATGTTACGAGCCAAAATGGGATTGACACGGAGTTGTCGGGCGCAGCGATGGCTGGATACAAAAGGGTTAAACATTAATACTTAAGCGTCCCGCACCTCGCTCCTGACATCGCCGATTAGTCTGTCACTGAGCTAAATCTCCGAGCTCTGAATAAAGTATTATGAAAAAGTATCCGCTCCTTATCTAGAAAGCCCCGTTTGCGACTGCCACCCGCAATGATGAGGGTTCGGCTTTATTTTGCACTTGTTTCTTTCCCTCGTTCTCAGTATCAGTATGGTAAAGTTTAGATGCAGAGACTACACGAGACAGCTGTCAGTACTAATTGTGATGAGCTAGAGTAATGTCTAATTAGTAATAACGACATTTAAAATAAAAAATATATTAAAAAGTAGTAAATTGAAAAATATTGAAATAGGCATATCTATCTAAAATAAAAATGTGAACATAAAAAACTTTAAGTTATTTATTTTGGAAAATAAAATAGACCTACATAATATGTATGAATAAGTAAGAGTGTCCCCTCAAGTCAAGCAACCGGGACATTGATTTGGACATCATTGCTCCATTCACTATCACCTTATGAAAGTTTCAATTGAGTTATTTATTCATAAAACCTTTCTTACTACAACCCTATAGTTAACTTTCCGAACCCTTTTCAAATTCGTTAAACTTTTGGGTTCTTGTTATTTTTACAGCAAATCATAATTTTGGTTTAGATATTACGCTAATTTCACTTAAATTATAACAAGTTTTTTTATATAATATAATCGAAGAATATGTAGAGCGAGTGCTTTCATAAAAATATTCGCATTTTTATTTCTAATTGCTTGATTGAGTTATTGCTAAATGTTGAGCAACAACTCAATGAAGCAAGCTTTTCTACCAAGAAAGCTATTTAAATGAAGCTTACTTTATGTATGGCTATTATTATTGCTTTTTTTATATGTTATAAACAAGTCAAAGTTAGCTATTTTATGAATAATAAGTTTCTTTAAGCTCTCTATTTGTCCACAATTATCGAAAGCAATTATTATTATTATATAACTAGTATATGTATTATATATTTAAAAGGACAATAAGCTGTATGACAAAATTATATGCTACTATACAATAACAATATAAAGAATTTTAATAGGTATAATTCGAAAATATATTTACATATATCTTTTTTTATATCGATCTAATATCCCTGTGATATATGTGTATCTTAAAATTTATCAATCTAATTAATTTCGGATTTTTAATTGCGATTAAAATAAATATGCAATTTCCTAAAAGTGTCGATAAGGTATTGCTGCCAGCGTAGTGCTATGTTTTTTAAACCGACTCACCACCCTGACAAATTTGTATTGTCAACAAACACCCTAAATTTTTTGTGGCCAACCAAAACTCGGGACACGTACGTCTGTTCTCGTTCTAATAAATCAACGAGACAGCTATCATTCTAAAGAATGGATTAGTCTTTATAATTTTAATCTTCCTACTAGCTACAAAATATTAAAATTATTTTCGTTACGAATATATGAATATGTAGTGTTGATGTTATATTTTTGAAGGTGTTATCGTAGAAAATTGTAGCAATTCGATACTACAATCAGAATGTTATAGCAGAGGACGACGCTAATATAGTATCTTATTATAAAACATCTGTTTGAAATTTGTATAATATCAATATATATAATAAAATTGTAAGTGATGGCTGCCTGTACATGGAAGATGTGTGCCTGCTAAAGGGATATGTATCAATGTGATAAAATTATTGTTTACGCTAATCTTAGAAACGGCTTAATCGAATTTGTTTCAGCAGGTTTTGTTATTGTATTTTAGCAAACATTCAAGGGTCGCTAGTATAGAATATTTTAAGTACCATTTAGTATACACGTAAAATATATCTATCTTCTTTCTGTTATATAACTTTACTTGAAGGTTTTGAACTTAATTATATGATCAGTGTCTATCTATTATAAGAATTTCTTATATAAGTAAAGCACGCACGCAATGAAAACTTTGGATATTAATTCTGTATTACCTTTTAGGGTAAACAATTTCACGCGTATTAATATACGTAAAAACAAGGCCACACAGGGCAAATAGATTGCGGTAGTGTTTTTATTTATTGATGGCTACGTGATATACAACGTGCAGGGTGGTCCTTGCTGTTATCTCTCACCATTTCACTCAAACTTAAAACATAATATGCTTTGATCTCTATGCACAAAGACAATTTGCACTCCATTAGATATAAATTATAATATAATCATATAATCATTTGGAGTGTCGTTTAATGTAATTTCATAATAAGTCGTGACAAAATACAACATATTAAACCACAAATGTGTGAGATTCCAGCACGGTCGTACATCGAAGCAATAAACACTTCTATGTTTGGGTGTGACGTTGATATAATCATATCACTTGAAACTTCTGTGTTTACTTTTATGTGTTAGTTAAATATTTAATATAATATAAATTACGAGAAGAGTAAACTATGATATTATCTCGTGAAATAGGTATGTGTTTAAGTAATATAATATTTTTTTTCTTTGAAAAACGAGAAATTATATATTCATTAAATATTTGGAAGTAGAGCAATGGCAACACTGTCTGTCAAAGGTGTGACAAGAATAGAGTTATAGAGCGATACGCGGCATCACGTCCCGCGGCGATGGTATCCCAGACGCGGTGCGCTTTACGCGTACATCTCACACGAAATAGGTCAATTAAGACGTGGGAGTGAGCGATACGTGACCGTAACGCCTGATCCCCGTAAACGATATGACGCGGTGTTGTGTTTGACGCCTTTATTTATCTATAACTGCAGCTTAAGTCAGGCCCTACAGATAATCGGATATTTTTCCCAACGGTTGGAACCGAGAACAATCTGATATATTTTAGCTACCTATAAAATGATGGTTTCATTTAAGATTAACAACAATGTTAATATGTAGGTATTATATGACTTGGCGTACAAGCCGTAGGCAGTCTTAAAAGGTAAAACACCTGTCCCCAATTGTAGGCGGCAGTAGATTGTATTAATTTACTTCGTAATTACAAAAATATTGATAGAAAACTGTTTAATACAGTGAGTCTACAACACACATATATAGTTTATGATAAAATTTTAAATATACGAAATAAACTAATATATACTACAAAAATAATTAAACGTATATTAAGGGATTTATTACAAGCTAATAATAAAAATATTTTTAATGCGAAATTTGAGCTTGATCTTTTTTGATAATGTCATTTATATTTACTGCCATTACTGGCAACGTGACTCTACCACACGCACTTTAGTCGACTCTTACGACACCATCAGTACCAGGGTGATCCTATTCTAAGCCGGAATCACACGGCATGTATAGCTAATATATCGCTTTTTTTAATTATCATTGGATAATCTCATTTGATGTTATTCCAAAATGAATTAATTGATACTTCTGAATGTTTTAAAATTTAATTAAAGTGTGCGCTGAATTGAGACATATTCCTATTGCTATACGCGCCGCCGCTTCATCATAATTTGGCACTAAGAAAAAACGCGTTGGAAAGCAAATATTTTTGTTTTGTGAATTTAAATATATATTCATGTTAAAAATATTTTCCTTTTTAAATGATGTAAGTTAATAATATTAACATTATTATACATTTGCAAAATATGGCGGCACACTTTTGAAATTCCGCGGCACAGTGATTGAGAATCACTGGTTTAATATATTAATAGAAAACTGTTTATTGTGTAAATGCTCATTGATACATTTACAAGATTAATTAAAATTGTTTATATCAAATCTATTTAAAAGACATTAGAAAAGTATATTAGACTTTTATTTTCAAAATATAATAATTTTTTAATGGCTATACGATCATATAAACTAAGTCCACGTGTCCTTTCAACAGCGCAGTTAGGGTGTGAGTACAATATCTCTTCACCCTACGGATGTAAAAGGATATACCTGACAAGTTAAATGATGCCTTAATCGTTTTGAATAAACTTCGAAGTGCAAATACTTATTCATGTTTATGGTTACCCTTTATATAAGAAAATGGGAAGTATATAGATTTTATATTTCTTAAAAAAATTTGCACAGTATTTTTTTATAATATTTTAATAACGATTAAGCTGTGCACAAGCGTGTCACTGTAAACACGACAAGTTGTGAGTTCGATACGCGCGTCAAATATATAATATTTTGCAAATTAAATTGTAAATGCTTTTATTTCTTCATTCTGATAATAGAAAAAGTACGACATTGAGTTCCATTACCCAACACACAACGCCCCGAATTCAACGAAAAGTGTTGAACGGAACAGAGTGTCTTAACATTAGGTTCTCAGGTCCTCTCTGCCTACCTTTATTTTTTTTCAGCTTCACGCTGTATCCCGCAATGATATATACCTCTGCGGGATACAGCGTGAAGTTGAAAAAAAAATAATAACGGTAAATTAAAATTTCTCCAAGCAACTGGAATAAAGCGTGATGCAGTGTGTCGAACCGAAAAGCATGCTTACTTTGGTGACAGTTCTGTGGCCTCAGCGCCTAGAACGCAGAGGTCGCCCAGGCGCCTTACTCCAATGTGACCATCTTCTATTATTTTTTATTTAAATATACTTATGACGCTGTGTGTATTTGAGATTTATTTATTACTAACATAAACACTGTTAAACAATAAATATTGATCATATAATTGTAATGTATATCTAAAGAAATTTAATTTAATTTAATCAGATTTACGCTGTATCCTGCACATGGCAGGGTAGGCAGAGGGAACTTGGAAACCTAGTGTTAAGACACTCCGTTCCATTTGAGGCATTGCGTGTTGAGTGGCGGAATTAAACGCCGCATTTTGCCTTGTTCCAGAGCGAAGAAATGAAAACATTGAATATATAAATTAAAAATATTAAATATTTTATTTCCTCGAGTGGTAATCGAACCCACAACCAGTCGGTTACAGTCACACGCTTGTACCACGATGTTATTACTACGTTCAATTTACCACAATCCACATAGTGAACAATTGCAAATTAATTAGCAATAATTATGTATGAAATAGAAGAATAGCATAAAAATTATCTGTGAAATTTTGCAGCTCCTCAATCCCTTTGTCACCCTACATGATTCTGCGACAAATACAATTGTCCCTGGCCTAACAGATCTGTCGTGATCTACGATTGCCACGGCCCGATAAGTCACGCGTTTTTTTTTTATTATTTTGGTGAGTTATGCCTTATTTAATACCACGACACTGAATAATCCATGCCCTATAAAAGATGTAGCCATTTGACACGCAATGTTTTCATGGAATAAAATAAAATATTAGAGAACAAGGAGGCAAAAGTGATCTACTTCTAAGGTTACAGTATAAAGATAATTTAACAAAAAAAAAAATAGTGTTAAAATAACTTACACTTATTTGTTTTATTTAAAAAACTCATAATTCGCTTGATTTTTTTTACTTGAAAACGTATAAAAATATATTTAAGCGATTCAGAAATAGAAAAGGAAATATAATTTGGTCATGGTCGTCAGGTCAGATGGTTGGTGAGTATCAAGTCAGGTGTTTTTTTAATATATCTTAATTAAGATTTAGTTCTTTGTTAAGTTTTAAATATGTTACGCAATTATACAGATATTAGATATACAGATGTTTTTTATCCATGATCTCACTATTAAGATATTCTTTGCAAGTGTTTTATTTTAATAATTTTCTAGAATTATAAAAGATTTTCCGGTTCAAGGGATTTTACTTAAAACCTATCAGTTTCCCCCATTTTATAAGGTGTGCAGTCAGACAGGCGCGACAGGCGAATCGGCACGTAGTTCCGGCGTTGTGGCGACGCGAGCGCAGGTGAGATGCTGCGGTTGCGCATCGTCGAACGCTTGCACCTGCTTACACGTACTCGTATAATACACAGTCAATCACTGTAACCGTTGTCTATTAACTTAAAAGCCAATCTAAGAAAATATAAAGACCAAGGCCGTTTAAATGTTAACACCTGTATTTGTGGACTTTAACGTCCATGAATATTTTAATATCACCAAAACTTGTATATATGTACAAATAGGATCATCATAATAATAATCCAAATATATATAACTGTCCAATAAGCGTCTTGATTTCATAGAAGTAAGTTTCTGAATTTTAATTATTTGCATAAAATATCGTCTTAGATTCTTGGGGCTCGGACAGGAAGACAAGCCTTCGTAGAGCGCACGTCCGGTACTACTTGAGTTGTGACTTAAATGGACTTCCGCCTTTTAACTACTGCTTCGGATGTTTACATTCCCGTTAAAGAGTATTTATTTTTAATAATATAGAAAAAATCTATTTATCGTTGAATTAAGTATAGTTTGAAAAATATAACGAATATATCTTAAATTATATACGTAGTTAACGAGTTATTCAATTTATAAATGTAATTATGTACGTATAGCTTCAATAGTTTGACCATTATTTGGTAAAATTGTATGTTTACACGCAAATGCATCAAACGATGTAATATGTAATTATAGGTAGGTACATGTGTCTATCATGCGTCTCTGTATTAGTAAAGCTGTAAAGCAAACAATTAGAGAATATTTCGATTGTGAACTGTAGATTATAGTAAGACAAAATAATAACAATAGACGTGGGGCCCGAGCAGGAAATGCCAAGGAATCCAAGACGGCCCGCTTAACTATCGCGCACAATAGCCACAACAAACAAAGGAGATGAAGTACCTACAACTCTCAGAAACGATCTTGTAAACAATATTATTGTACAAATATTGAATTAATAAATTAAAATCAAATAAATTTCTACGTAGATAGAGACATTATATAAGGCGTGTTTTTCAATTTAAATTTGGTATAGTAAAAAATAGTTTATCATTTAACGCCCTAGTGACTATCTGATTACTAAATAGCCAAGCCAAATCGTATTGAAATTGTTCTAAATTGGAATTCGAAATAATAGTTATTGGATGCGCACACGCCGATGAAGATGTTACTTGGTTTACCACCTGCTTAGTAATTCTTCACAATATTTCACCTGGCTTAGAAGCATCTTCAAGCAGACTTAATTTTTCATAGTTATCGTTAGATAGTCTACTTTCGAAATATAATTTATAAACCAAATTCGATATTGTAAAAAAAATATACTGAAAAAGGTTTTTTTTGTCAAAATAGACCTAGCATATACTACCGGCATAGACACTCAGTTGGGCAACTGGGCTACTGAGCAACTAGGCGTAGGCTTTCTCTTTTTACCAGAAGAATAAAATGAAAATTTTTATATAATTAATTGCCACTGCGCCACTATGTAAAAATTCTGGGCGACTTTTAATATGAATTAACCTACAAATATAAATAGGTGGATATTAATATAGTGTACATCACTTCAGGAAATTAATTATTTTTATTTTTGTTTTCATTATAAAACAAAGTGAATCTTCAAATTCCACCATTCCACGCGCAGTGTCAGATGGCAATGGAGAATGTAGTTTCTTAACATTATTTTCCCTTTACCTACTATGTTATATGCGGAATGCAAAGTATAGCTAATCCATATTAAACGTACTAAATTTTCAATAAAAGATTTGATGGCTTCATGTAGCAATACATTTATTCTATATATTTTTTTATTTATAATTGATACACAACAACACATTCTGTTTTAAATTCTAAAACATTTAACATTTTTTATTTTAATTGTAAGTTAATTTATCTAAATATTAAAGAGGTTGGTGTAGGCTCGAATTGGGTCTGCAGTCTTTTAAAAAGCTTAAATTGGCAGTTCATAAAGTGCAACTTTAGGCTCACTGGAATGAAATTAGTCCTTCACTTGCGCAGCTGAAGAATTATGTTTGCCTTATTTGACTGTTGATACAAATATTGCTTAATTTTCATCTTGGTGGTTTCGTAAGTTGCGGTCATGACCGACGACGACGCGAGAGTAAATCATTTGCCCATAGCTCTTCAAATTTATTAAAAACAGTTCTCTTAGAAATTGGTCATTATAAGTAATATTTTGTCAATATTAGAAGAATTAATTGTACAAATACCATAAGCAGAGACAGAGAAAAGGTAAGTTATGTATGTATGTAATAGACACAATGGATTACCGCGGTCTTGTTTAAGACGACTATTAGAATCCAGTATTTGTTACTATTTTCTTACCAACTTAAAAAAGTGTATAAATAAAATTCAAAACTTTTGATTATGAAATAACTTAATCGTACTGGGAAACTACAACTACAGAATGTAATTTTGCTCACAATGAATTATATTTCGAGCAATAAAGGCTTGAATAAAAATTTTCGATTCACAAAAACGTGACAAGAGACTTTGGCGGTGGCCGCAAAGTCATTATAATTATATGTTCCCATAAAATCGAATACAAATCGTTGTATCAGTCGAAATTTTGATGTCATTTTGCAAATTTGGCTGTATAACCACAACGAAACATTCTTTTTATTTATTTTATTCTTTTTATTTAACACTTTATCACACTAACTAAATATATAACAAATGCAAAAAATATAATAGAAGGAAATTTTGGTGACAAGGCGGCCTTATTACCATAGGTGATCTATTCCAGGCAACCTTTACCATAAAATAATCTGAGAACATAATCATATTCATAGCCGTACAAATGCTTAAAAAGGAAATACAAAATAATCTTAGTGGCTATAAAATATATAAATCAAACTGATGTAAGTGTAAGTAATAGTGTAGTGTAAATGATTTTTTTTTCCAGATATATGAGGTTTATTCAACATCCAGTTGATAAAACTCTTTTCACAGATAGTTACTATATACATAGAATGTGACAGGGTACAATTTCATGTCACGGAGGTACAAAACGTTGCGTCATCAGCGGATGTCCCTATTATTGGGTGGTCGCGGTGCAGGCGGTTTATTTCACGCATTTTATCGACCATTATCAGTAGACTCCTACTCATTAAAATTAAATAAATACAATTAAACGGTACTGCCTAATTGCTTTGTCAAGTTAATACTTAATGAGTTGTGTATTTTAATTGCTTCTCATATAAATATTATGAAATTCAGGGAGCATCATATTTTTAAAAGAAACTCTTTAGCCCGATTAATGGTGTATATGCAGAATGATATTTTTTTTTAACTTCGAACGCTTTGTAGTTTTCCGTGGTGATAGATGTTTGGCCGTATAAAATGTGTAAAATTTATTTAATAAGTCACTATTAATGTGACAAAATTGATTGTGATTTTAGTTTTATCTTGTTCGTTCTTGTATTTTTAATACATTACAAATCTTTAGATTCCCACAGTTACTGGGTAGATAAAACGTGGAGTTTAATTCGCGCTATTTGTATAATCGATCGATTGGTTAATATACAATTATTAGTAAAATAAAAAAGTAAGATTCAATAAAACGTTATATGGTGACAATTTTTGTCAAAGAAAATATATGAATATAAAGTACTTAGTATATTTTTTAACACGCTTTTATTAGCCTGGGTTGTATGTATGTATGTATGTATGTCACTATGTAACGAAATCTTTTTATTTATGAAGTAATAAAATAAAATGTTAAATAAAAGTTTGACAAAGATGAGATACAATTCTGTTATATGTAGGAAGACTGAGGTGTTTTAAAACAGAGATGTTATGAAACAACACGGATTTCTTGAAAGTAAAAACCGTTAGCAGATTGGCCATATTGCATATCAACTGTATATATACATACTATTACCCGTATGCTCTTTAATACTAAAATCATAGCGCTGACAATGCGTCTATGTCGCTTAAAACCTCATGTCGCAAAAGAAGCAAAAAAACATTGTACATGATTTTTTATTTTTTTATTTTTAGAGTGTTTTTGACTTATAGAGGATTTCGACTCAGGTGGATTTTGATTCGACGAAAAGAAAGGTAAAATAAATAAAAATTCGAGTTGCAGAGGTTACAAACATATTTTTATTTATTATAAATCAACATTGTTTCAAATCATTCTTAAAAAAAAATAGCATTAAAGAAAGTCTGTATTTTTTTTTGATGTAGATAATTCGGTTGTTCCCTATTATCTACTGAGTTGTTTAAGGCGTAAAGAGCAGAAAATTCTCGTTCTTCAGAGTTGCTGGTTTGCTCTATAAAATTCCGTAAAGTATTCAATGCGATCCTTGCCTCTTTGATGGAAACCCATGGAGCGCTAGTAGTATTATTCGAGTCTTCTATGTCATCTAAATCATTAGTATCGGTTTTCTGAGCTACTGAATCTATAATTTCATCATCAGATAATGTCCCAGCAGTCATAACTCCATTATAGCACGTAACAAATTCTTTAAAAGATATTTTTCATTCACTGATATTTCAATTCAGAATTCATCACTGTATTCCATTTTGCCAGGGTATCTGTATTCCATACATTGTCGGCAAATTCATAAAGTCGGTATTTTTTTCGTTTTTCGAATTATAGAGGTAATAAATAAGTTTCAAATAATATAGTTGTAAAGTCGTAAAATAAAACATTACTATGTTCGAGATACAGAGGTCTAATTTATTTTTTTGAGTTATGAAGGGAAAAATATGTACTAAAATGGCTCGCAGCGACTCACTGATTATTTCGACTAATTTCAACCTTCTGGTTGAAATTTCGAGTAATGGGGGTATAAACTTATTTAATCCTTTAGAATGGCCAGCTATATATTTTTAATTTTAATTGTCGACTTTTTGTAATAGTATGATTGTTTTTTAAATTGTTAAAAAATAATGAAGAAAGGAAAAAATACATATATGTACACTTGTACTTAAAGCTTTTTGTTATAGTATTGATATTTACGTTCTTTTGTTGCTTACACTACTTATCAGCAAGTGGAAGAAACGATCGATTAATATTGAAATCGTATAGTAGTTGCTTACAATGTTTTGTGTATACATACATCAAAACATCAAAATTGTTTCAACTAAGATCGGTCTCCCCTATAGATTTAACGTCAAATTGTTTTTCATGGTATTTTAATAAATATGTAAGAATTAAAATAAGGTGAATCTGGTGCACACAGAAAGGCTATTTGGGTGCAGGGCTGGGTGCGATGGGTGGAGAGTAACCGCCCAATGCACCGCCCATACGTCACGCCTACCTATCTTATATGTTAATATATATTTTTTATACAAATTATTTCTTAGTCTATTTATTTTACTTTACGATATCTTCATACTTTGCCAATAAATAATTATACATAAATCTAATAATTGAATCATAATATTTCATACAGATTTAATATTTATATTTGTATATACATAGCTAGCTTTTGCTTGCGGCTTCGCCCGCATACTCGAAATAGCATAACTAATTACATATAACGTTTCTCGGAAAATGATCTATCACAAAAAAAAATCAATCAAAAATAGTAGGTCCTCAGATTAAAGCGCTTTATAATAATTAATAATTTCATATAGATAAAACGTTTTATAGGTAGACGCTACGATCACTCTGCTCTTGTATTTTGTAACTGTGATATAAAAAGTAATAATAAGCACTACTTATCTAATTATAAATTATTTCATTGAATGGGGCCGTCCTTAGGAGATATAGAATATTTTCTCTTTCTTATGAATTTGAAGATTATAATTTCTACAAAAGCATACCTACACAAATAAGATATAAATATTTTTACATGCTTTCAATATTAATAAAAATTCGTTAAAAGATCGTGACAAATTATTTAACGATAAAAAAAGCGATGAATCTAGTTTTTTTAAAAAAATGAACTTGTAATACTTTTAAAAAATATTTTGTTCTTAATAAATGTTAAACATTTCCAATAAAGATACATCGAAACTACGTAGCTAATGCAGATATAGATATTTTTCTGAATATTTCAGTAAGAAAACGTCATACAACGTTCCTTACTTTTCCGTTAGATGTCAGCATGATTCAACTTATGAAACTCTCCTCGAAATGAACCCAAAGTTTAAATATTTCGTCTTCTAAACGACAGAGCGCGCTGTTAGTTTTATTTACTCCTAAAGTATTTCAATTATAAAAAAAATGTATTTTTGTACACTTATTTATAATCTTAAAGTGCCGAATTAATATTTACCTATATACATATGTACCTACTATTCCTAAGTCACTTATTATTATTGGAGCACAATTTTATAGATTAAAGCTAGGAAAACTCGGTAAGTATACGTTAGGTTGGCCGTAACACCGGCAAGATGAAGAAGCCTCCGATATAATCAGTGCCGCTTTGCGACACCTTGCCGCCGCGGCCACGCGCCTTGCATCTAATCAGTGATAAAATAAACTGCTCATCTCACATTTCATCTCTACGCACATCTATTACAGAAGTTTACTATGCTATGTTGTACTACTTCGTTTAATTGACAGTTATGCGGAACCAGGCTTGCACGACCTTTTAGTTCCCACGCCTCAGTGTAGCTTTCTCTAGCGCAGACGACCCGGTGAGGCGTCATTATTAACGCCTAATGCGCTCTATCATCTCTTTGTTTACTGTATGTCTACTGACCAGTGAAATAAAATTCACCGGCCGCTGTTTATGAAGTGACTGTTAATAATTTACAAAAAATAATGTACCGTACGCAGACAATTGATCATTCAAGCTGAAAATCGGTAGCTCCCGTAATTTCATGCCATTAACAATATTATTTACGAATCCCTGTGTGATGATTTATACAATTTTTTTTGTATTAAAAGTATATTCAAATAAATTTGGTAATATTCGAATATCACTCTGTACAGGTTTCCTCCTTATAGGCTTCTAGCTTTAAACTGTGGCTTTGCCTGTTTTGTCAAATTATTATATAACTAAGAGTTCTGCGTGAATAGTTGCAGTTTAGTGCCAATTTTGAATTGATGACATGATTTTATTTAGCCGTCCTTGTCTTCATGGAATAGCTGAAATATATATATTTTTTTCAATTTAAACCAGTAATTATTGGGTTCTACCAAACAAATTTTTGGCTTTATGATATTGGTATAAATGTTTTATAGAATTATATAGATCATTTCCACAATTGCTTAACAGAAAGAATGTACCTTTCATACCTCTAAAGTGTTTAATATATATATATATATATATATATATATATATATATATATATATATATATATATATATATATATATATATATATATATATATATATATATATATATTCTAATATTCTTTCTCTGAAATAAAGTTTGATTATATCTAAATGAAACTCAGCAAGTTTTAAGGTTTGGGAGTTCTAGCATCTCTGTCCATGCATAAGTTAGGTGCATCTGTTTCAAGTGTTGACGCAATATCGGAGCGTCCCCTGGGTACTAACTTCTTGTCCGGTAGATGGATTAGTGGCTTAAGGTTTACTGTGAGTACAAACTTAGTCGTCGTCGCGTATTAAAAACTACAAAATTTAAATTTCAATATATATATATATATATATATATATATATATATATATATATATATATATATATATATATATATATATATATATATATATATATATATTTTAATTCTTACATAAATGTATTGTAGCTACTGGGAAAATTGGTTTTGTTTTTTTATGTCATGTATAAATACTCAATAATTATCTGTGGGAGGTTTGTTGTTGCCACCTCAGAAACCCTGTACCGCCCTATACCGCCTCATCATTATCTTCCGACGATCTCAAAACATTGAACACATGAATGCCCGAAGCCCATTCATTCGCCACAATTCACCATTGAAACAATAAGCGTACCCTTCGCCCGACTAAAAGACTACAAAAGGTTTAAAAAAGCTTATAATATACATACTTCTTGGGAACCCTTTAATATCGGCATAGGCAATCGAATGCTTAAAACACTGCAATCGAATATGAGTCGGTGGCAGACGACGGGTGAATAGCGGCTTACAATGCTGGCTGGAGGCGCGGGCCACGCCGGGCGAGCGGTGTCGTATGTCGCGTCGCCCACGCCATAACGCACCCCGCCGACACACGATATCGCCTTTTTATTCCATAATTTCTATACAATACGAACTCTGCAAAGGCGTAGGGCGAAGACAATACGCCCGGAGGCAAAAACCGCTCGGAAACCCTTTATATTCAATTTATTGTCTCAAAATGAAATCGGGTGCAAATTAAAATAAGTATAGAAATATATCACAAGTGAGTGGGTATATTACATTAAAATAAAGCGTACCAAGAACATCTCACAACAGACGTAGATAAGTATTACATATGTTATTTATATTTTCATTTTCATATTACTTATAAAAATAAGGTTATCGTGACACAAGGTCGCAGTGTGTCTAACATTGACGTATCAGTTTATGTTATCGAGGGCTAGTAGTAAATTTTTACTTATATCGACATATAATCAACATAAAATGTGTTCCTGGTAATCTGATCTTTGCCAAGTTTTAATTCCCGGAGAAAGCACGGGCTCGTGTAAGCTGAAGTCCAGCGGTAACACCAATATAGCACATAAAAAGGTTGCGGATCGCTCGCTTCTCCATCCACCGATTGGCTAGGCGGCGCCCGCTACTCCCCAGGGTCCTATACGAGAAGCGAAATGGGCCCCAGAACACCCATAAGAGAGCGACCCCGCCCGCCACGGCCGAATAATTAGGGCTCTTTGTTTAGATAGCGGCAATTTTATTTGGGAGAGAACGGGCGCTTGGGACATCTTCGGCCATTCCAACCGCCCGATATTAATAAGAAACGTGTGTGCCCTGTCGTATAGCTCCTCTAAGTGTGATTCAGATTGCATATTTCTCAAAATATGTCTACCCCAAAATAAGGTAAAGCAAGTATAATCATTATATATTATTTATATATTACGCTGGTTAAAGTTGCTGTGACATAAATTACAAAACGAAAACCGCGAGTTCATAGAAAAGAAAGGGGAAAAGCGACAACGAAACTCGCCAAGCAATATGATATAAATAATGCATCCAACGAAATTGGGATTTTGATTTGTTTTACTTCTAAACTTTTATTTGTCTTTGGAGAAAATGGAACTTCCAAATATAGCGCTATTGTCTATTTTCAACAAAGAAATCAGGTGCTAAGTTTTAGTCATAAATTTTATTCCAGATGATGATATAATAAATAAGCTCAAACGGTAAAAATATTTGTCCCTTTATTGAAAGTCAAAGTGTTAATGTATGAATTGTAATATAAGCCAAATGTTTATTTAACCGTAGATACCGCCACATGACTATATACATTTTTAAGAAAACTGCAGAAGAACTGATGTACTTTTGAAATGCTCGACTACGATACGCGTTGCTCCATAGGGGCCTCCGGCCAGCCTTTGTCTCGACCCCGCAAACTTGCCATAAATGTTAATATGGGATCTCACATTTGAATATCTATTTCTTCGCGAAGTTGGTTCGTTAACGTGGCCTTGAATTTTAAATTTTATCGCCGCGCTGGGATTGCCGCAGATGAGGTGCGTTCCTACGTGATCTCCCCGAGAAAATAACTGAGGAAAACTTCTTTGTTTGCCTTTATTTTATTAGATATATGAAGAAACATTTCACTAGAACTTTATTATAAGACATCTAGAACCGTTATTATAATATTTGTGAGGTACTGCGTACCGTTGCAATTAGACAATTTCCTAACGTAGATACTTTGAATTTAATTGTATTGTATACAATGGAATTAATGTAAATTAAAAAAGATAATAATCTAGTGCTGGAATGCTATTCGATACTTTCTTATCAGCTCTGATGTAATATCTATCCTCTTAAATAATATTACAAATTATTAAGCCCGCACAGTAGCCGCAGTGGAATAGTTGCGTCGGTGTTGGCTAAATCTCGACTTGATTTGTTTTTAATTTAATTACTAATGTTATTTAAAATATTGGATATCTTAGTCAAATTTAACAATCATTTTCATTGTATAGGTGACTGTATGTATATCCAAAATAGAATATTTGATAACTCCTAGCTGCAGATGCCTGCAAGAAGTCTACAATTAATTTAAATTGATATAATTAAAAATATAATTGAGTACGTTTTAATTGTATGTACTTATATAGGTACTTTATCAATTTTAATATGATAATAAAAATAGTTAATTATTCAAATTTTAGTTTCACATGTCAGATGTTAATATCTTGAGCATGTGACTGTAACCAACAGTTTGTGGGTTCGATCCCCACTGGAGGAAATGAAATATTTAATATTTTCAATGTATATATTCAATGTTTTCATAAATGTTAATATGGGAAATATATATATATATATATATATATATATATATATATATATATATATATATATATATATATATATATATATATATATATATATATATATAAAAAGTCAAGGAATGTACTAATATTTTTATATGTTTAAGTCAAACCATTGGGCCCGCTTGACCCGTCGTTGTCGCAGTATACCAGCACCGCCTCTGACGATCGGAAAGTTTAGCGAACATTTTAATGCGCCTCCACCACTTCCACCCTGTCTGACCCTCAATTATTGAAAATGCATTTCTGTCCGCGCCCTGCGCCCGTTGCACCGCGCCACATCGCAAATGCACATTTTAAACTGCAACTGATTGCAAAGCCGTGTTACCATTCAGGTTAATAAAAGTCGCTCTGTCACGTTATTTTAGTCGATCAGTGAATATTATTTATTCTCATCTATTAATGAACAATACATAATCTATTGTAAGATCTACATAATTTTTTTTAAGCATAATAGACGTGCCTAAACAAATTCATATAGAATTTATTTACATTTTAAATTTACAAAATAATATACTGGTTAATCTTATATTCTACGTTAGTTTTCACAAATATTCATGTTAAATTATAAATATAATTTATAATTAATATTTTTTTTGCTGATTAAAATTAATCAGCAAAAAATAATGTTATATTATTTTTTTAATTTTAAAGTGTCAATCGACATTTATTAAAGAAAAATATTTATTTAGAAAACGTATAAAAATTTGGACGTTTTGTAAGAAGCGCAATGTCAAATCCTTCTTTTATCTTCTTTAAGTTTTCTAAATAAGTATTAAGGTAACATTATTTGGGCGCCGAAAATGTTTAATAAGTATTTTTATAGTGTCAACTAGCTACGACTAATTAAAATCACATGCGAACGTCTGGATAAGTGCTGCGCCCCGACCGTCGTGCATCGCGTTCTAAGTGACGAACGTTGTACAACAATTTGAAGCGTCCGTTTTAATTGTAAGTTCTGGACGGTCGCCGAGCCCGCCGCCCACAATGCAATTTTAGCTTAGAATTTTGCGACTGTTAACTGCTTAGTCGTTTTTATATTTCATTTATACCTCAATATGTATAAATTATATAATATATACATGTACATGACACATATAATTTCTGTTTAGCTGCCTAAAGATTTAGAAAGCAAATAATAAATAAAAGAATAATGAAGTCTAGATGACGTCTAAATAACGTATAAACATTTTTTACACAGTGTAACTTTATACATATTATAAAATAACAATTCCACTATAAGGTCACGCTTTTATTAACCAGAATGGAACACTTGTACAAACTGCGTGTTAGTCGTGCCTCGTTTTAGTGTCGCCGGGAGAGAAACTACGATTCCTCCGAGCAGGAATATCTGCTCCTCAAGTTTATGTTCATTTTATCTTTTCGGCAGTATTGTGAAGCGGGGACTCGGCAAGGGCCCTCCAGGGCTCCGTTAACACCACGGCCTGTCCTGTCGTCTCTGCCTTATATTATACACTACCTACTATTCAAATATTAACATGAATTTATTTATTTTAATATTTGTTTTTCATATATTAAGTAGATAATTATCACCACCAACTTTTTATTTACACGGAAGATTATAATAAAGCGGTGAGGGTGGTTATTATTTAGGTGATTTTTGAAGATACCCCGTAATTCTGATCTAAGAGATGAAATACGTACGTTTTATCTATATATTTTTTATTAAACGTTTAGTATAAATAAATTAGAGACTATTTTTTTTCTCATATATGTATAAACCAAATTTATTTATAAACACATACAAACCCTTATTTTAAAAATAGCGATTTACTTACTAAACCTAAGAAATGAACTGACAAAATGACGTTGTTGTTGTCGATGTTTACGTTGACCACGGAATATATTTCTAGGTGACAGGAAACTTTTTCGACAGTCCTTAATCAATAGAATAGCTAATGAAGAAAAAACACAATTTAGTTAAAATTGTTTCTTTTTGTATATAATTTCTTGTATTCCTTCGGTAAGTGCTACACCTCGCTTTTACCATAATTCATAGTTGTAATAGTATATTATGTAGAGCCCTATTTCTTGTAGTAATTATTTAAATTTAATTATTTCATGCCCAAACATGGTTTAAAGTAAAACCTACCAGAAAAAATGTGTTGCTTGTGAAAAGAAAGGTTTTGTGATATTTTGACTACATTTTTTTTATTAGACAAAAATAATTACCTCTAAAATATATTTACAATTTTTAAGGAATAATAAATTCGATTTCATTTAAAATTATAAGTCTCGAAGTCGCTTAATTGTTTCTTATTTTGTAATTTAGACTCTAAGCAGGGCAACATATATATATATATATATATATATATATAAATATATATATATATATATATATATATATATATATATATATATATATATATATATATATATATATATATATATATATATATATATATATATATATATATATATATATATATATATATATATATATATATATATATATATATATATATATATATATATATATATATATATATATATATATATATATATATATATATATATAGGATAGGTTATTGTGCTATAGGAGGGGTTATAAGATAAAAAATATATGGGAATTAGTATCATAAGAATTACTGCAAAGAAATTACGTAATGAAAATCAGTACGAACACTAGAATTGTTACTAAAATAAAAAAATTCTTAGAAATGCCACTGTACTGATACAATTTAAAGTATATACAATAAACTTTGTTAGTTTACTATTTGTTTTATAATCACGCTATCCTTATTCCATGCAAAAGTCTGATACACTGGGATCATATCGTGAAAATATTGTTGTAACCAACTTACTTAAAACGTTTTGGTACCTTTTTAGTAAGTTCTAATGCATATAACTGCTTCACGTATCTCTATATCTAGTTTCTGCCACACGTGGCAGGGTAGAAAGGGTAAACTTGAGAATTTAGTGTTGGGGCACTCTGTTCCGTTCCCCACCTATTTCCGCCGAATCTGAGGCATTATGTGCTTAGTGACGAAACATTAAAACTTAAAACTTACCTTATTACCGACTTAAGTTTATCAAATATTTTGCCAATTGTCATATAAAAATAACAAATTATATCAGTTTACTATATGCGTATTACTTTTTTCTTACACACTTGTGTACTCTTATCTAAAGTGTCAACAGTTTTTGTGAAAAATTTCCTACGTAACAAAGTAAATGATACAAAGAAAATAAAAATGTCTAAAGAAGTTCTTTTGCTCACAGATAAAATGATTGAGATTCGGATATAAAATATAATTCTAATTTCTATTAAAAATGGAAACAATGTCTTAATTTCATTTACATTTCTTAAAAAAAAGTAAAAATGTATTTTTTTAAAAAATTACAACGACATGTCATTTTTTAATAAAGTACATTTTTATACCCTTATGCCTTGCTGTTATCAATAATTCTTTTGATAAAATCTGAAAATAATAATTACAATTTAAAGATGCTGCCAATGTATCCTTTATTTTTTTTAATTAACGACAGAACTACCAACCAATTATTACCGAACCAAAGTATCCGAAGTACTAACAATGTAACCTTTAAATCCGATAGTCACTATTGGTGGACAATCATATTCTTATTTACCCTACCTACTTACTCTTGGGATAACATTAAAAGGGAGGTAAAACACCTAAGTTCTTTTTATCAGACATAGAATAACATAATTAGGAATGATTAAAGAACTGAGAGATGTCTTTAAATGTTAATGGGATTAATAATATAAATATAAATCCAAAATCAACGCGGTTTAACATTGAGTAATGTTTCGCTCTAGATTACACTGACAAAAAAAATCAGATCTACATGGGTGCCGAGTTCTGCGTCCACTCGGAATATATTTCAAGCTCAAGATTTAACTCGACATTTGTTTATGTACAGGTTATATTCTTATATGTGCTAAAAGAATGTACTTCCCTTTTACACTATATTTATGCTTTACCTAGTAGAAGTCCTTGATATATATGGTTTGATAAAAAAATACTAAAGTACTATCTAGTAGTTTGATGAGTTAATTCTAACGCCCCAATCCTTCACGAAAATGCTGATTTTAAAACGAGAATAGATTATTACCAGGTTGAGCAACATTATTGTTTGTTAGTTCCTATTTTGTAAATATGTAGATTAAAATACCTACTATGATGTGTAAAGTTGCATAGGCGCGTTGAAATTTTTTGTCAAAAGCTTGACACGCTATTTAGCATCTCCAACATTTAAACTTGGCTTTAAGCCTTTTTATATTAGTTACTTACCTGAATCAAAACTATCCATACTTTCCGTCTTGATATCTGAAACAAAAACCAAAATTATGGTTGGACGATATAAAAGTGAAAAAATAATGAAAACATATTGCCAAAACTATTGACACAGTTATCTAGTACCTAATAAATATAAATTTTGCCCACCCTTTTTTATATACAAGTATTGAGTATACTGAAAAAATAATTTAATATACAGATAGTACCTACATACATACATACATACATACATACATATGTAGAATATTGTACCCAAGAAATCTTATCTATATTATTACTATAATTATAGTAATTAAAATGCCAAAACAAATAAGTGAGTTTAAGTGTGAGTCGTGAAAGTGTGGAGATCCGAGGTGCGGTGAGGTCGCCTGCGGCTAGGCCCTCTAATCCACTTGCGCACCATTTGCCACACAGAGGCAATTTTACCCTTGTTTAAAATTTTAAATTCGAATACGTGATCTTATTAAAAGTTTTACTAATCGTAATTTACTTGATAAATCGATATATCATCTTCAAAATATTTTACGTTCTATTTCTGTTCTAGTGTATGAATTATTAAGTGTGTTATTTGTACATTTTTGATTATTGAAATATAAATAGTAATAAATAAATAAAATGTATTAGAAACAAAAACAGAAAGTGGCATATAGTTGTAAAACTCAGACAGTGACAATATAATAGAAGGCAAACACGAAAGCCATGCAAAATTGATGACAGTGGGTGAGCAGCGCCTCAAAGCCGCGATTGGATCTACTGAATTAGTAACCCCGCGACAACCTTGCCAGATATTAATCTGCGTGAGTGTTACTCGCAGCTGGTCCATACGTCGGATTATACTAATATAAATGAATATTTAAACACTGGTCTAACTGTACACATATGTACAAAATAAATTTATTCCATAAATCGTTATAAAATTGTAAACGCTATCCACATAGAAAAAAGACGAGAAAATCAATAATTGGAGAAATATATCAATGTAAGAGAACCGAAAACATTTTTTTTATGTATGTCTATTAGTTAGTGCATTTATGCAGACTATTTTTCAGAAACGGCTCAACCGATTTAATCTAGGCAAACTACCCTTAGTTTTTTAGTGTTTGTTGTTTTTAGATCGGTTCGTAAATAAAAAAGCTTTATCAATATATAACGATTTGTTTGTAAACATTGCTACAAAATAATTGTTTTATTAAATTGGAGTTTCCAATAGAGGAATCCCTTTCTTTAGTTACCAATAGAGGAAAGAGAAAACAAAAAACACGTTATGTATAGACAAAAAGGTGGATAATGTCTTACTATTCTTACATACATTGTTAAATATTTTCCAGCTTCACACTTGGGAACGTAGTACTGGGACACACCGTTTCGTTCCTCACTTCCCGCGAAATTTAAAGTTGTAATAAGCGTATAAGAACTTTGACGTAGCTGTATTAGAACGTATGGCTTATTGCTCAAAACGTATGGACGGTTTCCAAGAGTAAAAGTCTGCGTTAAAATTTTACAATTTCTCAAAAGTACTCGGCACAAAATATAAACCTAATACGATAACTATTTCGCTTTAAATCAATTTGTCATTAATGTATTTTCTCCATTTAGGTATTAACTCTTATAAAACGGTTAATGAGATGTTTAACTAAACGGTTAATGAGGCTTAATATTCAGAGATACACATGTATCTAGCGCACTATCGCAGATTTTTTTATATATATTTTAAAGGAGTAGTACTATGAAATCATATATATATATATATATATATATATATATATATATATATATATATATATATATATATATATATATATATATATATATATATATATATATATATATATATATATATATATATATATATATATATTATATGAGGAGTGAGAGGATATGATATGCTCAGTCACATCTATATAGCAGACGTCGGCGTAGTCAATAATTGAAAGTATTGGAAATATTCACATTATAAATAATTAAACACAATTTTCTATCAAAATTATAAAACAAAATAATTGAAAGTATTCGAAATGTTCACATTAGAAATAATTAAACACAATCGAGTGTTAAAAATAAATTATCCTGTGTTTAAAGTCTATCAAAATTATAAAACAAAATAGTTGAAAGTGTTCGAAATGAAATAATTAAATTAGAAATTTTCTATATATATATATATATATATATATATATATATATATATATATATATATATATATATATATATATATATATATATATATATATATATATATATATATATATATATATATATATATATATATATATATATATATATATATATATATATATATATATTATATGAGGAGTGAGAGGATATGATATGCTCAGTCACATCTATATAGCAGACGTCGGCGTAGTCAATAATTGAAAGTATTGGAAATATTCACATTATAAATAATTAAACACAATTTTCTATCAAAATTATAAAACAAAATAATTGAAAGTATTCGAAATGTTCACATTAGAAATAATTAAACACAATCGAGTGTTAAAAATAAATTATCCTGTGTTTAAAGTCTATCAAAATTATAAAACAAAATAGTTGAAAGTGTTCGAAATGAAATAATTAAATTAGAAATTTTCTCAAGTGGGCATCGAACGCACAACCAATCGCTTACAACAGCACGTATGTGCCGCCCCTTCGGCGAGAAAAGCTACTTACCTATGTATGTTTTGCTTTATATTCACATGAAGCACATTTAATAGCTATATATATATATATATATATATATATATATATATATATATATATATATATATATATATATATATTGATATTTATATTTGTCTTATTTAAATTATATATAATAAAATAAATGTATATAAAAAATATTAATATATGTTTTTCTTATATATATGTAACGTTAAATTTCTTCAATTATCAGTATTACCCGCTGATTGACCATCAGCGGGCAGGTCATCCACATCCACTGGTTGACTGGCAGAGATCTCTTAAAGAGGTAAGTCCACCTTTGTGACCTAACTATTTCTTTTTTATGTTTTTGTTTGTTACGTTTTTGTCAGTACAATAAACAAAGATATTATATTATGAAGAAAAAAAACCAGTATAGGTATATTATACAAAAATGTCCAAAATATATGTATATAAGCATAGTATCGCTGAAGTATCACACTCATAACGTAGCAGGTGCGCGTCACCGGGAATAGAGATATTAAATACATCCCGAGTGGCGCGGCCGACGGAGGCTCTAAGGCTGCTAGATTTCCCGCGAGGGCACGTTAATTTTCTGCCGCCTTGAGCATACTGCCCTCTGGGGGCTCTACCTTTCACGGAGCCATTCAGGCTAAGGTGTTATTCCGAAGTACCGGTGGTGGCAATTCTTCAACAACCTTTCAAACCATCTATTATGATAAAAACTACTTTAGCCAAATCTTAAAAAATAATAGCTCCTGGTAGAAATCGCTTACATAATAAGATCTTTGATTTTCGCGATTATTACACAGTTTAAATGAAATTCTTATAACCGAATTAATCGCTAGTGTACCCGTGACCACGGACGGAGTTTAAATTGATCGGAACATAAATAATAAGTAAAAGGATAATAAATAATAAGTAAAAGAATTTCATATAAAATCGTTTCCTTATTTGCCGACCACTTGTGTTTATTACACAGATACACCTTGGAAAGAAAAATGAAAAAGGAGTTTTCGACATTTCTACGGACATAAGAAAATAGGAATTTTTGAATTACAATCCCAAATATTACTACACAGACTAAAAAAAAATATATAAAACCGAAAAAATCAAAAAGATAAAAGGCAGGTCAAATAGTTTATTGGGATTAACAGTCGAAACCTATTTTAATTATACAAAGCTCCTTGACAAGATTTAATTGGTTAAAGAATGGTCTTATTAATCCTAAATATAACTGTTAGTTCTAATCAACAATTTGGCTTTATTTTTTTCTTTTCAATTTTTTGCAGTCCAGTCGTTTGTTTTTTGTATGGTCGTTTGTTTAGGCAGGGTAGGCAGAGGGAATTTGTGAACCTAGTGTTAAGACATTCTGTCCCTTTCCGCCGAATTTGAGGCATTGCGTGTTGAGTGGCGGAACTTAACGCTGCGCTCTATCATGTTGCCGAAAAAATGGAAACAATAAATATTTAAATTGAAATTATTACATTTTTCGTTTACAGTCACACGATTACACTGCGTTATGATGCGTTTTTTGTTCTTCTTTTTTATTTTTCTCGTTTTTGCTAGGATTTATTAACTTCATGTACTTTCGTAATAAGAGCAGAAAACAGAAAATAAAATTTATTAAATTAAAATTCAAAATAAAAATATTCCCGTGATAAATATAAAAAGTCGGGTGAATTGCAAACATGGTTGCTAAAACTATTTTGAATTGTTATACATCCTAAGATGTTACTAAAACAGTAACATTTATTCATTTACACAGGGTGCCGGTACGTAATAAATTACCAAGTTTAAAATATAAATGCTTAAAATACTCGGTGCGTTATACACATAAGTATATACTACTGTACAATACAGTATTGTATATATTCTACTGTATTGTATATATTCTACTGTATTGTACGTATTCTATATATTATTAACCCCACTAGTGCCCGTATCGGCTTCGCACTTTTCAATAAATTCGTTAAACCTTAAATCCGTGCATGGTTTAGGAGTTCGGTTCAATTCCTGCCACAGGCAACAAAATGTAGGTAGGCATCTAAATATTCAATCCCATTTCTGCTGTCCCCAGTCACGTCATACTGGCGCCCTACCGTATGAGGAAAGTGAAAATTTTCTCATTGTATAATTTTTATTAGTATAACGGTAATGCCAATAATGATATATCTTTTTGAAACTCTGTGTTGAGCCCTTTAATTTTTATACTCGTATTTCAGTATTCGAACATACTTTTTAAAGACTTAAACAATACCTCATTTAACTGTATTTAATCAGTTTAGTGAGAACAAAGAATACACACATTCATACATACAGACATATATACTTACAAGATGTAATAATTCTAAAGCTCTTTGCATTTTCATTTTCATTATATTATAGATTATAAGGTTTGTCTATGTGTATATTTTTAATGTTTTATGGTAAACACGTTTGTCCATCGATATAAGCCTCATATTGACGCTGAAACATTGTATAAAAATTCAAAACTTTATAAGCAAAATAAATATCATTAAAAGTTTTTCTCTCAATTGTTGTGCTACACCGATGTTTTGTAACGACCTGTTTCACACGTGCAGAAACCATATTTCAAGAATATTATTTACATACATACCTACTTACAAATAAATTAATAAATAAATATCTGTAAACTCGGGTGAAAAAAATATATCCAAATTTGACATGTCAGGTACATCCTAACATCGACTCTACCAAATTATTAAACCTATAACAAATGACGTATTTAAATTTTATTTAATTACTATATAGAAGCCATATTATATGTACCTATTTATAAGTCTATTGTTCTAAGATGCCTATACGAAACGTATATTCATCAAAACCAACCAACCAAGAATACAGAAGAGAAATATAGATAGAAACAAAATATTTGTGAACAAGAGTATGCAATGAGAAACCCATGAGAATCGGTGACAATCAGTTCAAGCCCCGGGAGGCTGCATTAATCATGAGTTGCACCAAAGCTACAATAAGCCGACATTTCTATATACATATTTACTGATACATCTAAAACTACTAAATGAGTTAAGACTTTTAACTTGAAATCTCAACAAGTATATTTAAGAATCACTGAAAATAGGAAACTGTATATCACTAATGTAATACGCACTACACATGAACACAGCACAAGCCCAGGAGAGCCAATGGCAATCAGTGTGTGCCCCATGAGGCTGCATTAATCACGAATTGCACCGCAGCTGACGCATAATGACCTATATACGAAATTTTGTATGTAGATTACTTAATAAGGCACGTTACGTTACAATTAGCTAGTTATTATTTTTTTTAAACGTATAGATACCACTTTACTACTGCTATACTTTCATCTTTATTACTTTTAATCTTATATTCATTTTATTTTTAAACAAGAAAATATTATATAACCACCTGTGTGAGAGATTGACACATTTTTTTACATACAACACACTACATTCATGTATGAAAGCGATATATTTTATAAAAGCTAAAAAAACTGAAAAGTAGAAGGTACTTTCTAGACAATATCATTTAGTGTAAATATCATGGGAATAGGTTCCTTTTCCACGTTTTCAAGCATTTCTGTTGGCTAATACGCATGATGAATGTGTGAGTGTTTTGCAAATGTGTGTACGGGTCGGGATTGCCCACGGGACGGAAGGAAGTGTGGCCAAAGCGACGCCACCTGGGACCAAAGAGGGGGACGATAACCTAGTAAAAACGTTCCTTAATATAAGACAAGTTAATTTATTTTGAATTTTACTAGTCAGATAGGCGCTACTTATCTAATTATAGAGATTAAAGATATATTTCAACCGTCATACAAAACAAATTTATGAATATTTGCTACTGTTTTAATAATATCCCTGAGACAGATACTGTTTGTTCTATTAAAATATAACATAACGTTACAATAGTGACACTAAACCCCTACAGTAAACAAACACTTTTAGTAATTAAGCATTGGCAGTGCGGCTCAGGTCGCGGGTCATCCCCAACGGCTGCTGATAATATCTAAATGCCTAATGGCTGCTGGGCCTGTGACGAATGTATCGCCCCCCGCCGCCTCTCTACTATGTGATAATTCCGAACGCTGCGGCCGCGCCACCTGGGATCTGCCAGGGACGTACTCCAATTTTATAGTAGATTAAAGAGATTGACTAATAATACAGTCTGTATATATATATATATATATATATATATATATATATATATATATATATATATATATATATATATATATATATATATATATATATATATATATATATATATATATATATATATATATATATATATATATATATATGAAATTATCTTAATTAATTTCTTTTTGCAAAAGTTACTTTATTTTAAAAATATACGTTCCGTTGTTGTCATGGTATAATCATAATACAATATCAATAAAACCACTACTTAATAATACCTTTTGCTAAACTTACACGTTATATATCAATATGTCAAGAAATTTCTGGCATGTTCCCGAACAATTTAGGTTTGTCGACTTAGTAACGAAGTATGCGGCGCGGTGTCGGAGGACAAGCGCCTCACGCCAAATGGAATTCCAAATGCACCCCCGCCGACCAACCAACATCGGCATTTAATTAGCCACGTGCCAACTGGAGGCGATCCTTTGCTCTGCTAACATTATTCGCATTATTGACTCCGACTAGGTTGTCAGCATAACTTATGGATGTTTAGCATTGACAAACTATTTTTATAACAATAATAAGAATTTAACAGGTTTTGTTAGTGTAGAGTCTACTAACATTTTATCAATCTAAAAAATATGCCTTGTCGAGTACAGTCCCTACAGCGAAATCCCTCGGGAGCGAGCCCACGCGCCCAACTTCGGGCTCAGCGGCGCCGGCTACCCTCATCCCCCTCCCGTCGCCCCCGCGGAGAATACATTTGCGCACCACCACTCGTGTTGGACTCACAACGGGACTGCGACGAGAATCCGCTATAGAAAAATTATTTATTTTCCGACTATAACAACTACCATAGCATCTCAGCCTTTGTCTGTACACAATTGAAGATTCAAAACTAAAGGTAGCAAAGGTAATGCCTGCCAAGCTTTCAGCAAAATGAACAATGAGTAATTCACTTATATGGGTAGCATAGATGGATTTTGTCAGCCTTTTTATAATTTAACTGTGCAATTGTTCGTAGACGGTTATTATTTTGGTGTATTTTAATATTTCTATTGTTATTATACTAATATATTATATGTAAGTATACAATATGAACTATGTTATTTGTAAAATATATATCCATAAGCATAATATTTTAAATATTTTCCGAAAACAGCTATATAACAACACGCTCGGGCTTAGTACGGTGTTAAATAAAATGTCCTGTAGAAGTAGAAAATATATAATCAGCTGAACATAAAATTATTATTATATCAACTGTCTATGAAAGATGTATTCAAAAACTCCAAGTGTCGTAAAAGATAAAGTGGAGGTGGTGGGTTGACGATAGGCCTCTGTGGTCAATTTATTTATAATCTCGGGTTCAGAATTGGCTACGAATTAGCATGTAAATATTTGAGGTCCAAGGAGTTTGGTGGAGATTTATCGCAAATGGCTGGAGATAAGCGGGGACAGGGTCGTAAAGCAGCGAGCGGGCGGCGACACGAGCCGCGAGGCAGCCATCGCCGCAGCACACCCTTTGACGAAGTTGTAAAAAGAGCGTTAAACCGCAGTAAAAACGCATCGTGAATGTCATAGCCTAGAATATCACTTGGGAAAAACTTCTTATTATAGTGACCTTATGAATTTCAATGAAGTTGCCGTTGAAATGAGTTAGGTAGATACTCAAACCCAAACTACATCATTAAATTAAACTTCTATATAAAGTGTATATTTAAAAAATATTTTTAATATTAAGCCAGTTTTTATGTATTTTTGGCATATTACACATTTTTAAAAATCAAGAAGAATATTATAACATATAAAAATATTTTTATCGTGGTTCTACAAGGCAAGCATGGGCTAAAAAGCAGTGCAAACAAGATACAAATATCACTAATATATAATAAACATATGTATATACAAATATTTATTGTGTAGACAAAAATCAATACAAAACACAAAAAATGTGTTGAATTATAACACTTACCAGTAACATCTTCAGATTCATATTGATCAATCTTCTTAGGACTCCCCGTTTCATAGCTCTCTAGAAAATTAATTATTCAGATGTTTATAACTACTTTTTAAAACTAAATTTTAAAGGTCAATAGTGGCACAGGGGCATAATCATACGCGTCAGGTTGTGAGTTACGCGATTCCCACTTGAGCAAATGAAATATTTTTTTTTTTAATTTTCCCACTCTTCGAGTAACGAATAGAAAAGCGCGACGATGAATTCTGTCAATCAACTCATGATAGCTTGGGCGGAAATGTCTTAACACTAGGTTCTCAAGTTTCAAGAATAACTTTTTTTTCAAAAGTCAGTTGCAACTTCATAATTCTTATTTATACAGGGGTATCTTGATCGACGGATTCTTCTTCTTTCTTCTAAGTAGGGCAGTCAATACCTATCCTCGATATACAATATTTTGTAACTAACAAGTATTCGAGAATTTGTTTTTTTCGAAATACACTTATTTCTAGAGAGAATTGGGTCGCAACAGCTTACTTAACCATTTCAATTAATAGATATCATTTATATAACATTTATATTTTAGAAATTAGAAGGCTATTTTTAAAAATAGGACATCTATTTCGGTTTTAACCTATAGTAAATTTTTAACATAATGTCAAGCTGATTTTATTCTACACCCACTAATTGGTTTAATTGAAGTATTTTTCTACAACTTCTTAAATTTAATGTTAACTATCACCCATATCTTTTAACCAACCCAAAGTATATTTTAGGGTAGCATACCTCTAAGTCTGGATTTTTAAGGGTCATGTTATTTAACCGAAGGTAGTTAACTAGTGATCCACTTGAAGAAAAATATACACGAGCAGATTGGTATTGGTTTGTGGTTGTATTTTTTAATTATTCGATATCTGTTAAATCGTTATTCGATGATTCTCATACATCTTTATTTTTTTTAATAAAACCATAAGAAATATTTTATGAATGTAACACTTTAAATATAATCATTTATAAAAAAATTGTAACAGTTTATTTATAGATAAGAAAAACTAATTATTTACTATTATATTAAATGAAGCATATTAAGATATTATTAATACAGGCACATTGTCTTTTAAGAAACTTGTACATTTTCTGATAAATAAATAAGTATACACATTCATTGAATTATTCAATACACAGTATACTGCACATTAATAAACACTTTTGCAACCTACTAAGGGCTCTAGGGAGAGTATATGCAGATGAGTATGATAATAGAAGTGCGTCGAACTCCAGAGATACCGAGATATTTCTCTCCCTACCTTTAGTCAATCTACTCGACAACCAATGTGTCTTTAAACGTGTGACAGGAAGATTCAAACAAATGCGTCCTTTTAAGCACTTAATGTAGCAAATGTAACATATACATATATTATGTGTATAAATTTTGTCTGTATGTTCATTTCTTTACCAATTACGCCAAAAGAACTTGATAGAAGAATACTTGGAGGTACAATTTATTTTGTTTTCATTCCCAATAAATAGAAGAGAAGAGAATAAATTTTGACATCGTAATATATTACAGCCGACAACAACTTATAGCAGTTTTCATTCAAAAAATATTTTATATACATTTTTTAAATATACGGGTAAAATATATGTTTGTAGCCGCGAATATTCATTTATTTATATATAAAAAAATAAACAATATATACTTGACAATTATTGTAAATATCTCTAAAGATTCAATCCTATAGCATATATTATGTAACTTTAAATAATAATAAATCACTAATGAAATTATATCGATGTTAACATGATTTTATATGCCAGACTTGTAATATATAATAGAATATACTATGTTATGAAATAAAGCACCTTTGATATCGATGGGAATATAAATGCAACAACCTGAGAAAAATGAAAAGCCACAGAGTAATAAGCAACGTACGTATGAAGATTTAAGAGGCGGATTAACGTAACGTATTATCGCTTTAACTGTAGTCGGCCCAGTATGAGTACACGCGGGTGACTAATCTGACGATAAATGACCTCGCATGGGTCGACCACTGAATAGTGTGTAGCCGCGAATGCATCTGACAGGTGACTAAGTGCTGGGTGCAGACGCTACCGCAGCGTCGGCTCAATCAATCTCCGTTGAATTACTGCAACGACTAGCGCGCCGCGTTCATATTCACTTCAAAACCTACCAAATAACATTTAGATCCACAACAGGCTAATTTTAGGGATGTCATGAGTTGATTAACAGAAATTTATATTTTGTACATATTAGACAATATTTTTATCACATCTCTACTAGTTTTTGAAATTTATAATTAATTTATATTATTATTTTCTTCGTTCTTTAAAATTGTAAATTATATTTGTGGCCGTCATGTTGTAGCGCAATGGAAACAATCTGACTGTAAATGTAACGTCATGTGAGACGGGAGCGGGACTTTATCCTGCATATAAAAAGTGAAGCTGAAAAAAATATCATGATAATTTTATATTTTTAAACGAGAGATTAGTAACGATCAAATAATAACTACGATTTATCCACAGCACTTTTCCGTATTATCATTTATGCCAAAGTAAAAAAAAACAAAATCGTCTAAATTAATAGTGCGCCAGTAAATTTACAGTTCAATTTATGACCCATCAAAAACATTCCGAACAAATCATTCTAGATGACTTTTATTGACGACTCAATGCCATTCTGTTCACACGGCTGTAGAGGCAACGCAACTATCTGTCATCTGCAAATCGGCGTGCACCCACTGCAGCCGAACCTTCGCTCGTATGTCATCCCTTATCCGTAGTCGTGTGTCAGTGTCACCCGCCTACATGCTTTACAATGGCTTTAACCATATATGCAAATGTCCTATACACATTAATGGGTAAGATAGATAAAAATAATATAGTTTTCCATCGAATATAATTATTGTTTATTGCTTATTCTATACCGAATCTTACGCGGAGTCATGTTCCCACATAATATATTAATAAAATAAGTGTTAACAAGATTTTAGATTTTCGCGATTATTACAAATTTTAAGTAAAATAAAATTAATCGAGTTGATTGAGTATATTTTTGAATTCTGACGTTTCGAACAATTTGCAGTAGCTCGTGGTCACGGGTAGACTTTTTTTTTCAACTTCACACTATATCCCGAAACTGGGTAGGCAAAGGATTGTAGGACACTCCTTTCCCAATAAGACACTTCCGTTACCCACTTTCCGATGAATTTGATTCATCGCGTATTGAATGGCGAATTGGTTACAAGGTAATCATCGCTTCTTGCCAACGAGACCAACCAGAGCGAAGAAACGAAAATATAAAATATTATAATTTCCATTAGTGGGCGTCGAACCCACAACCTGGCACTTTGGCCTCACTAGGTTACGACAGGCCTCTAAAACTAGATAATATATAAAAATAGAATAAAAAATCTACGCGTCTGTCCTGCGCGCTAACTTTAGGCCACGATTCATGGAATACTTAACGAAAGGAAATAAAAATTAAACAAAAGATATAAAAATTAAGTGACTTTTACCTTTGATTTTATCGTCTATATTTTCTTCTTCCGTTTCATCTTTATTTTCCATGTTTGTTTCTACAAATGTATCTTCATTATCACTACCAGAGTTGTTTACAGCAGCATCTTCGATATTTTCGGAGCGCTCCCCTTCAACCCACTCCTCATCTTCTGCTATAATAATAATTAAAATATTTAAATAAATCCTTTCATATTCTCACCTTTTTTCACAGTTCAATCAAAACTCAACCATAAATACAGTTGGGCGAGGCATTGCGTTGTTATAGAAGCCGTTCTCACACTTTAACCATTTGTAGAGTGTACACATTACATAAATGTTTTAACTGTTACAAAGGCTGGCACCGCGGAGCATACCTTGCTTGGCTTAAACCATATACATACATACATACATACATACATACATACATACATACATACATACATACATACATACATACATACATACATACATACATACATACATACGTACGTACGTACATACGTACATATATGTGTGTGTATGTTGTAAAAAACCATTAAACATCAGGAACGGTGTATTTAATTGCAGTAAGAATAATACTGTATGCAAAATAATGTTTTTCAACATTATTTATATTTATTCCTCTTATATAGGTGACTTCTTCGGTATATTAATAATCCAATACAAAAATAATTTCTCAATTCACTATTTCCTGAGATTTACGCATTCAACCAAACACACTCTTCCCCTTTAGCATATTACTATAGATATGTTATCTTAATAAAAAATAAAACAAAAAGCCGATTGCTTAGCACTAAAAAGGAACAGACAAGCCAAATAGGCCTTAAGGAGTAAGTCCGGATGTATGTAATTCTACAAAGTTCCTTTTGAGTATTTAATTTGTTGAATAATAAGTCCTGACTGTTAATCCAAATAAACTATTTGGTTTATTTTTTTCTTCCTCTTGTTATGCAGTCCAATTTTTTTTTGTTTTATATATATTACTAGTCATTGTTTTGATAGTTTTATTAATTTCGTTTACTTTGACTTTCGTAATGAGATCTGCCATTAGCCCTCAGCTCCAATGAAGTACTAAAATATATCTGAAATAAATAACAAAGCAGTTGGGGAAATAGCAAGAACTCCGCACAGCCGCTATTGTGTTTGGTATTTTTCACAACGTTTAACGTCACCTATATGGGAAAAGTTAGTTGGCTAAGACGAATCTTACGATAGCTCAGATATGTAAATCCGTTTAAAGGTGATATAATGACATAAAACTTTCTTGGCAGACGATGGGTCTGTAAAAATTACTCGTGACCGACCGAAATAGTTTTTTCAGCCGAAGAAGAAACCGAACTTTCGGCCTCGCTCATGGTTTCGGCCGAAACGGAAACCGAAAGTTACCTAAACATATTTAAATTTTCTATCGTATATTGAAATCTAATGTATTTTAATGTTTTTGCACATATATTTGCATATTCTATTGACAATTAAATAGAGTAAAATGAAATGAAATGATAATACAAGCTATTCTGAACGTTATCAAAATGATTATAAAATAAAAGTATTCTTTATTCAATTCGGCCATTATAAGTAGTATTCAATTGTCAAGTTACATAGATATGTAGTTTCAATTAGTGAGAAGAGCCGGCTAGAAACTCAACAGTTGCTCTTTTCAAAATACAACTAAAGTAAAGTAAAGTAATTGTATAACATAAGGGACCGTCCATTAATCACGTGAGATTCGAAAGGGGGGGAAGGGGTTCGGCGAAAATCACAAAATATCACAAGAGGGTAGGGGGGGGGGGTGCAGTAAGATATCACGTGTACATATATGTAAGTAATTAATAAGTTTAAACCTCACCACGTATCAAGCGGCAAGAGAGGTTAAAAAATATTACAAAAAATATTACGTGATTAATGGACGGCCCCTAAGTAGCTTCTAACAGCATTTAATCCTCCATCCATTTAAGCTATAATAAGGTAATATCCTTGAATTGAAGTGAGATTAAATTAAGCATTGCCTAATTCACTTTCACTTTTAATTGTTGAAATGGCAAATCTAATATCACTTCTGAAATTTTATTATACATACGTATACCATGTTCCATAAAAGATTTACCATGTACCATAAAATATTTATTCGTATGAACATATTTCCGAGCCCCCATGCTGTAAATGGTGCTCTTTTTTTACTTAGAATATAGGCCCTTTATCTGCAGCATTGCCCCAATGTAATTCCATAAGTCATGCTATAAAAATAACTAAAGTACACTAGCCGAGCAGTATCATCATCCGTAAGCTGCCTCACATTTCTAACAGCAGCGGAGCTCAGTCTGCCCGCAGAAGAAAATAGATGGGTGCCCCATTGAAGTTTCGAATCTAGGTTTAGTCCCAAGAATACCGCGATGTCATAAAATTAAAATCGTGAACATGGATATGTCAATAAAATGAATAAAATTCCTGACATGTTTTATTGATATTAAAGTTTATTGTAAGTTAAAAACAGATTCTTAACATGAAAAACGCGAATTAGTCGGTCACGATAATTGACAAATACTCCAGTTTCGGTACGGCCGAATGTTTCGGCTGTTTTCTGGCCGAAACCGAAACTATGGCCGAAAGTAAAACTCTTGGCCGAAACTGGCCGAAACCGAAACCGAAACTGAAACCGAAGATTCGATCGGTCACTAAAAATTACTATATAAATCAACTAACTATAAAAAAACATTGTTTACCCGCATTGAATCACGAGTCATACCGTCATTGAGTCCGTCAAGATATAAAATCTGTTCTGTAAAATGCTTGCAGTATTTTACAGAACAAATTTTGTACATTTAATGGAAGTTATTGTTTATGGCAATATACCAATCACAATAAAGATAATTTATAAACAGATAAGGGAATTTTACACGTATCGTCACGTATTTTACTTTTTTTTGTGTCATCTTAAACTTAAGGCTCGGACTACTATTGTTATGAGTATTAAAAAGATTTTCGTCGCATTAAACGTCGACATATTTTCTTATTGTAGCCAAAATAGAGTGGTAACTATAATGTCTCTATTGTTGTGATAACATTTATGGTAATTTAACTGGAAAACCCGCAATAAAATCTATTCTACGTGCAACATAAAAAAAAAGGTTTCATAATATTATTTTGGGTAAGTATATCTAGATGAGCGAGTATTATTTCAGTAATTGCTTAATCGACGGCTCCTAAAAACTATGGTAAATTTAGTTTTTTTGTATATTTCGATATTGAAATATTTTCCTTATTTCATTATTTATCAGTGTGAAAAATATCATATCTTCATAAATGACTAAAATAAAATATCATATATTGGATCAAATATAACATTAATTTATTTTCCACATAGTATATGACCCAGATAAGGTATATGTCCTAATAAGGCCTACTTTTAAAATTTCCCGGTTCATGATTTCAAATGACCGCCAATGTCTTTCTGTAGATGTTGGTACCTGCAGTCGAAAACAACCACGACGCGGAGTCCGCGTTTGTTTTTATGAAATTCTAGCAGAGTAAACAGTAAGTAATTTTAATTTTATTTATACACGTCGTGCTGTGTTTTATATATAGGTTAACTATACATTTTCCTATCTCCTCATATATGTGAAAATGCTGTAATATCGGCATATTTCATATAATTGTTTCTTTGTTTACCCATGTGCCATGTCATAAGGCCTATATAATGCCATAAGGCTTATATAAAAAATGTATAGGCCCTATTAGTTGGAAAAGTGTCACAATGGAATATTACTATTTCTTACTACCTACCTACATACCTATTATTAACCCTTGTTTTCAATAAAATCATCGAAAACAAATCACTAGCTTCTACCATAAGAAAAAGGGCTCAATAGACTTCACAACAGATAGCAAATGCTGTTGAAATGTTAGAAAGGCGTATACTATCTACATAGAATGCTGCAGCCAGATACGATATCCCAAGAAGTACCCTACGCAACCAGAGAGTATATCTATCGGCTATACCAACTACAGAACAAGAAGCTGGATTTGTTAAAAGAATTTGGCTGATGTTGGAGTTCTGATGACTTGTATCCCCACGTAAGCCTTCCAAAGGACCGAGTTCTTTTTTTATGGAAAAGACAAGACAAACGAGCGTACGGGTTACCTGATGGTGAGTGATCACCTTCGCCTGCGGCCTCATGTAACACCAGGTAAGCTACAGGTGCGTTGCTGGCCTTTGAGGTGGAGGTAGACGCGCTTTTTGCAGGTACTCATGGCGTATCGAACCTGGAAATACTGCGGCGGGTACGTCGTTCCAGAAATGTGTGGCGCTTGGAAGAAAATTCCTACGAAACCGCGCAGTAGTGGATTTCCACGTGTCCAGATGATGTGGATAGTACAGTAACTTGTGGCGTACTGTGCGGTTAGAAAATTCGGCGGCAGGTACCAAGTCAAACAGTTCTCCAGAACACTCCCCGTGATAAATGCGGTAGAGAACGCACAGTGAAGATACGTCTCTATGCAAAGGCAAAGTGTCAAGCCCCTTACAGATCATTAGGTCCCCCCAACGATTCGAATGGCCTTTAATAACATAATAATAATAATAATAATAATAGTAAAGAAGTGGAATGTATACTTATTTTTATTAAGGATTTAGTAGTTTTATATTTTTTTACTATCGGATCATTTAATAGATATGGTGACTGTTTTTCTTACATTTGTTAAACTTTTTTTTGAACTCACTATTGAAATATAAAAGCCGGTATTTATGACGACAAATCCGGCCGGCAACTTACGAAAGATACCCAATTCAGAAGTTCTATGACTGAGCCGGAATTGAAGGCTTGGAGAGCTTTTGTCTCTGTGTTGCAGAACATCCTTGGAAACAAAAAATCTGAAAATTACATTGAACTTGTTTAAGATCTGCTTTTACAATTAAAAATATAGGATGCAATATGAGCATAAAACTCCACTTTCTCCATAGCCACATTGACAAGTTTCAGGAAAATTTAAAAGATAAGTGAAGAGCAAGGAGAGCGTTTGCATCAGGATTATCATGGAAGAACGTTATCAGGGTTTTTGGGATATAAGTATCATGTCTGACTATTGTCGGTCTCTGATACTCCATTTCCCTAAGTCTACACATAAAAGAAGAGGTTTGAAGCGAAGTTTACTAATCAATTATTGTTATTTTTTAAATAAATGTTAATTGGCAAATTCACGGTTTTTTTCTGTTTTGAACGCATAGCCGAATCTCAAAAACTAGAGTTGACAAAAAAAAAGTAATAGATTAGAAAATAGTACAACATAAGTAGTCAACAACAGCAAAAAAAACCGGCAACAGATCTACTGTAAACTCGTGTTATCATTCCGTAATCACGTGGAGGGAAGATATTAAATCTATACCCATTTAGAGATCTAAAGGTGCATTGGATCTCCTCAACAGCCTTACGGATCCCCCATGCATCATATATACATTTTTTTTATTCTTAAGCTTAATAAACTTATCTTAGCACTAATTTCATTTCATAAGGTAGCGCACCTTAGCAATTCAAGCTTCGTATGGCAACCTGAACTCAATGTTTCATATTTCGCAATCTGCTACATTAAAACTCAGCATATTGCTGTTATTTGAAACAAAGGCATCAACACACTCATACATCTCCATGCAGAATTTCACCCATCTCTATAAAACAAATAGCTAATCCGTCAACATTCCTCTGAAAGTACCTTTTCTATAGATTTGCGAACAAGCTCGATAATCACTTAATAAAGTTTCATTATGAGTATTGCCAGAAAGGCTTTCCTTTCTTCCTTTTCTTTCTTCGAATTTGCGTCTTCAGCAATGCTTTTGCTTTTGGTACTCTATCTTTTAAATCTCTGTCATAGTTTCATCCTCACTCGATACCTTGTAATCTTGCCATACTTTCTTAGATAATAATAGATACATATTATTCTTTAAAAAAATCAGTGATAAATGAAATAAGGCCCAAATGAAATAAGGTGCAAGCATGTAACTACGGATGTAAAAGGATGGGGGATCGAGAGCTAATTTCGCAAGTACTGAAAGAATTAACATATTTAAGATTTTTGATTTCTCGCTCTAGTTAATGAAGTAAACTGCGGCAACTTTTCACATAATTCTTAATTCAACAACTTTTAGAGCCATTATATTAAGCTTGCCACTCAATATAGAATGGCTCAAGAATTAGGTGGAAAGTGGGAAATCGAAATGTCCTAATCCTAACGGTGTCTTAACACTAGGTTCCTAAGTTCCCTCCCTCTGTCTACCCTAGTAGGTGTGGGTCACACACACACACACACATATACACATACAGCGTGAAACAAAAAAAAAGGAAAATAAGTGCTCAAGTAAAGATCAAACTCGCAGATAATGATATCTTTGCTCTTGTACATTATGTATTGAAAATGTTATCATCTAAAGTTGTACAGTTCACTTTAAAATACTATTAATTATAGTAATTAACCCAAAAGCAGAATACTGGGAGTACTAGGAGTGCTTTAGACTTTATAAAGATATATTCTACACCTATCCGTCAAGCACATTCAGAGTGCAAAATGTAGTAATCTTAATTATTTTCAAATTGTGAAAAAATGCGCGATCATATTACATTTAAGATTTACGTCATGTAGAGGTATAATAAAAGCTAATTAAGATAATGCAGGCAACGCAGTGTAGACGAGGAAGGTGCGAGTTAGGTGCGCGCCAATGGGGACCAGAAATCACTGGCTTGTGGTGTTTCGTGCACCGCTATCATTAGGTGGATACTGAGCAAATATGTAACGTGATTACAAAATGACGTACTATGGTAGGTATTTTAGTATATATTTTCTTCACAAATACATTTCTTACATTAAAGAAATCTAGGACTGCGATCTGCTACCGAGTTGTGTTTTTAAGCATTTATAAATGGTAAGGGTTAACGTGTATATAAATACACATACACATAATGTATTAAAAATAAGTGTTATAAAAAATGTAATTTTAATAATTATACAAAGTAAGTCCATGCAAAATAAATATAAAAAGTAATATCCTCATTATGGACGTTTGGAGACACAATTAGCGCGGCCAGGGCGCGGGTGGCGTGATTGCGTTCGGTCCGCACCGCGCCCAATGTTTTAACGAAATACTTTCCGCAGTGTTCGCTGAGGAATATGAAGAATTATAATGAGATATGGATATGTACAATGTACACGTATTGTTTATTAAAATCGTGTTACTTATTACTTTCGCTTAGCTTAATTTATATTCATTATTTTACCGCACATGCGATAGTTAAAATAGTTTAAATACTGAACAGATATATTAAGATGGAAAGTTAAGATTGGTGCACATCAAATTATGTATATTACATGCCCAAAATACAGATACCTACATACCCCTGGATGGTAAATACCATGTACGAGATAGTGTCTAAAGATGAAAAAATACCACTAAAAGTAACAATGACGTCTTAGTTAATTACGTATTCTTATTATCTCTTATTAATAAAATCTTCTCAAACACACAACCATATGAACTAGGCATATTTCAGGATTATGGCTTTCCGAGATTAGTTCCCAGAGATCGTAACGAAGTAACACCTCCGGCTCTGTCTTCGATTCCGCCACTATTGATATTGACAACTGTGTCTTCAAATAAGCTTATTCTTATCGTGCGGAGATTGTATATACATGCACGCCTAAAATTTCAGTGGGTACAATCATTTGTTACCTATACATAATTAGTTTCTTTTTTTTTTTGGATAAGACAGCTCAAACGAGCGTACGGGTCACCTGATGGCATGTGACCCACGCCGCCCAAGGCCCCGTGTAGCACCAGAGGAGTTACAGAAGCGTTGCCCGTCTTTGAGGGCCTTTTTATACTAAACATATGTTAAAATAGGCAAATGTGCACTGACTGACTGACTCTAATAATTAAAAAAAAATTTTTTTTTTTTCGTTTTCACTGAAAATAGTAATCAAATTTTCTTTTGTGCTGTTAGTAAAAGTTTAGTTTCTCACTGCCATTTTATACAAGATAATTTTATAAAACTTTTTATAATTTTTAAGATATTGTGAATTGAAAAAAAATAAAAATTTCTTTTTTGAAGACTATTACCCCCCAAATTTGTTCACAAAATGTTCATTTATCCATAAACTCCTATTTTGTCTCCTTCTTCACTTCCACTTGTGCCAACGTTTTTTCCCTATCTTCGAAGCACTTCAAGTATTTTTTTTCTTGTACAGGTCCTCCTTCGATACCGTCTTTATCTCGCGTAGCTCCACAACACTCGGGCACGTCCTTCGTCGTTTACATCTTCTCGGCCTTCTGAGAACATTTTGTACCACCGATAAACGTTACTTCGGTCCAAGGACGTTTGTGTGGTCTTTTCTGTATGCCACAGTCAACATTCAAAATACATCCGCGCACTTTATTTCGTTTAGCAAACAAAAATTGGATGATTGATTTTTTTGAATAGAGAAAAGTCAAAGATGAACCAAAAGACGTGGAAGCAAAACAGCTGTCAACAATCAACTGAACTGAAATTTAAAATGGCCGAGCTTGTCGATATAAGTAAGAGTGAGTATCATCATAACACGACAAAAAAACGAAATTCGAATATAAGTAACCCATGAAAATTCACGAAGTTACCTATCTGTTCTACATGATACAAAAAAATCGTGTCGTCATTTGTTTATCGTATTCTTATAACATTTCAGCTGTATATTCATATAATTGTGGTATACAGAAAAACTGTATAAAAATATGGCTAACAATATTCGTATCATTATATATTTTATAAGGATATTTTTAATGGAATGCCAGAAAATAAATCTTTACGCTAAAGAATCGCAACTCCCAGATCTCCCGCAATTTAAAAAAAAATAATGCACATTATGTAATTATAAATCTCTGTGTTGTTTTATTTTGTGTTTTGCCCATATCTTACGAGTAGTTAATAAGCACAACAGGTTTCTATTCTACTTAAAGAGATTAGTTTTAACAAACGCTTTAATGAAATGTATTATATTCGTATAATTCCATAGTATCAAGTAATATTCATATGTTACTGCAATATGAAGAACTATCTCATATCGGGGAGCATCCACGACGATGGTCCATCATAACTCTCGCAATGTGCCGCGCGGGACGCATTCAGCACCAAAGAGCCAACACGATGCCGCCAATTCAATTTTCTTGCTGACCATATTGGTGTTTATTGTTTATTATTCTAACTATAATATTTCTTTTTTATTTTTTTGCAAAAAACGTTGAGGTCCTTTTTGAAGTGGGTAAAAATTAGAATAATTAGTATTACTTAACATTCTTCATCGGCGCTCCAAGTCTTTATATAATGTACAAGTTAATTTAGGCAAATTTGTACTAGTCTAGATTAAATAACTATTAGAAGTTGAGGAACTATTTCTACGATCACAACCTACCCTAATAACTAGATAGTACGTATACCTGGAACTAGCTTTAGCTTATTTTTAGCTTTTCTATAATATTTAAAAATCTTTCTCCTAACGGCTAACCATGATGACTGTACTGTACTATCATCAGACGATGATTACTTTGAAAACTGTCATGGCGCAATGGGCACAAGCGTGTGAATGTATCAAATTAAATATTTAATGTTTTCATTTCTTCGCTCTGATAACAAGGCTCATCACGTCGTTGAGTTCCGCTACTTAACACGCAAACCCTCTAAATTCGGCGGAAAGTGGAAAATGGAAGTGGAATGGAGTATCTTAACTCTAGGTTCCCAAGTTCTCCTTGTCTACTCTGTCATATGCGAGATAAAACGTGAAGCTGATTAAGAGAGAAAACGTACTACATACCTATTTTTTTTTTTTTTCGATTTACATGGACACCCATATAAGATGGTAACTTGATGGTAAGAAGGGGAATGGGAAAATAGGTTCCTTTCAAACAAAAAATATTTTAAAAAAATATGTAAATGATGAAGAGTTATAAAAATGCGCAACAAGTGTAGTTAAAATAGTCGTAAACCTTGTCCTTCCTGAAAAAGAAAATTAAAAAGCAGATATAACTTAACGTCACGTAATTCGACTTAATCCTATGACCGACCAAGTTAAAATAATTTGCGACTACTATACCTATATTATAAGTTTTTTTCTTTCTTATCTTTCTTAAGTGTTTGTAACATATTGTCACAAGTAACCATTCATAAATGTACATTTTTATTCCATATGTTAGAAAATTTATTTATGATAGAAAATTTATTATTTATAAAAATTTAAATTAGACTACTGTCAAGTTAATGTAATCCTGTAACAACTGTTAATTTATACATTGATGAAATATCCGAACTGGAGTTAAGGAATAATATTACAACTCCCATCACAGACTAGGTCGCTTCCCTCAGTACCTTGGAAAATCTAATTTTAATGTATTCTGGGCATCACAAATTCAACAGGGAATCATGAAGCAGAATTCGTCTCAATGGCAGCAGCTGGTCCAAGAATTGAGTCGATAGCAGGCTAAAACTACACATTATTAACTGTATAAGATGTTTTAAAAAAATGTTTCATACTTTAAAAAACTTTCATTATTAACCTAAACATCGTTGACATTTTATAATTATTTAAATGTACCTGGAGCGTAATATCGTTACATAAACAAAAATCATGTAGATTACTGCAATTGCTTAGTATATATTTTTATAATTTATAAAGAAGAAGCTATTGTTAAGTGTTGAAGTAAAGTCGAGTATATGAACAGTTATCAATTAAAAGTCGAACATCTCGACTGTTTTCCTGGGAGACTGCAGGGGGACTGGGTAGAGGGAATGAGGGTCTCCGGAGAGCAGGCGGCGTTGCCTGGGCCATGTCCCGCGGGACGCGGCGTGGGCGGCGGTAACTTCGCTCCAGTGGGATCACCCTCCCTTGGAGGGGGGACGGTGATATTTTTAAACAATATCGCCAACGAAACTCCTTGAAACTATAGGTATATATAAACAGATATTATGAAATATATAAATAAAGAAAACATAATTTAAATTTGCTATATTGAAAAATATATTTCTGTTATTCATTTCACAAAATAAAAAAAACGTATTGTATATATTTATAAACCGTAAAACATTTTTAGAATAAAACAAGCCTAATGAATATAGCATTAATACATCTTCGAGATATGTCAGATACTCATGCCGCGGTGTTGTTATTTTACCTGTTATGGATTTTTTGCGTGAAAACACATGAGTGATTTATTGAAGTCTACTGGGAATACGAAAAAATAATGCTTGGTTGTGTTAACAGATTGCATTAATATTTTTCTTTCAAAAATTTCTTACCAAAGCTTATGAATGTTTTCAACTCACAATGTTTTCAGCTTCGTGACAACTGTCATCTTTATTAATTCTTAATGTTATTCTTGATTTAGACGCCCAGTCATGTGTTTGTGTATATAGTTTAATGTAGGTACGCATATCATACATATCATATATCGATGGGATTATACCTATAAAATATGAGAAAGTAATTAATTTGTAATTTAAGTACTAACGATTATTTTAGGGGTTCGTAACTAAAGAAAAACTCACAACGCTTATAGGATCATCTTGTTATCGGTCTATCCGCGTGTTTTCGAGATTCCAAAATATCAAGCTGAAATTAAAATAAAATATTCAGGCTTACTACAATGCTTGAAGAACAAAAAAATCAACTGTATCTAAGTCTATATAATTAAAAGATACGAACATTTTTGCTGTATTTTGTGTAAAATTTGCCTCATATTCAACTCTTAAAGAGCATCCTAATAGTAGATATACCTATAGCTAAGACATTTGGCACAAATGGAATTAAAGAAGTGAAAGATTATTAGTATGTAATAAATAAAATCGTTACAGACTTGCATAATTAGTAGTTCATTTCATAAATTTAAAAAAAACTATTAAGAAAATTATTCATAAGAAAACAATCAATATCTTTTATAAATTGCCAAAATTTAATAAAAAGAAAGCTTACTTATATGACATCATTCAGAATTGTTATTAAATTATAAAAAATAGCTTTTCTTGCGAATAATCGACGTCGTCTATTTGGTTATCTTATTATTATATTCTATATCTTCTTATTATTATATTTTAGTTATCACACACTGGATGAAGTCTGAAACGGTATATAATGAATATAACGGTATATTATCTGAACAGTAATAGCTACTAGCTAACTAGACTCTAAGCTATTACCAATCAAAATTAATTAACATTTGTCAAGTAGATTTTGAGAGAGTTTGTTCCTAACAAACTAACAGATAAACTGAAGAGACGAAAATTCTATTGAGTGGATTTTTTAGCTTCTAAAAAAGTTACGAGTAACGGAGTTTGATGTAATTGATGAAATTATAGGTTACAGATAATAAAGTATTACAAACTTAATCCATTTCATACAATATAAATAAGTATATTCACCATTAACTGATATAAAATATCTTAACTAAAATATCTCTATAGCATTGAAAAAGAGAATGGGTTTAGACAACACTGTATTTACAGAATATGTGATTTTCCATGAGGTTCTCAAGAAAATATGTTTATGATTATGATAATGACTTAAATTGTATTTCGACTAAATTTTTTAAAAATAAATTTGCCGATTAGAGAAGCAACAATCGCCATCATGGCCGGGAGGTCGACATCAACATAAAACTGTTATGATATGGCTTTACCGTATTTCCCAGCGCGCAGGGCGGAGGTGCGCGCCACCCAGGGGAAATTTCGCGGCGGCTCTCTGTGGGCCTCTACAAGTTTTATGGACGCGCAACACCCCGCTCCCCCTATACCCTTAGTCGCCATCAACTTCTTATCGTTTCACATAACAACAGTTACCGGTAAACGTTGGCAAGCATAATTACTTGGTCAACTTAAAAATTTACTTCACGTAACCTGTGCCGGTTATAAGTGAGCCTAACTTAAGCGATTACCTTGTTTGGGTAATGGTTACTATAAATTATAAAACTGATTACAAAGTTAAGCATTAAAGAAATGCTAATAACTTTTATTATATATAGGGCTAGTAGGTACATGTATATAGAAATGCTTAAAGTGGACATTGAAGTAATTAATAAAGAAATGTTAAATAAAAAGTTGACAAATGAATCCAGTTGGTATTAACCCTTATCAAGCGCAGAGTTGAAAATACAAATACTTTTACTAATCCATATATACACATTTCATATATGTTGTTGAAAGTATATACGAATATTTTTTCTATACACATTGTTTGTTAAATGGCGGAATTCAACGCCGCGGTTTGCCTTGTTACCCGAGGTAAATAAAAATAGTACATATTTCCTTTCCTCGAGTAGAAATAAAATAAAGATTAATTATTTTTGGTTCATTTACGATGTCTTACCTGGTATAGGTGTTATTTATATTTTATAATTCATTTTTCAGAAAACGTTTATAGGTAATATATAAGTTACGAAATTTTTAAGGAACTAATTTTTTTGACTATAAAATATCAACAATGACTACAATGATTAGTACCTATTGATAAAATAACATATTCTCAGTAGATAAGCAAATAATGAGTTGTTCCAGAGGTAGTTGTAACCTAATCCGTAACTCTTATTACGTTATATATAGTTCCCATTTAACCGAACAAAACTCAATGCTAAAATACTTATGCAAAATTTTCCGAATGTTAAAGAATTCTTCAGCTGTAAATGTAGTACCTACTAATGTAAAAGACCGTCTAAATAACTAACACATGGAGATTATCCTTAGACCTTGTAAGTAATTCAAGGAAGGAAAATTTTATAGCCAGTCTGGGATAGCAAAGGATTAACATTTTCGTTGGATGTAAAATTCAAATTCATTATACAGTAGAAACAGAAAGAATGTTTTGGACATTATAAGCTTCTAAAACTGTATAAAAGTAACAGCTTTATTAAATAAGATAAAGACACAAATTTAAATCTTTAGAACATACTCCGAAATTATATATTTATATACTAGAATATATACATAACTAGTTCAGATAGCAATAAGCGAGAGGTATTGCATTAGGTATCCCAGAGGCAGGCCGGAGAGTCGCAGCATTCTCGCGCTCCCCACGGGACGCATTACGAAAGCACTAGACTACCAGATCGATACCTTAAGTTAACAACATTACGTTGCTATTCAACCACTAACAACAATATATTATATAATTCAAGACTTTAAATATATTGCTTTAGTTATAAATTAAGCATGAATTTGTTATTTTATTATCAGGCTAGGAATGGTAGAAAGTACGTTTCGGGTGTTTGGAATATTTAAATTATGGCGTAATAACTATTAAATGGAACAAAAACACTGAATTAGAAAATAACCTTCTTCTATTATTGTCGCTAACAGTATATTATAATAATTTTAAAATATATCATAATATGTATGTAATAATAATTTAAAAGATGTGATATTAAAATACATATTTTTTGCTTTGAACTTTAACATCTTTGTATGTATATCTTACTAGAAAAAGTTCTTATAATATTACGGTGAAACCGTTTTATTGAGTTTTAAATTCTAACGATAAGTACACCACTTACGTGATTAGTATACCTGCCTCTAAATGAGGGAAGTAAAATTATTTTATGAAACAAAATTAAAGATATATCTTATAAATGTTTGTGACTGCTTAACATATGACTAAACTGTAGTCCTATTCTTACTAAGAGTAGAACAAATCCAGGTAGGTATAAGAGATGCTTTAACCGCGCGCGACCGCTGCCAGTGGTCGTTGATAAAATGTCTATATTAGAACGTCGGGACGGTCGGTCCATCACATTCCACTATAGATTTCCGTATTGACATCACCTTTATTATTTAACGCTCGCGATAAATCTTTGCTTTGAATAAGTTATGTAGGCACAATGAAATCCGTTTTTATTGATAATATTTTTTCTACAATAAATAATATCGCTAGTAACAACCTAAAATATATCCAATAATCACTTTCTAATAAGGTTAACATAATACTATATTGTATTATATTTTAATTGTGGGTAGGTAATGGTACTCTCATTCTGAATATTTACCTATAATGAAGGATGGATTCTAATGGAAATAAAGTAAATTATTCACTAAAAGAAGTAGGTACTCTCTCTCTCTCAAACACACACACACACACACACACACACATTATATATATATATATATATATATATATATATATATATATATATATATATATATATATATATATATATATATATATATATATATATATATATATATATATATATATATATATATATATATATATATAGGCCTGTCGTGGCGCAGCGGCACAAGAGTGTGACTGTAACCGACAGGTTCTGGGTTCGATCCCCAGTCGAGGAAATGAAATATTTAATATTTTCAATTTAAACATTTAATGTTTCATTTCTTCGCTCTGGTAATAAGGCAAAGCGCGGCGTTGAGTTCCGCCACTCAACACGCAATGCCTCAAATTCGGCGGAAAGTGGGGAACGGAAGTGGAACGGAGTGTCATAACACTAGGTTTCACTTTCGTTCACTCTGCCTACCCTGCCTAGTGCGGGATACAGCGTGAAGCTGAGAGTGAGATATATATATATATATATATATATATATATATATATATATATATATATATATATATATATATATATATATATATATATATATATATATATATATCCAGTGTTTCTTTTAGGCAATCGCACTAGTCTGCAGCCTACATATGTAGGAATAAGCTAAGGAGCAACGATAATAGATATTTCTAGATTATTTTTTCCAATATTGAATATAACTAAATTTTATATATTTAACTGCAAACGCATAATAATAATTATTCAATTAATATCACTTTGTTTAAAACTATAAATTTAAATTATAAGAATAATAAGTGTAAGTAAGTAGTAATGGTTATTAAGAATATATAAAAAATAGGGTTACGCTTATTAGCATGTACATATATCTTACTATATTATTTCATAAAAAATAACTATAAAAATACTTACGCTTAAGAGATCGCGGCTTTGCTTGTTTCCTTCTAGACATGTTTTACTTAGAAATCATTCTGTTTATAACAAGTTTCATATTCCACTATAATAGAGTATATAAATATTTGCTGGAACACTAAAAGTACCCAAAAATATATTAAGTGATTAAACCACGTCAGATTTAACAAGGCGGAAAAGTTTATCGGAAAACTCTACTCATGTTGGAACATGAGACGCGAAGCCGCACGGCTCACCCCGCATTCACTGAGCTTACTGGCGCCCAACAAGTGGCAATAACAATATTGTAAGCTGCCGCGCAAACTCACATAAGATATCGCTTCGTTTGTTCCAGCACCCAATGCGGTGCTAATCCCGACCTCTACAATGGTTGGCAGTGAATGTATAACTTTATAAATATTGAAAGTATTTATCTGTCTGAAGGAAATGTAACCTAAGTATGCACCAGAATATAGCAAGTATATTCTAAAAATTGGATAAAATGAAATAAAATACATATTAAACTTGAAAATATTAGGGAGATTCGAAACTATCATTAGTTATATTTTATTATTCATTACTTATATTTTATGATATCAAAGACAACATTTATCTTGCTATTCAAAATGAAACTTACCGCTGGATTGATCGCGTATATTTAACTTTATACATTCTTGGTAAAGTATACGGTACAACTCTAATCGAAACCGGACTACTATAAAAAGTTGCAAAAATGTATGAAACTACTAAAATGAATGTCAGTAATTATATTTGTGTTTTAAATATTTTTAAAGTGTAATTCCACATTTAAAAGAAAAAGAGCGGGATTTGAACTCACGCCGAGTTCAAATCCCGCTACATTTTATACATTTTCTTGATTTGATAGGTCGATACACATTTTACTTATAAATGGCCTCAATAACTTCCAATCCCAGATACTACTAACCAGATAATACTACTGCTCTATGCTCCTCACATTGTTACACGATGAGCCTAACATTTGCATGCTAAATCCACGTAACATAAAGAAGTTTATTCCCTGTAATGACTACTTGACAGGGAATTGTGAGGAATTTATTGATTTCATAATGCACTTTTGCCGAGTAGATAAGGAAAATGATACGATATAAAACGATACAATCATGATGAATCATCACTACACATTCTATCGCTTTATTTATTAAACCAAGTGACTATGGCCTATCCTCACATGTAAGAAGGAATTAATACCTTATCTTAATCCAGAGCAAGAACAGGGAATATTATTGGAAATAGTATTGCAATAGTATTATTCGATACGGCGTCAAATGACATTATTATTATTTTCATATATGTAAATTACATTTATGAAAGACGTAAAAGATTTTTTTTATAATTTGTATCGAAACAATGATAAAAAAATATAAGAAAACTTCCGTTAAAAGTAACACCTTAGAAACAATATCGTCAAGATATCGTTATTTTATGATGTGATATAGAAAATAATTATATTAAATAATGCATAAAAAATAAATTAATGTGTAGTATAAATCTCTCAATTTTGTTCCATCTAAAAATTTACTTTCTTTAAAAACATTTAAAGTCAAGGTTCGAAATACGATAGAACGGAACGTTTTTGTCATTGACCCACAGTAATACGACGTCTGCATCTGCAATCAGCTGTTTCTCTGTCACCTATCAAATCTGCTATCAATGTCAAATTAAAGGTGTTTTTGATCCGGAAGAAAAATTATTACCAATTTAATAGAAGTATCTATCAATGATGTAAATTTGTTAAAGTTTCATATACTTAATATAAAAAATCATGGCAGCACCAGAACTACCTTATGAGGTAAGATACAATATTATATACTTCCGCGTTGGAAAAATAAAATTTCCTTTGTTGCGCTCTGTGTTATTTATCAATATTTCACGTGATCAAACATCAATCGACTGATTACATTTTTAGTTATTTTTAATATCTATCTTATTGTTGTACTACTACTTATTACATAATCTATTTGTATTAGTTCTAAAATATCATATATCATAATCATTGATTTTTATTGTTTACTTATTTGATTTTTAAAGTCTCATTAATATATTTTTCTAATTACAGATTCTTGTACACATATTTAAATATATATCTAGTTCTGATAGAAAAAGTGCAAGTCAAACATGTCAATCATGGTATTCAGCTGCAAATGATTATTGTTTTCTAAAAAATAAAGCAATAGTATTTTTTAAAACAGACTTAAATGCAGAGACATCACCACTTCAAATTATAGAGAATTCTATTATACCATATGATAACTTTTTATTTAGTGAAGTTGAAATATCAAATAAGGTAAATAGTTTTTGGAACAAAGTTGGTGAAAATGTAAAAACCTTAACTATTCGTAAGTGTGATATTCACGAAAAAGTTATAGATAATATACTAAAAAAATGTACAAACTTAGAAACATTGAGTATTCAAAACTGTAAGGAATTATTCATGTCGGGATGCTTGTTAGAAAAAACGGATGATTGGATAACAAATAGTTTTAAAAATTTGAAATGTCTTAATTTAACAGAGAATAAATATATAACAGATGCATTATTCTATAGATTTGTTAAAGGTGCACCAGCACTACAGGAATTGTGCTTATCATTGTGCCCCTTACAATTTCATGGTGGATTTATTAAAAAATTTTACCCAAATATAGATAATATTTTTGACACTCCTTCAGAATGTGTTTTTACATTTTACTTTGTTTTGCAATTCATAGCTTCTCGAGCTAAACATATTAAGAATTTAGTTTTTTCTAATACACTTATTGACGGTGTAGCTTTGAAAGCTTTATCGGAAGTAGAGAATTTAAAACTTGAATATCTCCAATTAAACAATTGTGACCAACTGACAAATGCTGGAATAATTGCATTAACAACACATCAGAAATCACTAAAAGAGCTTGATATTAGCTTATGCACAAGAGTGACAGATCAATCGCTTATGTACATTAGTAATAATTTGACAAACTTAGAATATCTTAATATACAAAGGTGTAGAGCTGTTACAGATCTAGGTATAGCTGAATTAATCAAGTTAAAACAATTAAAAAACCTTAATATATCTCAATGTGAACTCATAACAAGGGAAGGAATAGAAAAAGGTATTTGCAAAGAAGAGAACAAAATCTTACAAGAAATAGATATTAATTCATTAAATTTAGTACAATCAGGTATTATAATGATCTCTGAGACTTTGTCAAATTTAAGATATATAGATTTAAGCTTCTGTTTTAATGCTGTAACAGACACATCTATACAAGTGATATTTAAAAATCAAGTATTATTACATACTTTAAAAATAAATTTCTGTGATAAAGTTTCTGATGCTGGTTTAACTGGTATGGGTAAAGTAGAAGCAAAAGATGACGAAGGACCTGTGATGTCTAGCTATAACGAAGCAAGTCTGCCTAATAGAATACACTTAGGTTCAAGAGCCGAGGAAGAAATAATTCGTGATGCAAGAAGAAAGCGGGACGTAATGAAGATGTGTGAGAAATTGACGATGGACTCCTTTACAGGATACTCTCTAGCGCGGATAAAATCTCTTCGAGAGTTGAATATTAGCGGCTGCAACAGAATAACGGATGTGAGCCTTACATACGCATTCGCATTTAAAGAATTGCAAAGCTTAAACTTGAGCAGATGCCAACAAATTACTGTAGATGGTATAAAGCATCTAGTCAAAAACTGCCCTAGCATTGAATATTTAAATCTTAATGACTGTTACAACTTAAAAGATGATGCTGTAATAGAAATCGTTAAAGGTCTACACAGATTGCAGTATCTGGAATTGCGTGTGAGTATGAATCTTCAATACATATAAGTATGTATTACACTACCACCCAAAATTATTTGAAATGTCTTTATTATTTTATGGTTAATACATTATATTTAAAAAATGTTACTCATCTAAGCGACGTTTATTATTAACTAATAACCCGCCCTCGGCTTTGCTTGAACTACAAAACATTATTTATAGCAATTTTGTCAAACGACTTTCTTTAGAATAGTGTATTATTTATAAATAGATTGAACAAAATAATTTTATATCTTTTTTCAGGGTTGTAATCAGCTCACTAATAAAACATTAGAAGCTGTGAGGGATCATTGCAAAATACTTAAAGTACTTGATATTCAAGGCTGCTTAAATATATCTGCCGAGTTAGGTTGTGCCTTGGGAACTTTGCCAACGCTTCATACAGTATTGATGTCGAAACCAGGACCTTATATTACAGATGGAGTGAAAAATAGATCACCAGCACCTCCTCTATTACCCTCATTGTTGAGGAAACTTCGCTTACATTGAATTATTAAGTACACTACAAAGTACAAATATATATACTTCTTCGAATATATAAGTAACAAATTAAATGTTCACCATCATTTGTATTTTTGTGACTTGTTTAGTTTTATCTATTTTTAAATGTCAACGACGCCTATTTTATGCATTTTGTTAATGTATTTAAAATATTTAAGTAGGTGTTATTTGCAGAATTGCGATTTAAACACTCCGTAGCGGGATGTTTTTAAAAGTATTTCAGAATTAATATATTTAATATTTAGATACACAAAATTAATTTTCATTTCGTATGAAGTCCCCTAAATTAAGGTCGCCTATCACTTATCACAATCAAATTACATGAAACTTCTGGTGTTAGTTAGCTTATAGTAAAAAGCCTGTATTAACATTCTAGCAAAAGTAAGCAGAATTAATAGCGGGACTATTTTTCCAACCAACTGAATCTTCGTGAGGTGCCATTAAAAATTAAAATAAATCTAGGCTGTTAATACTTATACATTGCTAAGGATTTATGATTTGATTATATGTGTATCGATTATAATATTATATCGATTGTATTATTACATAATTACAACACTTATTAATGTTGAAAATAATTGTTCAGTATTATTACTCTTGACAAAGTTGTAAACCATTAAGTTTGTTAACCCGGGAACCTAGTGTTAAGACACTCCGTTTCACTTCCGTTCCATGCGTCATTGAGGCATTGCGTGTTGAGTGGCGGAACTCAACGCCGCGCTTTGCCTTATTACCACTTACTATACATTGTATTGTAACAATTACGTATACAAAATTAAAATGGTAAAAATAACTGCATTGTATCGTATTATATATTTTATCTATTATATATTTATAATATTCAAATATTCTTTTTCGTTTTAAATGTAATACAAATATGTTGTTGACCCATAGATTCTTGGAAATTAAAATATTTTTATTTTTTTAAGACTGCACTGTAAACTTGGAATACATAGCAATATATATCTATAGGGAGCTATAGCGCCTTTCTTTCTAGTTTTACACCTGAAAAAAAAGATTCCTAAAGCACTATTAGTATATTAGGCTATCCCGTACATAACAGGGTAGGCTAGGCAGAGGCAACATGAGAACCTAATGTTAAGACACTCAGTGGCGTTTCCGAGTTTTGAATTTGAAGCATTGCATGCAGAGAGCGGGAAAACATCGCCGCGCTTTAATTTAAATATTTAATATTTTATTTTTTCAAGTGAGGATAATCGCAAAACCTGTCACGCTTACATTCACACGTTTGTGCCAATATCTCCTATTATTATAACTCAACACGGTTTATCTTAGTACTTGCGGAGAATTACAAAATAATCATCCCCCAAGCGGAGAATTAATTATATTACTTCCCAGCTTTGGTAAGGACCAAATCAAACGCTGATCTAGTACAGATTACAACACCGTGATTGAATAAATAGTTTAGAGATACTACATATTACCAGGCTCTGCTCTCTATGGCAAAGATAGAAAAAAACTTTTTTAAAATAATCTTTATTATATTTCATTAAAAAATAACGAATAAATTCATAATATATTGTACTTCTATGTAGTTATAATCTATTTCATATAATCCTAATTATCTTTGTTCGTTCTTAATTACGATGCTATTTTACAGTGAAATTATATAAAATTATCAAGAATAATGTAAGATACGTTCAAAGGCAACGGTGATTTGTTATTCTTTATATATATATATATATATATATATATATATATATATATATATATATATATATATATATATATATATATATATATATATGTATTTATATATATATATATATATATATATATATATATATATATATATATATATATATATATATATATATATATGTATATATATATATATATATATATATATATATATATATATATATATATATGTATATATATATATATCTTAGGTCTGCAATATGTTAAAACTTGAACATAAAGAAAATTATTTAAATACAACAATTAACTTTTTTATGAAAAAAAGAATATATAATATGTACGTTACGCCAGATCTTTGTTATATCAAATTGTCAATATTTTAAAAAAACGTAGGTAAATAAAATAAATTATCAAACCATACCAAATATTTAGATACTTTACTATATTTACAATAAATACATTTACTTCTATATATAACTTATAATTAATAAGAAATATTTTACAGTAAACAACAAGCTGTGTTTTCAAAGTTAATTTGTTAGAATAAAGAAAAAAATACAAACATAGCTAAAAAAACATTTATTATTTTAAAAAGAAATAATATATTTACTATTTTTTTATTTACTACTGTGCAATGGAAATAGTAAATATCATAAAATCTGATTGGACTTGAATTGGTTTAGCTTGTATTCTTAAATCTGTATCTAAAATCCAGTGATAAAATTAAAAGTTTATCAAGGTAATCAACAGTTCCAATTTGCATAAGTAATTTTTACAATGGGTTTGTAGCGTAGCAATGTATCAACAAACAGGCACTTTGTGTATGTAGCCACTAAATAAATTCCTTTACAAGTTAACATCATAACATCATCTTCAAAACGTACTTCATTTAAAGATATATTGAAAATGCTCTTTACAAGTAGACTTAAATATAATTAAACTTTGTTGTGATGAAAAGAAATGACACTGGCATTCATAATTTCTAAAACAATTTAAAAACACCAATACAACTTCTTAAAAGACAAAACTTCATTATATGTAAGAGACCAAAAAGAAATTATTACTATACATAAAGTTATTTGTACCTATGTTAAACTTACATTAATAGTATGTTTGTATTAATAATTACAAACATATGTACACATTTTAATATTTTTTATTAACTACGCATTTATACATTCTATGTATTGTTACATTTTTTCTGTTACATTCTCTTTAGGTTAGTCAAGTTTATGGTATAAAAATATGAAACACTTCTACGCTGCAGTTAAGGCACCAAGCAATGGGGGTGTTATATGCACATACAAACAAATAATTTGTATCATTTTATATTTTACTAGCTAGAAATAATCAATAGGATTAACTTACGTTACTTAATGCCTTCTTACATAAACGAACTATCCAAAGCAAAACTAAATATATGTATGTATATAATTCAAGCAGTAGTTCAACTAAACAAACTTTAAATAGTAGTATGAATAGAATGAATTATTTTATAATCTTTGAATTCCTAAAAAAGTTGCATACTTTTACTAGATATATTATTAAAATGTATGTGCATATTAATGAAATCTAATATACATATATATTATTTTATTTTCTGTCTACATAAGTAAAAAAAAATATGCTTCAACATCTTTCATATAACAAGCGACCTAGATATTATTAATAAAAAGATAAATGCGTTATTGTTTAGCACTGTTTTTTATACAATATCTATATCATAGACTATACAAATGTTATATAGAATTAATACTATAGAAACCTTGTAGCGACCATGATTTTTTTCCTCTTTAATATAAATATCATCTCTTGTAAAATGTTCTACTTGAATGAAAGGCTTTCATTAAATGACAAATTGCATTTACTAATACTGCACGCATATAAAAAGGTGTTTCAGTACTTTTTTTTAATTGACATACAATGTAACATCTAATTTGTGATAAATAATAGTCAATTACTACTAATTAATAAAACATAAAACACTCATAGATAAATTAATTTACTCAATCATTGACAATTTATAGTTTTACTACTACTGAATGAACAAATTGACTTATATATAGTCAGATCTATCCCAGTAAATTACTAATAAAAACCTTAATCCCAGCCAAAATAATATTTATAAAAGAAAATAATTTTCATTTAATAAATCATGTTAAACAGCGAATATTGTCATTTATATAAAATTAGGGTTTAAAAAGCATAGTAAATATTCAGAACATTCACATGTAGATGTAATTTAAAAATGAAAAAAAAAAACTACTTTTCATAATATAAAATATTTAAACGAAATACGTAATCGTTTCTTATTGGTTGTAATAAAAAAAATATTTCCATGACATATGTAACTGTCAGAAAATAACATATTTTAACAAAACATAGTAAATTACATTTTCATTTAATTACTCAACTTCAAAGGCGACGGTTGTGAGTGCGAAGAGGAATGAATTATTTCATTTCCTCGCTTGTAGGACAAAGAGCACCGTAGAACTCCGCAACTTACGATGGGAAACGAAATGTAATACTGGGTTCCCTTTGCTACAACGTGCAACTAAAAAAACAAGAAATTATAATTTATAAAATTGTGACGTCAATAAAGTAATTCTTCTTCTATTATTGGTTTACGGTATAGGAAGGTGAATTCAGTTGTACTTGAGGTGTGTTGAGCGTTGAACTGCTTGGACTAGGCGCAATACAGTCCTGAGAATTGTCCGCTTCAAGGTCGGGTATACTTATATCCTCAAAGTCTGGAATATTCCCTGTATACGATATAAGCTGATTCCCTTCAGCTGAAAGTTGCCCAGAAAATTATTATTAGTAGATATAAAATTGTGTAGGCATCCACTTCTCTCTTAACGCCAGTGCTATTCAAACTCTACTGAGAACTTTGTTATTTTCTAATGTAAATCTCAATACATATAAGTATATCTCAAAATGTATTTTTGCTGCTCCAGCAATTTTAATAAACTGGAGTACATTTTAATGTTACTTTTAATCGCTACCTTAAATTAGAAGCGTTGCAATACTTTTACACTAGTCTAGTCATTAAAAAATACTTTAGTAATATGTGAATATTCACATATTGGTTTTATTAAACTCTAAAACATCAACTCAACACGACAACCCGCACACAAGAAATAATAAACTATTTAACATGATAACACCATAAACTATGTTTATATTTAAAATATATTTAGTATATCTATAATAATCATACATCTATGTAAAATGTAAAATCATGCTTTACTTTCTCATTTTTTTATAATATATTAAGAAAACGATAAACGAAACTAAAATATATATATATATATATATATATATATATATATATATATATATATATATAAATATTAAATATTATGTATCTTTGCGAAACATTTTGATATGGTATTATTGATGTTATGAAATGTATTTCAATACTAATTTGTGTACACATTATAATTAAAAATAAAAATATACTAAACAAATAAAGTCGGCATAACACCTTATTTAATTTCCTTTTAATACATACATATAACATTAAAAATAAATATAAAAAATATTCTTATTAACGATTGATTAACATATTAAATATAAGTATATTGGTAAAAAGCGAAAAAGACATGGAGAATTTGCTGCAACCTCTCATACTATAAAATAGAATTAAAAAAACATAGTGAAAATTAACATAACATTCCTTGGCTCACTTTTCTATTTTAATTAACTTCAAAATCTACAACTACATGTCTAGGGCTGCCATCCGTCCCGAATTGTATTTATTAAGAAGAATCTCTCGTGTAGGCATTTTTAAAAGTTTAAATATTTTTGTATCAAACGAATCGTGTATATGTTACATAACCAAACAATACCACCAGAATAACCAGACAGATAAAACCAAATTCCTTTTGAAACAAAACAAATTATATGTCGTCATCATATACGCTGCAGTTTATTTTTCAAATTTTTATTATATAAATCTCAAAAAGATGAACTGAATTAAAAAAAATCAAATCAATCTTTTTTATAAAACAAATTGTAAGGTGTCCAAGAAAAAAAAAACGATTTCAATCACTTATGTCACGGATTTTTTAAGGTTTTGTCCGGCGTCAGTAATTTAATATATGGCAGCCCTATGTTGTACTAAGCTGAATCTAATTGAATGTAATTAACTAATACATGCATGCAAAAAAGTACTAAATTTCAATGATTGTCATTACGACCTAATATATGAATTATTAGTACCATCATCTTCATTGAACGGGGTCTGCGCGCGTATGTCGCCACTGCTTACATTCAAAATTTCACCTTTCAGCTTCTTCGCTTTAATAACAATAAAACAATTACAATTTTACCTAACATATTCTTATCATTATACATATCCTAGATTCGTCTTATACTATCTTAAACAGAGACGTAGCTACAGATAAACGATTACGAACAATTCATATAAATCGAAATATAACTCGAATTAATACCAAATAAACAAACCATTGGCTTTCTATAAGAATTTCAAATGAAAACTAATTTAAAATATATATTTAACGTTTATTTTTTAGATATATTCAAAATAATTCATAATCGTAGTTTCTGATGGTAACAGATTCGAAGTCTACATCATAATAAGACCCACATTTAGACCGTAACCATTATTTGACCCGTTACCAATTTCCAACACTTGCGTCAGCGTTTGTCGTAGTTGTGTTGTAGGTAGGTAGTTAGGGGTTACTTCCCTTGCGTTGTATCGCCGGTACCGATCAGCCAATCAAAATCAATCATCGGATACTGTTTGGTTGTATCTACAATTAACATAAATGATGACAACTGGATAATTCTAATAAGTTACAATTCACTGCCGGTCGCGGTCACGCTTACGGGAACCTGTTCTAAGGGAAACTTTATTTGCGGCCGTACGTGCAAAAGAGGCGTAACATCATTTGCAATAATTTCACATGTCATGTGTCACAATTCATTCATACTTATTTCATTTACCAAATTGTGTAGCCACTTTTGTACTTACGCCCTTAATTGTACAGTATATTATATGAAGTTGACAAAATAAAAGCTTTTAAATTATTCCTAAAAGTTACCGCTATAAACCGATGCCGCGTCGCACGCCCAGGATTACCGTGTAGAATTAATTTGTTTAAGAGGTTGTATGTAACTCACCATTGTTGCTACTTTTATTTCTGTCATCCAATGAATGGTAAGTCAGCCCATAGAAAGGATCATCTGATCCGAACAGCTGAAATGTAAAATGTTTATTTAATAAGTCATTATTATTAAAATCCCAACCGCATTCAAAACAAAAAATATATCCTTTTTTATATGTAAGTTTTTTTCGCATTATTTCGGTATGGTTTATTTTATGATATATTTGTTGGCCTTATATTTTATTAAGATTAGGGCATAATTGATAATGTGCATATCATTTAAACGAATGTGCATTCTCAAGCTACTCGAAGTTAGAAATAATTTGAATGCGGTTAAATTATATATTTTTTTATCTTCCCCATTGAATCAAAAGACATCAAAATAAATTAATAATAGGTACGTAAAAATCAACATATTGTAATATATTTTGATGCATCATTCATTAATTACATTGTGTTTTGTATGGTGAGAAACTGTAGGTCCTACGTTTTCATCAATCTGAGGACAATACAGAAGTTCAGTTTTATATTTGTTACTAACAAAGTATTTGCATAATATAATTAAAAACAAAACAATCGTTATTTAAAAAAAATGAGATATCAATGACGTAGTCGATACGAAACGAAATTACGATCGATAATTATTATAATACAGCGAACCCGTTATTACGTAGTGTCCGCGCGAGGCTCCACACGAGCTCTCAACACGTTGACTGCAACGTGACTCGCGCAGCGCTACCAACCTTGCGGCGCTAACCGGCTGTTTACGAAACACGAGCCTGTGTGCGTCAACTACTACTATATACATACACTGTTTGAAAATCGCGCCATATGGTACACTTTGATTGGATACTGGAAATCATTTTCCCACCATACTAATCATACTAAATCTAATCCCTGAACATTCAAAGGGAAAAGTTTACCCACTGAAAAAAAATATGTCATTTTCACACTAATATATCAATTATTATTAAGATAGTCATTATATAACGGGACATTTATACATAAATCATATAACATCCAATTTTAGCATAAATTCTGTAAAAGATATAAGTAAAATAAATATTTTTAGTAATTTTCTTTCACTATCTGCAATAATGTTAAGTATTATTTTTTCTTTATAGTCTACTCACCCCTAATAGTGTGTTGGTATCCAATGAATATGTGTCACCCCTAAGCAGCTCCCTTAAGGAATCCAAGTCTGTCTGCATGGTATCCAAATGGTCATCAATGTCATTCCTAGAATATAATTATTTAAAATTATGAAAATATAAACACTGCAAATAAATATAATCATACTAATAAATGGTATTCTTTTTAGTAACGTTTTAAAAGTTACTAAAAAGGATATAATTTATTAACATAGTTTTAAACCCTTAACTTTTAGTGGTAACAAGTTATTATTATGTAAAAAGCTTGACTCCCTTATGAACACTATTATTGCAATAAGCAGTGTCTACTATAGACACTTATCAAAAATAAAGTTATAATCTTTTATGTAACAACAACAGCTATAAAGAGATATATGTTTGTATTATAAAAACATTTCCAATAAATATTTATAGTAGGCTACTTGGGCAAATATTTATTCTGAATAATTATAACTTATCACATACTTGTTTGAATTTGCTCCATATTGGGAAGAATATTCTTCCCTACTTTGACTGTTATCTCTCCTATACCTGAACATGAAAATTACAATTTTTTAATGGAAAAGACAAGATATTGAGCGTACGGGTCACCTGATGGTAAGTGATCACCGCTGCCCACGGCCCTGTGTAACACCAGAAGAGCTACAGGTACATTGCCAGCCTTAGATAACTTAGTTTAATTTTAGATCAATTTATAATCAAATATTGTTTATTGTATAATGAAAAATAGGGTAAATGAATTAAAAGATAACTTACATGCTCTGGAATCTATTTACATTTGAATTATTGTTAACAGTTGCCAAAGTCATGTTGTTCCAGTCAAAGTCATCTTGCAATTCAGTCTTAATGTCTGCCAGATTTAAATTTCCTATGCTAGAATTATCCTTTGATTTTTTAGATTTCTTTCCGCTTTTGATATTTTCTGGATTTTCAAGCTTGATGTTGATGCCTCCAAGCAATTTATCTTTAGAAGAAACAGTTTGTTCCGAAAGAATAGCATCTTGTAGTGTACTCAGATCATCTGTTGTAGTAACTCCTGCATCACTGACCGAATCATCACTTGCAAATATTTCAGCAGGAAGTTTGAAATCAGAAGATGAATTTATAGTATTGAAATTGCTTGGAGAAAGTAAGCTCTTAGTGTTCGTAGACACATTCTTGCTTGGGCACCTAGTTTTAGGCTTTGATGTACTCGGTGACACAATCACATTGTTTATCACTTGTTCCATTGTAGACTGACCTGGAGATGCAGCCATTGTGGGAGAGGGAGACGTTACAATGGGTGGAGTATCAGGTATCCTCAAGTAGCCATTGGTATGCACAGTTGGGAATGTTACTCTTGTGTGATCTGAAAACATTGATCAATTATATGGAGTTTAACATTAGCTTGCAACTTTGGATGTGTCACAATTTATTTTATTATTACTACCTACCTAACAATAGTAATTAATATACTGTCAATACCAACAAGCAAGTTTTTATTAATAAGCAACTTATTTTTACCTGTTTCAGCTTCCTCTCCATCCTCCATAGTAACATGATATTGTGATGTCATAGGATCAGAATTAGTAGTTGCATTTGATATTACAGGACCATTCGACAAATCTACAGTCACAAAAGCTACTGGATCCAAAGAATCTTGAGATGTTTCATTATGTAAAATATCATCATGAGCCAATTCATGGATTGTAGGACCATCTTCCTATGAAATTCAATACATTCATTCAATTACAAAAAGAATGGAACTTAAAATAAAATAATAAATTTATTATAAAATAATAAATTTATTAAATTGATTATAAAATAATAAATTTATTACAAACCATATTTTCTTCATTTAAATCATCCAATACTATATCTTTATCAAGTTTTATATTTTTTAATCTACCAGGGTATGCTGTATCTGTTGTAGAATTATGTGCAGCACTATTGATCATCAACTGATAAGGCCTTTTAACACCAACATTGTTACTACTAGAATTGGATGGTCTAGTTGGTTGTACAAGTGACATCAAAAATTGTATTAACTGAAATAAAAATTGTGATTGAAAGTATTTTTTTTTATTTATTTTTTACATTTCACTCTTGTAATAAGACACTGAACCATCTTTCTCTATCAGTGACCACAGACCATTAAAAAGTGTTTGGTAAAGTTGAATTTCTTAAAATAAATAAGCTTTATTTCAATCAAATAATCAATGATCTTATTAAGTTTATGAGGGACATTGAGTTCTGCTACTCAACATACAATATCTTTAAAATTGGGCAGAAAATGTGGAATGGAATATGTATGAACTAAGTTCCTACTGCCCAACATTCTGTAAGCAGCATACAGTTTGAAGCTGAAAAAAATAATAAAGCATAAAGAATAATAAACATACATTGTTGACAATTTGTTGCTGTTTTATATGTTTTTGTCTTAATATAGCCACTTCTCTCCATAATGCCTCATTTTCTTGTTTCATAGCACTAAATTTAGCATCTAAGCCCTCTTGTTTACCTTTCATTTGCTTAACATCTGCTAATACTTTGTTCATTAATTCTGGTTTTAAGAGTATTTTTTCTCCACTCTCATTACTTGCAACAATTGATTTGGGGTTGGCAATTTTTCTTTTTATATGTTCTAATAAATAAGCATGACCCCTCATAAAACATGGATGAGAAAACTCAATCTCATCTTTTTCATATCGCAAGCCTCCATTTTCAACAGAGGTTATTTTATGAAATCCATACATATTTAATTGTCTAATAAAACTTGCCATATTATTGTGTTTATAATATAAAGGTAATAACTCTTTAGCAAACTCTGCCTGATTTTTTATAACAAATGTTTTGCCACCCTTAAAAGTAAAGAACATTTTATTTAATAATATATACTTATTTTAATCTCAAGTACAGTTGAATCTCTTTAGCCACACCTATATGCCAAGAATGCAAAAACTGAAAATGTACAACACAATAATGTTGTTTAGGATTAAATGGGGTTCATTTCAAGGTAAAAGAAAAAAAAATAGTATATAATTAATTACTTACGTAATAATGAATAAGTAATTAATTTTAACTTATTTTGATGCTTTTAGGTTTTTGAATTCTACTTGACATTCAGCTGTGGCATTATGAATTTAGTATTTAAAAATAAAGAATCACAGCTCATTTGGAATCTATCCATAAGCCTTCATTTTTGAAATAAAACTACCTCATAAAATTCAACAAAATTGTGAATATGAACATAGCATTTCCTATGTCTAAATATTTTCAGCATTTTATAACATTTTTACTGAGATAACTTTCCATGGTGTCTAATGTAATTCTTAATATCAAGCTTTTTTGCATTAGAGAAACTTTCTAAGCACATCAAAGCAGATTTGCAGACAGAAATCACTAAATCTTTTACCTGTACCTACTACATCCACAAAAGAAAGAACATATGTGGAAACTGTGAGTAAGGAACTTTTTTTCTAGTTCTAGTCTAGAGCAGGTAGAAAAAAAATGTTTTAGAAGTTAGTTAGACTAAGCATACGTAATGAATACATACATTTATACTTATTTTTGTTAAATAAGATTAATATATTCATTATTGCGTGATTACAATATTGCTTGATATTGTATCATTTTAATTGGATAAAACAATATTTATTATTGTGTAACTCAATGGAAAAGTACTGTTTGTAAAATGTCAAAATAAAAACATAATTGAATAGTAAGCTAATAAAACTACTTTAAAAGTAAATTAAAAAAAAAAGAGAATGTAAAATATTTGTTTGTATCGATGCCATACAATTTAACTACTCTAAATATTCAAGAGCATGGAGTAAAACGTGACATGTAACTATTTATTTATTAATCTCAATGACGAACTGTCAACTGCCTATATGTTATAGGTTGTTCCGTAGCAACTTTCTAATAAGATAGTAGGATTATTTTTTATTTGGACGTTTCTTTAACGGACGTATATCATAAAAGATAAAGAAAGTCTCATAATCCAAATATTAATACTTACTGGGCTCCATGAAATCAAATGATTGGTCTCTGAATCACTAACCAATTTCCATAGTTTTCCCAAAAAAGCTGGGACACTAGCTCCTATTTCCACCACAGAACGCATGTTTAATTATTGTTTATTGCAGCTATTAACACTATTTTTTCAATCTCTTAAATTAATAAGCAATATTTTGTGAAAATACGTCTAAACGCGAATCGCCATTTAATTTACCAGTACATATAAATATCAATAACAAGCACACATACAATACAATATAACACAAAGGGCCCACTGCCAGCACACATTCACAAATCTAGCGAATTTTACATATAGTGGATACTTGTTATCATATCTACCAACCACCATTCCATAAAACCAAATAATTTTATAAATAAAGGTGCGTTCATTTTAAGAAACAGACACCAAAATACTCCTATATTTTCAATTTAATTTTAATATCATATCAATTTATGCAATATAAGTACCGTAAAATGGGGTGTGTAGATGTGGTTCAAAATATAAAAATATTTTTACAGCCGTGTTCTGGTAAGACAAAGTTCAATTACTCAATGTTCAATATCAAAAACACGAATGGAAAGTGGACAACAGACATACGTTACGTTTTCGGGATATACATAAACATACAAACTTTTAGATGAAGAGAACTAGTCTAAGTTTAATATATTAGTCTAAGTTTAATATATTATAATAAATTGAGATATATATTAAAGTTTTAGATTAAAGGTTCATAATGGTTTATGTAATATATATATATATATATATATATATATATATATATATATATATATATATATATATATATATATATATATATATATATATATATATATATATATATATATATATATATATATATATAATATATATATATATATATATATATATATATATATATATATATATATATATATGTATACGCCTTGTTACCAGAGTGAAAAATGACTTCACTCTGGTAACAAGGCAGCACAAGTGCAGCGTAGACTTCAGTCACTCTCACTAAACTCGCTGTACCTCGCATTCGGCGGAAAATGAAGAAGAGTACGGAGTGTCTTAACATTCAAAGTTTCTCCTGCCTACCCTTTCATGTCGGGGATACAGTGCGAAAGTAAAATAAACTGATATACAAAAAAAAACAATTCAAAGCAAAATCCTTTGGGTTATTGGTCTCTGTGATTGAAAATTATAAGTTCAATATTTAGTGTGATTCTAGCAACATTATAATTTGTCAAATGCAATAAGATTCGATTCGACGCCGACGGCATTCGTCAATAGGTATACATATTTATATTGCTACGTCATTTTTACTATGATATTTATCTACAATGGTTAAGAATCCAGTTTGGCTCAGTATATAAAACTAAATTTTAAGACAAGTCGTGCATGTGCTTATTAAATATTATTTTTTATAATAATTCCAACATCTTTTTTGCTATTTGAAATACTCTAATTTATTTTTCTATTCGTGATAAATTGATACTACCGGTCATTTCGTAATTTCGTATTGTTTGCTTTACTGTATTTTATTTAAATTTTTGATCTTTGACTTTATTTGTTAAAGCAGACGTTCATTTAAATTGCTTCGAGTCCTCAAGACACTATGGAGGTATGATAGATCCATTTTATTAAATTACACATTTATTTTAAAATTTCAAATTTATGAAATAATGTAAATATTTTAGATCGAAATTTTGAGCATATCTGGTTCAAAACCTTTGGGAAAAGTACATGTATCTGAGGATTCTACTATCAAGGATGTAAAAGACAAAATACATCAGAATATAAAAAAATCTTTGTATCCAGACAGACAATCTATTAAATTAGAAGCAAAAGGAAGATCATTAAAGGATGAAAGTACGCTTAAGTCTCTTAACCTTGACAATGGATCAAAATTATATTTACAAGATTTAGGTCCTCAAATCTCATGGAGAAATGTATTTCTGGCTGAATATGCTGGCCCACTATTTGTTTACTTATGGGTGTATCAAAGACCCTGGATTCTTTACGGAAATGATACAGCTCCTCCTGGGACAGTAGCTACGTAAGATAACCTAGATAAATTATTATTTATAAAGTTTGCTATATAATTTTTATGTATTATATTCTATTGTCAAAATTGGTGTCTTATCAAATGCCTAAGCAGTCATTAAATCACCAATACAAGGCCTATGCCTTACTTTATTTGTCATTAATTTATGTATTTTCTTAGGTAACAATTAAAAATTAGAAAGTGCAGAAAAATCATGATATTTTTTTACCAATATTTATTGGATCTTATTTTTATCTATTTTAACTTTCAGGATAGCTGCTGCTTGCTGGTCAGTTCATTATGCTAAACGTCTCCTTGAAACATTATTTGTTCACCGTTTTTCTCATGGGACAATGCCACTTCGCAATTTATTTAAAAATTGTGCATATTATTGGCTATTTACTCTTTATATTGCATACCACATTAATCATCCCCTTTTCACTGCTCCTTGTAATATCTGTGTTTATGTTGGAGTAGCAGGGTTCACTGTAAGTACTGCCTTAACAAACATTTACTTTCTTATAATGTAATAAAAAATCACTTAAAATTTAAACCATTAAAATATTTTTTTTTTTGTTTAATCCAAAAAATATCAAAGTATATTTTTTGCATTCATAAAATGTTATCATGATTCAAATACTTGTTATCATGTAGACATGTTATAATATATCTTTTTACAGAAATTGATGATTAGAAATAACGATTTTATTAAACATGTATTTTCAGATATGTGAACTGGGTAATTTAAGCATCCATATTTTGCTTAAGAATCTACGACCTCCAGGTACCAAAGTAAGACGAATCCCTAAACCTGATGGGAATCCCTTCTCTGTGCTCTTCAACTTTGTGTCATGCCCAAATTATACCTATGAGTTTGGATCTTGGCTTTTCTTTACTGTTATGACTAAGTGTGCTCCAGGTAAGTGCAAGATGTTACAAATTCATTTTTTTTCTTTGGCAATTTTCTGTTCAATCTTTAAGCATGTTGAGTGGAGGAACTCACTTCTGTGCTTTGTATTAGTATTAGGTAGGAATTGACCCCAAATTGATGGCAATCACTATCAGATGGTTTACTGCTCTACCATCGCTTATGTTAGTTGCATTGTTTGTTTATTACCTTAATTTATATTAAAATACAATCTGTATAAAGATAGGAAAAATTTAGTGTCAAGTCACTGTTTTATATATATTCTGTAAGTGTCAGCGCACACAGTCAAAGAAAGTGTAATGTTTGATTTGACATTGCACTTTGTTAATAATTAATACACCAAACTTAATCTGAATTAATTGTATATTAAAGAACACAAATGTTAAAAGGGCAAGTACACCTTCAGATTACTAGAATTTATAAAAAAAAATATTAAATTATTATTCAAAAGGCAAATTTATTACATGGCCTTTTCATGACCTTTAATGTACTACATTATTTACGATACTGTTGTAGCAAATTCAGCTCTATTTAAAGTAAAATAAAGTGTAGAGACCTATGTGTAAATAATTATGAAAGTAATTGTTATTTTAAACGCAGAATTAAAGATTAATATATACTTATATTAAAATTGTAACAGATCAATGTCTCTTATTGATTGAAATTATGTAAAAGGATAAAATGTAATAAAATTTAAAAATTGTTCTCCATCTGTGTTTGTGTACACTAATGTCTGACATGACAATACTTAATGTAACCATTTCCAATGCAGTTTTCACTATTGTATTTTAGCTGGCTTCCCTTAACATTTAATGTTCATGTTGTTGGGTACCAAAATGATACCCGTAGTATTAAAAAAATATTTAATACTATGGCTATAGTGTTGATAACCAATTTGTAAGTGAAGTAAAGTATTGAGTTTTATAATTTCACATACATTGTAACTGTCCTTGACTTGCTGTATAGCTAAAAACAAAATGACACTTTGGTGGCACAGGTAGAATATGCCTGAAGATTCTGAATGATTATGGATTTCAACATTCATTAGTTAAACTATTATTGTTCCTATATTCTCTGCCTATTCAACAAATACAAGATAAAAATATATAAGCCATGAATCAAAAGCCATTATGTTATAATTGAAAATAGAAACAACACAATACATTAACAAAAAATATTAAAATTATACTTTTGACAAAAATAATAATAAAATAATTCTCGCCTCAATAAAATATACATTATTTTACTAAATTCAATTGTACATTGTGAAACGAATTGTTGTAATTATTATAATAGACCAGGAAACTTATATTCTCACATAATAATATTTTGATAAAAACTTGAGAGTATTAATTATTATGGAATTATGTTTAAACAAACAAAAAATGTGAAGACATTCTCTGCTTTCCAAATTAATTAACAGAGGGAGCTTGGGAACCAAATGTTACCATGTTACCAGAGCAAAGAAATATAATTATTTTATTTCTTTGGGTGGAGGTCAAACCCACAACCACGTCACGTTTACGGTCACACGCTTGTGACCCTGCGCCACGACAGGCCTCAAAAATATATTTTTTACTTATTATATTATGTAACTTTTTCCAGCTGGATTATTCGCTATTGTTGGTCTCTATCAAATGTCAGTGTGGGCCCTCGGCAAGCATCGCAACTACAAGAAAGAATTTCCAGACTATCCCAGAGGCAGAAAAGCTATTTTACCCTTTGTTCTTTAAATAATTCAATATTTATAATTTTATATTATATAGACTGTAGTACTTACTTGGGCGTATCTAGAGATATTTTATCGTGTGGATATGAGGGAAAGGGGTTCGCCTCCAGTGATTTTACGTGTGTAATGTGGCGCGAAGTTATATATATGTATATATATATATATATATATATATATATATATATATATATATATGTAATAGTTGTGTGATTATTTGGCTAAGTTTATATCCGATGCTTTGGTGTAAAGATGTTTTTTTATGTTTTAGTTATATTTTTGCTAGAGAATTCAGTTGTGGTCCTCCCCCTACCTCCCTATGTTTATGCTCACGATATGCTTCATAGTAAGAAGTTGTTATTTTAGTCTATGTAGTGGTAATAATGTTATGTTTAATAGTCAACGTTTTAGAGTTCAGTGTGGTGGCGGAAATAAAAAAAATATTATAAAGCTATAAGTTGCTTTCGTTTTCTTCTTTTAACTTATTTTTTAACTTATTTTTTATGTATTGTTGTACGTTCTAAAACTATTTTTATTTATATTTTGGTGGGATTTTTTATTGACAATTCAAAAGCATTTAGTGAAATACAGTTTTTTTTAGTAAACGAGCATTTTATTTAACCTTTTGAAATGAGTGAATTTATTGATAGACAATTATTTAAAAGTAAGTGATGTCATAAATAATATTACGATAATTAATTACAATAGCAATAATATTAATATTAGCATATCAATGCTTCAAACATGTTTTTTTTTACTGTAATATATCATATTAATCCTTTTTTATATTGATATTGGTTTACGTTTCATTTACTTCATCAGTACATCTAGCTTTCTCAAGCAAACGTTCATTCTCTTCCTTGAGATTCACTATCAATTCATCCTTTTTCTAAAATATAAAAATAAACTTTTTTATAAAATTAGCCAAACGATTTCAAAAGAAAAATAATTTTTACATTGCTTTTTTTGTCATATGTATACCATAATTCAAAAGCCCACAACGAAAAGTAGGTATTCAATTATTTCTTTACTTGTTTCTATATTTGCTAAAATAACATGTGTTAAAACGCCTTTTTTCTCGCATTGTCCAAAAAAATATATAAATAATTCAATCTTAGCGCTTATACTCAGATGCTATGCCGCTACGCTACTGCCTCACGAAAAAAACTAGCTATCCTTAAAAATATGACTGATTTTTCTTAAATAAACGAACACATTTATGTTTTTCACATATCTGCAATTTAAATTACCTTACTAGGAGATGATTACATAACTCAAGTCAGTTGTGAAAAAACTATTTATAACACCTTATATTACAAAAAGTTTTAACTTTTAGAATCTAATAATATTGTATAAAACTATTTCAAAATGAAATCTAAATTTCAACGTGGATTCGTACCCGCGTTCTTAGACACCGCTTAAGGTGACGCTGAGTTTATACATTCTTAAATCTAACCTCTATTTGATGTTTATAATGTTCGTCTAATTTCTCTCTGTCCTCGGTTACGTGTTTCAGCTTAGCTCTTGCGGTCGCCGGTGGGACGTATCGAGCTGACAGACCGAGGATGGACTCCATTTGGAAACATCTTGTTCGAGTCGATTTCAGTTCACCACGGAGACCGTTTATTTCTGATAGTAAAGTACAATTTTCCTGTAAAAAAAGTGTTATAGGTTTCTCAAGGTTTGAAATAACAGTAATCCAAGTTTAAATAATTAAAATGTATCGTCAACTAGCATTATAGAAAAATATATTTTATGAAGGACATTATAAAAACAATTTTTATGATGCTGATCAACACATAATGCTATAAAAAACCATGTTTTACTATTCAATGTTGGACTTTACTCATACAGTAATCATTATATTAAACGTGTCAGTTAATCACAAATAGTGTTTGCAACAAACAAAACAAGTTAAAGTAGTTTATAAAAACATATTTTGCATATACATAATTTGTATGTACCTACCTACTTACTCTAAAAACTCTCGATAAAAAATGTCTTAGAAAATTACACACATCTTACGTTTTACTGATAGGTAGAGAAAACTCATTTAGTAAAAATGGAAATATTTAAAATATTAACTTCTAAGAAAATCCTGATCATAATCTAGTGTGGTATAAGTACGACTGCGCAGACACTGACGTGACTGCTAAATTCATTAAATATTTATCGTCATATACTTATTTAAAAGTGTGTTGTACGCATATGGAAACTTGGTTACGTTGGATAAAAGGTTTGCTTATATAAATAATTATATTAAGTCACTTACATCCATAATCTTTCTGATGTCGCTCTTAGAACCATCTAAAGATTTAGATAATTGTAACTTCAGAGCCGCCACTTGTTTCTCAAGATGATCTCGTTGCCGGTTAAATTCTCTTATAGCTTCGTCTTCAGCAATGCGGCTACGTACAAAGTCTATATCTTCCACGTATTTTTGAAAAAGTGCCTATAATTAATTTATCAATATTAAATATTAATTAACTATGTGTAAAAACACACTTATATATCAACGTAATACTAAATTACCTTCACACTCAACTTCAACTGAGTTGGATCTTGGAAGTTAGCAGTCATATTATGAAGATCAATCTTTATTTTCTTTAGTGTATTTTTCAATGTCATATTACGATTGGCTTCATTAAAGAAATCTTTTTTTGCTGATGACAATTTTTCATTTAATTGAGTGATTTTTAATTCTGAAAATAGTAATAAAGAAATTAGATTTTGCTTAATATAGGTTACAACAAGTATCATTTTTACTCTTTTGGTTATCACTTAAAGAAATGAATGCCCTTTATTGTTTCATAAGCATATAGGGACAATTAAATACAGACTGAGGAACGCACGATTGCTTATGCGCATAATTCCATGTATAACGTATATAACATAAAATAGATTAAAATATATAATAAATAGCAATGCCATTGTATTGTACTCGGTTCGTAGGTATGCTTGAGTGAATACGATGGTCGAGGATCAGAATTTTATTCTTAGAAAAATATTTTTCGTAACTAAAAATTTGATTAAGAATAAAATAATTTGAAATATGGGTAAAATGTAAAATTGTCACCATGGGCGTAAAAGAGGGTCCGGGTGGCCCGTGCCCACTACCTAAATATTTCCAACAAAAACCCCTTAAAATAAACAATAAAACTATACATACATACTTGGAGGAAGCTAAAGTCCAGGACCCCCCTGGAAAATATTAACACCCATACTTGTAACCTATTTACAATATTTTCGCTGTCTATTCTATTACGTCAAAGCGTGCAGTTAGTAAAATTAGATTCAAATGTGTGTAACCTCAACTCTACTAAACTATATACACAAAATTTATAAAAAAATTACAACTGAATTATTTACCCCGAAATGCTTTTTGCTTAAGAAGAGTTTCTAGTGATACTTCCAATTCAAGAATACGTAATTTTTTTATTTTAATGTCGCGCTCTAGCGGCTCTATCTGTTGCGAAGATAATTTAAGTATGTAACAGCTGTAACTTTTTTATTAGTTAAGTAACTTATATTAGTGCTAAGATCTATGTGGTATAATTAACTTAACAGTTATTTGTTTAACCGTACCAAGGTCATGTTTCATATTTAATAACTTTAGTTCTTCATTCTGCATGTCATCGATTTGGACACCTAACTCTCGTATTGTCCGTTCCTTAGGCTCTATCTAACGAACGGCGCCATAAGGACATATGTGTATTTTAAATATTGAATTGAAGAATAATATTTTAATAATATAAAGGCAAGAAAAAATCAACTTTGCAAGTTCCAAAAGGTAGTTAGGTTTTAATAAAAATATTTATTAACATCACACTCAAAGACGCTAATTATTGTTTATTTATTTTAATCTGACATATTATTTATTCATACCATTGTAATGTCAGTTAAAGGTCAATAAATATAATTACTTGACAGTTATATAATGAAGGTTATTTTTACCTGATTTTTCAATTCTGCTATTTTGAAATTTAAAACAAACTTATATTTTTCTAGTTCTTGTTTCTTTCGTTTAAGTTCGTAAATTCTTTTCTCTTTGTCTTGTATAGTGCCATCTCTCTCTGATATTTCTTTTTTCAAATCGGCAACGTCTCGTTCAAGAGTTGAAATAACCTTTTGAAACTGTTTATGTTCCGCTGTAAATTATGGAAGGAAACAAATACATATGTCATTTTTGTTTCATAACTACTATATGTTTTAGAAGAGGACGATCACATTTACCTACCTTTAAGTTGCAATACCTGATGTTTAAATTCATCAATTTCTTTATTCGCAGATATCAACTTTTTCTTCATTAGACCAGTTTCCCCTTTTAAACGTACGTTTGCATCTTTCTCCTCTTTTAGTTGGACTTCATATGCTGTTCTTATTTCAATAATTTCACGGTCAGCATCTTCTTCTATGGAAGATTTTATTGTTTCATGCTCTCTTTTTTCCATATCCGCTTGCTCTTGCAACTAAAAAGAAACAATATTCTACTAATTTATGGACATATGTATTTAATACAATCATTTTTGAAAATATATTGTATTTTACTATAATAAGTTCCAAGCGGGGCAAATCGTAAATAGTTAGTAGATATGAACAAAAGAGTATACGGTACCTCTAACAGCATGAGGTCTTTTTCTTCAAGCTTCGCTTCAAACGTTGTATTTAGTTGTCTTAAAGCTTGTCGCTTATTTTCTGCTAAATCTTCCAATCGCTGTTCGTAATCTTTCCTCATGCGAGCTGTTTTATCCTCTAAGCTCTGTTTTTAAAACATAAGTTTATTAATATATATATATATATATATATATATATATATATATATATATATATATATATATATATATATATATATAATGTCAAAAGGTTTTTTGGATTGTAGATACATAAAAAAACCCATTTATAAAAAATTATATCATCCAATAAAATATATTATGTTATTTATATAAAATATTTTCATTTTTATTTATTTACAATAAATACTGACCTGATATCTATCGTATTCACTTATAAGTCGAATATTAAAATCTGCCTCCAAAGCTTGAAGAGTCCTCTCGTGGCCTGACTTTAGTTTTGCGATATCTTGTTGTATCATACCAATTTCATGTGTGTGCTCATTTTCCATTTGCTTGTATAATAAAATATAAAACGTAGGTATTATATAAGTTATTTTAGAATATTGTTATTAATTAATTATGAATGTATCCCTTGCATCTTCGGCCGCCGTACATCACATTATCTTTATTTCGAGTTTCGAGAACATTGCGTGTTTCAGCCTTCAGCGCTTTTTCTACTTTAACCAAATACGTAGCCAGTTTTGTATATAGAGGTGCCAGACAAAAAGGAAAATTTGGTCAAACGCGAGTCAGACCAATCTGCTATAGTGAAGTGATAGAAAGCGAACCAAGTTACGATAGTAGGTAAACCGGAAATAAAACTTCTATCTAAAACATCATTTTCTATAAAATAAACTACAATTATAAGATTGTATCGTCTGTAGTACATTTAAAAAAATCGTATATCGTCTTTTAACGTAATAAGGCCCAAAAAAATTATTGTAATTTTTTTTGTCTGTTTATCTGTTTATGTGTGCGTTAGTTGTGTTTGTTGTGCGTACACGTTTATCTCTGAAACGGATAACCAGATTTAAATGCAGTTTTCATGGTCGCAGGTGCAGGTATGCAGGTCGGCAACCTTCCCTTACAAATGTTAAGGTGTTTATTTTATTTCAATCAATAAGTAAAGTCGATTTAAAATATATGATTCCACAAAATTGTTAATAATTTTTTATGCATATAGTTTAATTTTCACTTACAATAAATATTGTCTTAAAAATATTATGTTATTAGAACGGAAGTGAATGAGATAAGTGAATAATTTATTCACTATAAATCGTATTAAAATGCGGATATAATATAGATATCTTTGAACTTACTTCGTTTTTTTCTTTTAGCTCTTCAATTGCAGCACAGTATCCTTCGTGTACCTCTTTTAGTTTTTCTGCTTGCGCAGCTTCAGCTTGCCGAAGTTGATAAGTATGCTCTGTTTCCAATTCACTCATTCTTGTACTGAGTAACTACAAAACATAGTATAGGATGTTCATAAATGTTTGTTACATACTTATTGTTATTAATAACTACATACATTAAATATAATAGTTATAAAATATTTATTTACATTTGTATATTTTTATGTATAAAAATATTAATGTTATCATTTAACATTTCATTGTAGAGATAATATTTTTGTAGTACTTACATATTAAAAAAAATAATATCTCTACAGAAGCTTGAGGACTTAACAGTTACATAATTTCTAGTTTCAAACTTACACATACTAACATTTATATTATTAATCTTTTCCTGTAAATCTTTTTTGCTTATTAAAATCTCTTTTGAGTAAGCAAAGTCTTTGTCAAGAGCTATAGCTCTACCATCAGCGTTAGTCAATCTCCATAAACAGATTGAGGAATCCTCCGCTACTGACACCAGTGTTTGATCGTCATATGATAATGCAATACCAGTAACCTTTTTATTGTGCATATGAAATTCATTAAAAATGGCTTTATCTAACAAGGGTAGCTGAACGGTGGTGACACCTCCTTCGCCACCAGTTATAAACAGCATTAGATCTGAGCGTGATAGCACGATAGTGTCTAGAGCGCATGCAATAAGACCAAGGTTTCGCCGAATCGTATTTGAGCCAATTTCTTTAATTTCTCCGTCAGATCCAACACCGTATGTAGTCTTGCCATTGCTGTAATATAAAAATTATATATATATATATATATATATATATATATATATATATATATATATATATATATATATATATATATATGAGGTTTTTAGGCTGTATATAATTTCATTGGCACTAAGAATTTATTATGCTACTTTAACGTCGTATTGAGTTATTTGGTTAGTTTTTGTTGAAATATGCATTTTGTATGACATTCGAAATGAAATCAATTTAATTGGGTAGTTTTCGTGGAAATGAAATTTGACACGAAGTTTTATAAGTTTATCACTAACAATATAAATAACGAACTATTAACTATTGACAATAGCGAAAATTTACAGCTATTTCGTAGAAAAAACTCAATACATACAAGGTATATACACTTATAATTAATTTCATACAAAATGCGCATACGCACGTAAACTTAAGATTGTATACTAGAAATTTAGGTCAACGGGAACTACATATATATTGTTGATGTACTTGAAATAGTTTCTCGAACCCTAATACACTGAGTATTAGTTCAACTCGTACGTGCTTAATTTTTATTCTTCCTAATGTTATATATAAATACTACGTAGGCAGTATACTATCTATTAACTACCTATTATCTATATAATCTGTGTAATTATACCTACTATAGATTTAGTACTTACATATTAACTACACAAGCGTTAAATTGATTTGTTTTAAGTATCACTTCGCCAACTCGCTGACCTGTAGACATATTCCATTCGTATACCGCACCTTCGGTACCACACGATACTAAGGTTAAGTCACTGGCTGACCATGCTAAGCAAGTAATCTAAAAAATATATATTAAGTTTACGTATTAGTAAGGAAAATTTAATTATTCTTGTAGTATCAAATTTGTTTAATAAACCATTAGTTATAGTAACTGTGGTGATACAAGTCCGGAAAACCAAAAGACGTATATACAGAGCTATATCTTAAATATAAAATTTACCTTTCCATTATGTCCTTTCAAATTATAAATGTTTTGAAAGGAAACTGAGGAAAACACTTGAATAACTTGACCGTTAACTGCTGCAAATAGATGTCCATTAGTGCTGAATTGTGCCCGTTTACAATTGCGTATAGGAAATTCACGCATTACTTCAAAGTCATCAATAAGTACCACCATAAAACGCAACTTATCTGAAAATCCAACGATAGCAAAAAGACCTGAAAAATATATAACGCTAATTTATTAAATCATTTAACTATTTGATCAAATATAATTTATTAGTAGTAAATATAAGCTTTTTGTGGAACAGTAACGTCACAGTGAGAATGAGGAAAAAAGTGCTAAGGTTATTTAGGAATGAGGAGTGAAAGAATTGGTTAAGAAAGAATGGCCAAAGAGATTTATGAAGCACGAACAAGTGGTGGGAGAGGCAAAGGGCGACCTGAGTTGAACTCAGTAAAGATAAATCTAGAGGAAAATAGTATGAGAACCTCCTAGAGGCTATGTATGACTATCTTGATGATATTGAAGGAAGTAACCGAGGTAAAGTTAAAAAAAACTGGTCTTAAGAAAGTGGAGTTTACATAATTCTTTATATAATGTATTCCTGTTTATTTTTCACCTCAGTAATATTAAACAATTATTTGTAAAAATATATTAATGACTTCATAAAAATAAAGTCATTAATATTGATTATATAAAAAAGATTATGTCTGTATGTTGAATATAATATTAATAATATTAATCTCTATTGTTTTTATTTTTTGTCTTTTTTTCTGTTTGCCTACGCTTTGTTAGAATGGGAACTACTAGACCCATTTAAATAAAGCTTTTTTGTAGTTTAACTATTAAGTCTAAGATAAAAGCAATATTTAGTTTTTCAAACTAACACCTTATGATGTAAAATCATAGTGCTCCAGAAAATCTATAAGAAATAATAAAATAGTCGATACCAAAAGCTTTCGGGTGTGATCGACATTTGAGGAGCAACGATAAGTCCAGCTAAACTATAAGAATAGGGCCTTTTTGCAGAATAGTAAAATTCTGTATTAACTAAAATTGTCAAGTGTAGTAAAAATTTTTGGTTGTCATATAAAAAAAAGTAAAATGTTCAGTGATACATTTGATAAACAACTAGTTAAAACTGATAGACAAGAAATGGTTATACATTTTATTTTATAAAAGTTCTATTCGGTACTTTCACTATGCCAAACCGTTATTTAAAATTAGTCATTTCAAAATGCCAATAAAATACTATACCTGTAGGATGTAGAGAAACACAATGTATCTCCTCTTGATAAAGTTTAATCAACTCTACATCGTCGGTCATATAGTTCCAAATTCTAATGCTTTTATCGAATTCACCGGACGTCATAAATATCGGTTTCCAGGCGCACATCGATAGTGAGTTTATACGACCGTAATGCATGGCCGGTCCAAGTTCAGTAAATGCTATTTCTGGATTCTTTAAGGATTTTAGAACAGAAAATAAATGTCTCTGTATTACGTGTATTATTATTAATTGTTAACTTTTATTTAGTGAAATGAGTCGTCTAGGTACAGTGGCACAGTGCGTGACCATAAACGTCACAGTTGTAAGTTTGATGGAAATCTCGCTAGGAAGAGTGAATTATTAAATTAACATACTTTTTTTAGTAAAGGCATATAACAAAATATGCCTTTACTAAAAAAAACATGCTAATGAGTTACTTGAAGCATATGTTGTCCAAACAGCTTAACATAGTAAAGTTGTTTTCTAAGCGTAGTAATAAGAAGAGTTTCTTGATTTGGATCTATAGCAATATGTTGAATTTCATCTAAAGGTGACCATTGTGGATGTTCCCGAGTATGTCTAACAAAATTAAGTTATATCTTTTAGTAAATTTTACGACAAACTATTATCCAATTAAGTAAAACGTTCAACTATACTTATAAGAATTTTTAGAAATTCGAAATAAGTTCCTTTTACGCCAATGGTGCGGTGTTTCTTTCTCAAACATATGAACATATCCTTCGCCACATGCATAGGCAAAACCTGTAAATGCAAACTTTTTTAATAGAGAATTTCATTTAATATAAATTTAATTATGTACCTAACATATATTATGTACCTTTAGCAAAGTTGACCATGCAATTGACCGAGTAGGTTTCCGTTTCAATAGCTTTATGGTCACTACTCGCTGTATCTGCACTAGTAGTACTTGTTTTTTCACCTTCGCTGGCTCTTTAAAAGTATACAATATTAAATTATTAATTAAATATACTTCGATAGAGTCAAAAAGGCGTCAAAACTATACGTCAAAATAATACCTAAAGTACTTATTGTAATAATTTAAACAACAACCATTTCAACTTACTCAACATCAACTTTTTTAAGAGACATCTCTGTTACGTCAGCTGCACGAAATATACAATTTTGACGCAAATCTCCATTTTCTACCATCATAATCATCCCAGAGTCCGTTCCAAACATAATTCGGTCGGGTGTTAACCACATACAAGTTGTTATATTAATCTAAAAATAATGTATTTAATCAATATAAAAAAAATATTTTGTGCAATTGTCCTTATTACTATTTTTTTTTCAGCTTCACGCTGTATCCCGCACGAGGCAGGGTAGGCAGAGAGAACGGAAGTGAAACCTAGTGTTATGACACTCCGTTCCACTTCCGTTCCTCACTTTCCGCCGAATTTGAGACATTGCGTGTTGAGTGGCGGAACTCAACGCCGCGCTTTGCCTTATTACCAGAGCGAAGAAATGAAACATTAAATATTTAAATTGAAAATATTAAACATTTCATTTCCTCGACTGGGGATCGAACCCAGAACCTGTCGGTTACAGTCACACTCTTATGCCGCTGCGCCACGACAGGCCTTATTACTATTTTAATTATATTTATGTTGCTTACTCCTCTTTTGTGCAATGTGTATCATTAATAATAATTAATATTAATAATAATCTCTTCGACGCCACTGTACTTAGTATTTTTTTTTGGATACTACAATATAAAATCATCATTGACGTGATAATAATACAAATAGTACAAAAACCCGACTGCATAGTACTAAAAAGTAAAAGGCAGCCAAATAGTTAATTTAGATCAGTCGATTCTTCCAGCAACTAAATTCTCACAAGGAGCTTTAAAAACTTAAATGGGTTGAGAGTCCATCAAGAGTGGGGTGCCTATGTGATACGACCGGGAAAAACGAGTAGAGAATCGAATATCTACATGCTTAGCAGCCATACTAAAAACAATAATACAAATGTACGTAAATGTTGTTGCTAAACGAACTCGTAAATCATATATGATTTTAATGCGGTTTTTATCGTTACTTTAAGAATTTATTGCATTTAGCGAAGCCAAAGCTGGTTACTTACTGGTTGTAAGGTATATAACAGTTTAGTATATATGACAATTTGAACAACCAAATATACTTTAGTATTTCATTAGTCTTCCCTTATTACGAAAGTCGAAGTAAAAGAAGTTAATAAATCCTACCTATATAAGAGGAAATTAAAAAAAAGTATAAAAAAGACAATACAAACGACTGTATAATATTAAAAAGGTTCATACTAAAAAGTGTTATATCAAAAAAGACCCATTTAAATTATTCAAGGTCCTTGTGCAGATTTAATCGGTTAAGGAATCCCGACTGTCAATCCTAATAAGCTAGGGTTTGATATATTTTTTTGTTTTTTGTTAATATACTGTCGACGTCTATATTATGCATATAAATATAATTATTAATCGATCTTACGTTTTCAGCCTTACACCAACCCCATTGACGCCATACAGTTTCAGAAACGTTCATTATTCTAAACGTATAGGGACCGCTTATAACTACAAGAGTTGCATCTGTCGGGTTGCATTGTACCTGCAGGATATATGATTGCATTTCATAAGATATTTAAGAAACATAAAAATAAATATATTTTTATTGTAGAAACTTACACTCTCGACGGTTCCTTGACCACTTGGATTTTGAGCTTTAGCATGACTCTCTACCTTTCCCTTATCCCAGTTATAATAATATAAATACCAATCTGGCTCTCCAGTAATAGCTACCAAATATTTAGAATCATAAGTAAATTGAACACAAGCAAATTCTCGAGCAGTAGAATTTTCAAACGGTACAGTAAGAATTTTTCGTCTTTTATATGTTGTAAGATCATAAATAGTAATGATTGGCTTTTGCCCTTCTTCGGCAATTTCATTCAATGCTAGCCATCGTCTGAAATAAATAATGAGTTAAACAAAAATACTTGGGATTTTTTAGCCCCCGAGGACAAAAAGGGAAGTTTTAAAATATCGACTTGACTGTAGTTTTTTTATTGAAAGCCCTTTTGGTTCTTACCTATGTTTTATGAAAATTGGATAATTAGTTTAAGAGCTACAACACTTTGTCAAGAGGTATTAGTTTTATACCTAGTGAATTTTTGGATTGTTTTTAAAAAAAAACAAGCTAAAAATTCACTAGGTAAAAAGTAAACACTTGTTGAGACGACTTGGACACCACAATAGCGGCTTTATCTTAGTACATTTGGGAATAGTTGAATATCTTCATTATAAAATTACCTAGGATAAATTATTCATACACCAAAAGTCTCGTTAGAATGTAGATTAATGACATTTTAACTACATTCTTATAATTTAGGCTTTTGTTAAATACCTGTTGGGCGCTAGTACAAGAGATTTTATGGGTTTATGTTTGTCCTGTAGGCGAATAAATTTTTGCTTTTTCTGTATATGATTATGTATCACAATAACACCACCAGCTGGATAAATAATTTCAGAGTCCGTCATATAATGTGCATTATATCTGAAAAGCAAAAAAAATCATATATTTTTTCAGGGAAATACGCTAAAACAAGCATTGAACACACCATGATGGCTTAATTATCTCATCTGCTTGGCTTCATGCTGCACCCGCACACGGTAGGGTAGGCAGAAGGAACTTGGGAATTTAATGTTACGGCACTCCTTTCCGTTTCGCACTTTCTGCTGAATTAGAGGCAGGCAATATTGAGTGGCGGAACTCAACGCCGCGCTTAGCCTTGTCACCAAAGCAAAGAAATGTCAATATTAAATTCGAGCTTTTCGAGTAAATAGAACTCACAACCTATCGCTTACAGTCATACGCTTGAGCCTCAGCACCATGACAGGATTAATTAATAAATGTAATTATAATATTACTCTATATATTTTATATAAATATAGTAAAACATTATTTTATAGTAGGTACGTATAAACTTATATAAATAATTCTTTACTTAGAATTTTCATTAAATATAGCGACAAATAACAAATTGAAAATTTACTTTTCGTTCACTTAGCGATAACATTTTTCGTACTACTTACTGAATATCCGTTCTTAATCCATAAAATATTCTCGCCGATATATTAGGCGGAGTAGTTGCAGCCATTTTGGATTGTTTCTAGTAAAAAACACGTGCTTCTTTTATTATATCAAAAATGTAAAATAATGATCCCTTTTCAGTTTTTAGTTTTATTAACAGTTTGTGTTTCTATGACAACTGTCTTTAATCCGATATATTTCAAATACCGTAAGACGGTATGATATTGACAAATTTTATATTTGACCTATGAAAGCTAAATTGAAATTCAAGCAGGTTTCCTCCTTTTTCGCATATCTGTATAGGCAGAGGAAACCACGTATGTATATAACATTATGTTAATCCCACGTATGTATATAACATCGTGGCGATGATAGAGCCCATCGTTCTTTACGCAGCAAGTGCATGGTCCTCAGCAGCTGAGAAATTAAAGATAAGAAATCAACTAGACTCGCTGCAAAGAGGCTTCGCTCAAAAAATCTGCAAAGCGTACAGAACGGTATCTCTGACATCGGCACTAGTCCTCTCGGGCCTCCTCCCACTCGACCTTCGGATCCAGGAAACAGCAAGTATGTATAGACACAAGAAAGGCCACAGCGTGGATCTCTTACCACCAGGACGCGAAATAGAGCGCAGACTGGGGCCACAACAGAACCCCCACCCATCGCAACTCAAAACAACTGAGTATGTGCGCCTGGAGAACCTTGACCCGACATCTATTGACGAACACCGTATAGCTGGTCCCCTAATATTCACCGATGGCAGCAAAATTGAAGGGAAAGTAGGTGCTGCCTTATCGTGGTGGGACCAGGACAGGGAAAAGAGGTACTCCACATTTCGCCTAGAACCGCACAACACCGTCTTCCAAGCGGAAATGTATGCACTATATAGGGCCATAAAGATGGCGATGAAATCGAAGCAGAGCTCAATTAACGTTCTAAGCGACTCAAGATCTTCGCTAGACCTTCTCAGAGCCCCTTCGGTGACACACCCTTTGGCCCTGGAAATGAAAAAATGCATACAACAAACCGAAGAGGAAGGCAGGAACGTGCGTTTCTTCTGGCTAAGAGCCCACGTTGGAACACCAGGCAACGAAAGAGCGGATGAATTGGCGAAAAAAGCAGCAACGACTAAAAATACGGCACCAGACTATGATAAGGTACCCATATCATATGTCAGGAGACGTCTGCGCGAGGACTCAGTCAACAAGTGGCAGGCCAGGTACGACAACTCCCAGACCGGGTCAGTTACCAAAATCTTCCTACCAAACATAAAAGAGGCGTACAAACTGGTAAGGAAGAACATACTCACGCCTACTGACACCCAGGTACTGACCGGTCACGGAGGATTCGCGGCCTACCTGAATAGATTCCATCTGAAAGACAGTCCCTCGTGCATCTGCGACCCCGTATGTGAGGAATCGGCACTCCATGTAATCCTGGAATGCCCGAGATTTGGCCTCGAAAGAATGACGCTGGAATGTCTTCTAAGACTTCAGTTAAACCACACCATCATGGAAAATGAAGCCACCAGATCTCCTTTTCTCACTTTCGCAAGAAGCGTTGCTGCAAAGGTCGCCAAAGGAAACAGCTCGTCCGCCTCACCACAAGCCCCACAAGGACAGACACAAGCACCACCATCAACACCACCGCCACCACAACAATCACCAATACCACCGCCACAAATAACAACTCAACAATTTCAACACACACCGACACCCACTATATCAGCTCCGCAAACATCAACACTATCCGAATCTACACCAAATCCTCAAAGGAAATACTAATTCAACGAGAATCAAGAGCAATAAAATCAGTGCTCTAACTGTGTGCACAGGAGACGACCCCCCCTACCGACTACTGCGAATGCGAGACAAAGCGATAGCAGTTTTTGAATGGGAGGGAAAGTCACCATTCGCACAAGTGAACTCGTTGTTCCTGAGAGTGGGAGAAGAGACAAGTGGAGGTACCCCAAGGATAATCAGCGTGGATGTGACGAAGCTAGGTCCAGATAAGGGAGGAGTAGCAGACTATCACGGCTACCTCAAGGCCTCTCTTCGGCACGATATCATTGTCTACGAAGATAGAGGGGAGAATCTGAGCTTCTTGAAAGCCAGAAACCACCCAAATCCCCCCCCCCGAAGGGACCAACACCACCATACCCCGGTTAAGCGGTTCCGAGGCACTTCAGCAAAAGCTAGCAGACCAAAAAGCAACCCCAGTCTTCCTGAAATCAACAACACCCAAGAACACTCAAACGATGGCATTAGCGACGACCGTCCTAAGAGCGCTCACCCCAAAAACTAGCATACCTCGTCCTCAAATGAGTCCATCCTCATCGGGCGAAACAGAAAGGCAGGAGAAGGCGGTCAAAACCTTCTTTGGGACCGGGAAACCACAAGCCCAGGAAAGAAACCGCGGAGGCCTAACAAGACCCGGAGGAGCAAAAATACTGACACCCGAACTCATACCAGTCAACAACCCACGAGAACACGCCACAAACGCTTACATCGAGTTCCTGGCCATCACCAAGGCGACCCGAGAGGTAAACCTGGCCATGTGCAAGAAGATCATGCAGACCTACCGGAGGGGCAATAAAAAGCTACTGGAGGTGGAACTAGATGAAGGCGATGCTGCTATTTACGACAACGACCGCTCCCAAGTTATACAAGGGAGAATGTCGGTAGAGTACATGGCAGCATATAATAACACCAAAGGCTTTGTTGGACTGATCGAAACTGAGGAGCGAGGAGACCAGCCACCAAAATTTAAAACACCGGAGAGTGACCCTATAGTGGTAGTGGCAAAGTGCACGAGAGTGATGCTGGACGACCGGATACTGGAGATGGCACAAACCATCTCGGTCAGTCAGGAGACCGGCGCAGCTCTCGATAACTGGGCACTACCAAAGCTCGAATGGATAAATAGGGTTCCGGGTTGCGGAAAGACAACCCACATAGTCAGGCACTTCAATGAGGAAGGAGAAGTAGTGGCAACCACCACAGTCGAGGCCGCCAAAGATCTAAGAGAGAAGCTAACGCACCGCTTCGGAGAAGCTGCGGGGAGAAAGGTGCGTACAATGGCTTCAATCTTAGTGAATGGCTTCCGGAAGGGCAACAAAATAAGCCGATTAACGGTGGATGAGGCCCTCATGAACCATTTCGGAGCTATCGTAATGGCGGCCAGACTATCAGGAGTAGAAGTGGTCACTCTCATTGGCGACGAAAATCAGCTGCCTTACATCGACAGAAATAACCTGTTCCAGCTAAGGTACTACCGCCCAAGCCTGACAACTAACATCACAAGGGAACGGTGGTGCACACACCGTAACCCTATGGAGGTCGCTTTTGTCGTCGCAACAGTGTAGAAAAACATGTATTCCTCAAATCCCATCGTTCACTCCCTCAAACTAGAAAGGTACACCGGCGCGCAAATACCAAAGTGTGGTGAAGGAACCCTATACCTGGTCCATACGCAGAAGGAGAAGAGACTGCTGATGGACCAAGGATATGATTCCGGAGCCCAATCGCGCGTCATGACCATCCACGAGGCGCAAGGTCAATTGTACGATCACATCATCATCGTCAGAGTCAGAGGCGCGAGGATCCGCATACACGAAAGTATTTCTCATGCGGTCGTTGCAGTAACTAAACACACCGACACCTTTGCCTATTATTCCGACGACGGTGGTGACACTATCGGTAATTTCATCAGCCAAGCGATGGGGGTTTCAGCGAGGACAATAATGGAGCACAGCCTCAAAAACGAGTTCGCAGAGCGGGACGAAGCTGTAATAGACAAAATAATCGAAAACCTTAAATAAAAAAAAAAAAAAAAAAAAAAAAAAAAAAAAGAAAAAAAAAAGTCTACTCTGGTCCTCATTCTTGGAATGCAATATCAAAAAACTTCCAAAGAAACAAAAGTAACATAACTAACACAAAAAAAAAAAAACTATTATCATTGTAATTTTAAAACGTACAGTTTTAACATTTTCACATGTAATAAATTTAAGAAAATTATGTTGGGCCTACAAGCCCAGTTAAGATACTTATGTGGGCCTACAAGCCCAGTTAGTACTTGTAAGTTAACACTAAATATACTACTAACACGCACCATATAATACCCGTAAATACAAAGTAAATACTAAAACAAAAAAAAAAAATTAAATAAAAGAAAGTCAGTTGGTTTCTCACCTTAGTATGTAAGTTAAATATGTCTCGATTAAGTTAAGTAGCCTATGTAATAAACATAAATAAACTAACTAAAAAGGCACGGGCACTACGAGCCCGTGGATGTTGTTTTACTAATAAAAAAAAAAAACGTGTTAAGACCAAAGGTGTATTTACCCTAGGGCTAGAAGGGCTATAGCCCGGGGCGGCAGGTCGCGAAGGGCGGCCCAGGGGCAGCCCGGGCCTCGGTTTGGACGTTGGAAAAAATACAAAAAAAAATTAAGACATAAGCCTAGAACGCCCCTGAACCACCTTTCTATGTGTAGATTTCATATCTGAAGAATTCGAAATTCAATTGAAATAGGCAAGCCGCCCCTTGTCCTGAATCGGTTGAACCGTCTATTTTTTTTCGCCTCGGTTTTTTTTTCACATTTAAAATTTTGTCCACAGAAAAATGATGTAAAATATAAAATCTATATTTTGTTTTGTTTTCTTTTATCCTTTTTATTTTTTTCTTTCGATGGGGTAATATGCTGTTGGCCCTGCGACCTCTATAGTGTCACCTGTTTTGTTGCAGGCAGAGCTGGAAGAGCTATGATCTTGAACTTGTCACCAGATTGAGTAACTCAAAGAGAATTTACGAAGTTGCAAGGGCGCCTCAAGAGCGTAAAGTGAACCTCTGGAATGGTGCGCTTGAGAACGGCGGTCTTTAATTAAATGTGTCGAAGACCGAGTACAAGGATTGCGGGACACCGGACTCAAGCACTATCCATATAACCAAGCCAATCCAAAACCAGCCGCTAAGTAAGAAAATTTCAGGTACCTCGGATCCTTTATGTACGAGTCTGGAGGCATCGATCACGATGTTCATGGTCGGATAAGCGCTACTTGGGCCAAATGGCGAGACGTCACTGGTATGGTCTGCGATAGCAGAATACCAACCAAACTTAACGGGCTGATATGGAAGAGCATCCTTCAACCGTTTCTTTTATACGAATGCTGGCTAGTATTATCTCATCACACTCAGGAGTTTCATGTCACGGAAATGAAGATGCTGAGGTGGATGTGTGTCGTAAAGTGGTCTGACCGCATACGTAACACATTCCTTCGAGGTAGTCTTGGAGTCCGTGGCATAGCGGATAAGTTCCCGGACGCCCAAGGAAGCGCTGGTTGGATGTCATGATGCAGGATATAAGAGCTAATGGTCTAACCACTAAGTACCTAAAAGATCATGCTAAGTGAAGTAGGCTTAGTAGGAAGGCAGACCCTGGCACAGCAGGCCGGGATTATTGCCAGGAAGAAGAAGTACGTACGTGGCCTTCTGGCGTACGTATCTCATGTGCTATTAGAAATTGAGGTTTTTTATCCAGGATTACTCCTAGATATTTGACACTCAGTGCTTGAGATATGATTTTGCCTTACAGAAGAACATGAGGCATGCCATTCGTTTGGGCGAAGAATACTGGCGTACTCTTTTCAAGGTTAACTTCGATATTGACGTACAGTATTCTTGCTTCGATAAGAATATTGACGTACTCTTTTCAAGGTTAACTTAGATCACCATTTAGCCAGGTGCCCAGCCTATTGGTGGCCACCTGTAGGCGATCGGCTAACAGAACTGAATTGCGGGCAGACGCATAGATGGCATATGTCGTCCGCATAAAGGGCTAGGTTAGTTAGTGGAGCTTTTGGGATGTCATGTGTGTACAAACTGTACAAAAGTGGCGAGAGTACAAAACCCTGAGGAACATCAGCTCTTATAGGGCGTCTACTGGACAGGGTACCTTCGAACCGGAATCTGAAAGTGCGATTCGATAAAGCTCGTATGATGTGCACGAGGCTATCTGGCACGCCTTAACATATGAGCTTGAAAATCAAGCCATTATATCAGACTCTATCGAACGCCTTTGCAACATATAGGAAGATTGCCGCAGAGGGCATTTTGTGGTTGGAATGGGAGGCCCTATGATTCAGAATATGTTCTGTAATCCTATGGACTTTTTTCATTCCTTAATGGGGCGGAAAGTTACAGTAGCCTGGGACGCGCAATCTTAAAATACGCCCTTGGTTAAGACACTAAAAAAAAGGAAGTTATAATAATTCATTTCCACGAATTCGAGTCGAATGTCACACATGTCATTAGACACTGGCCCACTGTGCCATGTCATGGCAACCTCGTTGGCGGTATTTAGATATAATAATAATGTAAATTGAAAAACGAATGTCACTTTAGTCTACCCGTGACCACGGATTACTGCAAAATGTTGGAAACGTCGGGTTTTCAAAAATGTTTAATATACGCGATTAATCCGATTTAAATAGTTATTTAAAATATCTAAACTTATAGTTCAACTTAACACATACGTAAATTTATTCGCATAGATAACAGAATATTAAATTTTGTGAAATAATGTGTAAGCACCTATATGAATATATCGTCAGTCGTGTTTATTAAACAGCCGTCATTAGTATGCCCAAACTTAATAAATACATATATATTTAAATGTAAAATTTAAAATGGTACTCGACAAAAATACACCAATCACGTAGAATAAATTGAAGCTGGTTTTGCATATTCGATATTTTAAAACTTAACTTTTTTTTGAACTTTCTCTGGCTTCGGAATTTTAAGAATTCATAGAAGAATTCGAGAATACAAATCATTACAAACCATTTTTATATTGATTGCGGTGCATCTGTACAATTACAGATGCACCGCAATCGACTAATGTACGTATATCGTATCAGTCAGTATGTTCTGTGTATCCAACCTTTAAATCAAAAGATTAGTTGAATATAATAAGAATTTTGGTATAAATGAAAAAATCGTTAATTTAAAACTAAAATTTTATATAGAACACTTAAATGATGCAAAGTGACTGTCTCAAATAAAATGCGCAACGCTTAGACTTGAGTCGCCATTTATACTCCACTCTACCTGATTGGTGCTCAATGTCATCTTTAGTAGAGCATCCTCTTTGCAATTCCGAGGTAACTTGCTACTTCCCTTTGCATAAAGACGGTTCATAAAAATTATAGTAGATACTATATTATTGTACAATGACATATTAGAATAGACTCATATACAAAAGTTCACATTTTTCACACAACGCAATTGGTAGTAATAGAAACATCTTTTCTTTAAAGTTAAATTCGAAAAATTAATTATAAATCTGAAAAAAATAATTACGTAAATAAGGTCGCGATAATTAATAATAGCTATAATTAAGGTCGCGATTTCGCAAAAATGAACCGAATAACACTCCACAGGCTGAGTAAATATTTCACACTAATGTAGCAAAATTTCCTATTTAGCGAACGGCATAATTTTCTTGATCTGGTTCAAATATCATTACTTGCACAGCCTACTTATGACCAAATACATTTTATGTAATAGTTTTACGTTTGAATTATTTATATTTATATACAGATGCGAGAGGTAGAGACGGAATATACAATGACTTAATTTTATTTATTATTATAACTTATACCTACATGATTTTCCAAAATTTTCTACTACCTTGACACTTATTTTACAAGTAAAAATGTTATTAATTTGTACTGATACAAATGAATAGTAATTTTTGTAATATATATTTTTGTCAACGCTACAATAGGAATGTTTTGAAGCTCCACAAACAATGATACTTACTGTATGAGAACATGACATAATTCATTATTGTCTAATGTCTATTAATAAGTGGTCAAGTCAATGAATTGGCGATATCCAGCTCAATTGATGTCACAATATAATGGATCCCAACGTGCCCTCTGACAAAGCCGAGTCAAACGAGTGAACAAGAAACGTCTTGTAAATTATAGCTTTGTTATGTAGAGTAGATAGATACCCTAATAAGGTTAATGCCCTAACTTATACAATATTTTATTTATTGTTAAATAATATTATACACGAGTAAATTTTATTTATTAATTCCTATTAAGTATTATTAGTGAAGATCCTTATGTAGAGAGTATTTAATTTGATCTTGGACTAGCAAGAACAATATAGTAATAAAAACCATGTCATTGTTATCATAGAATTCTAAATTATATTTTAATGTATCTAACATTAAAATAGTAGTTTGAGATTTTACGACCACATTAGGTTAATGAAATGTGTTAATTAAAGCAACAAAAAAAAAACTATTACGGAGTTTTTTATTCCAGTCGCTCTTCTCATCCAATTCTGGTTTAACATTAATTCATAATATTTAAGGACAATGAGTACATAAAGTAGTAGGTAAATACTAATAAATTAAAATATAAATGAAAAGAAACGAAACGGTAAAGTATAAAGGTCATTGTAACGTCCAGTCACGGATCAATACAACAAAGCATGCGACGGTATTTGAAAGAAATTAGGTATGCTTACCTACCTAATGTTATCAATGATTAATAATGTTTGAATCACAGCTAAAATATATTGCTAAATATGTTAAAGTGATGATTAGTAGTTTTATGCTAACAAGATACTATTGTAAGAGGCATTGTTTTTAATATGCAAGCGCTTCTTTAAACGTTACAATGTAAATATTCAGTAGTTAAAACATTACGTAATACGTGAAGTTGACATAGAGCTCCTAATAAAATATTCCAAAGTGTGATATTTTCTGAAGTTTACTTGACCTTCAACATAGGACCGCATTACGAGTATGTACATGACGTCATGGAATTTAATGACTACCTACAGTAGATATTAAATTACAAAACTATCACCTTCAATAAAAAGGTACGTTTTACAAAATGTTTAGCGTCATTTCATTACTTACAAATCTGTACGATTGAATGAAACGAAAGAATTAATAATTACTACACAGTTTGATTTATCGTCATTAATTAGTGTAGGTAGTTAATTAGACGCGGTGACGTAGTATTGCTTAGATTGCCCTCTCACTTTATTTCGTTAAAAAAATGCCTATTAAGCGGATTGTAGTGTAATTATTTATTTTATGAGTTTGAGTTGCATGGATGCGCTTAGTTCAACGATAGCAATATCGGCGACGGCGAGTGCGGTGTGCTGCCGGCGATGAGGGCTAGTGTGCCTCTGGCCGTGACGCCGAGTGCCGCGACGCCGCGCACCGATCCTGTACCACGTGCCGCGAAACTCGCAAACAAACTCCCCGCAATTATCTCCCTATGATAAGACGATACAACGCGCTATCAGTTTGTGATAAGTTAATAGTGCGATATTAGATAAAAAACGAAGTGGTTGACGCCTGTATTTCTGTGTGGACGCGTATTATGTAAAACTCAGAAAAGTGAAATTTCCCTCACTAATGGTGCAATAATGACGACGATGGCGGGGCCTCGTAAGACTATCTCTATTCATGATTATCCTGAACATCTCAATCCATTCCGGGAAGATGATAATCATAACAAAATTCGGTTCTGGACTATTGGTCGGAGACTAAGCAGGTCCAATAGCATATCATTTTCTGGGATAAAAGACCTCAAAAATTCGTGGTAAGTTATATGTATTAGAGTTTATTAGGTCTCGTGGTTATTATGATATTTAGAAACATTAAGCACCTCTTTAAATTGATCCACGATCCATGCTTTATTCAGTGCTACTAAATATTTAATCCGGAAGAATTGTGGTCACAATCTACATTGCCGCAAATATGAGCACGACGTGTCTCGACAATCGACTTTTCCACCACTATTTTCATAACATGCCTACTGGTAATGTTTGATCAGATTTATTTTTACCTAAGAATTGTTTGTATATTTTACTTAAAGGATTATTATTGCTATAATAATAGCAGCTTTCAAATTAATAAATATAGTTTAAGCGTTATTGGTTCACGTATGTAAAACGGTACAATCTGCCAAAGTAAAATGTTATACTAAAAAAGTGAATTATGATTGAAATATACTATTTTCTTGTTTTTATAACATTATTACTTTTAGGACATTATCTGTATGAAAGTATCTGTTATTTATTAATCGATTTAGAAAAAAATAAACTCTAAATGTTGCGGAGAAGTTGCCAAAATATAATAGCATTTAAATCTGATAAGTTAATTCTGAGATTATCGTGTACAAACGCACAGGCCAACAGACAAAAACATTAAAATGACTATGCCCCCTATAATATATTAATATATCTTCCACGTTGAAACCGGCTAAAGATTTATTGTAAGTGTAAATTATAATATTCTTATGCATACAAATATGTAAGTTGTTCGGTATCTGTAGAAGCACATGACCTCAGTGAATACTTAATTATCTTGATTAAACACATTGTTATTTTATCGTGTCCGATGTGGACACACAAACGCTTAAATCTTTTGGAACGATAATTTAATCTAAAATGTAATATGTAACTAGTAGTTGCAGATGGATTTGAATTATTTTTTTTAACTTTTAGCTGCATATTTGACCTACAATTTGACATTAATTTTATGTTATTTACAAAAATATTTTACTTTTCATCTATTGTTGGAAATGTTGTTAATGTTTACATATCCCACTTAATATTATTTTTTCCATTAATAATTTTCGTTAGTATTTTATAAACATATATTCAAAATTAGAGATTACATATGAAATTTAAGTGATTATAGATTAGACGGAGTCTTGTGAATCATTTGGCGATGTTGACGTTAATACATATTTATATTTTTATTTTAGTTTGTATAGGGTAAGGGTAGATTTATTTCATTAAAGGTAAGGCATATTTTTTTTTCTTTTTTATACGGATTTTAATTCGGTTTTTACTACCGAACTAATCAATTTAGGAAGATGATTGTTAGGTATTTGTGGGTATACGGTGTACCTAACAGATATATTAAACTTAAATTAGGGCAAAACTAAGAGTATTAAAGAATTGTAATAAAATGCTATAAACAATACAATTATAGTGCGCTTATCCGCTTTTAACATTTAGATGCGACAGTCAACTACACAAGTCTAAAATAAGTGCCACTACGGATGACGGACTGATGAATCACTAAGTTCTTTTTCCTATTCTGCATGATACTATATGATATGCGTAACCGCGTATAGATAATAAAGCTTTATTTATATAACAGGTCTTAGTAAAAAGTAAACATCAAAACAATTTCCTTCCATCCGATAAAAACAAAGGTATTGTAAAGAAAAATAATAATGTATTAAGTAAAAAGGATATGAAAACGTTTTTAAATATGACACAACGTCTAAAGATTATTTTAAATACAGTTGACGAACGCAACGAATGTTTATAAATAGTGTTGATGTCACTCTATAGTACTTCGCAAACAAAACACGAATCAACAATCAATTATTTATTTAAAATATATTAAAGCTTGTGTTCCCGTTCGCTGCATAGCTGTCGATTTTTTTTTTATTCGATGTGTAGTAAAGTAATTAATAGTAGGTACCTAATATCATAGTAGACTAATCTTTACATATTGTAGATGTAGACTACTAATTATATAAGAAACTATTTTAAATATAAAATTAAATATACAAAGACTTCGTTCTATTTTACCTTATATTACTTTTTGAATATATGTATTTTTTGACTTCAATTGTTTTCATTAAGTTGATTTAGTAAGGAGCATGCGGGTGGAGGGAGGGGGTTCCAGGGTGCCAAGGATTAAGGGGTGCCACAAGTACTTCCTTTCCTTCTTTCGGCTTTGACGCAAGCCTTCTAAAATGATATACTAATAATGCAGAATATTTAAAAAAAAATGTTGCGTAAACTCAAAAGAGAACATCGATTATATGTCGACGTTGATACCATTATAAAAAGTTTGCCAATAAAAATCGGAACATATTTTTTTTGTTTTATTCCATACTAATTTCTTAAAATTAAAGGCTTCGTGTCGCATGAGCACAAGCTGTAAACGCAACAGTTTTGTGGATTGGATCCACACTCGAGGAAACGAAATATTTAATATTTTCTTTTTTTCGCTATGAGGACATGGCGAAGCGTGGCATTGAGTTTTGCTACTCAACACGTAATGCCCCAAATTAGGTGGAAAGCAGGATCAGCGTATAGTTAAAAGTTTTTGTTAAATTATCATATTGATAAAAAAGAAAATATATAACGATGTCTCTGGAATCAATAGTTTTAAAATAGAGAGGGGACGGCTGAAGTTCCATCGACCTCATACCAAAATACACGTGATTTTTGCCGATTTAATGTAAATCACATCTAAAAGTCTACCGAGCGGAACCATGGGAGCCACCAACCATGGGAAAGTGCTCGCAAGAGATCTGTCAATTGAGCAAAGCCATACGATGGCTTTTTATTCTTTCGACATTTGATAGAATCAATACAGAACGTCTGAGAGCGGGTGGCAGGCCGATATTTCAAGTTCTGCAGAACTTCCTCAAATACGACATTGTCAATGAGTCAGATTATCCTAAAGATTATCCTGTTCTCCAGAAAGGGTAATAAAACTGTATTTAACAAATCACAGACTAATCTCACTTCTGAGCATGTTGAAATTATTTTTAAGAGCCGTCGTCTCGCTCATTAAGATTGTTTAATTCCCTATCAAAATAATTTATTAGACGTTATGGATGACGGAAATCTGGATGTTTTTTGTTTGACTGAGACCAAACCGAAAAGGCTATTTGCTGCTGCATACTTTAAGCTAAGGATAGCAAGAGTATTTTTGTTCGTGGCGTATGCGCCGGCAGCCTTACCTCCATTAGAAGAAAAAAAGGGAACGAAAAAGTAATAATAAAAAATGTGGTTACTGGAACGGATACAGGGCGAAATAAGGCTCAAATGCTTTTATTAGAAATTTGTAAGGGAAGGAATTTGTTTGCACCAAACACGATATTTTGCCATAAGCACATGTACATGTTTACAGGGAGCGTGACGTGGAAAGCGACGGAAGGAAAAAGTATGATTTATCAATAGTGAATAAGCGTATTCAAAGCCGAGTTATAAGCACACGAGCGCTTAGGGGCGCTTAATTGATACCTGACTAGTATTTAGTCGTAACTAGGATAAGTTTGGCGCAGATGCACTGGACGTCCATAGCGTCGAATTATTGCATAAGAAGCTCGAAGCCTCAATATCCACCAATCAGAGAGGAATATCAAGAGAAAAAGGTTGCTGGCTGAACCATATGAACCTTTATATTAAGGAAGCTGCGACAGAGGTATGTGGTATGTGGTGGTAAAAGGAAAAGAGGCTTCAGCTAAAAGCGTATTAGGATGATGTAGTAAAAGTTGCTGTAGAAATAATAAAACATGGCAGGATTACAAAGGCTCTGGTAAGGTTAGAAGCTACAAAAGCACCGAACGAAAGTACATACTGTTAAAGATGAAGCTAGAAAATTCAGAGATAGAAAGAGATGAAAAATTAACGAATAACTTCCGGGAAAACACGAAGCTTTTCGGCGAGAAGTGAATTATTGGCTGCTAACCTATAAAATAAAATGGGTGCTTTCGAACGACGGTGATATATTAACAAATAATCATTCGTATTGACCCGGAAACACTGCCGCAGGTAAATCATTCCACAGATAAATGGCGTGTGGAAGGAACTTCCTACGTAACGGCACAATATTAGAGTGCTAATTATCCAGATGGTGAAAAAAAAATCGGAACCTATTATGTAATGTACGGTTAGAAAATGAGGTAGAGAAAGCACAGCGAGGAGATGTTTCTACGCAAAACCAAGGTCAAACCCGTTATCCATTGGTTCCTCAACTATTGGAACGGCTATACATATAGTATGCATACAAATGTGACGTATGCGATGAAATAGTTAAAGCTGTTACTGGGGTGCACCAGCCCGATGTTAGAACGTGAGCGGAGAACAGACTCCATATGGTATTATGGTATACAGGACCAAACAATGTTTTGGCGAGAAGTGCTGTCTTGCTCTAGCGATTACCCACAGTTTTGTTTAAGCCCAACTTGGTCTTGCTTTCAGATGATCGGGATCCTAGCAGTCACTCAAAATGTTAGTGACCCATATAATGTGTAAGAGAAATCTTCTCTGTTTTTTAAGAAAAGTGTTCTCAAAAAATGGTGACACGATAAATTGGGTTTCTTAGTTGATAACACCCAAACTTGTGTCATAGGGGAATTGAATTGAACCAGTTTCCTTTCATCTCATTAGGAGACATTCCGAGAGGTGCGTGCAAAAAACACAAGTTTATTTCGGCAGTGGTCGACGTTTTCCTGATAAAGCCGGCTGGTCGGAACCCTATTAACATACAATACAATGATAGTTAAATTATAATAATTAAATTCATATAATAATAATTAAAATTAATTATAATAATTAAATAAATAAATAAATAATTAAATTCATATAAGTATGCAATTTTTATCAATGTTTTCTTATGACGTTATGACATAACCTTATCTCCCGTAAACCGCATAAAAAGGCAACCAGTTTTTTCTTGTTTCTTAAACTCTAGATTTAGATGTCATGTACTCAGAAATATTTTGTAAACATATAAAATTAACCTATACAATACATTTTATTTAAAAAATTCTACATTAATCAAATTACAATAATGAGCCTTGAAATGAAACAAACTTGTTCGAAAATCTAACTCTGGACGTGCCTTGGCATTGATCCAAGAATCTCATTACAGGATAACCTGTTACTTTAATTACTTTTACATTACAGTTTAGATATATACCTATACAATATAGTACTTACATATACCTATAATATTAAATATAAGTTTTATTACTCCTGTTGTCTAGTTTACTGCGCAGGCTCATAAATACATGTCTCGCATTATTTAATTTCTAATCGACCTCCACACTACGGTAGTGGTGTTTTTTTACATTTTATTATTTTTAATGAGTAAGTACGAACTGCAGAAATCTGATGCGACTACTCTATATAGAACTTCTGTATACACATTTAATTAGCTTCAGTGTACTGATGATTTTTTTAACTAAATAAACCCCATTTTTATATATATATATATATATATATATATATATATATATATATATATATATATATATATATATATATATATATATATATATATATATATATATATATATATATATATATATAAATATATATATATATATATATATATATATATATATATATATATATATATATATATATATATATATATATATATATATATATATATATATATATATATATATAAATTGTTAAATAAAACAAGGAATCTAAAAATTAAACTTCATAATTTATTTTTATGCACCTATACATTTTTATATTGGACATTATTATCTTGTTATTGAAATGTATCTCTAATTGTAATATACTCTTCTATATACCTACATCTCATATATCATCATAATAGCGAAAAAAAATTGTATTTTAATTGTTATTCTGTTTCCTTTCTAATTAAAATAACCCTACATGACTATGTTAACTCTATGTCAGTAACTTGACAAGAGTTAATTACTTATTAAAATTTAGTGGTAACGTTACGTGCAGCCTGTATCAATAAAAGACACTGCTGTAAGCACTTCGGCTAGTGTAATTTACTACACATTTTATTTTATGAATTACAAAACTATTATCCAATTTTTACCTACCTAATACTAGAAGATAGTAATATCGTAATATAAACATTTTATGACACATTTATAGTTATCGTAATATTTTTTAAATGACATAACAAATGAAAGCGATACTAATAACTGTAACATTTAAATTATCTGAAATATTGCTTTATACAATCATATTGCTTAATGAACAAATTGGAAAGTTTGACTTAATAGACTTGAAATCTTACAAATTTCTATTGTTTCAAAACGATATATCTTATTGCAACTGAACCTCCGATATTATATATACCTACTTGTATATATATTTATACCTTAGGTTTTGATGGCATAAATGCTTGTATCTTTTGATTGGATTTTAGAAACATAAATTTACTATGCTCCAAGGAACATAGAACCTGATATTAATATATGCTTAATAACTCTTCGTCCTGACAGACGAACTACAAATTTATCTTATTAAGAGCTACATAAACTCCGATTACAGTTTTAATAGTAACACTTACAAAAAATGCTTGTCTTTATCGTCGTCACGACTGTAATAGTGGGTGGACGGGAACTTCCGTGCCCATCCCAGAATTATGCGGTTATTATTCTAGAAGTCTTAGTAACAATCATTTCAGCTAGTTAAGCTGTCAGAAAAAAAAACAAATAGTTGCGCCATTTAATTTCAGTCTTTAATTACGATTAAAGTAAATAATTTGCATATCATATCAATAGCTTAGGTCGATGGTCACTTTATTATAGTTGCATATGCTACTTTAATAATTACGGTCATCTTACAATGACGATGCTACTAAATAGAGAAGCGTTTCCAGACATCCTTATTTTAGCGGGACATTCTAACATTTAGCCCAAAATTTAAAGTCCCAATTAGAACAGGCATTTTCCCGCTCTTCATAGATTATTCCACTCATAATGAGAAATGTTTTTAAATAACTTATACTTTTAAAATAATTAATAACCATTTCGAAAATCACATACATTTTATATTACTATCACCATTATATTACTTTCTACCTCTATTTTAAATTTTATTTAAAAGTAATAGTGCCTGGGTTGTTTAGCCCACTTCTATTTTATAGAATGTTTTTTAATCGTATCATCTAAGTAACTGTAAAAATCACAAACAAACATTTTAACTTTATTTATTTGTACAGATACTCAAATACTACTGGATCGAATTATAAAATTTCTTTATGTTGGATATTCTATTTATCGAGATTTTGTAGGCTATAATATATATTATATCTCGTTATGGCCAAGAGTTCAACTAAAGTGGAATATCAACATAATATATAACAGCGAGAGAATATAAATATAATAATTTCGAAACTAATAATATCTTCAATAATCGCGATTGTTTCACGGGTGTGTAACACTGGTTTTCAAAAATGTCTGCAATGTCTTATCTCCGGGAAAAGAGGTACAAGTTTTAAAAAGAAAAAGCGAGACTTATAGTTCATTGGAAAATGTATGTTTAGCACGACCCCTATGGTTTTCAAAATCAAATTTAGCTTAGATCCTGAGCAGGTTAAACAGCTACATTTCAATCAAATTAATTGAGTTTTTAAGTAGATGTGCAAACAGCAACAGTAACTGTAAAACATATATAAGTCTGTTCTTTTAGTTATTTTAAGTCCCACTACATTATTTTTACGCAAATACATTTAATGTACAAACACCATTTTTATACTATTTACTATATATAGTTTTAAGAAAATGAACAAATCATAAATCACTGATTTCCTTGTCTCATTTTTTGTTTTTAAAACTTTTCCTTTTTACCTCTTTTCCCGGAGATAACATCTGGCATCGATGTTCCGATATTTACTTATTAAGTAAGTAATCTATTCGATTTAAAATATATGATCTATTTGAAGTATACGTTTAAATAGTAGTCATGTCATAATAGTTTCTATATTCTATTTAAATTCTTCTTTTCTGTTCCGTTAGTTAAGAGACTTTAAAACAGTAGATAGTTAGTATTTTAGTTTATCTAAAGATAAAATGATACCGTCGGATCTACATGCCTTGGTAAGAAAAACAAAACTGAATCATCCTAATTAATGTACATATATAAGAATGCACAGCCACATACAATGTGGGTCATGAGAATGCCATCATTGTTTGCTTAGAGCATCGTTCGTTCATTAACATCACCTATTTTCCGAAGGTCACAACCTCGTTCGGATATATTAGCGTATGAAACTATAATTATAATTTTAATTACACTGATATTTAAATACCGAAGTACGAACTAGAAACAAACTCATAATACCGAAGTACGAACTAGAAACAAACTAATATTTTATACAATAGGCAACACAGATTATTTTAAGAAGTTTAAATTAATTTATTTAAGTGTCTATTGTATTTATCTGTAGTATTTAGTTTTTGAAATATACTTTAATCATCTTAATTGAACAACAACATGCAAGATTGCTGCGCAAGGGTAAATATTGTCGGTTCAAGAACAGGTCAAATCTCGTTTTATCTCCTCGACCTAGAAGATTTAATGTCAAACATACGCGTGCAGTTAAGCTTGTTTACATATGCACTATCTAGGCGGGCTCAACTAACATCTACAGTTGCATGCCTCATGCATGGAGGCCGTTAATTAAATGGTTATTTGTTGATTTGTAGTAAAATTCCATTCGCCCTAGTCTCTCCTACTATAGCTTCTATGATTTATTTTTTTTCTAATTAGTTAGTTACATAGATAATTAACGTCAAAGCATTGTTACATAGAAGATATATCTGAGCTGGAGAATATACCTATTAAATGTAAGAAAAAATATAAATATTTCTCTTTCAGCTACAATCCCGATTTATCATTTAATATGATTGATGTAAATCGATTACTACTAAATTAATATATATCAAAATTTTATTTCTAGACAAGTTGAGATATTGTCCTTCTTATTAATTATGCGAAATGGGCGTGAGAGAAACCGTCACGTCACAATTGTGACCGTTCAAGTGGAATCAAGTGCACTAAACTACCATTACATTTGTCACTGGCCATTGCGCCTACAGACATCCGCTAACCGAGAATCCTTGTGAGAGTTCATGTTTAACAATTACTTTACTTCCAAATATAAAGTAGCATCATTAAACGCCTACTTTAGGTTGTCGGGGCGCTTAATTGTTAAATTATTTAATAATACACAATACCTATGATAAGAAAAAAATCTGAAGGACATATTCATGAAAACAAGAATAAACTCATATTTTTCATTAATTCGGAAAATTCTCACCACCAATCACACATTTTCCAATAATTATTCTCTTATTGTTATTTCATTAATGGAATGCATTAAAAATTTTCTACATTTGCGTAATAACTTTATGTTAAAAACTATTTATCCTAATTTTAATATAAAAACTATTTACTCAATATTCATCAAGTAGATGATAACTGCATACTCACATATACTGCATATTTTACATTTTTTAAAAAAAAACCGACGGCGAGACAAGGGTTAGTGCCTAGGGTTCCAGAGTGAGGTCTCAAGTAATACTGCCTTCTGATCCCTGTTGGAGCAACGATAACCTATTTTCGCAACTGTAGGTACTGTTTATATATATATATATATATATATATATATATATATATATATATATATATATATATATATATATATATATATATATATTTATATATATATATATATATTTATATATATATATATATATATATATATATATATATATATATATATATATATATATATATATATATATATATATATATATATATATATATATATATTTATATATATATATATATATATATATATATATATATATATATATATATATATATATATATATATATATATATATATATATATATATATATATATATATGCCTCAAATTCGGCGGAAAGTGGGGAACCGAAGTGGAACGGAGTGTCATAACACTAGGTTTCACTTCCGTTCCCTCTGCCTACCCTGCCAAGTGCGGGATACAGCGTGAAGCTGAAAAAAATATATAATATATATATATATATATATATATATATATATATATATATATATATATATATATATATATATATATATATATATATATATATATATATATATATATATTTATATATATATATATATATATATATATATATATATATATATATATATATATATATATATATATATATATATATATACATTTAATTATGTTATTGCTATGTTGCTAATATATTCATTATATAATTTTCCAGGTCTTTGCGGTCTTTTATGAGGAAGGGGAAAAAAAGTGATCAAAATTGTAAGACCAAAACCAATAATGAAGTCAATGGAGATAGTCCAGTTATGTTTCGACGAGCTTTGCAATGTAAGCTTTGAAATTATTTTTAGTATTTCTGACATCTGTAGGCAATTATATTGCTCACCATATAGGTACAATTTTTTCTTCAAGAACAAAAAATAGAAACAATTAAAACATTTTAGAGGCACCCTTTTTGTAGAATATTTTTTTTATATTTTTTTCAACTTTGCGTTGCGTTGCAATACACTGCGCCACAGATACCTTATTAAATAACTAAATGTAATATTGTTTCAAATGCAACTGTCTTAATTGAATTACTATCATATATATAGTATTATATATTTTGGAAAACCCGATTTTCGAACACTTTTCAATATTCAAAATGTATTCCTTCGAGTATTCCTTTTAGCGGGAATCGAACTCACGACTGTCGCCCATATCAGCACAGCTCACGCTGTGCCACGACGCTCATTAAGTATAAGATTTTTTCTTTGTTGTCTCTGTATGTAAATCCGCAGATTCATCAATGTCTGGCGCCCGTAGCACAGTGGGGTCACCTGAGCGCGCGGACCGCTATGTATACGGTGGCTCCGTTACTCCATTACCACGGTCGCGATTCCAAGAACGCTTGCGCAGCTCCCAACAAGAAGTCAATTCGCTTAGGTAAAAGAAAAAAAAAACACGAACAAACAATATACCTAATTTTTCCATATGTAATTACAGATGAATGTTTTTGTATAAGTTTTTTGCTTACTTTGAAATAATGTATTTAGATATTTGCAAGTTATAATATTGCAGACTTATTATAACTTTAATAAATGACATTGCAGATTTTACTCTGCATGACTTTCAAACTATAGTCATTGGGTAAATCTACACAAAATTAAATAAATCACGTCAGAAAAATATTGCAAACGCGGTTAAACAATGTTCTAAGTATCTATTAAAATATCATTAACATAATGTATCCGCTAGTTTCAATAGTAGATCAATGAAGCCTAAACAACGTACCGTACAACTGTAATTACAAGCTTTCTAATATATATATATTTAACTATTAACTTAATTATGTTATCCATTTTCATTAAATGTGACACGCAGACTTACATAAAATATAAAGATATGTTGCATAGATATCTAAATAAGTACATTTTTTACGCTAAAAGTTTAAACCCTCGCATTTCCCTTCCTATAAGGTTTAGAGACATAATACTAAGTTTATTTTTTTAGCTCCGCGCTGTATTCCACGCAAAGCAGGATTAGCATCGTCGGTAACGTTGTATTAAGACACTCGCGTAGTGGGACTCCACACTTTTATTCTTTATTAATATAGATATAATTTTACAATAATTAGGCACTACAAAAACTCATTCGTCATAGTTATAACACACTTAAAAAATATTTCTTGAATAAAAAATAATTTCCTCCAATTAAGATGGAACTCACAACCTGTCAAATTACAGTCAAACGCTTGTGTCCCTGCACCACGACAAGCCTCCTAGACAGATGGGATTAAGAGTGTCGCTATAATAAAAGGATATAAAAAAAAACCCAATTGACACAAAAAAGTAAACAACAAACCAAATACCGCATTAGAATTAACAGTCGGCACCTATTTATATTTAACAAGGCTATCTGATTGGTTGAAGAAAATTAAAATTTATTAATAAATAACATAAAAACTCGTTGTGATACATTGCCTAGCTTGAAATATAAATAGATACTTATTTGCATTTTACCTATTGAGTCATATTTACCTATATTGTACCTACGTACTCTTTTATATATATTTTATTGTCTATTGTATACTTTACTAGTGGCAGTGACTAGTCTCAGTGTGGTACTTTGCAATAAACTGTCTAAATAACTTTTAAAACCGTTTTGTTCATGGTTTAGAAGAAGTTCGGTAGGATTTCGGCAAGGGACAAGAACATGTAGGTTACGTACCTTTACCATTTGCGTCCAATACGATAATTCTTACGAATTGTCTTCAGGTAGCGGAAATTTGTAAAAATCTCCCTACAGGAGAGAACATAATAAATTGTAACAAAGTATAAGAATTTCGACGTAGCTTGATAATAACGTATGGCTTAGTTGGTCAGAGCGCTTGGACGGTGTCCAAGAAGCGCGGATTCTGCTATGCTAAAATTTTTGTACATTTTTAAATTTAAATTTAGCCAAGTCCAAATTTCTAAACTTTCGAATTATAATATTTTTGTAATTATTATTGTAATGATAATCATGATATACCTTTTTGAAATCCTTCTATTGAGCCCTTTAATGTGATCCCAATATTGTAGTATTTGAAGATCGCACAGCCACCATGTTTAATATTTTTTAACATCTCTTATCTAAAAAGGAGAGCGAAACGATATTGTCGACTATTATGAGTCATAATTCTTTTCACATAAATATTTATTATGACACTAAATTTTGTTTTTACCTTCGCCCATATCTCAATAAACAATGCAATTTTAATTACGTTTTCAGTGCCACACCCCGCATGGCACGTAGCGACATTATGGGATCAAGGCTTAGCATGGAAAGTACAAATCCGTTTGATGAAGCACCCATACCGCCTGTACGGTCTTCACGGCGAAAGAAAAAACGCGCGCCTCCACCACCCTCTAGCCTTGCAATTAATGAATCCGTAAGTCATCAACTCATTTAAGTTAATGTATAGGTTCCGATAAAATTTTAAATTTTAAATTTAATTGATGGAAATTGTTAAACAATATATATTACATATCTTCATACAGGTAACCAGCGAAACTTTGGAACTCAACATCACAGAAACTGATGATAGCAAAAATTCTAACATAGCAACAGACGATGATTTGGACAATATGAATATAAAAGTCGAGCTAAAAATCATTGAAGATGAAGAAAATGTTAAGATTAAAAATGAGCCTAGTCCTGAAACAAAACAAATTGATAAAGCCGAAGTAGATGAAGAACACCTTAAATTTGATGTCGCAAATGAAAACACCAAAGATTTAGAAAATAATAACGATGAAAAAATAACGATCGACGACACGATTGAAGTTCGGTCAGAATCGACACGGGATATCACTTCTGGAGAACCGTTTCCCAAAATAGATATAGTAAAATATAGAAGAAACTCTAGTGTCAACGAAGACGATATAAGACTTCGTCGGGGTAATTTAGAAGACTTTCATCCGCTTTCGAACAAAAGGAGTAAGAGTCTAACAAATACTTTTGATGGAAGCTACAACGCTTGTGATATAAATTTAAATACAAATAATATAGATATCAATAGCAACGAAGAGCCTCAAAAAGTTGTGTGTAAAATTTACGACGACGCGAGAAAGGACAGCGTTGATAATTCTATATCAAGTACTGAAAGAGATTTTCAAGAAATTGATAGGGCAACTAGAGAGCTAGAGAGGGAAATAAATAAACTTAATACTGCTTTAATTGAAGATGACTTAAGTTTTGATACTCGCTTATCAGTATCTGAAATTAGGCAAAAGTTTGACAGAAATGGTGCAAATTCACCAAATCCTATCCCAAAACCAAGGAGAAGTCACTATGGTGAAACCAATACTAGCAATACAAATGGTAATATAATAACATAGACGATATTATAACATTTAAAAATAATACATCGAATAATAACTGATTGAAATCAATAAGGCACAAGAATCATTAACAATGAGTGTACAATCTTTGGTTTCCTAAATTAATTCAAATTTACACGAAATATGCCCACATTTATAAAATAATATGTTACTGCATATAGGTATATTGCATTTTACAGTTAATTTATTAATAAAATATACATTTAAAATTTTTTGTAGAGTATTTGGATCTCAAATATTTATTTATTAATATTAAAAAGTAAATGTTGCTATGAATTATGAATAGTTGGCAAATACCAAAAGAGAAATGTTACCAGAGAAATAATTTATGCCAATAAGTTTAATCGTTATCAAATGTATTGTTGTAAAAACTTTTATTAAGACACTAAAAAATGAAGTATATTATTGTTTAAAAATAAATATTCCTATTTTAATATAAAAGTTAAAGTGAATGTATTATATTATATAAACTGACACATTTCTACAACGCTTTAAAGTAGGACAATAAGTTTTAAATAATCTTTAAATTAAGAGCATATAAGGTAAAGCATGTGAAACCTACTTCTAATTTTTTTAATGATTGTCGTGCTTGCCGTTCCAAATAGTATTAGTATTTTTTTGGCTCTAACTAAGTCACAATCCGTAACGTTTCATTCAATTTTCTATAGACTTCCATTGAAAATATCGTAATGAATAAATTTCATAATAACAATAAACTTTATGTGATAAGATCGTCATAATTCGATAAACTATAATATAACTGTAAAACAATGTATTTCGAAAGGCCGCTAGCCCGCTTAACATACGATTCCGAAAAATAGCGACACCTACCTATAAAAAACACAAGTATAATACTAATATATCAATAACATTTTCGTTAGTTATAAGGTGTTAAATTCTTTAACATGTAAAGTGAATACAATAGTTTTATGAAAACGAATAAAAGTTTCACCAATTTCGGACATAGTTAATCGTTTTTGTCTTTCTCTAATATCATCGCAAACTTTATAGAATAGATTTTTTCAAAGATAGCTAATTCTAAATCAGCAACCAAAATTATTTTATGTCCGTAATCCTTATTCATATTCATGATATTAACGTTCGACATTTAAGTTGTGGTATAAGTATAAGTAGATGTGTTAAATAAAAAAATAAACCCGAACCGGTCAACAGGTGCTTACAAGTTGACGAAATTCAATTGCAGAAACCACTATATAGGTAAAATAAGATTAAATTGAAATAATAAAACAAAAAACTCGATAGGAACTGAAGGCGATTAATGGCTCACTGCCTGCTAAATTTGAAATCGTTCCCCGACCGTATATTGGTTTCTGCGAACCTCTGGTTGGGAACCACAGGATAATACTGTTACACCTTTTCTAAAATTACCTATATACTTCTCAATTAATTTTGCCATAATAAGTATAGGTGTAGGAGCAAATTGTGATAACTTGATACACATCACTGTATTGTGCTTATTTTAATCTTATAAAATATGCTAATGCTTAAAAGACGTAATATAGTTTTTTACCATTATACTTTTTTATAACATACTTTACTAATAAAATAATAACAAAAAGGTAACTTTACGCGCTAAATTATTACTATTTAAAGTTTAAGTTCATAAAAGAAACTTTGATCTAAAATAATAAAATATTAATTACTATTATGCACCAAAATAATTTAACAATTTTCTATTGACATGTTTAAAAACACTGAAATGAAAAAAATAATTTTGTTTGCTTGAATATATGCAGAATAAAATGAATTTGAGGTTTAAAATGGTGAATCTGATGCATTTAAGTATTGAATTTAGTTGAAAACCTAAATACAGTGATGTCAGTAAATTACTAAAATATATGTAAAAAGTGTGCAATGCTAAAGTTTATTTATATTTAGATATTAGCGGGGATGTTTATTATTTATATATTATTATGTTAAATTGTTGGATAATAAAATATTTCTTTACATTCACTGAGTAAACATTTATTTAGGTTTTTTTGTTTCTTATAAGATAATATTTACAAAATAAAAACAAAACAAACATTGATATATAAAATGGTATGTAAAATATCATTTTGATATGTAAAATAAGTTTTTTTTATGCTATGATAACATAAGTAAAGCTATTAATATTATAATGACTGGTGAAATCTATTTATTATGTAGAATCTTATACAACATAAATCAGCTTCATGCTTTATCCCATACAGTAGAGCTGGCAGTTGGGAACTACTGTTAATACATCCTATTCCAGTGAAGGAGCTCTGTACTATCTTCTCACCAGATAACTATTCAGTCTCTGAGGATAGTAAGACACTGCCCCTTAACAATGGTGGTTTCTAGACATTTATATAAGTATAAATAAGTATATTGATAGACATTATGGTTGGGATTATCATCATATTATTGCAAAATTACATAATTGTTAAGTCGTGGCCTTTTATATTTAATAAATCTTGGTAGATTTGAAAGGGCAGTGGACACCAATACTTTGTAGTCTTTAGGAATGTTGACCTGCTGCCTTGCCTGAAATAAAATTCAATTAATACTATGTCAGTAAAAATATTTTATAAAAAAAATTGTATTAGGTTTACACTCAGCTACATAGCTGTATCCTGATTACAGCACGGTAGAAAATAACTCACAATACATAACATTAATAAAAATGACATATACAAGTTAACAGCTTAACAACAAAATATAAAAGAGACAACTTTAAAAAATTACCTTGCTCTTTATCGCTGGTAGTAAAAGTGCCAATTTTTCAACTAAATTAACTCTTGCTGCCAACTCATCAGTATCATCTTCTGAATATAGGTCAACTAAAGTATCTATAGCTTCTGCTATCACCCATACTTCACTCTCTTTTGCCGCTTGCTCAATTATGAACTCCGTAATAACGCAAACAACATTTGAAGTTGTATCATTTAAAGTACTAAATAATAATAGTGACAAGCTTCCAATCATTCTTATAAGATTTGCTCGTATTTCAGCTACTTGGCATTCTTTTATGCCAGTTAATATTAACTGTAAAAAATGTTGATTTTTTTAGCTTAGTATTAATTAATTAACACACTTCCTTTTCCCATGCACCAGACAAATTTTCTTGATAAAGAACATTACTCTAAGCTGCACTTAATTTTTTTACCAGAGCAGGGAAATTAAAATTAATCCCTCAAGTGTAATCGAACTCAAAACTCTCACTTTTACATTCAGATGCTACCGCTTTGACACAATGTATTAACAAATTTAAGTATCTCTTCGAAAAATATTTTTATTATTTTTAAGCAAATATATATTTACCACTGTCAAACATAACAGTTTCGCACGTTTTCCTTAATAGAGAGGTTGGCTTAGAAAATCTATTAGTCAGATAGACATTAAATGTTGAGAACTTAATGCAGTGTTTTGTTTTGGCAGAACACAGAAACGATTGTAATTCATTAATCCGAATTTCCCCCATTTGGATTAATGCGTTACAAATTAGTATGAATGAATTACAATTGTTAGTAACACATACACATATGGTTGGTTTACTAGCTTGCTGGAAGCCATTTCTACTCATACATTGTTATACTATTCAACAATATAAAAAAAATCAAAATTAACTATATTCCATATAGTAGAAAATACAAATTAATTTTCGAAATAGTTATAACTTTCTATAGTGATAGTATTTTATAAATGGTTTTTGTGACCTTCTGCTTGATAAGCTTTTACCTGGTTACAATCTAACCCAGTAATATGTATAAATTAAAAAAACGGCAATAATATACTACCTCAATGTCAGACAGAGCTAACTCTTGGAAAAGATTCTTTTCAGGATAGATTCCATTTATTTTTAATTTTATTTTATCTAGTGCAGCTCTCATGACTGCTGTTGCTGCTTCTAAAAGATCAAAGTTCTCTGTATTTTGCTCAAATACCATTTTTCCTGCTTCTACCCATATTTTGTAAACACCATCTACACCACCAAAATTGTCTAATGGTAATGTCAATAATAAATTGTTTAAACATAGCAATGATCGAGTGTGAAGATTTAATAATCTGGAAACATAAGTTATAAGAAAATATAGTATTTATTAGCTTCACACAGCATATAGCAAGGTAGGCAGGCACCTTTCAAGTTTTGAGCTATTAAGTAACTCAATTGATATTTGAGGCCTGTCGTGGCGCAGCGGCACAGGCGTGTGACTGTAACCAATAGGTTCTGGGTTCGATCCCCAGTCGAGGAAATGAAATATTTAATATTTTCAATTTAAATATTTAATGTTTCATTTCTTCGCTCTGGTAATAAGGCAAAGCGCGGCGTTGAGTTCCGCCACTCAACACGCAATGCCTTAAATTCGACGGAAAGTGGGGAACAGAAGTAGAACGGAGTGTCTTAACATTAGGTTCCCGGGTTCCCTCTACCTATCCTGCCTCGTGTGGGATACAGCGTGAAGCTAAGAAAGAATTGATATTTCTACCAGCTGGCTTATTTACCCTTACAAAACAGTCTACTTTCAAGTCAGAAGGTATTCCAAGTATTCCACGATTGCCACAAACATGGTAATAGTCTCTATGGTAAGACAAAGAGCAAAATTGAGTTCTGCTTACTTATTAAGTAAGTATGTGGGGTGTCTTGGGTCTCTGTGCCTATCTTACTATATGCAGTATATATTGTGACTGAAAAAAAATTATTATATAAAATAAAAAAATGTATTCAAATATATAATACTAACTTTTTATATACTACTTTTGTCCCATCATATTCTTTTAATGTTAAAAGCACATTTTCAGAGAGCATTTGACATCGAGCCCACACTTTTTCAAACATATCATAAGAAATGAATGCCTCTAATATTATAGATGGTAATATGTCTTCAGAGGGCATTGATTCTTCTTTACTTGGTTCACTAATTTCTGGACTGCTCATTGCTTCTGGTAGATCATCTGTTTCCTCACTTTCAGATGTTTCATGTTCTTCTGATGAACTTTCATCACCTGTTGTAAAAGAAGAAATTCCTTAGCATTCTATGAATTCATTCTATTGGTGACACAGGTTGGATTTACTGGCTAAGTTAGAGCAATATCTGAGACTTACAACCTGGGTGTACTTTTTAGGAGCCCTTTTTTATGTAAAGATATTTTAATAAAAATATTTAATAATATTCCCCATTTTTATCTGTCAATGTTTTTAATAGCAATCATAGCCATTGCTGCATTGTCTTTCTGGCATATGACTGGTATTCAATTCAATTACAACTTGTGCGATTTATTTATTTCCAATGGGGAAACAGTGTTTTACAACTAAGTTTCCTCTGCATATCTGCTATATCTGGGACATGGAAAACAAGTTAAAATGACAAGAAAAAAAAATATTAAAGTTAAAACACTCACTTTCACATGAACAAATGTTGGCTACAATTTCAAGTGCTCTTTGTTGAGCATCTAAAACTTGCAAAATAGATTTAATTTGTTTCTCCAACTGTAGATCGTCTTTACTTTTAGGAGCTTCAGCTTTTTCTGATGTATCACTCGATGGAACATTGCGTGATAGTTGGTTACAAGCCAATTGATGATTTACTGATAATACCTTTGTTAATGTCCCAAGTATCTGATTCATAATGTCCAAAGGTAACATATCAATATTAGCTTCAGTAAAATTTACAATGACTCCACTTGCAAGTACTTTTATAAGTAAAATTGATGGGTCACTACTTTCGAGACATAAAAGTCCTTTCAGTTGCTTTTCTGAAAAATTCTTTACTTTTTCAACAGCTAATTTGTTGTCCTCAACTACTACAAACAGACACTGTACAATGACTGTAACAATATCAGGTCCAAACGTAGGTAAGTCTAAGAATCTTGGAAAGAATTCTAGAATTTTTGAATTTCCGAGATATTTTACAGCCAAATCTAAAATGATAATAATTTAAAAATAATTAATGATGATGAGATTAAGTAAGAAAAAAAAACATTTGATAAATTGCAAAACTTTCTGTTACCTGAACTTTCACATAAATTTAGCAAAAGATTTGCACACTGAATAAAGGTATCAATATCTTCACTGTTAGTATTAGAGCTGGTGTCTGGAGTCCAGGTTTCAGCATACTAAAAAATTATAAAAAACTGTGACCTTAACACTTAAACCTTTAGAATAAATTTAACATTGAAGATGAATAAACCACGTACCTGGTGAAAATAAGTCATTAAAGGTGTCATAACATCATGCTCCATTAGAATAACGCACATATCGAATGTAGTAGAAAGATTTCTGAGTGAACCAGCTGCAGCATTCCTAACAGGCGAAGCATGGTCAATGATGAGTGGAGCAACAATTTTTATCAAGTTACGATTAATCATTTGCTGTAACGTCTCAGAATGTTCAATTAACATCGCAAACGACTGTAGACCGCAAAATTTTTCTTCGACGTTTGCAGTCTGAAAGAAAATAGTTTTGATTAATAAATATTTTCATCGATAAATTTAAAAAATATTAAGGAATGAGAGCTAATGCACCTGCAGTTGATCAATTATTGTCTGAATTGCATTTTCTTTGGAGTCTTCAAGAAACTCACTATCTTCTAGGTCGCTTGATACATCGCTAGTTGTTTTATTTTCTTTGCGTTTTCTCACTTTACCCATTTTTTTTATATTAAGCAATAATAGTAACCTATAATACAGAAATCCACACCCCGCAGGTGTTTTATATGATCATAGATAAAATATAAAATAACATGTTGATGGCTTATGTCATTGACGTTACACAACTGTCAGTTATGTCATAGTCAAATTAGAATATAGCTTAAACTTTAAAAAAAAATCTAAAAATATCAAATAAAAATATTGAAACTGAATATAAAATAATGAAGAAAATAAAATAGTTACTTAAACTAAAAAGCCTAAAATTTTAAGCCAATATTTAATTGAGTACATAAATCAAAAATTGCATCTATTGGTGTAAATTGAAAACAGTTTTTCATTTATATTCCAAAATTTAATGTCGACTTTATTTATAATTGTTGTGTTTTTTTATTATTTCCTTAGTACAGTAGGAATCATATTGTATAAAAATATATTTTCTTATCTGTCCTATAATGTATAAAAAAGACATATTACCTGTAGTTTATTTTTTATCAACTTTTAGTACGGAAATGGATGGCAATAGCAATGGCAAATATGGTCACGAGTTTCTATAAAGAACGTTAATACATCAGCACCCGGATGTTCGAGCTTTGTTCGGTATTTATTTTGGTAAATCTTATTTTGGAAATTATATTTAACTACAAATAATATGTAAAAAAAGAGAAATAATAATTGAATTCGAATCATCTGGACGCGAACCTTTCTCTGGGTCGGATACCTCTTAATTTACCATCGAAGCTATTATAACTTAGTAAAATGCAACGAAATTTACTTTTTTATTCTGATCACATTCTGAAACAATTCTTCACTGCCCGAAAACAGGAGACAAAACGACATTTTCTGGAACCCTATCAAATAAATTTTATGAAAATCGTTAGAGACTTTCCTGAGATTCAAATTTATATTCATGCGATCAAATGTTATATAATAACAAAAGATTCATCCGTGTAAAGACGTAAAAACTTCTAGATATTTAGAATTAGTTTTTACTATTACAGTTTTGTTTTATTGAAAATAGCGTTACACTTCATGTATTGCCTAACCCTTACAGTAAGGGAGTTGAAGGAATAAACAACCCTTAAACTCTTGGTGTCTATTAAATATATCTTTAAAAAAATTAAAATGGACATGGCCTTTCATAACTTATTAAAATATATTTTTGTACGAAGAAAATAACTTTATCGTTAAGGGTTGATAACCCTAACTGTTAGGTTATCAACCCTTAACGGTAAAGTAAAATAGTGAATTTTTTCTCTTAACTTTTCTGTAAAAGTTAGAGAATAAAGGGTCTTTCACTATTTTGTACAAAAAGAAGTACAATCATATTAAACACTTAATTAAATGACATTAAATGACGTTATTATTCACACAGCGTGCAGAGGGGCAGTGAGTGACAATAAAAAAAATCTACCATTTCTCATTTGCAACGCAAAGGATCACGTCAGACTTTCAGCTTAACTTAAAAATTCACTAACCTTATAAAATATCAAAAAGAGCAGTTCGGTCCTTTCGTTCGGACCTACTTTTTATACTCATTTGAATGATATACAGTCACAGATAGTTGTAACTTGTTAGCTGCCTTAATGTTTTAGTTCTTTTTACTTAATGATCTATTCAAAAATATAACGTGCTATTCCCATACCCAAATTTTGCTAATATTTGCATACCAACATTCAAAAATAAGAAAAATATAACAAAAATCAATGTAGGTACATATTTAATTATTGTTTATTTATTGTTGAAGTTGTCTTGTATCTTCACGAGTATAAATAAAATCCCATAATTAATATAAAATAAAGACGTACATGATGAAAATTAAAGTATTAAATATTTCATTTCCTCGAGGCGATTAAACCTGCAACATGTCGCGCTTAAAGACGCACGATTGTGCCCCTGCGCCACGACAGACCTCTATTAATTATGTAATGATATTTTTATTTATATGTTCTACATTCATATCTTATATAGATAAATACACTATTCCGTTATCGATTTTAAAAAGGGAAAATTTAGACGTTTGTTATTTACATAATTAATAATTAGCCAGATCGATTGGCCTTACAAATATTGCATGCAGTGGTGCCCAGAAGACGTCAATCATATAAGCAAAATTTAACAATATTAAAATAATATTCATTCATCACGTTAAAATGATACTAAACGATAGTTTGGTAAAACAGAAAAAAGTATTAACACTACATATTTTATTATACTTGTCTCATTTTAATTCTGATTAAATATGAATTACAAATATATGTGTAAGTACTCGAAATGTATTGTATAATAAGAACGAGAAGACAATAAATCATGCTATTATATTAATATAATATTTATACACACATTTAGATTTTTTTAAAGAATGCCTAATGACGTCACTAAAGTGCAATGAGGGTTCCGGACGGCGCCCAGTAGCCGCCTCTGAAGCTTTCTTCATAAATCAAAAAGTTGTTTTTATGACTTATCGACGCATAATCGGGGCGGCTACTGCAAAGCCGACGTATCACGCGCGTCCGTCTACACCCTTATTTTACGTATATTAACAGAGTCATTAAAATTTAAAATTCTTTGTATCATAAAATTCATAAATCGTATGATTGTTTGTCGTATGAGAGCTATAACTGTTATGAGTCGAATACTGTCAAACTTTTTTAATATAGGTATGTAAATCAGATTACAGTAGAATTATAAAAAAATGCGAAATATAAACACTTTAGGTTTCTTATAGCTTATTACTAAGATAGAAACGGATACATAAAATAAAAGCTTTTATACTAAAACCTGCCACAATGGTGTATAATTTACGATGTGCATTAAAAATTCATAGCCTCACTATTTTCATTAGTGGTAGAAACGCATTACTAGATGGACGTGGTATATGCACGTTACGTTGGCGGCACGACGTGTCAGCACATATACTTCGTCTAATTGCACCCCCGCGGAGTGATGGATGGACCGCGCCACTGTCCCCCGTCCCGCAACCCCCACGCGGCGTACCCCACTAACACAAGGGTTGTTCCCAGAAATTCCATTATCGTCCGTCTCGTTTTATTTGACAATACACCGCCTGTTAACATTCGTGCAGAAGGTTTTTGGAATTCAACAACAAATGTACTGACATTATAAAAATATATTGTACTTAACAACAAAACAAATACTTCTAAAGAATTATTTAAATAACGAATATTAAACAATTATGCACTAATTTGTCTTGTTGTTGTAAAAAATAGAAAATTAAACATATTATAGGGTTATAGTAAGAATAAATAGAATTTGAAACTTTAACCTTTAAGTAGGCCTGTCGAGGCGAAGCGGCACAAGCGTTGTAAACAATAAGTTTTGGGTTCGATCCCCGCTCGAGGAAATGAAATATTTAATATTTTCAAATTAAATATGCAATGTATTCATTATGAAAATTGAAAACGTTTAATAGGCCGCGCTTTGCCTCGCTCGACAAAGCGCGGCTTTGAGTTCCGCCACTCAACAAGTCAACACACAATGCCTTAATTTTGCAAGAAAGTGGGGAATGGAAGTGGAAAAGAGTGTCTTAACACTAGGTTCCCAGGTTCCCTCTGTCTACCCTGCCTTGTGCGGGATACAGCGTGAAGCTGAGTGAGTGAAACTTTAAATTGTTTTAATTTTTTAATAGCAGAGTCGAGAGTATTATGTTACAAAAATTAAAGCAATACGTTTTATACTCCCCTCAACTTCACATTTACGAAACAATAGATTGACGTGTTCTTGATTTTCCTATTCATAGTTTTATAAAATCAGTCAATCCATATAGTTTATTCAAATAAATGTTCAATATTTTTTTTATTGTATATGTATCAGAAATTATCACTTCGGTTAACACAAGTTTTATAACAAACACATTCATATAGAAACATTCGTTCATTTAATTCATGTCAAATCATATTATATTTATTTATGTAATAAGGTACTTTTTTTTTTAATATTATATGTGTGGGCATCGATCACAATTCTTGAGATAGGGCTTTACAAAGAGTCGGGGAAGGTCGGCAATATATATTGATTACACAAGTCTAAAGAAATTCACCTCTTTCGTCATAAGAAAGGAAAGGAAACTGAAAAAACGTCAATATTTAGACAGATTCGATTATAACGCAGACCGGACGTGATTATGTTACTACGGCGCTAATAATTGAAAAGAACAGGATGAGATTTTCAACGCAATCGTGCTAACTCGTTTGTTCCTAGTCTTACCTTGTCAAAACAAAATACAAAAAGCAATCGTATTACTTCATTCGAATGTGATCGATTGAATCGGAAACTGACTAGTTGGTTTTCAATGCTACTCCAATTTTGCATTGAATGGATCCAGGCATGCTTCCGTAGCATTATATGAATCTATTGTTAAAGACTCGCTGTTTATCTCTCAAGTTACACCCTTATTAACTACATGGCTCACGAGACTCAAATTACAAAACCGAATACATAATAGATATCCAACTGAAATATACTATATCTATTCAGTGTTCCGATATATATATATACATATATATATATATATATATATATATATATATATATATATATATATATATATATATATATATATATATATATATATATATATGTGTGTGTGTGTTTATACCATTTCAAATTTATAGTTTATGCCTTATACATCAGTCATCAACAAATCAGTTTTCGGAAACGTAAACTTTCAAACAATATGTACACATAGTTTCTTTATTTGCTATGCATTTGCTTATCTTATGAATAATCTTAATTTTTTGGTATGATGGAAAAGTTAGGTAAATACAATTACTCACTAAGGGTCTACTTCACCGTTCCCACCCCATGGCGCCGTGTAGTCGGCTTATGGGGCTGGTAAGTATCCGTCCAAATAAACCTTGCCGGATGTTATTCGTTTTCTTGTGTACAATGATGAGTTCCTAATATCTTCACGGAGAATTTTATTATTGTAAGTTAGTCAATTTTTACGGTAAAAAGCCTAATGAGATGATTTTGTTGTCGTCTGTCTGTCTGTCTATCAAGACAAGCTTCATGGTCTTCAGATTGTTTAGAGATATTTAGCTGAAATGAATATCAAATATTACAAAATATAGCTTAAGTTTAGACAATTAAAAAATAAGAATATTTGTACATAATATTTACAGCACAAAGTATTTATAATCGTTTATTGACACTAAAATATATGTAATCGTTTATTGAAACTAAAGTACTTATTTATAACCGTCTAAATTCATTAAGTGTATCAGTATTAAGTATAAAAACCTTAGACGAGTGTTTTATTTGTTCGCGTTTAAGCATAATAATTCTTTCAACGTCTACGTGGGGCTGTTATTTCTTCCTTTATTTACATTACAGCAATGATTTTGGGCTTATTTACACAAGTTGATAGATAAAAAGCGATAGCGAAGCGGTGCTCTTGTCATGTAAAAGAAAACAAAATAAATAAAGAGATACGGCTCTTAAAGCGTTTGTGTAACAGGGGTAGCTTTGATAATGCAAACAGCGGTGACACTCAAATTAGATAGTTTACAGGTACGTAAAATTATTATTTTACACATTAACTTGTTCATATTTCCGAGATATTGTACTCGTATATGTTATGGCGTTTGAGTTTGGAGTGAGTTAGCTAGGCTTCATAGGCCTTCATAGGCGTTTATTTAGATAAAGTACAGCCTATGTAAGCTTCTTTAAATATGAATGGCCTAATAAAAACGAATATAAATGAAATATGTTTAACTGCACTGCGTCATAATGGACGTACTTAACATAAATCAATTTCAATTTCCAAGCTGAACGTTCCCCACGGTTGATCGAACTCCCTCGCTATTTCCCCAATTTATTTGCAGCGTTTAATGGAAAATCTATAGACATATACTACGATATTCGATGAAAACATTGACATTTTTTATTGAGCTTGTTAAGAATATGTATAATGTTATTTTAATTGCAACATGCTTATACGAATACAAATATTTATAATTATGGCGGCTTTTAATAATCATAATAAACAATAAGCCTTAATCATACTGTATCTAATTGTAATACTGAACAAATTTGTTATTTTATAGTAATATTTCCGCAACTCAACACACAATACCTGAAATTCGGCGGAAAGTGGGCAACGGAAGTGGAACGGAGTGTCTTAACACTAGGTTTACTCAGCCTCGTGCGGGATACAGCGTGAAGCAAAAAAAATCTTGTATTTTGTTTAAGTGTGAATGAAAGAAAAAGTAAAGCCTTTAAACACCTTATAATAACGACAGTTGTAATTTTCACATGTAACGGTTCTAATTTTAATATTAAAGCAATATTTCCCACTTGAGGATTATTCTGGGATACTTGTGGCGTACTGTATGAATAAAAATTCGGCAAAAAATCGACAATTACCAAGTCTCACAGCTCTGCTCCTCTCTTCCCATTATAAATGTGGTAGAGGTGATGACGGGACTGTAGTTGGTTGGATCGGAACTTTTTTATTAGCTAAAATAGATATGCTAACACCGATGTCAGCTCAGGAGCGTTCGACTTATAGATATATAAAGAAGACAGAACTCGCCTAACAGCTTTTAATGAACTTAACGTCACCCATTGAGCTCTGACACATGCTCTGAAAATAGTTTAGTTGGCGGCGTTGTTCCTCGATCATCCATAGTCGAGTTCAAGGCAAAGAGAGCGCCTAAAAGATGGGCTTTTTCTTTCGCCGTTGACACTCTTGCGCGGCCACATCGTGCTTGCAATTACGTTGCGTTATACTTGAGCAAGGACTAAGCACTCTCTTTCCTGCCCGCCCGATCTCGCTGTTAAGGCCAAGAGGGCTAACAGCAGTAACACACACGCACATATGTCTGCACTATGTCCGACCAATTACAAGACTAGACTGGCTAATCTCTGCAACGAGGTGTAAATCAGGGAGGTAGAGATCCGATCACGATTACAATTTCAAACATGATGTTATACTGTACCTAATGTACGGTATAATTTCAGAACAATAGCGTCAGCGTGTAAATTAATCAATACACAACAAATTTGGTAACTTGCTTGCAATGCATGTAAGTATACATACATATATTTAAATTGTACGTTCTCAGAATGTCGGAAATAGCGCTTCCGAGTAACACTTAAATCCGATGTCTTGTACAGACATCATCTCGTGCTATTTTATTTTTATTTATTTATATCTTCAATTAATTTTAAATTCAACGAATTTAATCCTAAATTTGTATTTCAAGGTTTGATAATAGTTAGATATTTTTTATTTATAATAAGAGAATCTTTTAAAAATATAGCTTTAATATACTAATATTGCAAACCTGATCTATGTCCCCTTTAAATTAAATTTACTTTTAATTAAAAAAGTAATAAACCATCAATATTTTCATCAACAAAAACTTGAATATTTCTTTTTATTATTTAAATATCTCGACCTCCTTCTTTTATACATATAAACAGATTGAACTTTTGCTCAGTGCCTCCGCAGGTGTGCGTGGTAAATGGAGAGCGGATTTACGTTTTCTTCGCTCTTCAGAGTCGGACCTTTGCATTGCGGCATCGTCAACGACGTGCGCGGCGGTTGCGGCCAGATCAAAGCGCAACGCCGCGAGGGTCGACGCACGCGGCTCTCGATTCTCGATCGTCCCGCTCCCCTCATCCCGCCCCACATCCACACAACAATATCTACGGTAACTACGGTCGATTCATTCCCTCGACACGACCCGATCGGCGTCGGCGCGCGCAAAATACTCTCAAAGAAAACCTACCATCAGTGAACCGGTTATTGTTTACAAACGAACAGCGCATAATGGTTGTAAATTACTCGGACGAAATATCCTAGCATCATTCTTCGAAATGTATTCCTTCCGCATAATTTGACAGCGAACTAAGCCGCTTAAAATAAATGGGTACCTACAGCACGGAAAACGACTTTTGATTTAAGTTTTGATTTTAATCCTTGAATCGTTAACGGTTAATGCTTTTATAAAGTAGATTACAGAACGTTGCCATGGGCTTAAAACTTTTAAAACTCCCTACGAGATAAATATGATGATTCATTATGAAATGACTGCATTGTTAAAATTGTTTTCGATATATTTTTTCATTAAGAATATAGTTGGTTGGTTGGTTGTATAGTTACTTTTTAGAATAGACTATAAAGAAATTAGTGTAAGCACTATTGAAAATCAGTATTGCAATTCATTATAAGGAATTATCGTTATAAAAAATACAATACATATGTATATCCAAATTGCAGTTAGGTTCTAAAAATTATGTATGTTGTCTTTTTATTTCGTTTCTTTAGATATTCTTCAGAATTCTTATACCTAAGCTGGCTGGCTGGCTGGCTCAATTCGAAGGTACTTTTAGTTATATAATGTACAATTGTAATTGTACACTCAGGAAACAATTAATGTTTTAGTTAAATTTTCTCTGACTCGGTTCTCCTTCACAATCTATGGAAAATGCGTGAAGATAAAAATGGTACGAAGGAGAATTTGACACACTTACATAAAATTCTTACGTACCATTTTACATTATATGTCAAAAGGTTAAGTACATTATGTACTTGCATTAAGCGATTTATAAGAAATTTCTCATTAGTCCAAGATAGATAGCAAAATATACATAATTACCACTTTTATATACATTAAAATATTTAAATAGAAAGACTTTTTAAGGTATCTTGCCATATCTGCATTAATCATTAATGTGTTATATTATTTAACTTAGTATATTAATCTATTTTACTTATTATTATTGCCCATTTACTTACTACGTTGACTATAAGCGCTCGGTGGAGGATTCGACTTCCAATCGTGGCAAAATTTAATAGTGTCTTAAAATTAAATTGTCATATTCCCTCTGCTATATTATAAATAAATTATAAATTATCAAAGTATGTTATTTCCTTTCTTAAAAAAATGAAAAAAAGTCAATAGAAAATATTTAAATTAATTAAAAGCAGGGTAATGGTCAAATGGAATACATTAACATAGAAGGCTAGTAGCTAGCGGCTAAAGACTTGAAGCACGAAACACTGAATTAAATTAATTACCGGGCAGAGCTTGGCGGGCTCGCCACTCACTGTCTTTACAACATAATTTGCACTTTACGCGGCAAGATCAAAGGCCCGGCCGGTTCGATGGCGGTGCCTTTGATCACGGCGAGCCTTTGAAATGCCGCCTCTGCAGACATTGCCTCGAAATAGTCAAATTTGGACATTTTTTGTACTCGTCCAGCATTTAGCATCTTTTAATATTATTATAAACAGATTTTTCTGTATTAAATCCAAATATTTAGGTACTTAAGTAGTACGTATAAATAACAAGTATAGAGATAGATCATCTAGCTTAGAAACAAACGCCACTAAGTTAGTGTTTTAATGTGCAAAAAAACATACATGCGTGTTGCCATTACTGCATACTTGTGACTCGCCCGCACACTAAGCAGTCAACTGATCGGGCGATCAATATTACATATATCAATTGACTTTGTAATACAAATGTCTGTCCATATACGAGCATGCGTGAAATGGCGACGCTAGCAAGTTGTGTATGAAACGGCACGTCCATTCTATAACGTGTTTAAGGCATTCATGCATATTGATCGATAAATAATAAAATGTACTAATATTTTAAATATAAAGAAACACATTATATTTTATGTAATATATTCTTATTATTTGTTTAGTTAATATATATGAAAAATACAAAGACTTAAAAAAATAAAGCTTAGCTTTAGCATCCTGAATTAAAATATGTATATTTTTTTTCTAATGTTGCTTTTGTTGTGACGACATAGACTGAAATGACAAACTGTGTATCATCTGATTAACTAATTTGTATGTATTTGTGAGCACAGTTTAGGAGCGTTCAGTTTTAAAGTAAAGACCAGAATATATATATATATATATATATATATATATATATATATATATATATATATATATATGTATATATATATATATATATATATATATATATATATATATATATATATATATATATATATATATATATATATATATATATATATATATATATATATACGTTCAGTTTTAAAGTAAAGACCAGAATATATATATATATATATATATATATATATATATATATATATATATGTATATATATATATATATATATATATATATATATATATATATATATATATATATATATATATATATATATTCTATATATATAATATGAATAGAGGCCTGCCGTGGCGCAGCGGCACAAGAGTGTGACTGTAACCGACAGGTTCTGGGTTCGATTCCCAGTCGAGGAAATGAAATATTTAATATTTTCAATTTAAATATTTAATGTTTCATTTCTTAGCTTTGGTAATAGGGCATAGCGCGGCGTTGAGTTTAGAGTTCAGCAGAATTTGATGAAATGACTATATTTTTAATCATTTATCAAAAATTTTAGTTTTCGGTGTATAAATATTTAAGTCTTAAGAGTGATAATGTTATTATAACAAGTGATGAGAAAGATAGAGGAATGCTAGTTATATTATAGATTTATATATGTTAGGATTTTCAGTTTAAGGCTATCACTACTATCTATAAGTATAATTTAATTAAATGTCACGGTTTATTTTCTACGTAGCTTATGATTGAATTACTTTCATAATCGCCGGTGTCGTGTACTTGACAAAATGACAATGAGTAAACAATTAAACATCTCCAAACTCTAATATTTTTTGTTCCTAGGTTCCGAGACATCATTAATGGAATAGCGAAACCCGAAGCCGCACTTCTTCATTTTTCACTTTATAAAAACTCCAATATTTATAGCATGAAGGCAGTGACATTTTAATCCAAATGTTTTGTTTTTAATTAGACACGACTTAATATCGTAAAAAAACAACTTGGTATATTCATTGCATTACCAACTTTTTTACATATAGGACCCAATAGACCAACAATTACCTTATTAAAAACGTTATAATTTCGTAAACAACATTCATTCCAATTCTTAATGCTAATAAGTACATTCATCTTTACATCTGCAAGTACATATATAAGTTAAAATAAACAAATATTGATACATAAACTGTATTTAAAATGAGCAGCTGTTCTTTTAATAGATATATATATATACATATATACCACACAAAGTTAACATTTTAAATTTAAAAGGACTTGTATTATACTTACTAGAATTATCTTATGAATAAGAATTCAAGTAAGTCATAACTCTTTAGAGAAAAAGATAATTTATCACAAAACAAATGTTACAAACACTTTAAAATCTAAAGCTTAAGCATAAACAACATAACACCTTTGAAAAGTATCTTTTTTCAGCGAGTTCAACTGCGTCGCAGTATATTAAAATTTGAAAGGCCTGTATTATTTGTGATATAAAACGAAGACATAAAGAGAAACAAGTTTTCAATACATTGATGGTCGAAAGTCAAAAATTGCAGTTAAGCGATGTTAGCAGGTCTCGGCAGCGGTAGCCGACAAAGGGATAAAATATAGAGGTAATTAATTTGATGGCGCGTTGCACGCCAGCGCACCGCGCGTCGACTGCGATGCTATCTGCCTTCCGACTCGCTTGGCCGCTCCGAAACACTTTGTAGCTTAAAGCTATGTTTAAACTATGCTCATGTAAACAAAACTAAAGTAACTTCATGAATGATATATATATATATACTTAGTAGTTTGTACTATTAATTGTATAGTGTGATTATAACGCTATTTACGTCAACACACATGTATAAAATAAAAACATATATATTTCATATTTATAGAAAGACATCTCGTGTTTTTGCGTTAAGTAAATAAAGATTACTAAAAAAATAAATCTAAAAAAAAAAAACTAAATTAATTGTAATGAAAGAAATAAAATCAAACCTCTGTTCATGGAGCTATGGCCGAGACAATGTGGCGTAGGCAGCTCCATCTAATAGCGGTAAGATCAAAGAGTCTAAGATAAGTATCACCGACTATACAGGCCAAGGATCGAAACCCCCTATTTTTGGATAAATTTTAACAGTTTTATTTCTTATCTTAATATTATTTGATATGCAATGCGATAAATATTATCCGCAATCTCTATGGTTCATATTGTATTCTATACAATACCTCGGCAATGTACTATGTGATTTCGATAATCATACCAGTTACCAGTGACATATAATAAACTGTACGGATATACCTACATTTTATGATAAAGTAAACTTTTTCGTAACACGAGCAAAGAAATGCACTGAAAATCATAGTGTGTAAACGAAAGTTAAAAAATTGACACATAAGCCTTACTTATTTTGGGAATAAGCTCTTGATTTATTGACTCTCATGATGGACTCGTACCCAAAGACCGTGTCTTTAATTAAATTAGTATTTAAACTCAATTAGCGACAAACGGACCAAAATTCACAATCTTTCATATGTTTAACTTTAAATACTCGGGACACATTAAGCTCTGAAAACCAACCACCTAAAAAGGACGAGCTGAAATTATTCAAACGGCTGCGATAATCTTCAATGTAAATTCTTGTCAATTTGTCACTATCTCCAATAATGTCACCTCAAAAATAAACCATTAAATCAAACTTGGTCATCCGTTAGAGAGCTGTAATACCTCAACTCAACCTGAGGTATCCTACATACGCATCGCACATACATCTGACATATAACATAACATCCCTCTGTTTTAAGATTTCGTCGGGGAACATTAGAAAATTAGATTACTTATTATTTTTTTACAAACATATATCCTAAAGTCGAGATGTACCTCCTACCTATAGCTATTCATAAAATGGCGCGTGAATTAGAACTGGTTTTGGTCTCGACAGGCGGCTTCTTTGATATAGCTTGTATCGGTAACGATAGTAGTAGCCAGTGACATAGTGTATGCCGACAAAAGTGCCGCGGTAGCATAAAACTACTATAATCGATATTATTCTTTATACTTTATAGCTCTTTGGTCTACCGGCAGTTTGCACTCCCTGTGAGTCCTTTCTCTGTATAGATTATATATGTTATTTTTTAGTACATTTGCTTGTATGTCAAGCACTTATTCATGTTATTATAGTACTGATAGGTAAAAAATAAAAAAATGTTTTTAAAATTACTAGAACTTATCAAGGCAGGGATGCTGTAAGCAAGGGAGGTTTGCTGGAAGGTGTAAACTACGTGCGCGCTTTGTGTTAATGGAAATAACTCACAACCTTTGCACTAAGTCAGGCATGCTCAAATTAAACCATAGTAAAAATAAACGGTATAGAACTTTAGATATGGCTTAATATTAGCAGCCATTCAATCCATATAAAAATTCTACAGACTTTTTTAGCGTAACACTTTGAAACAAATTGAAACGCCAAACCTACGGACAAAATATTTTGTGGTAATTAATCAAATAGACTAGTTTGTAATGTGTGTTTATTATTAAATCGTAAAACTCATTGTGTTTTGTATACTGACTGTGACCTCGCTTTAATTGTCTAATGCCTTTATTGAATTCGAGATTGTGTAGAAAGAAACTAGTAGTAGATGCATATACCTGTAATGCACGTACCTTAAGTACCTATCTAACTTTAATTTTGAGAAAATATGTAGGTATTGAGATGATGATGGCAGGTATTGAGATGATTAAATAAAAAAATCTATTCGACATATAAGATGCATTCAATCAATAAATAATAACAGAATATCTTTTATAAATATATATAAATTTCATGTAAAGAGAATATAATTAGATTCAGCTAAAAAGTTGTTGGACCTTCGTATATTGAAGTGAAATACGTAGAAATAAAAATATGTAAAAACTTAGTATATCTACAGTAAATTTTAACATAGCTCTTTAATTAAATCTGTATTTCGTTATATAATAATAATAATCACACCTCGAGGCTATTACGGCGGAATCACTTTTTGAGATCGTCCGACATTGGTGAGAACTGGTTTTAATGTAAAAAGGCGTTCACGCCGCCACCAGGTGAGAGGGGAAAAGGAGGAACAGTAATCGTATGTTATTACTTCTTTGAAGTTCCGACGATACCGCGCTTGCCATAGATTAAATGATAATTACCAACACACTACGCTCTTATGGCTTTATAAATATTTCTTGTATAATAATATATATTTCTAAAGCTCAAATGTATCTACAATGTAGATTTTCCTATGTAAAAACAAAAAGAATAGATGTCTTAATATAATTACAAACAGCTAGTTAGCGTTTCCGAGTTATTAAACATAGGAAAATTTTAATTAAACGTATTTAACAAAATGCAATATTTTGTACACATTTGTAAAAGCATATATCATGAAGATATTCTTCTTTTGTCAGCTTCATCGTAGTCGTTATTTGCATATTATGAATAAATTAGTTATAAGGTAAGCTATATTTTTAATGTAGCATTCAAAACAAAAAGGTAATAGTATGAAATGACCTGGAATGTTGATAGTGGCGTTTTATTTCTGCTATTCAGTTAACTGGCGAGCCGCCAGCTGCGGTCGCTCCACTTCGTCTGCGTGGGCAATGCCCACTCGCGGACATATTTAAATCAAAATATATTTAATTCACTTAATAAAAACATTATTATAAGTAAAAAAATGATCTTTTGTTTAAATAAAAATTAAGAGCACTTATAAGATAATCTGACATCTCTCTAACCTAACTACTTAAACTATGTAAAGTATAAATTTCTCTGCAAATGTATCATTTAGAAACGCTTAAAGTAATAGCTCTCGCTTAGTAATGCCAATCGAAGTATAGCAGTCCTTCGGGGAAGGTCCATATGAAAAGGTTAAACACCAATTATAATAACAACTCCGATTACAAATGCTTACGTTTAAAGTTTTGATACCAAATTGAATGGATATGGACTTTTATCGATTACCTACGTCTATAAAATACATCCACATCGTCGCAACTACAATATTTCTCAAACTCCAAATGTCACCGAATTTTTGTCACTCGAGCTCTACATTTTTTTTTTTACTTTCACGCTGTATTCTGCGTATAACAGGGTAGGCAGAATGAACTTGGGAACCTGGTGTTAAAACACTCTGTTCCTTTCCCTAACTTTCTGCTGAATTTTGAGGCATTCAGTGCTTAGTGGAATTCAACGTCGCGATTTGCCTTGTTACCAGAGCGAATGTAAATATTATTATTTTTTATTCCTTCGAGTCGGGATTAAACCCACAACCAAGTCATGTTTACAGACGCATGATAGGCTTGGGTACTGATGCAACACCTCTGCGCCACGACAGGCCTTGAAAAACAAAATGGATCTTTTCATGTTTTGGCTATTATATTTATTAACCTTTATGATTTACATATAAAAATCGGCCAAGTGAAAGTCAGACTTGTGCACCAAGAATTCTGTACCAATTTCATCATTGTAGATAAACGGGAAATATGACGTATAGAAGTGTACGACAGTCGAGCAAAGACGAAATTAGTATAAAATGAATTACAAATATAAATTTGTGATGATTTTTTGAATAAAATTATCAATTAATTTTACTTTTCGGATTTTTTCTGTTTATTAACTTAACTAAGAATTGTAAGTTCTCACTTCTTAGCAAATAATTTGATTGCATTGACTTAAAAGCTTTATTTATTCTGAGCACTAAAGGAGCGTAGACTTAAATGTTTAATATTAATTTCAATTTGATACCTTCAAGCGATTTCAGGATAAATAATCTTGATGTCTATGTATGCCCGTCTGGGCATACATACTAAAAGGTGTAAGTGTCTTGAAATGGTTCTTTTTTTTTCTTTTGAGATACGGAACCCTAAAAATAGGAACAACCTTATTTATTGTATTTTATTTTATTAAATTAAATCTAGATTGTTGTCCGATTAGTATTATATACGACCTATACTTGGTAAATATAAGAAAAGAAGTAATGATAGAAGAGCTTTTGATACTTTTATTAAGCATAATAAAAACCATGTTTATAGTAAACCATTTTTGGAATACAAACTCATTTCGGTCGCAGATAAATCGTAGACAATAAACCTAACACGAAGAGATCGTAAAATTCTAATTCGGAGCCCAACTTAATGTAATCCGCCGGTGCGGCGAGTGACTGTGCGTCCAACCTAAAGTCTCGATCCATTGTATTTTCCATTATAACATGCGATAGATAGCTCTATTTTTAACTTGAAATGTTCTTACAATACAAGTTATTATTTACACGTTATTTTCTAAGTGTCCTTGCAACTTTGGACTTAATATATATATCATTGTCAAGACAATTTGTTGTATATAGGTAAAGATTACGTATTTTATTAATTTAGAAAATGTTGATACTTCAACTTTAGGTAAATTATTACTGTAGGAAGTAAAGAAGGTTCTCAGCTTCACGCTGTATCCCGCAAGAGGCAGGATAGGCAGAGGGAACTCGGGAACCTAAGAGTGTTAAGACATTCCGTTCCACTTCCGTTCCCCACTTTCCGCCGAATTTGAGGCATTGCGTGTTGAGTGGCGGAACTCAACACCGCGCTTTAAAGAAAGTTCGGCAATGTTTTATATAGAATAGTCAGATGGATCATAACTGCGACATCATGACGCCGTTAGGATGTAGGTACCTGACAAAATACACAGTTTCAATGGGGTTCAATTTCCTACCGGGTCTTTTTAATATGTATTAAAATATTTCTTTTTCTCAGGAGGGGCGTGATTGTAAAGACAGCAGGTTACTAAAAAAAAATTGTTTTTGAAATTATCGAAGGGATAATATTTATTTCTTATAGTACTTATTCAATTTAACATGGATATGAAAGTGAATAAATTAAGTAATTAACTATTTAAAGTAACAAATACATACTAAAAAACTATACTATACTGATAAGTATGAGTTGTAAATCAGTATTAGATCAAATATATTTATGTTCGTAGTAGTAAGTACATACCTAGTATGAAAATTTTAAAGGTGCCAAGTTCATTTTTAAGCATTTCAAGGAAAACTTTTATCGATATACTAAACTTGCTTTTATTTACGATATTTACTAGTGTCGCAATTGTTCATAATTCGTTGGTTTGTTGTTCATTTGTTCTGAATCAATTTAATTAGAGATATTTTTCCTGTATCACGTTTTATATAATATATTTCGTTGTTTATATTTCAACTGGATACAGTTGATTTACATATAAAAATTCAACAAAATTTGTTGAACACCGGAATGAAAATTATCCTATATAGTTGCTTTAGTCCTTAAGCATTTTCCATGTCAAAAATTCAATAATTTCTATTTAGTAATTATCATTACATAAGGTTACATTTTATGTTATTTTTACGAAAACTTTATATGAATACCGGGGTGCAAGACAAAAAACAAATCTACTTTCAGATTTTAAGCCGAACCATACTAAAATTAATTTATTACTGTCCAGTAATATTCACGAACGTGATTCGCAAACAAACTAATAGACACACAAAAATTCTGTTGAGTATTTTTTTAAGTTTCTACTATCGGTATATTAAGACAGTCAATTAATATTTCTTTTATATGTTGCATGTTCAGAATTGACTTTTTCATCTTTTCATTATATACACAGATTAATTTTATAGCTTATATAACATCTATAATTAACAAACTTCCTTTTTCAGTAGATTTTACTATTACGAAATCTTTAAAAACAATAAAAGTCCATTTTAAAATAAAATCTTAACTGAAAAGTACGTACACATATGCCTAATTGATTTCATATACATTTCTGTTTCAGTTTACATAAGCTTGTTTGCTGGAAATATTAGTGAACGACAAATTTGTTACGTTTATTTAGTAAATGTGTTTTTTCTCTCAAACGAAAATATACCTATGGCTACCTGAATGTGCACGGTAGTTCGTTTTATGTTTGCCTTTAATCTATTTAAGTATTTATGGACTATACTGAATTGGATAACAAAAAACTTACTACAAAGATCTGACAGCGGACAATCTTATTGCGAAATGCAAATTATATTATTACAAACTTTTATCATGAGTAAGGCTAGTCTCCATTCATCAGTTAAGTAACTAGGTATCTATCTACGTACAATTATCTTTTTTGTAATCGGTGATTTAGGGTCGTCGACCGCTCGGAGGCTGCCAACATAGCGGACCCATAGTATGCGCGTGCACCTACCTATCTTTGCCCTAAACAGTAAACATTTACTACTTTCTATGGCCTAGAAAATACTTTTTTTACAATCATCATGTTGTTTCAAGACCCTTTTCGCTGTTATGCTTAATATATAATTTATAATTCTTAATGGTTAGAGATTGTATTTTCCAATGAATAACGTCGAACCCACTAATGTGAGATACAAATGTGTAGGTATCACATAGATTTAAACAAAACTTGACATATGCACTCAGAAAAATAATATTCTTAAGAGAGTCCTGATGATTCTGGTATACGAATATTTTAGTTAAGTAGCGTAAGCCTTTATACATTTAAACTGATTTAAATATTGATTATAGTTTGTATATTACCAGTATTATGAAATATTTTAAAAATAATATTTCTTCCTAAAGTTAATATCTGTACGATAATGTTTCGTATAAATTATAAAATATTATTTTATTCCGATTATCTTGTGCAATATAATTAGCACTTATATCACCATATTGCAGGAGAACTAGTCTGTTTGCGTACTTCTTTTATACACATATTTATATTAAATAAAGTGGATATACTTCGTATTTGCGCCAAATCAGTGATATGCAATTTAAATTATACGTAATAAATATTTCCCAAAATACTAACGTAAATATCGCATGGCCAAGCAAACCCAAATGAAATATTGACTTATGTAAGCACGTATCAAAATCTCTATTATCCAAGTAATATCATAAACAAGTAATGGATTCCAGTTTACGAAAAAATCAAATAATATTTTGCTATAATTATTTAGAGTAGAAAACAAAAACGATTCTTCTATTTTGAATTTGTTGCAAAAACTTCATATACGACTTCAATTATTTCCACTATAACTAGTAAGAATAAAAAATATAGTAGAGCATCACATAGACAACAACAATGAGGAATTCACAATAATTCTATAATACATACATACACGCCCATACTTACTTATATTTTGGCGTAAACATTTTAATTGTAGGTTCCATATTTTAAATTATGGATGAACATAACATTCCTAGAATAAAATAATGTAAGTTTTTTTTTTATTTTATATTTTTTACTTTAGACTAATTTTCTCACATTTTCAACCTAACCAACCAGTTGACGTTATATTTTAGTTATTAGTGTATATTAAATTGTTATTGATAATAATTAAACCAAAACTTTGTCTTTATTTATAATAAGCAATCTAGGGCTGTGGCGAAAAAATAGCGTCTTCGAAAACCGCTATAGGCAGCTTCATTAAAAGTTGAAATCATTATTTTTAAAACTCACATATATTAAAATATTTTCAATGTATACACAATAATGACAACCCTAAAAAAATGCTACCGCACCGCGCCCACCGCTCTACCCGCACTTGCCCCTTCTCCCTTCTTCCATCCATCAGTCAGTCACTCTACGATACGAATAGGGGACGGTCGTATGCTCAGACGTTTCTTTCGATACTCACGCGGACAACTGGGTCACGGGGTTCGTTCGCGCTTTGTAAAAGAAAACATATTTGTTTAGTGTTGTGGATGATCACGGTGATATTGGTTTACTATTGTTTATGAAACAAGAAACTAGCGGCGCTTTTGAAGTGTACGTGATGCGTGCGTGAGCGCAGCGCATGACGTGCTACGAAACGTTGAGAGCTTCGGCACCCGCCGCGGACGCCCCCATGGCGCACCACTTCGTCAAGTGGTGGCGCAACAAGTTTAGAAATGGCTATAAGAAATTCAGCAGTAAGTACCGATTTAATCTTATACTTATAAAATACTGGGTTAACGAGCAGCGATGACATAATAAAATGCCAACTCGCCGTCGGTGTACATTTTAAAATTGGCAAAATAAAATATAACATTTTTGTTTACATTTTTATAAATGTGAATATGAATAACGAAAGAATTTTGTAGACTGATAAAGAAAGCTAAATTTCCGAGTACATAACTAAATTAGAATGGTAAACAATCTATGAGCTCACATTTAGTTTGTTTTGATTCGTGGGTAGGTGTACTAAACAAATATCGCTGATTCTTTGGATCTTCGCGTTGTTATATATAAAATATTTTTAAGTATCATTTAAAACCAAATGGTTATTTTTTCTCATTGAATGTACGAATATTATTCATAAACATTTCTTGTTTTTTTTTTAAAACGAAGACCAAAGGAGAATTCAAGGGCAACAAAATTTTATTTTAAAATTAACCTAGAATTGTGTTTTTTTTGTGACCAATTACTTCGTTAAATATATATTAAATTAAAATCGATCAAAAATATTTTCATCAAAATCTAGGTATATCAATCCTTTTCATTGAGCAGCTTTTTTTAAAAAAAGTAAAGTTTTCAAATCTACTGCCTACTTACAGTAATAAAAAATAATTTGGGATTGCCCCAATTATAATACGTTTATAATATAATATTTTATTATACACAAATTGAAAAATTCACAATCAATGCCGATATAGGTTACTTAGTTAGTTTTCTTTGTGGCGGTTAATCTAATGCTATATTTTCTTTTATATGTTAGCAAGTTAGTTGCCCCAAGTTACTGTTACGTGTTTGTTTTACTAAATCGACTTAAAAAACAAATAAGTTACATCGATTATGTAAATAGTCTTAAACATGATAATGTTATTAGAATAAGAAACAAAATTGAAAATAGTAAAAAAATAGCGTAATAAAAGCGGGCGAAGCCGCTGGCGGCTCGCTAGTGGATACAATTTTTATCTTTAAAGAAAAGAAAATTACAATAGCCTATAAAAATGTACTACACGAAACATACGTAAACACAGTGATTCGTAAACTTGTCTCATTTAATGCTCGTAATTACCCTATATTTAAATTACATGTACCTACATAGTTTAAAAAAGATTTCTGTTATTAAGATGACTACCTATTTGATACTACTTCAAAGTAGACTCGAATCCCTTTGATCTTGTTCTATTTTGTTACGAAATATACGTAAGTCGAACACTTCAATTAGAAGACGATATGAACATTTTTATTTCAGAGCGTAGCGTGCACGTCAATCGTAGAGCAAGTTTGTAAATATAATTTTAAATGCAAACTGAGCCGCGCTCATTTGATTAACTTCAAAGAGAAAAGTTGAAAGCACTCGCCGAAGCGGAGACAATGATACCTTTTATTTGACATCAAAGAATTCCCCGCCCCGAGCTTTAAGCTCTTCTTTCGAGTGAATAGTACGCATAGCCCGCTACAATTTATAGTAAGCGGCGGATACAAAGAACTTTTTTGGGAGATGTTGATTCTCTGTCGCATAATTTAACGTACCCCTCTTATGCAGCTTACATTGTTTTATGTTAGTGAAATAGTGGTTTTGAACTTAACTCGAACTGTTTTTGAACCTCCTGCGGATTTATAATATAATAATATATTTTTAGCTCAGCGTTATGTAAAAAAATAAAGAGGTTCATCACATTATTTAGACATGCCTGATTTATATATAATATAGTAATTATAATTTTATATTTATAAGTTGCTCATTAAACACTTTGTAAACACAGTTGGGACGCTGTACAAACAATGTTCATCGCTTTAGTTTTAATTTAAAATATTAGTATTGATACATCGACGTTTGTCGATCATCAGGCAGTAATGAAGGCAATGATATGGCGCACGCGTATCCTACGGACAGACTATGCTCTCATTTCTAATTGACATTTATCTTCGACTATATTACAGGCATTGGTGTAGTAAGTCATTTTGTAACGTTTATATTCTACAAAAAATATTAAAAATAATATTAATTAACATTTACATACAAAAAAACATAATTTATTTTAACTAACGAAACGAATAACATTTTACTACGTGAGCCAATAATTCTCACATTAAAGATTGTACAATCATTGTATCTTTTTCAATAATTATTTATTTTTTAATTAACATATCAAATAATAACAGTTACTTATAAAATTGTGTAATTTAAAAAGGATTTTATAAAAACTATTTCTATTAAAATCGCTATGTACAAATACGATAAAATAACTCTGAACTAAGAAATCTATGATATAAATTCTTAGAACGACTTTTGAAGAAAAATAAAATTACCGGCAGATGTGGACTGGTGAAGGCAGAGCTTTAAAGCATTAGGCCATACCGATCTCTTGGGCCTTCCGAGAAATAACTACGCCCGCCCTGTGAGCCGCCGTCTTTACTGCACCCGGCCGGTCCCGCTCGCTTTATACAAAAATCTTTTGAATTTTGCCGATCGTATACCCCACTATTGAAACACTATTCCTTTTACAAGTTTTGATATCTTTTACCAACAAGGGTTCTCGAAAATGGATTTCTAAAATAAAAAAAAGAGGAATTCACTAAGAAATAAATTATTTCTGTATTTAAAATTATAATATACCATAAATATAATCAGATCGATGACAAGAATAAATAATTTACCAAATAGAATTATTGTGCTTATTTTAAATTTGACCGGGGTATTATAATATAAAACATCTGAGCATAATAAGATTTTAAAAAGGTAAATAAATAAAAAAAACGGGATTTTAATATTAATACCCTTAAAAAAATATAATAATACTTTGGTTTGGTTGGTAATAGAAAAAATAAAATAATTCTTTTATAAATTACGTTAAAGAAGTAAATAATCCGAAACAAAAACATTCGTTCTATGATCATAATGATGTATACCGTAAATAGAACATTAAATGATGAGATGTGTTTGAATATTTTTATTTGTCAGAATGTTTAAAATTTTATAATTTATTCTTAATACCTGACTACCTAATATTTACGTATTTGTTGTGTAGACATAAGTTAAAACAAAAAAAAAGATACACTAAAAACCTGTTCAGTGTTATTGTTCGAGTAAGTTTAATACATATATTTATTAAAAATCACATTTACAGTTGGTACAGAGAGTGAAAGGACGGATACTGAAGAACTGGTTGGTCGCGCACCATCGCAATGCTCAGCACCGCCCGACCTTTTGCCCAGTGAAGCGAGAGCTTTGCTACAGCCAACGCCACCACCGATTCCAGCAAGAAATTCTGAACATATCTATAAAAAAATTACTTCCTCCGAAAAGCTCACAGAAAAGGTTGAGGACAAACAGCCCAGAATGAGATTTGAGGTTTGTACATATTTCCATATTCTAAAATAAAGTCAATTATCTAGATAACTAAATACTTTTGAAGCCATCTTGACATAGTTCTACTGAACGTCTATACTATAAACATGGCGTCAACATTTATGGGTTCAATTTTTATTAGCAGTAAATATGAATGCTAATAATAATTTGATTTATTCCAAATTTAATATTAATAATTTTTAATTAATAATTATTCTGTAATATACGTAATTTATTATATAATAACAAAGTAGTGTAGGTAAATATAATAAATGAATGTATCTAGTCTTTATCATTCATGAGTTAACTACGCTATCGTAGCAAGCAATTTATTGAATAATGAGATGATTCATCTATTTGTGTCATATCAGTCTCCGGGCAGGCGGCTCGCTTTGTTTTATAATATCTCACTGATCGTAAAGGCGCGACTAGTTTCCTTTTAAAGTTTAAGATAAGAATGCCTGTCCTTACCGTCGAACACGCGTCGTTGGTCGGCGCCGCTAGTTATCTATCTTCGTTAACAGAACACCATACCACAAAATCACGTTTCTAATATACTCTGTTGTTTACTTTAAAACTTCAAATTAAACTATTTGTTTTATATTACAGGAACTAACGTGTGATGTTGAATTACAACATCCGGAATCGTCAAAGCAACAACCGTTGCAGTTCTCTTTTACCCTCTATGACCTCGACGGTCACGGTCGTATGACGAAAGATGTAAGTGATTATAAAAAAAATTATTTATAGAAATCAATTCATCAGTTATCTATTAGGTACTCAATTCTCTATATTGTTGTTGACAGGACATAGCAGGCATAGTGTCGACCATATACGAGTCGATAGGAAAGTCGGTCACAGTTCCGCATTATGGATCTAAAACTATTCAAGTGCGTTTAACGGTTGTTCCGGAAGACGGACAAGCGCGTAATCACAGAGAGAGGCGGAGACGTCGCAGAAGGGAACAAGAACAGCCAAGTGGTGCCACGATACAAGCTGACAACCATTGCGTTGACAACAGCGAAGACGAACACCATGATAGACTTTCAAACGATGATGACGCGTCCTCGAAGTCATCTTGTTCGGAAAGACAACCTCCACAAAGGCCTGCACCAGTCTTACGACAGAGACAACGTCATGCACGTAGAGAACATAGAGAAAGAAAGCATGTGAAGAAACGATCTGGTAGCTTGCAACGTCGAGAATTGCTAGAAATAATCCAGGCAAATATGGAGAAAAATCACTTGAGTTTTCAAACTACACGGTTAGTATTTTTTCATTCGAAATATTTTTTCATCACAAATTAGTATAAAGTAGTAACGTATATTACACAAAGTTAAAGAGCACTCTAAAACAATATAGTTGCATATTTCTTTATTTATATACTTTTTTTATTTGGACGATACTTACATTACGTCATTTATTATATTTATATGATAAACATTTAGTGAAAGATGTTTTTTTAATTTCAGAAAGCCCTGCGATCCTGTTGCCAATGAAGAAGAAATAACAAGCAAATATCAAAAACTTAGAAATAGATCTTACACGGTTAACGACAAAACTGCATTCCAAAAGTCGAAACCAGAGCCGTCTAACAATGGTTACTTGGACCTGACGTGCGGAGGTGACTCTAATTTGTGCAGATACGACCGGTACCTGCACGCGGTGATATGCTCGTCGGCGCGGCACGCACACACCGGCTACCATCAAAAGCAAGCGCAACCCGCCAAACACCGAGGGCCGCATTTGAACGCGAGATCGCGATCTCACGATATGCCGCAAGCCCATTCCAACCAACCGAGAGTTCTTCAAATTATATTCTTATAGAATTCAAGTTTGGACTTGGTCATCATACGACTTTGTCCCACATATTTTAAAATGGAATTGATTTGTTACCAAGGCTGTATTGAAAGTGAAATGAATTGGAGTGCAAACTTATGAATGGGCTTATTGCGATCAATTTTAGAGTTAATATTTATCATTCCATGTGGTTTATTTAATGTGTTTCCTGTAACTGTAATTCGGAAACAATATACAGTAAGTAACAGATTCTCAATTATGTATAAACACATACTTGAACAATAATACCGTGTAAGTGTACCATTTATGTACAAAATGAAAAAACTAAACATTTTTATTTACGTAAAATATTATAAGTTGACTTGAAAATTCATTATTAATATTGTCAACTTGCTTTCTTTATGTATTTTTTTACTAAATTTTTGGCTTAATACAATTTATTAATTATGTTACTGATAAAATGACCAATACATGACGTGGATGAAATTTTACTATTGACTTATCACTAATGTCACAAGTAAATACCTATTAAGTAAATTTGCTTGATTATATTATTTAACAGATTCATTATTTTATCTTTTTTGTGTATCAAGTTGCGCCAAATATGTATTTTCCGTCGTAAATTCAAATAAAATAATGAATTATATTTATATTTGAGGATGACCATGTAACTAATAATTAATACTAACATGATGGTAAATGATTATCTCAGTATCAAAATATCTTCACGCTTTAGTAATATAAGTAATTCTTATACTCATGTATGATATAGAATTGTATTTCATTTACATACAGTGCCTTATATATTAACTATAATTTTATTAACGACTTCTTAGACTTCTGTAGTTATTGATTTCAAAATATGTGAATGAAATTTAATATTCTATGACAATGCTCATTAGAATTGGTTATGTATCTTATAGATATGTTAAGAAAAACTCATTCATGGAGTTGTAGACTGATTTTTAGATGTAAGTATTAGGCAGGAATGTTACGATTGAATTTCGAATTATCCATTAGTTCGGATAACTTCGTTTCGTGTAAGTATATTGTATTTTTGAGAAAAATATTTTCCAATCAAGCTGTTATTGACAACTGTTTTACATTCTTGTAACATTAATCTTTTTCGTTGCTTGTGATATTTGGTTTTATTTTACTAGCAATAGAAGTTTTTCGTACTTATCGCTTTGCAATAATCAGTGGTATGGGCAAAAACCTGTCAAATTAGGAATCGATCCATATTTGTAGTTTTTATATCATGTCATTTTTTTTTTTGGAAAATTTCGGTTTCGGTACTACGTAACAACCCGGTGTTAGGTGCTCAGATAAAAAGTACATATTTTATAGGTATGTTTATACAAAACGCAGTACTTAACAATTTACATTTGATAGTACATTACATCTACAACAGTGTAGTTATGTAATCTAAGTGGTGTTCTTGTTTCTGAGGTTGCATTACCATTATCAGTATTCATTATTCATAAGTAATTTAATGAATCTCTTAAATGTTTTTATCTACCTCTAATTTTACTTTATTAGATTAACTTTTAATATTTATTGTAACAGCTAAATCCTAAAATTATGTAAGTTTTTGTGATAATTGAGTGATCATCTTTCATGACAATGTTTCACTTAGGTTGGTTTGTAATGTGAGATGGAACAGTACCTTTCTAATAACAACACTATGTACAAAATTAACTTTATTTACTGTTTCTTATTTTAATGTGTTTGCTATTGTTCCCATTTTAGGTGTACAGTGTACAAAGTGCTCGAATCTTGTCAAAAATATTTATTGTCAAATATACTCCTTGCGGTTTAAGTTTGATTTTTATTTTATAAAAAACCTCTTCCGAACGATTTCTTTGTAAATATATATAAAAATAAAATACAAGTCATTATAAGAGCTGTTAGAGCGATGGTGGTCTCCTTGGGTAATGCACATTTTTCAACAGCATATTCATTTGGAGTTAAACTTACCTAAAAAAAATAAGATGGTTTTATTAAACTGTATTTTTGTAAATACACAAACAAATACACTTGTACAGACAAATAATTTCTTTTAAAGAACCAGAAATAATAACTTAGCCCAGTCGGGAAGGGCCTTACTTAGTAACTGCATTTGACAGATATGATTTTCTTAATAACTGAAAACAATGCTAAACTCAAATTTTAAAAGCGTATAAAAAGATTTGATTTCAAGAGGTGCGGGTTCAAATCCTGCTTCGTTCAAAATTTTTATACGCTTTTTAAATTTAAGTTTAGTTTTTTCTGTCCTAAGTGTGGAATAACACTTTAATATTATAGTAAAACATCTCTTACTTAAAGGAACTCAAAGGACGACTTATTTTTTTGGTCACAGAGCCATAAACGTGAATTCGATGGACTTCTCGACGAAATACTGATTGTGCAGGACAAAGTACAAGGCCTAAGACAACGTGGCTGGCCATTGATCACCAGATGGAAGGACTCTATTATAACGGTAGCGCAATCTACCCTCCGGGGCTGTGTTCCGAGACAAAATTAACTAGGTCATGTATCCTTTCCTCAACCTGGTGTGCTATAAGAGCAACCACTGTCAAAGAGTGCATGGTGTGAAAAATAAAGTTGGCAGTTGGGGAATCTGCTGCACTTGAAAGTCATTAATACTACTTATTTGTATTTAAATTCTGTGACTTAGATAGTCACAGAGTTACATTCTACAGTACTGTTCTCCTTCATGAGTTACATTCTACAGTACTGCAACTGCATGATAGTGACAATTAAAACATACATGCTTTGTATGTTTTAATTGTCACTATCATGCAGTTGCAGTACTGTATTGTCAAAAATAATATAGGATTCAACCAAACCATTCGAGTTTGTAAATATAGATTGATAAGCAAGGTCAAAAATATATGCTTAGACAATCAAAGTATATTGCAATATCATTTCAGAAATGTATTCTAATAGCTACTTACTAGCATATATTTAGGGTCTGGTCTATTTCTCCAAGAAAATGAAGGCACTGAAAATTCTGAAAAATGAACATCACCAAATTCTTTATAATAATGTTCAACTAAGCAGCCGTGATGTGTGTGTCCACCAAAGGCAACTCTTGGTTTAAACTTAGACACCAAATAATCTGTAGATTCTTTCGATAAAGCGTCTATTTTTAATCGGAATATTTTATTTCTTTCTGGTAATGGTGGTGCATCTGGTTCCGTGCATACAGAGTCTGACAATCTATATAAAGGAAAATGCTGCAAGAAGTAACCTTTTTTTAAATAATATCACACAAGATTAATTATTTTTTGACTTCAGCATGTCACAGTTTGTAACATTTGTGAGACACCTGCCTATCGTGAAAAAAAATTTAACACACTTAGACACAAGGTAACTATTCATTGACTGTTCTATCTTCACCAAAATTCTTCTTCACAAAAACTTCTCAATAAAGTAGAAATATAAAGTTGCAACATTTTTTTTACCTGCATTAAAATAGGTCGGCTGTAATTAAATTTTGACTTTTCATTAAAACATTGGTCAGCTTGCTTGTGACAATTCATTAATGTTCCTACAAAATCAATAATCAAATTTTAAACTAAATTACAGTTGTAAATAATAACTTAAAAAGGGAATATATATTTAATGTTCTTACTAGAGACAATTTCTATTTTGTTTCTGGCTTCAGTACACAATTTGCAAGTATCTCCTTCTAGTGCCATTGAATTTAACAAAATAAAATGGTTATCTTTCAACACAATGTGTTGCACTGAAGGAGCATTTAGATATTTAGAGAATCGTTGTGCAAATCCCCGTCTTATTCTATAAAGTAACATGATTAATCAGCAATGCAATAACATTATAAAACATCAATTAAAAAATATATATTATATGTTTTACCTATTATGGAAACCTATATCATGGTTTCCAACAGCAACAATCATCTCAATATCATTTGGTATAGCAAATAATTTATAGAAACGATGGACATACTCTCGAAATTGTTTATCATTTGACCATTCTCCTTCATCAAATAAATCACCTAATACAAAAAGTAAAATAAAAACCAAGACACTCATAAATTCATAATATAGAAGTGAATTGTCTTTATATTAGTACAAATCTAGTTGATCTGCTAACATTTGACCAAATATTGCTGAGCAGGCAATTATCAAATTTCTACAATTATAGTACTGCTAACTGCAACTTTTTAGCTGCTGCGAAACCTATATTTTTAGCCATTAACCATGTTATGGAAGTCAAGTAATTCGCGTCCGTAGAGATTACCTAAGGATTACCCCACACGTGCCTCACGGGTGGTGCTAAAGGAATCACAACGCCGAGTCTCAGGCGGCATAACCTGACATCGAAGACCTAACAAGTCTACCTAGAGGTTGGTAGGAAATGATCAACCCAACCCGCAATCAGCGTACGCGATCGGGGGCCTTGGCTTCACTGCCCGGGTCACGAGAAAGAAAATCTCTCTAAAATAATTACCCTAATCTTACGGTGGGACACGTGCCTATAAGATGAATGGCTAGTAGGAAACTAGCCTCGAGCGCCAACCGCGATGGACCTGGCAAACATCGTGAGTATCTGCCTTCTTGAGGGGATGGGCGTCACCCTTCAAGTGACTTGATATATCGACCCATACTCGTGGGAATCACATGAATAACTTTGATAATAAAAAAACTGATAATATACAAAAAACAACATTAATACAGCAAACATTCCATCCTTCCATGTTTGAAAGAACAAGGAGTAACTCATTTGGATCACTGCCTAAGAAAATTCAAATTGCAGTAGAAAAACAATTACTAACAAGCAACCAACAAAACACAAGAGAATGGCAAACAAATAAGAACCCTGCTTGGAAGAAACGAAAAGAGCAAGAAGAATTAGGTTCCATACAAAATAGTACAAACCAGAAACCGTAAAACACCTCATCTTTCAAGATATCCACACAGAACAGATTCGAAGTTCTTAATTAAGAATTAACAAAGGAAACTGTAAAGGAAATCAAAGAATACATACCAAAGCCAGAACCTATATTTGCAGCAGGTGTACTCTGCATAAAATCTTTGAAAGAAATACTCAGCGAGATCATCGAAACAGATTCTTTTGTAATGACTACACTAAGATCAGGACATGTAATCAAAGTCATACCAAAAGACATCTCAACATACAAAACTATCAGAGAAAACTTCATTGCAAATAATATCTCACACTACACATATCAATTACAAAGTGAAAGAGCAAACAGGGTAGTCTTACGTGGACGGCACGCCTCAGAAGATATCACTGAAATATCAAAGGAACTCGAACAAAAGGGACACAAGGTCCGATAAATAGTTAATGTACGACACCGAGCTACCAAAGAGCCACTGCCTATGTTCTACGTAGACCTAGAGCCGAGTAAGAATAACACAGACGTGTTTAACATCAGATATTTAAACCAAATGAAAATTCAATTTGAAGCCCCATATAAAAAAAAAGAAATCATTCAGTGTAAAAGATGTCAAAGATTTGGACACTCGAAAAACCAGTGCTACAGACCTTTCCGCTGCGTCAAATGTGGGAATGACCACCCAACCACACAGTGCACTAAAAGCCCTGACACTGAGGCCACTTGCGCAAACTGTGATCAAAAACACCCAGCAAGCTACAAAGGTTGCAAAATCTACAAGCAATACAAGGAAAGAATCACAAAAACTACACCTCAGATGATAGAACATCAACTTAACAAAGAAATAAAGATAAGCAACATAGACAATGTTCCTCAAAGAAAAAACCTCAAAGCCACATATGCTGAAGTCACCAGAACTAGATTACCTGGTCCTCAACAAGAGAGTAAAACTGACCTGAATGATATAGCCAGTTTTATGGAAACAATGCTAGAGAAACTTCAGCATACAATGCTCACAATGGTGGAAAAAATGATGGACAAAATGATGGACCGGATGGTTCAACTAGTCAACAGCCTGGTCAAGAAATGAATCGCATCCTCCGAGTGGTCACTTGGAACGCCAACGGCTTGACGGAAAGACGTCAAGAACTTCAAAGCTTCTTACAAACTGAAATGATTGACATAGCGTTAATATCTGAAACAAGATTTACCCCAAAGTCTCACATCACAATTAAAAACTATACTATTTACACAACCAATCACCCTTCCGGGAACAGTCATGGAGGCACTGCAGTCTTAATTAAAAGCAACATCAAACACTACCCCATGGAGAAACATCAGACAGACAAAATCCAAGCAACCTCCATCTCACTAACCGACGCAAATTATGAAACGGTCTTCTCTGCTGTTTATTGCCCACCTAGACATACACTATCAGCACAAGAATTTAATAACTATTTTTATACACTTGGTAAAAGATTCGTCAGTGCTGGTGATTGGAACTCAAAACATCTCCACTGGGGCTCCAGACTAACCAATACACGAGGAAGGCAACTGAATGAGGCAATGAAAGATGTACAGTTAGAATGCTTATCTAGTGGCGAGCCCACCTACTGGCCCACGGACAGAAACAAGATTCCCGATCTGCTTGACTTCTTCGTTATAAAAAATGTTGATAGAAACTACACACTGATAGAATCATGCACCGATTTAACCTCGGATCATACTCCAGTCATCTTGAATATCAACTCAACTGTAACTCTAGCAAAATCACCTTCAAAAATATACCTTAAAAACACCAACTGGGAAACGTATAGAGAGGTAATTACACAGGAAACTAATGTGAAAAATATAATGGACACACAAGAAGAACTAGAAAACGAAGTGGAAAAATTCAACATGACCATACACAATGCTGTTAATATCGCTACCACCGCACGAAAACATAGAGGTAAGCCACCAAAACAAAACTCATACCCAAAGGAGATAAAGGAGAAAATAAAAAAGCGTCGTCAACTTCGTAAGATTTGGCAAATATCGAGATACCCGAGAGACAAAAAAAAATTCAATAAATTCTCAGAGGACCTGAAGCATCTTATAAACCAGTATGAAAATGACAAAATACAAGTCATGCTATCAAACTTGGATCCCACGAAGGAAACAAACTACTCTCTATGGAAAGTTACCAAAAACTTGAAGAGGCCCAAATATCATGTGCCACCCATTAAAAACAACAAGGGAGGGTGGGCAAAGTCAGACTCTGAAAAGGCAAATGTTTTCGCAGAACATCTCAGCACTGTGTTTCAACCTAATACGGAGGACCGTAACGATCACATTAATAAAATTAAAGAATACATGGAAACGCCAAAACAAATGAGCTTGCCACTAAAAAACACTAACCCCAAAGAAGTGTACCAAAAAATAAAAACCTTAAAAGAAGGGAAAGCGTCTGGATACGATGATATCGACGCAACACTCCTGAAAAAACTTCCACACAAAGGGGTAATGAAATTAGTACACATATTTAATGCCTGTCTAAAACTAGAACATTTTCCATCTCAGAGGAAAATCGCACAGGTGGTAATGATAGCAAAACCTGGCAAGCCCGCACAAGAGGCTTCCTCATATAGACCTATTAGTTTGCTGCCAGTAGTGGGTAAACTATTCGAATGCATACTCCTTAACCGAATGAAGGAGACTTTAGTTACAGCTTTACCTAAACATCAATTCGGTGTCAGGGAAAAACACGGTACAGTGGAGCAGATACACCGTATAATTGACTTCATAAGCAGAAGTCTAAAAAATAAACTATATTGTTCCGCGGTGTTCCTAGACAGAAGTTAGGCGTTTGATAGAGTCTGGCACTATGGCCTAATTTTCAAACTAAAGAAGACTCTTCCACACTCTTTCCTACAATTACTCCAATCGTACCTAGATAAAAGGAGTTACCAGGTGAAACATAATATGGAATACTCATATTTGCACGAAATTAAATCAGGCGTTCCACAGGGTAGCATATTGGGCCCTGTCTTATACCTCATCTTTACAGCAGACATACCTACAAATGAGCACACGATAATAGCGACATAAGCTGATGATACAGCGCTGCTTGCTTGTCACAGCAATCCAGAAACTGCGTCACACCTGCTGCAAAAACATCTTTATGAAATCGAGTTGTGGCTCACCAGGTGGAGAATTAAGGCGAATGAGGGAAAATCTGTCCATGTAACATTCACTCTCAGAAAAGAAACATGCCCTCCTGTAAAGCTAAACGGCAAAATAATACCCCAAGATGACAACGCAAAGTATTTAGGAATGCATATAGACAGGAGACTGACGTGGCAAAAACATATTTGGACCAAAAGAAAGCAATTAGATGAAAAACTCCGAAAACTAAATTGGCTTATAGGACTCACAACTAAATAGTAGCAACAAAATCTTGGTATACAAAACAATACTCAAACCCATCTGGACCTATGGAATACAACTGTGGGGAACTGCCAGCAACAGCAACATCGACATACTAGAACGATTCCAGACCAAAGCATTCAGAACAATGTTTGGCATCCCCCAGTGTATTAGCAATAAGTACATATATCAAGATTTCAGCATAAAAACAGTCAGGCAAGAAATTGCAGATAGCTCAATGAAGTATCAGGCCAAGCTGAATACCCACGTGAATGAACTTGCCCAAACCCTAAGTGGTAAAGGTGGACTCCAGCATATCAGATTAAAGAGACCAGACATCCCTAGTCTTCACGAAAGATTTGCACAGTAATACAAGAAGAGAGCCTGCTGAAAGGAAATCTTTCAGTAGCACATGACTCTCGGAGATAACAATAAGACAGAAATGCATTATATCAGCCAATGAAGTGGCTTATTGTTCAAGAACAGATTGCCATGAAGCAGATACAACAAAAAAAAAAAAAAAAAAAAATTAACCATGTTATGCAAAAAAATACAAGATAAACAGTATATATTTTTTAAATGTTTTGTGCTTTTCCTGTTGGTCTTTTGAAGACCAATATGTGGTATACAATTAATAGACAACAGATAGTAACTAGTTGGAACCTATCCATTATGCTTTTGGTTTATAAAGTTTTAGCAAACTTTTAATTACAATCAACAGTGATAACTGGATATGAGACAAGGCCAGCATTTGCCTAGGTCATCACTGGAGAGACTGGGGCATTTACACACTCTAAAAGAAGCTCACCTAGTACAAACACAACTTCAGGTTTATGTATATTTAATACTGCTTGAAAGGCTTGATGCATTTGCCATTCTCTTCTCCATTTATCTAACCAATGGCCTCTATAAGGACCAAGTAAATGAGTATCAGCCAAAATAAATGCTTTTAGAACTTCTCTTCCGCTTTGATTTTGTAGCTTGGGCCATTTGCACTGTAAAAATTTATTCTGTTTGGGAAACATGTGTTGCTAACTATATATTTTTCTAAAGATTAAATTCACATTACCTGTAGAATAACAACGTAATATATAAGGAACTCACAATAAAACGCAATAAAAATTAATCCTATAAAGAGAATTAATATTTTTTTTGTGACTCTTCGCATATTTTGTATTAACCATATTCAAATGTACATAAAACTTTTCAACTACTCATTTAAAAGATATAAATATCAAAGTGTTATCTTAACTTTATCTTGAAAATCGTAACTTTAAATTTCAATTTGAACTTCGCGTTTGACACTTGGCAATTCGCAGAATACGTCAATTTGACATTAAGACAAATAAATTAGAAAGATTTGTTTATTTTTCATACGAGAATATTTTTTATACATGTCTTTAACATTTCTTTAAGTATCAATCCACAATCAGAAAAGAAAATTACTTATTGAGAAAAAATAAAAATGTTCGATCGGAATTCCATACCGCTCCTCTCCGACGTATGTTTTAAAATTTGTGTATTTCTCGGAGTAGTCTTTGGGACATTATTTATTGGACATTCTCAGAAAGAACACGTTTCTTTCTGAGAATCCAAAAGAGCCATCCATTGACAGAGATATTTTTCTATTACATAAGACAATTTTTGCGAGTTTATTAAGGCTAATAATATATTATAGATAACATATTAGCCATACTAAGATAATTAATCAATTTCAATAGCTTAAATATAATTACAAAACCACGCAAGGCATATTGGTTTAATAGTAATAATATTTTCTGCAGTATTTAAAATAAATGAAAAAAATATATCAACTTAGTATAACTTCAAGGTTCTTGTACATAATTTAATATATGAAAGTATTTTTTTTATTTTTACGTTATATATAGCGAGAGTGTAGCCAGTGAAAAGAGAGCGCTCAACGTTACAGCCTCAGCATACCTCTTTTGCCACATCCAATGCCATCGACCTCTTCATAATTGCCCTCCGCGGGAATATACTTTTTACACAAAATTACGTATTGTAGACACTATGTTTTCGAAGGTCAACTGCGAAGGAAAAGAGGGGTAGAGGGAGGCCCCTACACCTCTTTTACTTCATAAATCTTTTTTGTTACGTTCTTATTTATTCACACCGGGACATCCACGCTAATAGCAATTATTCTGTTTTCAGTTCAGCATCTCTAAACGCTAGCGTATCTATAACTTCGCTTTGAATACGTTGATCCAATAGCAATATATCAATCATACTTTTCCTATCCATTCGCTCCTATATAAATATGTGAATTTGTTTGTGATCAAATATTCAGTTTGCCAAATATAAATCCCTTTCTTTGTAAATTGTCCATTTTTGTTAATATTTTTTGAAAATGTTTATTGTAATTCGAGCCTCATTCATGTCACCATAGTGACCTCACACTTCCTTGTAACCGCTTTGGGCATATCCAGCTCATCCGTTGAAATCGTTAAATATTTTTTTGATTTTTATTCGATCTAACACCTCATAAAACGTCCCTGACACTTTCCCAAAACTCCTTGAGTTTGCCTAATGGAGGTGAGGATACCGACACATATGCCGCTAAAAATACTTTTCTTAGCTTCAGCATAAAGCACACTCAAAATAGTTTCGGGTTGATCGCCTTATATTTCACCATTGCACTTTGCTCTAACCAATCGAGAGGTCAATAACACACCTTCACTACACTACTGGTACGCCGTTTCATGATTTGGTAAATAAAATATTTTCTTCCATAGTTCATACGCACTAAAAGTATCTGTTTGTAGCTCCGTCCTCCACATATCACCGTTCTGGACGTGTTGGGTGGCGGTCCCTAATACCGCAATCGCCTGTTGGGGCGGGGCTCCTCCCTGTCAGTGCGCGCTCGTATGGTGCATGTAGTGGCGGATAGAATGATGAAGACCTGTATAGGGCTGGCAGGATTCGCTACGGGCAATCCTTTCATCGTGGATTCCCGAATCAAATTTTAATAAATTACTTAGCAAAATGCTAAAGATATTTATTAAAATCCAGTGGAAAAAAGAACAAGGACAAGATCTCAGTCATTAAAGCTTTATTAGTAAAAAAAATAACACATTAAACAAAAAGCCTCTTTAAAAATAAAATTACAACGATAAATTAAAAGAATACATGAATGAATACATAGTAAACTTTTGATGTATATATTTTTCTACTCATTATAAATGAAATACATAATATTTTTGATTTTTGATGAAATAGTGGAAAAAAAAAATAAAAAAATTGTCTTGCTATACATTGAAATGTATAAAGCCAATAACTACTACTCAACTTAAAAATAATTACTAACAACTATTATAAATGAATACTATTTGGTTAGAAATACTTCTTGATAAGCAACATCCAAATCACACTGAAAAATCATATGTGCATAAAGCACAATAAATCACAGATCATTCACTTAAATACGGAAATTATAATCACATCAAACAGAACACAAAATGTAACCAATTATTGGTATTGAAAATAAAAATTGTAATTAACTTTTCTTTAAGTACATCTAAGTTTAACCTTAATAATAATAAAAAAAGGTAAAAGTAAAATTAGTGCTAAGCATATAAAATTTTCATGATTTTCCATAAAACTTGCTGTTTAATAAGAAAATAAGTAGATTAACATTTATTTTGGCTTTTCCAAACATGTCCATAATAGTGCAACCCTCATATTGCCTTTGTAAGAGATCTTGGATGTCAATGTCTATGGACTCCATTTCGACACCCATAAATTTGCCTTTGATTGTAAACACGCCATTGTGATCGGTTGGTGTAATTTCAAATTGCACATTTTTAAATTGAGACGTAGAAAGTCCGTCGATTTCTAGCAGAACTCCTCTTTCAAGTAGTTTAGCAGCTGAATACTTAACTGTTAGTTTTGATTTTATTTTTTGAATATCTTTTCCTGACATTCTAAGGCACGCATGGACACTTCTGAAATTTAATTAAGATAGTTATTTATAGGATTTATATTAAAGCTTCTTATTACGGCCTTGTAATAGTGTAGAAAAAAAATATTATCAAGGCACTCGTATTTCCTGTTTACACCCCATATTAGAGATTTAGTGTACTAAAGGGAAAAGAAAATTTATTTTAATTTGTAAGTAAAATAGGAAAGAATACAAATAGGTCAGAAATAGACATATAATATTACATTTACAATTTCCAATTTATGGCCATCACGGGCCAGCTGCACAGTGTGTGGCTGTAATTGAATATTGTTTTATTTTCATTTTCCCCTCACTATAGATCTACGCTCGATGTAAAATATCGGCACTTACTTAACACGCAATTTCCAAAATTGTTCAGAAAATAGGAAGTCTTATGGAAGTCTTAACACAGGGTATTTTCTGCCTTCACTGTTATAATGTGGGATTATAGCATATAAACCTTCAAAACTGACCTTTTCCCAGCGTGTAAATTAGCAAGACAAGACCTTATATATTGGTCATATGATTTACACTTTTCTTCATAATATTTAGTTTTTTCCAACAAACTTTGTTTAGTTCTAGTAAGTGTCGCTAGTGCCCTGCGTTGTGCCTGTCTGTACTTGCCCTTATTACACAGATCTAAAGCTATGGACGTAACGAGTGCTTGGTATCCATCTTCTCGTGTCACATATCCCTCTTCCTCCAACATTTGCAGGTTTTTACGTAATTTAGCGATATGTTCACGAAGTGACATCGCTTCGTCGGGTCGCGCTTGTCCAGAATATATACGTCTTTGGACTTTCTCACTGTATTCTTCTTGTTGTTCTCTGGTGGAACCAATACAAAGTGCTTCTAGTAGATGTTCACCTAAAAGTGTATAATATTATATATGTATATAATTATTTAAATAGAATTGATGATAAATTAAAATTCATTCATTCATTCATTTCTTCAATTATGGCGTTTTGAGCGTGCCAGTTGAGCACAGTTCACTTCGCCAATGTCACGTTGTATGGAGGACTCACGGGAAGAATTAATCAGTACAAACGGAATAATTGTACACAATAATATAATACATGTAAAAAAGGGACCCCTTATCAACATATATGATTACTCATTCACACACATAATTAGCATCGAACCATGTGATCACACATCCACACACGTAATTAAACGTCCATATATGTGATCACTCATCCACACATGTTATCACACACGTGATTACAAACCCACATTTGTGATTCCTTACACATCCAAACATGTGCTCGCATTGCCACATATGTGGTCGATTACCACACACGTAATTAAATGATGACACATATGCTCACTCATCCACATATGTGACTACATAATCACACATGCGATTACATATCCACACGTAATTGAACGTCCAAATATGTAATCAAACATCCACACAGGTAATTAAACGACGACACATGTGATGAGTATACGTATCTATGATAGTATTCCGCAATGTATTTTGAATTTGCCACTGGAGAAATTTAAGTAAATCTTAAAGCAATGTTAACTAAGAAAGCTTACTACACTGCCCAAGAATATTTGAACGATAAAAATGTATTCAATAAGGATCATTTGAATTTCATGCAGGATAGTCACCATTATATTAATCAATGAAACTGTAACATTATTCAATATTGAAAAGAGCAACTCTTGAGATCCTTGCCGGCTCTTCTCAGTAGAACCGTATTCTGAGCCGGTGGTAATATTATGTGCGTTTGACGATTCAAAAGTGCTTGCAAAAGTGTATTTGAATAAAAAATATGTTGAATTTGAATTTGACACATTAACACAACCATTCATACGATTACAAATCCAAATATGTGATCACTCATCCACGCTAGTAATTAAAAGTCTAAACATGTGATTACACAACCATTTATATGATCATGCATTCACATATGTGATCACACATCTACAAATGTGACTACAACTCCACATACGGCACGAGGCATGTCGTGGCGCAGCAACACAAGCGTTTGACTTTTACCGACAGGTTATGGCTCCGGTCCCCACTCGAGGAAATGAAATATTTATTATTGTCAAATTAAATATTTGATGTCTTCATTTCTTCAAACAAAACAGGCAAAGCTAAGCGTTGAGTTCCGCCAATGATCACACCTTAAATTCAGCGGAAACTGGGAAACGGAGTATCTTAACACTGTTTCCAGGTTGATTCATCAAAGGATACAGGATAAATTTAATGACCCACGCACGTAATTAAAAGTCTGCGCATAAAATCACACATCCACATATGTGATCACTTATCCACGCATGTTGTCGTACATCAATATATGTGATCACACATCTACATATATGATTGATTACACATCCACTCACGCATGTACCCATATATATGTGATCACTTGTCTAAACACGTAATTAAACGTCCACACATGTGATCCCCCATAAACTATTGTAGAGGTAAGGACAAAGTAGTAATTAATCAGCCTATAGTGAAAATATATAAATACACCACAAATTATATATTACGAATATGTAAAACGATTTCCTATTAACAATGAGTCCTCGTTAAAAGTATTTTTATTTTGTAAATCAAACTAAAATATGTATTAAAAAACAACTTACCATTTAAAAATGGTATAATTGCCACACAAAGCTCTTTCGTCTTTATAAATAATTTATTTAAATCTGTCATGTCGTCTGCTGGGGCCTGAAACTTATTGACAAGTGCAAGGCACACTTCTAGTCTTGCATTCTCCTCGTTTAAGTCACCCATTTGCTGTAAAATATTAGAAGCATTTTTTTTTTCTATACAATATTTATATTAATAGGCTTCAGTGGCGCAGCGGTACATTATCTGACAGTAAATGCGACGGGTTTAGGTTCGATTCTCAATCTGGGGAATATTTTTTTCTGCTCTAGTAATAAAAGAGAGTAGTTTTAAGTTCCGTCTCTCAACACGCCATATCTTGGATACTATGGACTCGGCAGTTCGTTCCTCCATTGTTCATGGAGCGTCTAAACACTTTCCCTTCCTTACTGGTTTCTTCTGCTTACCCTGCGGTATATGCGGTCACAGCTTGTATTTAAGTGAAAAAACTTACTGAACCAATATCTCTAGACGCAAGTTGGCCCACAGAAGGTACGTCACCGAGGTCGTCTAACAGTTCATTGAGTCTGTCGTGCGCGTCGGGGGCAATAATGTCTTGGTATTCTATTAGCAAAGCATGTGTGTCTACAATTTCCTATAAATAAAAAGTTGTATGAAATTAATATAGTATGCAAAAATTGTGTATAAATTAGAAAAACAACTTCTGAGACTGATCTTCCCTTATACAACTAAAAGGCAATTTTAGTTATATATAATATCATATTTTCTATATGCTTTATAATATACATAGGCAAAGGCAACAAAAAGAATTATACAGTATAATATTACCTGTACAGTAATGTAAATATGAGGATGATTGAGCAATGTCGCCTCAGTATATTCATCAACTGCAAAATATTCTTCCAATGTCGGTCCTCTGCAGCAGCTTCTAAACAATTCTTTCATTTTCTCATGACATTCAACTATGAAGGGGTTTAAACAACGCAGGTGACTGGATTCTTCGCCAAACTGGAGGATTTATATATTTTGTAAAATATATTAAGAAGGTCATAAATTGTACAAATAAGTAAATTTATAAAACTCTGTATAAATAATAATAATTAAAACTCATATTACAAGAAGATCGTAAAGGTCAACATATAGTTAGAAAAGAGCTACAAATTACTGAAAATATTTTCTACTTTTAATCATGGCTAAGAACACTTGATTTTCACTTTTCAATTTAAAAAAAAATCTATGAAAATCGGTTACTATATCACTTGGGAGCTACTATGCCACAGACAAACAACCAAATAACCACATCCGTTTATTTTCGTTTGGAATTAGCTTTTTTTAAAAGGCGCTTACCCCTTTTTTCGCTGCTGAAAAATGTAATATTTTAGCAACGGACGCCAAGTTTTTCCGTTGATCCGTTGTGAGACCCCCGCCGTTTGGCATGTTGATTATGTGAAACGCATCAGGCGCTACAATGGCGGCATTAAAAAATTGATAGTATACTAAATTACCTATGACCTGCAAAATATTTCTTATGATTATTTTTAGTTAAATATATAATTCGAGACGATCTGCGCAGTTGGACAGTGTGACATGAGTCTGACTGTAATCGTTTTTCGATTTTGAGTTCGATACCCATTAGGAGGACTTATTTTCAAGCTTTACATTGATATACAATTATCATATAGTTGTTGACACAATAGAAGGCCGATTGTAAACGCGTTGGTTGTATATTGTAACGCACATTGAAGCTTTGCTTTAAATGAAGCTATGGAAATTTTAACTTTAAAGGTATGTATGAACTTTCCTAACTTGTGTAACAAGCGAAGTAGTGTGGATAAGAAGGAAACACATAAAACATCATAATTGGTAAGATTTAAATACTAAATTTAAAAAATAGTAAAAAGAATCAATATTACTTATTAATTTATATTTTTAAAAGTTTTCCTATTTTATATAAAAGTACTGTACATTTTTTATTTTAGTACTGTACATTTTTTATTTTTGTCACACCCACCGTCACCTCAGACCTCACGACCATTACACAACAGACAACCTTCACGTAGTATCGCACACGGCAGGGTAGGCAAAGGGAGCTTGGGAACTTAATGTTAAGATACTATGGCTTTCCTTTTTTCGCCGAAAGAGGCATTGCGTATAGTCGCGGAACTCAACGCCTCTTTGCCTTATTACCAGAGTGAAAAATTAAAATATGAAATATTTAATTTCTTCGTGTGGGGATCGAACCCACAACCTGTCCCGTTCACATTCGCACGCTCCACGCATGTGGCTCCTACGCAACGATATTTTTTTAGGCCTTTATCAACAATAAAAGTTTTTATTAAGTATATTAACACTATTCTTAGCGACATTATTTTGAAGAAATCTTCAAATTAACAGAAGAAAATATACGTAAGTTTTATGAAACAATATATATACAATAAATAATTTAATAAATTAGTTCATTTATTTCTTAGCAATATTTTGTATTGTTAAAAATATTACCTTTAATATATCTTTTTCTGGTGTATGAGGAAATTTAGAAGTTAACGAGCGATGTAAAACCCGGGCCATATATGTAATACAGAAAGGTAGTAATTCAGTAGAATTCGTTATTTTATCCAAAAACATGGTCACAACTGTTTTGAGTTGAGATAGGGCCTTTTCTAATCTTGTTTTTACCTCCGGATAGGTCAATGCTTCTTCTTGTGGTACCGTGTAAGGTAGTTTACTAAAAAAAACACAGTCAAGTGCTAGTCGGACTCTTGTACCAATATCAGAATTTTACGATACAATCAAAGGATAAAAATTTACGTTAAGTTTTCAGACATATACATGGATTTTATATGCAATGAAGTATAATAATATTTTTTTTTCTTTCTTTACACTGTATCCCGCACAAGGCAGGGTAGGCAGATGGAACCCGGGAACCTAGTGTTAAGACATTCTGTTACACTTCCGTTCCCTACTTAATAATGATAATAAATATAAGTTTACAATAGTTATAAAAACAGTTATTTGTACTGCAAATTGTTACTTTTCCAAATTACCTAATTGTAGCCCTAGATTTGGGAAACATATTGTCGCAACCCTAAGTTCCCTCAGCCAACTCTGCTAAATATAGGAAGTGTGAAAACAAAAAAATACTCACGAAATCTGTCCAGTTTTCATTTCAGTTTCATTCCGCCATGCCTTATAAATTTCTACAGGTCCAGTCTCTATATTTAAATCCTTATCCTTTATTATTTTATCCACAAGTGGACCTATTATTGATTGTAAGCTGTTCAATCCAGACAATTGCCTTGAAAGGCTGACGGCCATTTTTAATACTACTGGTGTACTAGCTATTATATCGAACGGCTTTACAACTTTACAACTTATTTCTTCTTCCAGAGTAAATCTAAACAGCTTTAACAATAAGTACTCGTCTCTTGCGTATGCACCGAAATTATACAAACTCAAAACAACATTTTGCAAGAAAGAATTAGTTTTATTTTGTGGTATACAAAATAATAATTTTGATAGATATGTTGGATTTGTTTGTAATTCGTAAAATAAATGTTGGTAACCATCCAAAAGCTGTTTACTTTCTTTCGTTAGTGATTTTAAGCCTTTAACTGCTGTTAAAACTGTCATTAGAGACCCTTTAGAGTCTCTATTAAGAACTAATGTAGTAGTGTTGTGTTTGACCAAGTCGTTTAACTTCAAGCCGTGTGCTGCTACTTCTTGTAATGCAATTCTATTTTGCACTAATAATCCTATTTTCAAATCCATATCGTCTATTTGTTTTGATAATTCTTGATTTTTTCTTATAGATTGCACAACTTCCGATTTTAAAGTTTGCAATTCAATTTCCCTGTCGTAATCTTCAGTACTGAAGTCCAACATTGGTACAAATTTCTTTACAACCCTTAAGGGTGGGTTTGGCGAGTGAAATAGTGAGACAAAAGCGTTTCTAGCACGACGACCTCGCCATAGAGCTTGAATTTTAATAATTTTCTGTTCCTGATTAAACATACGATTGGTTTTTAATTGATCCATTAATATTTATCATTTTATTTATATGATGTGTACATATTTATTTATATGAAACTGCGAACTCGGGTACGCCCTCTTAAACGTATTATTATATTATAGTCAAATTATTCAAATTATTTATATAAATTGTTACTATAGTTTCATTTAAATTTGTTTAGTAAATTTTGACTGAAAGTGAAATGAGCAACTTCCTAAAACTTTCACATCTATACATATAAATAAGACTGAAGTGAGTCTCTATTATTTAATACCAAAATACAAATAAGCCATTTTATTTTCTTGTTATCGTTTGTCATTCGCGCGTACCTACCGCGCGCGTAAATAAATAACTAATAAATTTTCAAGACTGCCTTTAAGGAGTGGCAGAAATTAAAGTGTCCTAAAGACACTGGGGTACATAGCAACAAAACGTGCCAGTAAAAGAGATAAAGCGAGAGCCCTCAGTGAGAGTTTACCATCATTATATGATAAATTCGAAATTAACGAACCCTTGAGGAAAGAAAATGCCTTCGATGCATGAAAAACGGAAAAGTGATGGGACCTAACGATATTCCGATCAAAGAATGGGGCTCTGTTGGTGTGCTCATTCTTAATGGTACATGGCTTGCGGGAGTCCGGACTTGAGCTCTACTACCACTACTCCTATGTGGAGTCCTGAACCAGCCGTTAAGTCCGAAAAGTGTAGCAAACTTCGATCCGTTGTATACGAGTCTGGGGGGTATCGATGGCGATGTCCATGGCCGGATAAACACTGCCTGTGTCTTTGAGTTCATGACGTAGTAAATAAGCTCTAAGAGCGTCGCTTGTGGTGGTATCGCCACGTTGCGCTCCGGTCGCGGGAACTATGTCGGATGGGAAGAATCTATGGTCTGAAGTCATAATGCACAACATGAGAGCCATTGGTCTAATCACCGAGGACGTAAAATATCGTACAAAGTGGTTTAGTAGAAAGTGAAACCCTAATCAATGCCGGCACTAATGCCAGGAAGATTTTCCATATACACTTAAATAATATAAAATAAATATTTGTATAGTTGAAGCAAGTGAAGTCGGCTTGGCCTGTTGGCAGTACCTACTAACATTATAATAGAATAGAAAGATTCAGCATTGAGTAAGACACATAAATCATGCACAGCATAATATGTATGATCAGAGTGAGCCTAGTGTTATGGCACTTTGTTCCTCAAAGATATGAAAATAAATTACTTAACAAGAAAACCTTTTGAATGCTTTACCCTGAATTGAACCCGCGTCACACAACTTATTTATGTTGTTAGCACATATTATACACATGTATAGGAAGGTTTAAAATTACAACAACTTAAAGATAATCACTTAGAATATATTTTTTGTTATGCTAACAACATTAACAAGTTGTAAAAAGTGTATAAGAATTTTGGCTTAGCAGCTTGGAAGGTTTCCTAAAGCGCGGGTTTAAATACTACTACATAAAAAAATAATATTGTTTAAAAAAACTAATAAAATATTTTCTTTCCTTAATCTATACTTATAATAAATCTGTAACCGATCACTGTCTGTACATGGAATATATTTGAAAAAATCTTTTATTGACGTTTGTTCATGTAATAGGGCCTAAAATGGCAATTTCTTAAATTTGTGGAAAAAGGAAATGAAAGGATTATGGATTCAATTATCTCTATTTCAGCCAGATGCTGTCCCACTGCGTAACAGTGGCCTCGGCAGCTAAGCAAAACAATAAGACAACTGATAATGTAATTTCTTTTTTTTTTTAGCTTCACACTGTATCCCGCACGAGGCAGGGTAGGCAGAAGGAACCCGGGAACCTAGTGTAAAGACACTCCGTTCCACTTCCGTTCCTCACTTTCCGCCGAATTTAAGGCATTGCGTGTTGAGTGGCGGAACTCAACGCCGTGCTTTGCCTTATTACCAGAGCGAAGAAATGAAACATTCAATGTTTAAATTGAAAATATTAAATATTTCATTTTTTCGACTGGGGATCGAACCCAGAACCTGTCGGTTACAGTCACACGATTGTGCCGCTGCGCCACGACAGGCTTCATGTAATTTCTAGTAAAGATAATAAATTATTTTTAATTTGCTTACAACTAACCTGAACTTTATACCACACCCAAGGATTTTGCTTTTTCTCTCTTTTAAGCTTAGCTTCAATTCTTTTCATTTTGAGCAAAGTGGCATACTTTCTTTGTATCATTATTTGTCTCCACCATGCTTGAATCTTCACCACATATTCAACATGGTGTTTGAAGAATTTCAACCGTTTAACAGTTTGTCTAGTCAAATATCCTTTACAGCATGCTTGAAATTTTACAACAGATTTTTCCAATAATTTTTGTCTGTATGTGTTTATGTGATGTTTATTAGTTTTATCAACAATAGCATTAATATCCTTTTTTGTCAAATAGCGAGCGTAAGGAACAAAATCTTTTGGTGTTGTCCAACTATAGGTGTATGACTCAACATCTATGTACACAGTATTACCGGCCTCTGTATGACAAACTATCCAAGGACATATGTTATGTCCTTTCTTTTTCAGTGCTTTTGCAAACATTTGAAAGTACACATCTTTGCATGAACTTTCTATAAGTTCTATCCTTGTTAAGTGAGGAGAAAGAAGAGCATCCCAAAAGTCATGTACATCATTTTTTAAAATACTTAAATTTAACTGGACAATTGCATCAGTCAATTCTTTTACTTTAATTGATTCATAATTTACATCACTAATAGCATTCACTATGTCGTCAAACCATAGATTTTGAGATTCTTTCTGCAAAAGTCGTTTTTTCAATGTCCTCATGTATAAATGGTACTCTTCTTTGTGTAAAGATAATGGTAGCTTTAGGCAAGGACTTTTTAACAGTCCTACTAATGAATTAACATCCTCTTCAGATACCGCTTTGTTTATGCAATCAATGACTTTTACCACTGAAAAGGTATAACATATTATTTCTTATGCAGGAAGAAGCATTCTTCAACAATTTTTCAAATGGAGAAGCACATCAGCTTTTTATGACAAATAATTTTAAGCTAACTTAAACATAAAAAAATATGAAAAATATTAAAACATACTTACACTCATCATTGTCATCATCTTTAATATTTACCATTTCAATAGTATCCCTAATATCTTCTAGTGTCAACAGAGGACACTCGCATTGTTCTCTCACCTTTACCTGCAGTGCTGATATTAAAGCTGATAAATAACGACGACGACAATGAGGCCTAAGCATTTCTAGCTGAATATGTTTAGAATTTAAAGCATTCCAAACAGACACTTCATCTCCTCTCTCAACTGCCTGTGACACAGACGCAACTGCATTCAAATATAAAGCTGATGCTGCTATTTCACTTTCGTTAAGATTTTTATCCAATTCACATTTCTCTAATCTCATTTCCTCAAATAGTAATGGGGCGGCATATTTATCAATTTTGAAATTCAAACCTAGCTCAGAACTTACTAAAGCTTTGTACAAATCATCAGGGGTACCCTCATCAAGTGCTTTGTTAACAATTGCAATAGCAGTTTTATGCTGACTGTGTTCACTAGCTTTTATATTTCCATCATTAATAATATTTTGAAATATTTTGTGCCAATTAGTTATACTTTCAACATCAATATCTTTGCAACTTTCAGTTATTTCCTTGATGACATCACAATAAAAATCCAAATTATTTGGTTCATAATTTTGTACTTTCACCCATTCCTCATTGAAAATATTGTGTATTTTTTTAATATCATTAACCTTACATGCAGAACACAAAGACCTCCACAGAAATTTATAATTTGTAGCTGTGATATGACCCTGTATTTCAACTAAAGTGAGAAGTTCATCATACTCATCTGGAACATAACTATCATTTAAAGAATGATTATGAGCTACTTGTAATTTTTCATATTTAGCCACTTTAAGAGCTTCTTTGTACTTATCTATTAAACGGTTTTGGACATATTTTATTTTTAAGTAAGGGTTAAGCAGTGCTTGAGTTATAGATTTTTCAGTATCTAATAAGCTGTTAAGTTCAATCAAAGCATTATGAGTTGAAGTGTTATTATCTAAATTGCTGTTGCTTGATAGGATGCCACTAATTTTTTGAAATACAGGAAGTGGATGTTTACATTTTTGTAAATCTTTAGAAACTGAATCCAATTGTTCATCTGAAATAATAAACATTTAGAAATATAACACCCAAAAAAACTATGTTGCACAAAACATACATAACATACTTAAATAAATAGTACATACACTTTTAACAATTTTTTTTTAATTCCAAAAGACATGGGCACTATCTCCAAATATTGCACAATTGAATATATCACATTATTTAGCATACAATAAAATAACTTTTTAATGAGTAAAATATAAATATGATTGTAAAAATTTACCTGTAAAAACTGCTTTACCAAACACATCACGGATGAGGGGAGCCTTCCCAAGCTTAAATAAATGTGAACTTAATGCATGTAAACAATAAATAACTTTTGGCATGTTTTTATTATCATAAATATCTGTTGTTTCTGGTTGAAAGGTCTGAAATATAAAAAAAACCTTATAACTGTTATGGCTTAGCTACTTCTGCTACTCTAAAAATTATTTACTCTCAGTAGAAAATTATAAATTATTATAATTTTTTCACTCAGAAACAAGACAAATTGCAGCATTCAGTAGTGATACAGCATGTGCCGACATGGAGTTTAACACTGCAGCTTCTTTGTTATAGAGAAGTCATGGATATCATGCTTTTCTTCAAGAGTGAATTAAACCCATAAGCATTCATTTCCAGTCCCCATTGTAGGTTTAAGGGGCCCTATTTAAAGGTACCTTTGTGGTTACCTGTATTTTCCTAACTTTACTCTACCAATACCAAATATAAAATAATTATAAATTGCAAACTCATACCCTTTAACACAAACTAAAAATTTTACTAGACAGGCTAAGAAATAATTTTAAAGATTGTAATTAATCTAGAACATTATTAAAAATATAGTTACCACCGGTAATTCGGTTCTCTTAAGTATTTGCAAAAACTTATTAATGTTATCAGTATGTTTAAACTGCAATCCCATCACCTGAAATTTTTTTTCAACATTGTTAGTTAACTTTAATATATATCACATTGTAATTAAATTATAGTAATTTGAAATTTGGCAGGTCTCGCATAGTTTCTATTATATCTAACATATCGACGGGTCCAAAGAAGAAAATCGTATATGAAAAATGATCGACTTTCAGTATGAGGTTTTGAAGTTCTGTGTGAATGTAATCATCAACTTTTGAACAGTTATTAAACATTTTTTTTGCAATTATTTTGTATTTGCGTTAATAGTTGATGATTACATTCACACAGAACTTCAAAACCTCATACTGAAAGTCGATCATTTTCCATATACGATTTTCTTCTTTGGACCCGTCGATATATTAAGCTACTCACTTTATAACGCCTCTGGTCGATATCGTAAATTTTATTTAAAGGGAGAAGATCGGGAGCAATAAAGTGTCCCAATTTCGCAAGATAAACTCCGTTGCGTAAATTTTCTTCGAATTCAGTAGCAGGAGGAAGCTCTTCTCGGAGACATGATTCCATCCATGTTTTGGCTTCTTCTAGTCGACATAGATATTCATATGCAATGGTACGTTGTCGAATCGTATCCATTTCTTGTGCTGTTTTACGTACTTCATCATCACCTGATAACAAAACGATCTTTCTATAAAATTAAAATGTTATTGATATATATCAAAAGAAATAATTTAGACTTACAATCGTCAATTTTTCCAATAAGTATTTCACTTGTGTCTTTCCCCATACTTGCAATTTAAGCTTAGCTGGGGTGGCTTTAAACAATATATGTTTTTTACATATATAATTATTAAAGGAAACACTACAAGTTATTATGGGTAAACATTTTTGCAGATCATAGTTTAAAATATTCGACGGTTGATCGGCACGGCCACAGAACACATTTACCAATGGGCACGGCACAGAATAATTATATTACACACATTAATGAATTCTCATACCTACTCCATATGAAAATTTTCCATATGCAAACTATTTTAAAAGGATCAATAAAAAAGTATGTATGGACATTTTTTAAATTAAACTACGAACAATAGTCCTAATTACTTGACTTACAGTCAAGATGACTGATAACTACTAATTATTATAACATACTAAAATATACATATGGAAGAAGAAAGTAATATTTATTTGGAACAAAGTAATCCGGATCCATGCTGCAGTTGCAATTGTTTGTGTGATGACAACGACAAAACATCTACTAGTGATCTTGAAATTTCTGATAGAAAATTATTTATTTTAACAACTGTTGCTAGAACTGAAAGTTATCTCAGGGAACACCGTATTCCAGAGCTTTTGCGAGTCTTACTTACAATGATTTTAGCAAATTTACCCGAAAACCCAGTAGCTTTTCTTGAAAAGCTTCTGGATGATTATATGTTATATCGTGCTGGATATGGATTGCCACCTGTGCTTTTTGAAACAAGGTATATTTTTATATTTGTTCAATATTATGTATTTTACACAAGTCTCTTCGATCGACTCTAGGTTCTGATGATTTTAAAAATATTGTGGCAAGTGGAAGAATCAATAAATAACATTTAAGATAAGATCTAACTATGTCACAAAAGCAACATGTTGCTACTAAAGTAATATTCATAAAATTTTATAAATACTAATCATAAAATGTATATATGCGTTTTTAGACATCTAGAAGCCGTTATAAAAAGCTTTGATCCTGGTCAACGCGGATGGCTAACTGCAGGACAAATTCAACGGATATATACTACTTTAGGTTTTGTATATGAGGAAATGTTCGAGGATCGAATACCGATTGAACAAATATTAAGTAATTTGAAAGAAATACAAGACAGCGAATTATTGAACTTATTGAAAGCAGGTTCCGTTATTGAGAATAAAAGTGATTTAAAATTTCCTAATCACTTTGATTAAAGAAATATTAAATCTAACGCATAATTTAAATAAAAACGTACATTTATATTTTATTGTATCTTATTTATTTTGAAAAGTTTTAATTTTACTACATTTTCTTAATGTCTCTGAAAATGGAATTTAAATAAATTGACATTACTTCTTAAATATTACTTTTAAAATATAATTAAATTGCTTAAATGGGACTTTCATATTTTGTCCATTTACCATCCATAGTATTTTTATTATTAAATGGTATTATTTTCGAATGGATAAAACTGCTTTGGCATTTTTGACCTGCAATGGCATTTATATGGACCGGATGGAGAGAGGAGAGGAGAACAGCTCAGTCATTTTTGAATTAAACAGCTGGGACGTCGGCAATCTTTCGGTTAGGATCTAAAAGGAGCGGTCCACTGTGCAAAGATTAATTGTCATCAACATACATCGCAACTTTGTTTTTGTGTTTTGGGGAATTAAATGATCACAAATGAAACATCCCTTACACGAGTATGTCGAGTACACACTTCCGTAGCCTTGGCAAACATCTCTACAGAATATTTGACGTGGCGTGGGTAATTGCCTTGTGAGAGCTTGTCGCCGGATGCTAGAGAATTTAATATATAGGGATTTATTAAATTAAGCAAAATACTGTATGTATTAGAAAGTTGCCCCACATGCTGGTTTAGATTAAAATGTTCCAAGTAATAAAAAATAATAAAAACGTGAGGAAGAGAAGTGGAATGGAGTGTCTTAACACTAGGTTCCTAAGTTCCCTCCACCTACCCTGACATGTGCGACATACGGCGGACACTGACTGAGTGAGTAATTAATAAAAAATAAACCTTTACATAAATGGGAAATGGGCAAAAATATATGAGATATTTTCTTAGTGTTTTACTTCATTATTCATTCAAAATACATGAAATTTGAAAATAAATCTAAAATTATAATATAATGTATTTTTTTTCGAAAAGATCGCCTGTGTTAACAAATTTATTTTTTTAATAATGTTAAATACACTTATTGATTATTTGCCAAAGATTTTGAAGATTAGATTTAAAAAAATTAGATCCTCTCAACACTATGTTTGGTTGTTAGTCCTTATCCTCTCAACACTATGTTAGGTTGCTATATGTGATTACATTTGAATCGCATAACTGTATATTGTGTATGTACGTTTGGCGCAATTAGAAAGCGTATAAATAACGTTGGCTACGTTACACTAAGGGATCACAGCGATCAAAACGCTCCTTTAGTCGTTGCCCATAACGACCGCGGTCGTTGTGGTCGCAGCGAAAACATCAACCACGACGTCATGGTCGTTGTGAGCGTTGAGAAAATTAGCGGCACTTTCAAAACGAAACGCATCAGTAGTGGCTACCGTGAAACTAACTTTATTTGATGCGGACAGCCATATTTGTACATGTGAATGTTTCTGCAGTAGTTGCTGAACATGCCTCGACAGGTAAATATAATTATATTAAAAAAATAATTATAGCTTATAATCAGTACAATGATATACAATTGTCCTTTATTGCCGATAACTTTTCTTTAATGCAGAAGGACATATTTTAATAGATGTGAATTTTAATAATATTTACACGCAGGATAATTAAATACACCACTAATTATCATTTTGTATTCAATATAAATCAATAAAATAATAAAATGTATATCACTGTACTGATTATAAACTGTAATTATTTTTTAAGCTTGTTTCATATAATTATATTTACCTGTGAAGGCATTTTGATGCGTTTCGTTTTGAAAGTGCCGTTATTTTCCCAACGCTCACAACGACCCACCTTGTGACATGGGTCGCCGTGGGCGTCGCGTGAGCGTTAGTCATAATGTCATGGTTGGCGTTATCGCCGCAACCGCAACGACATAAAAAAAAAGGAGCGTTCGATCGTTTTGGACGCTTAGTGGAACGTAGCCTTAGTAGAACGTAGCTGTTATTATGGCTATGTTCCGATATACACTGTGAGCACTGCGCAGTGTAATGGCAAATTAGTACTGTGATGTCGTTTCTTTATAGTCAGTTATACTGGTTACTATTTAAAACGAAACGCGGTCCAGTATACTGTCGTTCTTGTTTTTCACGCTATTTTCAAACTAATGTTTTTTTAATTTAATGTTTGCTTAAACGTTCTCTGTTAAGAAAAGTTATTGTTTGAATGTTTAAAATAAAAAATATTTAATGTTGAATTTAATTATAATATAAATAAATTTCTGATATTAGTAAGTATCTTTTTTTTACAAATACTTGTAAACCTATAAAAAAGGTTATGTATAGTTAAGGTTAATATTTTGTTTGCAATAAATAATATTATATTAATTAAATTTAAAAAAATATATTTCGACAAATAATTAATTAAATTAAATAAATTGGTTTTAATTAATACAATTAACCACAAATTTCTATTTGTAAATAAATAACTGGTGTTAACTACATACAACTCTCGACAAGCTTGTGATCACGTGACCAAAGCACTGCGAGTACTTTACCTCGAAAATGCCAGTGCTCACAGTGCAAAAATGGCGGTGATTTATGACGTAATATATTTCCCTAGGGTACTGTAGCATTATACTGGCAGTCCATATCGGAACGAATTTTTCACCATTAGGACCACTGCGTCTCACAGTGTATATCGGAACATAACCATATCTTTAATTTTGAATTGCCAATGTCAACTGTCAATGTCACAAATAATTTTAAATTAAAAAAAAAATAAAATCTTAACTACAATTTTACAGGTTTTAATTTTATATATGTGATGTAAACAACAAGTTAAACAAAACATATTGCCGATTATAATGTTCAATATTGTATAAGTCCATTTATAATATCTAATAATATACGTTATATTTATGTTATTTTTTTATATTGTCTTTAATAAGTCCTGTCCTGTTCACCTAGTGGTGGACAGGAGAAATGTGAGAAAATGTTCCTTATAGGTTTATTTATACATTTTGTATTCTTATTCTCTATATTTGATATATATTTTAAATCACCTATCGTCAAAAATGTTACACCATACGAACCATTACATGAGGCACCAGTTGATCGTTTGATCCTTTTTGTTGTTGATGGTTTAAGAGCAGAATCATTTGTTAATTACACCAGTATGCCTTATCTCAGGTTTGTTTCTTATACTATTTTTGTATTTTGCTTCATTCTGTAAAAGTTAAGCTTACCATGCCTTGTCCAGCATATAGCTGGGTAGACAGAGGAAACCTAGTAGTATGTTGTTTGCCAGCTGGAGCTAAATACCGTGTTTTCTTACCAGATCAAGAAACTGATTTCAACTGTTACATTCAGTAAGACTCTGTGCCATTATATTCATTTTCTGATGGTACATATTTAGTTTTACGTAAGCTTGAATCAATTCATTTACAGGTATATTGCAAATAATTATGGGAGATGGGGTATATCTAGAACTAGAGTGCCAACAGAATCTCGACCTGGACATGTAGCTATAATAGCAGGTTTTTATGAAGATCCATCCGCCATAGCTAAAGGATGGAAAGAAAATCCTGTTGATTTTGATTCTGTATTTAATCAGAGTTTTTATACTTGGTGTTGGGGAACATATGATATCCTAGAAATTTTTACTAAAGGAGCTGCAAAGAAGATATTTGTTGATAAACTTGATCCTTACAATCAGTCATTTAGTTCTGATAAGAATGTTACATCCTTGGACAACTGGGTTTTCACAAGAGTTAAAGATTTTTTCTATAAAGCCCAAAACGATGCAGGTTTAAGTGTAAAGTTAAAATCTAAAAAAATTGTATTATTTTTACATTTACTAGGAACAGACACTGCTGGTCATACACATAAACCAAAAACTCAGTAAGTCTTTGTTCAAATATTTTAAACGTAAATTTATTTTTGCTAATATTATCTATCCTCAATTCTTCTCTTTTACAGAAAATTTCTAACTACTGTTAAATTTGTTGATAATGAAATAAAAGAAATTGAAAAATTAATAAGAAACTTCTTCAATGATGATGGACGAACAGCATTTTTAATGACTTCTGATCATGGCATGACTGACTGGGGTAATAACCATATCTACAATAATATATATATATATATATATATATATATATATATATATATATATATATATATATATAATTTTATATGTATACCTTTTAATATAGCTACCCCCATATAACCTTTATAACAATGTTCGTAGAAGGAAATTAATGTAAAGATACTGTTTTCCACTCTGTCTCTGCCAATTTTTGAAACAATATATTAAGTTGCAGAATTGGTCATAGTCTTGTTCTGATTATCAGAGTGGAAATACAAATAATTCATTTCATCAAGTAGAAATTTAACTCTAAGCTGGTGCATTTACAGTCAGACTGTGTGCCTCTGCACTACAACTTGCTTTAAGTATGTATGATAGTTTATATTCATGAAAGTATCAACAAAGTAAAGGTACCTATTTACATATATAACTCAACAGGTTCACACGGTACTGGTGACAACCATGAAACAGAAACACCATATGTCTTGTGGGGAGGAGGTGTACAACATATTAAAAACAAACAAGAACTGATAGATTCAAGTACTAACGGAATGTCTTTTGAAAACAGACTTGATGTAAAACAAGCGGACTTAACACCACTTATGTCAACTTTACTTTCAATTCCTGTACCCACCAATTCTATTGTAAGTATTTATTTATTTTGACATTGTTATTTTAAAGTTTTAAAATTGATTCTTTAACTTTTGATTTATTAGTTTTAAGCTCTATCATGCATGTAGTAGGGTATACAAACAAAACCTAGTGTTAATTGTAAAGGAACTATTGTATGTAATTTCTGTCCAATTTTCAAGGCATTGTTTTTTCAATAGCAGAATAAAATAATTCTGCAATTGTTATTGTTACAGCAGGAGATGAAAATAATTCATTTTAGATTTTAAGAGGTAATTGAACCTTGCACTGTTTCATCTACATTTAGACACTGTCCCTCTGTGCCATAACAACCCCTTAAACACAATATTTTCTTTTATTTTTCATCTTCACACTGTATTCCTACATATAGCATAGTAGGCAGAGGGAACCTGGGGGCCTCATTACTCATATAATATATTATTATATTAGTAATGAGGCCCCCAGATATAATATATAATTATATTTCCCTTGAGTGTAAATCAAACCTACCACTGTCGTATTTAGAGTCTGATATCAATGTTTAAAAAATATATTATTACTTCAGTCTGCATGTTTAATTAATACTTTTTAGGGGCAGTTGCCAAGTGGACTGCTTAATATGACCTTAGAAAATAAAGCAAAAGCCATATACAGTAACTGTAGACAGATGATATCACAATATAACAAAAAGAGACATGATGTAGAAGCAAATGCTATATCAGTATTTTATCAACCTTTCGAACCATTTGATGAAAACAAAGTAAATGAGATTATTAGTTTTACAGAAAAATTGTTAGAGGATGAACAATATGAAAAACTTATAGTTATAAGTGAGGAAATTATGCAATTAAGTTTAAATGGACTTAATTATTATCATAATTATTATCAAAGGCCTCTGCTTATTACTGTAACACTCTCATTTGTGGGATGGATTTTTTGCTTATTAAGAGTGTTGTTAGAACAAAAAATATTGACTCAACCCGAATGTCATAGTTATAAATTAAAAGAAAAATCTTTAATGATGGATATATTTATACAAGCAATATGTATTTTGTCATGTACTGCATTTGTTTTCATTATATATGGTAAGTAGAGAGGTGTATGTGTTAAGGCAAATCGCGGCAATAAGTGCCGCTACTCAACACGCAATGCCTCATATTCTGCAGAAAATGGGGAACGGAACGGAGTGTACTAACACTAGGTTCCGCAGTTCCCTCTGTCTACCCTGCCATTTGCGGGATACAGCGTGAAGCTTAAAAAAAATGGTAAGATAGAGTTGTGTTATACTGCTGAATGTGTGAAGTTATTTTAAAAAATATATTTTTGTTCATTGCAGTGTAGGCAGAGGGCACCTAGTATAATGAGAGTTCATTCTCCTCTTTGCCTGAATTTGAGACATTGTATATTGAGGTTTAGAACTCAAGTGAACATTGTTTATTTGTTAATTTGATAATTTTAGTTTTTAATAACATTGTTTTGGTAATGAAGTTTATAATCAATTGTGTGTTTACTCACTGGAAACATTATTTTATTTTAGTTGTTCATGCTAATAATCTTCATCAAACATATTGAATTATGCCACTTTTCTGTTATTTTTATTAACAAATGATATATCTTTTCCAGTGCAACATTTACCAATACAGTATTATATATATTTCCTTTTGCCAATGTTCTTGTGGAAGTATGCGTTAACTCCATTTAGTACTTGGATCCAAGTTTTAAATATTTTGAAGAACAAAAGAAGTATATTATGGCTTGGAACTGAAATACTATGTTATGTTTTGGGATCTATTTGCTTGGTAAGCTTACAATTTAAATTATAACTAATTATCTAAATAGAATATATAGATATTTTTTTAAAAAGTAAACAGCTTATAGTATTACTATTAGAGTATCAAAAAATTTATATGAATATTTATAATGTTTACAATATAACTGTATTGTTGTATTTTGCATAGCATGTTAAATTTTAAATGAAAGTATTTATTTTCATTTTATTTTTCAAGCAGGAAGAGAGCCTAAATTAGTGCACTAGAAGCAGTATAGTGCATTAATTTAAGCCACTAAACATAAGGTGTTCTAAAATAATTATAATAATTATTTGGTGATTTTCATATAAATATTTATTTAAGGTCAAATTCTCCAAATCGAATAAACAACCTTCTTATATAAAGACAATGTTTTGCTGGATTTTGTTACATGCCAAGTTTTAAATTTATACATATTATATTATGCTTGTGTATAGTGCTGGAGTGGTAATAATTAAGTGTATGATATATGATATATTCTGAGTCTCCTAATAACTCAGAGTGTAGGTACAGTGTGAAGGCTAATTTAAAATGTTTACCAGCAATACAATACTACATAGTATTGACCATAGGCAAAAAAACAATTTTTCAATTTTAATTAGTTGCTCCTGTGATTAGTACTTTCAAACTTTTTTTTCAGCTTCACGCTGAAGGCTAGGTTCCATGTTTCTTAGTGTTAAAAGGAACATTCTAAATTATATCATAAAATTAAACACTACAGTATTAAATTAAGTCAAAGTAGATCTATATATGACAGAGACACTCACCAACTTCAGGCTGAAATAGATAAATTGTATTGCTCTCTTAAAGATATAAATGAAAAATATGAAATGCCTCAAAAACAAATACATGAGCACATACTGGCAACAAGTGACTTAGTTGATATGTGTAACTATAACTTAGAAAGATTTGAATCCTTGACTAACAAACATAGTTGTAGTTGTTCTAATACTGAATCAGCTGAGTCATCGATGCCTCAAAATCAAAGTTTAAAAACCCCTGAGGTCTTGGGTGTCACAACCAGACAAAATATTAAATCGCTTGACAATTCCTCTACTACCTCTACAACCTCACACACACATTAACGAAAACATATATCATTTCTGATATACTAGGAAAAGGCTTTGGGTCCCTTCTTAGTAATCATACTTTTAAATATATGTTCGCCTGGAGCCAGTTACCAGCATAATATTAAAAAGATTAATTCAATGACATTGAATAAAAATAGCACAGTTGTACTACTACATGGAGACAGTCTGTCTGTAACAAAACAAGATGTCATTAGAAGTATGGAAAAGCTAATTGAAATGAATAAGGAAACTAATTGTAAGTTTATAGTTTGTTCATTTCCATATTCTTGTTCTCTTACAGACAAACAAAATAGACACATATTTAATTTAAATATGACCATATATAATACGACATACCGTCATAGCGACGCGATATTTTATTTAGATATAAATAAATTTATATCATCTATTTGTAAGCTGACACGAGATACATTGTATCTGCCATTAGTTTATAAGAAACAAATTGCTACTTTAGTAGCATACAATTTACAAAAACCCGTTATACATGGTATAACTAAAAATTATAACTTATTAAATATTGACACATCCAGTTCTAGTTTAAACTAAATATAAAGACAAAGCCTAAGCAATATAAATTTAATATAATACATCAAAATATTCAAGGCTTAGGTGGCAAAGAATTAGAACTGGAGTTGTTTCTTAAAAAATGTAATACACATATTATATGTCTCACGGATCATTGGTTGACAAATGTATCAAACATTGTTAACATAGAAAATTATAAAGTCTCAAGTGCGTTCGTTAGAGAGAAAACCATCCGCGGTGGCTCCTTAATGTTGACAAGGAAGGATATTGTGTGCAAGTCGCGCCCCGACATTGTGGTTCTCTCCGTCGAACGTACTATTGAATTGTCCTGCATGGAGTTTCAACAGTATTTTATAGTGTGCGTGTACCGACCGCCATTAAGTAATTATGAGTTATTTGAGGACAAAATGGAGGATGTATTAAGAAAACTTTGTAACTTAAGTAAAAATATTATCGTTTGCTGAGATTTTAATATTGATATTTTACATAACACAACACAAAGTAGCCGTTTTCTAAATTTATATAAATCATTTAATTTAACTAATATATTTCGCGAACCTACTCGTATTACAACAAATTCATCAACCTGTATAGATAACGTGTTCTGTCACTGTAACGTCGAAGATAAGCTAGTTATAAATAATATAAGCTCCGACCATTGTGGATTAAAGTTTTCAGTGGTTGGCAACCAGGTAAATGGTACACGGAAAATTACATGGAGGCCAATCACTGATAACAGACAAAATTTGTTTCAAGAGAACATTAAAAAGAAAATTTTAAAAATAGACAGAGTCGGTAGAGTTAAAAGTAGATAATAAATAAATTAATGCAGATCTTGAAGTTGCAAATATTTTTGAGAATTATTTTGCAGAAATACCGACTAAAGTAACTTCTTCCTTAAAATCATCTCCATCAGGTGCTGTTAAATTATTGCAAAGTAACACTGATAAATATACCACTAATTTTACGTTTGTACATGTAACACCACAGGAAATTATTAAATCTTTTAAAAGTCTTAATGTAAAAAAAAACTGGTGATCTATGGGGTATATCTGTTAGATTACTAAGCTCTATTATACCAATCATTGCACCTCACTTATCATTGATATTTAATAAATGTGTTGACAAAGGCATTTTTCCCGACCTCATGAAAAACAGTAAAGTAGTACCCTTGTTTAAGAACGGAGAGAATAGTGATCCTAGCAATTATAGACCTGTATCAGTATTGCCATCGTTGAGTAAAATTTTTGAAAAAATAATGTTTAATCAATTATCTTTGTATTTCAATAGAAATAGTATTTTAAATAAAGCACAGTATGGTTTTACTAGATGCAGATCTACAACAGATGCGGGAGTTGCCCTCCTTAATTGCATATATAGTGCTTGGGAAAACTCACAAAATGCGGTTGGAGTGTTTTGTGATCTGTCTAAGGCTTTTGACTGCGTAGACCACGATACGTTATTACGCAAACTTAGCCATTATGGAGTCAAAGGCAGTGCTCGTGATCTCATTGCTTCGTACCTTAGAAACAGGATTCAGCACGTTACCTTAAATAATGTTAAGTCTTCCGGTAGCGTTCTGCGGATGGGTGTCCCACAGGGATCGATTCTAGGGCCTCTTTTGTTTTTAATTTATATAAATGACCTCCCCTTTTGCATTAATAATTTATGCGATGTGGTACTATTTGCCGATGATACTTCATTAATTTTTAAAGTAGATCGTTATAAAAAAAACTATGACGAAGTGAATAGTGCGCTGTCGCAAATACTTCACTGGTTTAATACTAATAATTTAGTATTAAACGCACAAAAAAAACAAAATGTATAGAATTTACTATGCCGAATGTTAGGAAAGAGAAGCTTAATTTAAGCGTGGATAATAAAATTCTCCATTTTTGTGATACCGCGGTATTCTTGGGAGTAACCCTAGATTCGAAACTACAACGGGGCCCCCATCTGTCTTCTCTTGCGGGCAGACTGAGCTCCGCTGCATATGCTGTTAGAAAAGTGAGGCAGCTTACGGACGTTGATACTGCACGCCTAGTCTACTTTAGCTATTTTCATAGCATATTGTCCTACGGAATATTACTATGGGGCAATGCTGCAGATATCGAATCTTTATTCGTAATTCAAAAAAGAGCAGTCCGAGCCATTTACGGCATGGAAGCTCGGGAATCCCTGAGAGATTTTTTTGAAGAAACGGGTATTCTTACGGTGGCATCACAGTACATATATGATAATATAATACTTGTTCGGAAAAATAGCCACAATTGATTAAAAAACAGTGACCGACATGATATCAATACAAGAAGTAAAAACAAGCTGATCACTCCTAGTTTTCGTCTTCAAAAAGTTAGTAAATCTTTTATGGGACATGGTACACGTATGTATAATAAAATTCCACAAGTAATTTTAAATTTGCCACTTCAAAAATTTAAAGTGAATGTTAAAAATATATTGTTAGGCAAAGCATATTATTCTATTCAAGAATACTACAACGATAAGAGTGCGTGGGATTAAATGCTGTTGGTACTCACTCAGGAAGCTATGTTATATATTTACTTTAATTGATATTTTGAAAAGAGCAACTGTTGAGTTTCTTGCCGGCTCTTCTCAGCAGACCCGCCTTCCGAGCCGGTGGCAGCTTCCTGTTAAGACAGACACCACAGACACTTATATGTAACTTGACGATTCAAAAGTGCTAAAATGGCCTAATTGAATAAAGAATATTTTGATTTTGATTTTGATTTTAAGACACTCCATTCATCCATTAAGATATTTTCTGTTCCCACTTCACTTTCCACTAAATTATCATCTCTTCTTCTGGCATTGCGTGTTGAGTGGCGGAACTCAACGCCGCACTTTGCCTTGTTACCAGGGCGAAGAAATTGAGAATATTAAATTGAAAATATTAAATATTTCATTTGTTCGAATGAGGATCGAAACCACGACCGATCGCGCTTAGAGTCACATGCTTGTGACCCTGGGGTGCGACATTTCTTATAATATTAGATTTTAATATAACACATGTAATTAATTGCATGACCTGGTTTTTAGGGGTTAGCACTAACACATAGATGGATATTGAGTGTTCCACTGTTAGGCATGGGCTTGTGGCCATTCTTTTCATCCTCCAAGAAATATTTGACTAACAAAGAATGTATCATGTGGGCAGTTGGATGCTTTTTACTGAGTGTATTTTCATTTTTATCAGTAATAGGAAAACATGTGGTTATTGAGCTAGTGTGAGTTATATATTTTTTTGCTATTTAACTTAAATTTTGCTGTGTATTTTTTGTTGCTTTTATTCTTTATTTATGTTTTTGACTCTATTGTTCACTTGCTATCAAAATTCGAGAAATTACGTGACAGAACTGTCACCAGAACTGAGAAATAACCGGAGATTATTATTTCAGTATTCTTGCAGGAGTGCTATGGCTATTTATATTAATTTTATATATTTTTAAAATATTACTTCCTAATGGTATTGAAGGCCAAGAGATTAAAAGAGAAGTTGTAACGAAATCTATACAAATAATTTTATTAGTGATATCCTTACAAATAATCTTTATACAGTCGAAGAGATTTGAATCAGAAGCTCCTATCTCACAAACTTTACATACTGTGTGTTGGATAGTAACTGGTAAGATTTGTCTTTTTAAAATATACATACGCATTGTTAGTTAATAATATTAGTGATATGCCTGATATCCATATACCTTAAGGGCCGTCCATTACGTTCACGTGATGTTTTTTGTAGCATAAAATTCAAAAGTTCCATATTTCCACTGTTTTTTTTTTAAATAATAGTTATTACGTCGTGTTATCGATTTCTATAAAATGCACCTTAGAGCTGGAAAAATTACTTTTAATTTACATACGAGTATATTTATATATTTTTTTTTCTCTTGCACCCATGTACAACAATATTACATATATACATATGTATGTGTGTGTTTTATTTCTTACAGCTATACTTCCCGTACTGCCTTTGCTGTATACAAAAAGGTTTATTAATCGACTTTTGGGTATTAATACATCTATAATAAACTTTTATCTTCTCCTCTCAGTCTCTCACGAGGGTTTATTTATGGTGACACTCATATTTAATGTTAATTGTTGGATGTTTATTGAATATAAACTTTTAAATCAGAAAAAATTAAAGGTAATTATGTAGTAACACATATTTTGATTTTATAATTTCTTCTAATCTGGTCTTTGTTTGAGAGGTTACGAATGTGGCCAGATTTGAAAGGTCGGACAGGGGTCAATAATTTGTTAAATTCGTGAGACTTAATGGTTTGCAAATAAATTCACTGCCGCCACTCAACCCGCGTTACCACAAATTCGGCGAAAAGTGGGAAACAGAAAAAATTAAAATTCGTTTCCCATTTTCTTTCCTTATTTTTATTATGTTTAAAGTGTTAATCGCCACTACGGAAAGATTAAATAGCATTTCTCTTAACTAAATAAGTATTTCTCTTTGCATATCTATGGCATGTGCGGGGGACACATAGTAAATATTTTTGTAACTTTAAGCTTTATCACGCATAGTATCAAGACAATCTGTTCTCGTTCACCTGTTCACCTAAGGAACATTGTATGTTAAGTGAATAAAGTGCATTTATAGAGTGAGAATATTGCGTTCGAATGGCACTTCGAACGTTTACAGTTCGATTCTTTTCGTCTTCTCTAGGTTTTTTATTTATATAATAAAAATGTATAATGTGTATAATTTATTATAATATTATGTGTGTAGAGAAAAGAACATAACTCTATTTTTAAAATTTTAGATTATTGAATGTAGCTTTGAAAACGACGGCACACGAAGAGGTGACAAAAGCTTGCTTCCTTTGGAAAGAAGTATAAATAGTCACGATTTTAGAAGGGCTTTCTTCTTTGTATCCTTTTATAATTTATAAGTAAAATTTTGTTTTTAAATACAATAAAAAATATTTCAATTCACATTGAGACACATATGGAATGTAAATCCATGGAACGCTCAACAATTATATTCTATAATATTTGTAATCTCTATATTCTCAGAACATGGCAGACGGAGGGAAGTTAGGAACCTTATGTTAAGGCCTTGCCTTGTTACCAGAGCGAAGAAATGAACACATTAAATATTTAATTTGAAATATTAAATATTTCATTTCCTTGAGTAGGATCGAACCCATTACATGTCGTTTACAGTCTCACGCTTGTGCCATTGCGCCACGACAGGCCTCTATATTAATATTTGTATACATATATGTGTATAAAATAAGTTTCTTAAAGAAAACGTCAGACTTTATACATTATTTTAGCTTATTTTGGCACTGGAAATATAGCCTCACTTAATTCTTTTGAAGTAAGATGGGTATTGTGTTTTACTACTTCTTTCCAGCCTTTCATTATGACCACATTGATATTACTCAAGACCCTATCGCCTTTTTTAAGCGTAGCGTGCACATTTAGAGCAGTACAACGTTTGACAAAGGTAAATAAAAAAGCGTTAGTTTTTTTCTATCTTCACGCTGTATCCCGCTTAGCGTGTACACCAGAGGGTAACCATTTAACATACTCCGCTAAGTACTTTCCGCCCTATTTCATATGTGTTAAATGGCAGCAGTTAACGCTGCGCTTTGTCTTATTGTCAGAGCGAGCGCGGCTTTGGAAGCTTGAAAGTGCATAAGGAATAGAGCGGTTAAAACCTGGTTCTAATGTTTTTTGCTACTTTAATAATTATCGGATACAGAGTGAAGTTGAAAAAATGTACATACAAACAGATTATTTTGTTACAGGCACCGCTGGATTGTTTAAACATGATTGTACTCATATTTTCTAACATCATGGGTCTACATATGCTGTATCACGTCAAAAATACGGGAAGTTGGCTTGAAATAGGCACTTCTATCTCGCAATTTGTCATAGTTCAAGTAATAACATTGTTTATTGTATTAATTAATCAAATAGCGAAGGTTCTTACAGAAACTGAATTGTTCAGTGTTATATTGAAGCTATTTAAAACTAGAAAGAAGGAAGTGTAAATGTGTTTTGTAATTAAACATTATTTTTTAAAAACGTATAAAATTTTAACGTAGCACAATTTTTGAACTCGCTTCGCTTGGACTGACCAAGAGAGGCGGGTTCAAATGCCGCTACGTTCTAATTTTTATACGTTTTTCAAATTAGTACTTTTCTTTCCTAAGTCCACACTTAGGAAAGAATATTAAATTAATAACACTTTAAACATAGTAAAAATATTATTTTTTAAATTATTAAATGGTTTAACTTTAAAATATATTTAAAACTGTTATTACAATAAATGTATAATCGTTTTACTCGTTCAAATAAAGCTGTTGTATTTTATTGACTAAGAGTTTACCTAAAAAATATATTTATTATTTAGTTTAAGTAGTAGTTAGTATTCCTTTTTTCTCTATTTTCCTTTTATTGTCTTTTAAGCGTTGAGCAATAAATTTAGGCAGATCGTTTCAAGCAGCACTGTTGGCCTCACCGGTAAATCCGATCTTACCCGCTAAAATCCATTGAACGGTCTCTCCACCTATATGAGACACCGCAGGATCGCACTCACATACTATTACAACCCTTCGGTGGGTGTCTCACAATAGGCTTTTCTAGGGCAGTGACAGCCAACCGTCATTTGGCCAATGGCCTACGTGGTTGGGCGGTGGACTATTCGCGCTTGACTAGCGCACTCTGCGTCCTCCGTCTGGCGATAACTGATTCACAAAAGGAGACCATTGTATACCAGTTCCTTTCATTGTTCAGCATGACCCCCACCACATTGGATAGTTAGAGATACGGTAGTTATCACTACAGCCATTAAAGCGTGGCGTAGAGGGGTCAAAGCGGGACACTCGGATAGAGTGTGATGCACCATTTCAATGGAGGCATTACACTCATGGCAACCGGCGACATCTCTCGACGTGCAATGCTAGCATTTTTATTTTACAATTATTAGTGCCGTATAGCTAGATATGGTCTATGTACATTATTTTTTATTATTAATAAACATTAATGAGATATGTGTGCCAAATATAAATGATTTCTCGGCTGTAGCATGTTTTTCGAAAGGAACTCGCCTGCTCAGTCCCCCATTGCCAACAGTTTACATGCTGTAACATCTAGTGTTAGCTTCAGATACGCTCCGGCGACCCTGGGGCAGGGGATAGAGAAAGGGGACAACTCGGTGATGACAAAAAAAGCAAGTAGATTTGGTAAACTTCGCATCACGGTGTTCCGCTCGTAATGTAAAGCTCCTTTACGCTGTATTCCGCACGAGACAGGGTAGGCAGAGGGAACCCGGAAACCTAGTGTTAAGACACTCCGTCTCACTTCCGTTCTCTACATAAAGAGATGTAACCTAGTTCGAGACAATAGCAGTGGATCGGCTACACTAGCAGTGGATCGGCTCGGCTAGACGTGTTGTTGGCGCTAAGGTGTCGCAGTTTGAGAATAAGCAAAGTGACGAGATCAATCTTAGACACGAAGAACTCAAAGCCCGATCAACTGAGGTTTTTTACTATAACTATGCTGCAGTGAAGAAAATCGGCTATGTCAGTCACTTGAGAGTACACCAACAAGTCTGACTTGAGCTGTTAGTCAGGCGTCAGTCGCCGTTGGCGAAAACGTTCAGAATAGTAGTAACAGTACTTATGTATATAGACATGTCTGTTATATTATTAAGTGCACCACACAACAATTTTAATTTACGCACACGTCACAAAGTCAATCGTTCAGGTCACATTAACACAGTGAGTGGTCCCTGACCTTTATCTTTGTGTGTTTGAATAGCCCAAGACGACTCTATATTGGATTAAAGAGTAGAATAATATTTATTTACTTATATTCTGACAGACCTCAGAATTTAGTCTAGGATTTTTTTTTTAAAATAGTACGTACAAGAGGCCGAAATAGAAAAGTGTGGCAGAACCCGACGCTGCGTTTTGCCTTTGCCTTGTGTACTAGAGCGTAGAAATGAAAACATGAAATATTTAAATTGGAAAATATTAATACTTCATTTCCCCGAGCGGGGATCGAATCCTCAACCTGTGGGTTACAGTTACACATTTGTGCCGTTACGCCCATTATAAAGAAAATTTTATTCTTTATACCAAAAAGACTAAAATAATAGGCTTATTAACGAAAGTCGTTGGATATTATTTAATTAAATTTTAATCACCTCAAATTATCGTTAGTATGTTTTTATTAATTCTATATGAAAATGGTAGAGAATATTATAATTTATAATAGAGGTATATTCATTAATAAATATAAAATAAATTTACTACTTTATAATTACGGTAGCTCTTTTAAGCAGGTACAGTTGAAATGAATTATAAAGATTTTAGATAATCAATAACTACTTAAATTTCTTACATATAAAATTAAAATAAAATATATAATATTTAATTGTAATATTTCTTTTCAGACCTTGTCTTCAGTTAATATTTTTTATACATAACTAATGGCTAGAATACTAAACGTGAAATAGGCAGACATGACATGACAGCATCGATTACAGCTGACATTTATCGCTTATTATTTAAATATCTGTCATTGGTCAGTCATTTACTTTATTGGTTTGGGTAAAAGCTTTACGCCGATTCTAGCATATTAAAAAAACAGTATAAATAAAAGGCATCAAAATTTCATAAATACGACTTTTTGTGTTATTACTTGATATTTCACTAATTATTTTCACTTGAATGAGACAAAAGGCGGCTAGAGAATTATTCGTCAAATTCTGGAACGTTTTTTGCAGACCTATGTCGAAAACGAATGATATCGCTTGTACTGTTAGTGCTAATCATGACAGTGAATCGTAAGTGCTTTACTTATTATTATGTCAAATTTAGTCTATATATGTTATACATAAAAAAAATGTTATACATACACCATTACAATAAATTTTCAGATACAAAGATGAAAAGTTAATTAGTGCTGCAGCATCCAGAAATAAAGACCCAATACTACAAGTTTTAAAACGATTTATTATATCTGAATCTGATCAGCTCGAAGATGAAAGCCCTTTATTTTTGGAAATATCTTCAGGAACTGGCCAACATGTAGCACATTTTGCACCTCATTTTCCTGGTGTAAAATTTCAGCCATCAGAGTTTGACAAAAATGTATTTGGAAGTATTTCTTTTTATGCATCTAACTGTCCAACACAAAATATTATGAAACCTGTATTTATTGATATTCAAAACAAACTTTCACAATATGGTTTTGATGAGGAATCTGTTGATTACATGTTTAATGCTAACATGATCCATATTAGTCCTTTTGAGTGCACCATTGGCTTATTTCAAAATGCTGGAGTCTATTTAAAACCAGAAGCCCTCATGATAACATATGGTCCTTATAGTAAAGATGGTGTTATAGCACCCCAAAGTAATATTACCTTTGATGCATCATTGAAGGCACGAAATCCTTTGTGGGGCATAAGAGATATAAATGATCTTACTAAATTGGGAGATCAAAATAATTTGTCACTCATAGATACAATAGAAATGCCAGCAAATAATATGACTTTAATATGGAAGAAAGATTAGAGCCATAAATATACATGTATATTGTATTATTGTAAGTCTTGCTTATACCAAATGTTTTATACTTTAAATTTATTAATATTTTTAATTGCAAAATAAAAAATTTATGACTGATAACTTTCAGGACAGCTTCTTATATATTAAGTCAGGGTTTTAATATAAGTTTTTGTATATATTTCATGTAATGAAAAATTTTAATACATTTAAAAATATACTTAAGTTGTCATTTTATTAACAATGGAATGCTATTACCTATTACTTTAGTGTAATACTAAGTAAGTTTTTTTTATTTGAAATTTAGCATTTTTATTTTAATTTATAGTTGGCCCATGTCCGTGATGGATTATGAAGTCAGTGGTTGGCCTTCAAAATAGCAGAAAAAATTTAGCAAATTTTATAACCATTTTATAAAAAAAATATATAAAATGGTTATGAAATTATCAATTTTTTGCTAAAATAAAAATTTGCCAGTGGTTGGCATGGTTAAATTTAAGTAATCTAATTACATTACATATTTCATTTCCTCAAGTCGGGAACAAACCCACAACCTGTCAGTTACAGTCGCACGCTTGTGCAGCTACAAAAATAGGTTAAAAGCTATTTTAATGTATATAAAACGCATAATGAATCTAACTCATCTATGTTACACAATATAATTTCTTATCTAATATAATAACTTAAATTGTATAAATAAATAATACTGTATTGCTTAAAATAGTTTGAAAATAGCTGTTTATTTTTTTTGGGATGTGTAATACATACAAATTATTAATAAACCATAGGTTGACCTTAGTAGATGAACATATACTCTCGCAGATATTTTTTAGAACTTAATGGTGAACAGATTGTCATACATAATTATTGAGTACCTTTAACTTTTACAGTTTACCGGCGTACTCATGGCAATCCTCACTTTCGCGTTCGCGTTTGTTTTTTTTTTTACTACATCTACAGGTCTTATCGTCATAAGTAATTTGCTTTTCTTTATCCCCAGATAAAAGAGTTGTCCAATGCAAAATGAATTTTCCAAATAAAATCAGTAGTTCCATTCAACAAAACAAACTCTTCAGGTCTGTTAATATAGATATAAATTTTACTGACCAAATGGTAATTAATAAATATTTAACGAAATATGAGCCGATCGTCGTACTAGGGGCATGTTAAAAATTTCGAAAGGCCATATTGACAGCGCCTTTCTCCACTTACTGTGAACATTTCCGGACCTATCCCGATCGTTTGACCTATCCGAGTGTTTGCCGAGAGCGCAAATCGAATAGTTACGCTTAGTCCAGAAAGATTGTAGATTTATTCGAACGAAGATTTATAAACTTAGAGCTTTGTAAGCTAATCTGACGTAAAAATATGCCTACCAGTTTTAAGCTAAAAATCCTAGAGATTTTCACGCCACATTGGCAGGGCTAATCGAAAGATATTTTCGGATTTATTGAGAATATCTATCGAATTGAACGTTTTATCGTCTGTCGTATGTCTATCTTAATACATGTATGGAAAAAGAGGCTTTCTTATTCACTTGAGTCCTTCGCGCCAGTAGGCACTACACACAAAGCTCTATGCTTTTCTTCTAATAGCGGCATACCTTGGACAAAGTTGAATTTTCAGGTATGTCAACAACATCGTATTTGGACCAGTTGCCGGTCAGCTTGGAAAGACTGTCACAGTTTGCAATTTGTTTGGCAAGTGACTTCTTATTTAGGTTAATCTGGAAAAAAGATTAGCTGTACCGTAGCTGTTACTAAACTGGCCAATTGTCTCGACTATGTACCTGCACGACAAGCCCTTTCCTAGGAAACTACAGGTTGTCCTAGGTCTAGATGTTGTACTAGATTGAAAAATCACCCTCCGACTCCACATCACGTCTTCTCTGCCATTATGCCCTTATAAGAGCGTGGTCGTCACAAATGTCACTTTGGAACAACATGACGTCGTTAGAAACCTGCATTCGTCATGTTATTACCTAAAATTGTGTCGGGTTAGCATACACTAAGATATAACTCCGTTTGAGGATATAAAACAAATTTCTTCTTATGACATCTGCCTACCCTGCTAGGGATATAGTGTGAAGCTAAGCTAGGGCATCTGTATGTTATTAGTACGTACGCAACGTAGACCAACACAAAAATGTTGGATAAGAATCGATAAAAAAAATCTGCAAAAACCTAACAATACGCTATTATGAACACCGATATTTTCACCTAAATCCCGTAAAGTCGTCAGAAACGGCAACTAGGCCTGTCTTGTCTTATGGCACGACCATGCCTTAGTGCAAGAGGCACCAATGGTCGAAGACAGCAAACAACAGACGCTCAGCTATCGCGAGGGTATCCAATGCAGGCGTTTCTCGACTGGTCATTAATGATTAGCTACTTCGGTCTAAGCACCGACGAGTGACGTCAACAGGAGGCAGGCAAGTTATCAGCAGTTTAGTTCATTTCGAAAAATATCTGAGCTTATACTTTCTTATAAATTTTATGGGTTGGTAGTACTGCCAATATGTCAACTCTGAACGGTTGTTGGCTCATCTGTCTATTGCTTAATGACTTCCGAAAGCTTTATCGTCCATTTAAAATAATTATAAATAAATATAATATTTCTATTACTAATTGAATAATTAATAAAAAGATGGCTGCTTTCGACACAGAATTTGTTATGGAGCTTTTTTTAGATGACACGGTTTCAACAATTAATAGACTTATCGTTGCTACAGCTGACGTTTTAAATGATAATTTGGAAAATGTATCAAATATAACGGATACCTTAATAAAAGAACATAACGATAATCTTTTTAATATTTCTACAATACCGAGAGGATCTACAACAAAAACGCGACGATCTAGACCAAGTAAAGTGACTAAAAATTATTATGAATCAATCGTCAAAAACTTTTCTGATGCTGATTATATTAAAAAGCTTAAAATCAGTAAAGCAACTGTTCAGGTACGTATTTTTTTGCAAATATTTACTTTCTATTGGGATTCTTTCTATTTGAAAATTTTAATTTTATTTTTGTAGGCATTAATTCTTTTTATAAAAGAGTATTATGAAAAACCAAATAGTGCAATTATTCCCTTAGACAAAAAAGTGCATGTATTCCTATGGATATTAACAAGTGACTACTCTTTTCAAGAAATTGGAGAAAAATTTGATTTGCACAAATCAACTGTTAGCTATATTTTTCATGAATTGTCAACATTATTGTCTGAACAAAGATATCAGTTTATAAATTGGCCTTCTGTAGAAGAACAAAAGGTAACAAGTGTAAAAGTAAATAGTAAATATGGTTTGCCAAATTGTGTAGGCTTTATAGATGCCTGTAGTTTTAAAGTTGGGCCAAAGAGAAAAAAGAACTATTCTGAAATTATTCTTCTTCAAGCAGTGTGTAACGAAACTTTAATGTTTACTGATATCCATGTTGGTCAAATTGGGAATACAAAGAAACATAAGTTGTTTAGAGATAGTCGATTAGCTCAAGAGCTTCAAAATTTTGTTGATATTAACAATCATATACTTGGGAATAAAGATTATAATTTACAAATGAATTTATTAACTCCTTTTACCACTGATGAAATAATTACTGATGAAGAAAGCAAGTTTAATAATATACACCAGGCAGCTAGTACCTATATTGAACAGGCATTTAGAATATTTAAAAAAAGATTTAAAAAGTTATATCACATTGATATAAGTAAACAAGAAACTATAGGTAACATTATACATGCAGCATGTGTACTACATAATTTTATTATTTTACATGAAGGAAGTCCCTTAAAAGGGGAACCAATATTCACAAGTGATGTTGTCATATTTGATGCAAATGTTGTGACAACTGCAGCTGAAAAACGTCAGTTTTTATCTAACTATATTAATTTTATTGAAGAATCTTAAAAAGGTTATAAAATTTAATATGAGTAATGTTAGATAATTTGTAAATATGTAAAGGAAACAAGTCAATATGATTTTGTTTAGCTTCATACTTACTTTATTCTTCATACTTTCCCAAGTTTTGTATCTATCCTGTCATGGCAAGGCAGGCAAATAACTTGGGAACCAAATGTTAATAAAAAACTCCATTCCCATTGAGGAGACACTTTCAATCCTCAAACAAACAATCAATAGAAAAGATAATTATGTTATTTCCACTTTTATAATTTTGGAAAATTGCATTACTCCTCTGAATATAATTGATATCTACAATCACTTTAGTTTAAATTATTTTTTTGTAACATTATGGTGTGCTGTTTCAATTTAAGAATTTAATTTTGTGCTCCAAAAAATAATCATATTTTTTTGCCCAAGAAATAATAATAATGTTAAATAATAATATTGTACCTAAATATAAGTTTGAGTGTAAATATGGTCATTATTAAAAGTAGTAATCAAAATAATAAAAAACAGTATATTCCAATAAGTAAATCATTTAAGCAAGTACCTTTACAGCAATTCATAAAATAAAAGCTGCTTAGCCTGCATAGGCAATGCAGGAATAAATTAACCATAGGACAAAAAGAGCATCAAGTGATACTATAACTTTTACTAATAAATATTATTACATATACTGTAAAAATTGTACTATTTTTTTTTACAATATATCAATGTAAGCATGTTTTAAAGATATTTAGGTTATGTATTGGATTATGTAATATTATTAAATCACTGTGAGACAATATAGAATGATTTAAATGTAATATGTTTATACCTTCATTTCTTATTAATAAATAAGATGGTTCCAAATTGACCTGATAACCCTTACTATCAGGGTTAAGATCAATCTCAATACCAATTTTGTTCAGAAACTGACGAGTTATTAGTGCTGTATGGCAGCGGGTATTTTCTTGTATAAGAAGGAAGCTTTTCTTATGAAGCCTTCATAAGAACAGACGTGATCAATAATATTGTTTTTCCTTCCTTCCTGAAATGCCCATCCACATTATACACGAACGAACCACCGTTATAAGATACTGTTTCGGGGAAATAACATAGCAATTCTTAACTCGCCCAGATGCCGGTAGACTCGAGCTCTCCTGTCGCTGCTATGATGTCTTGATAACTTGTCTAGTTTAAAATATAAATTACTCAGCTTCACGCTGTATCCCGCGCGAGGCAGGGTAGGCAGAGGGAACTTAAGAAAAATATAAATAAGTACCTGATATAGGTACTTTTAAATATAAAAGGTATATATCAGGATCCAGGCATCGCACTTTAAAATTAATTTTCTACATAATGGTAAACAGCACTAAACTCCGTAAAAACGCACTCCGTTTCGTGTGTGGATTAGGAGTTCAGTTCGATTCTGGCAAGGGGATGGCCATCTTAATATTCGTTCCCCTTTTTATCTTTCCACATTAGTACACGAATTCAAAAAGAAATCAAAGTTCATATTTTCAACATTTTCACATTATATTATTATTACGGTAATGGTAATAATAACATTTTTAAACTCCTTGAATTGAGTATCTTAATTTAATTCCTGTATTGAAGATTTAAAGAATTATTATTTTTCAATATGTTCATATAGAATGGCGTCGCCATGTTTAATATTTTTTCAACGTCGCCTTTTTAAGAGTAAGAATAATATGTCAATCCGTTTAGCGATTTTGGAGATATCAGGTTATAAAAATATTACATACATACAAATATTACATATATAAGATACGCACGATAAACATAACCATTCCTATGTAGTCGGAAAAAATATATGCATAAATTAGCAAATTCAAGGTGATTTTTTTTTATTTGAAGTTTCCAAATAATAATAGGGTAGACAGGGGAAATTTGAGAACGCCAAATTTGAGGTATTTACGTATTCAGTGGCTAAACTTAACGCCGCGCTTTGCCTTGTTCCTTGAGCAAAAAAATATTTATATTTTATTTTCTCGAGTAGTGTTCGTAGTTCTGTATTGTGTTTGGCCAAATGCGCAGTTTCCATGTCCTTAATGTAATTGAGGCACCATCAATGCTGTTACCGGCTGCAATATGTCAAATTAGTCTCTTAAATTTACTTCTCAGGAATATCATTTCATTATTTTTTTACCAGTTATATTCTCCTTCCATTTATTATGATCAGGTATTTCGTCTTTTCTTTCCAATACCAGAATCTTATTCTTAATTATATATATTGATCATTATTTAAATATATTGGGTTGCTTTAAGGGATTATTAAAAAAACATATATACATTTTGTTAAAATTTATATTTATTTGACTACAAAAATATTAAGGAAAATTGAGAGTCGTATGATTATCTGAATTCGTTTATTACAAATAATATAAATAACACATATTCTGATATAAACAGTACAGTCAATTTAACCAGAATCTATGTACATTTGGATAATATTGTAACAATTTCATTCCTTTTCTCTTAAGATTTATTACCTATAAAATATAAAAACGTTTTAAAAATAAAAATTTCCTAAGTTTTTATAGAGTTTATTTCGCCTCATCTATAAATATTATATAGATCTCTTTTTTATAGTTTACATCCTGAAGACAGAAATCATTTCCGCTTCTAACAACTTTGACTGTATAACGGTGGGAATATTTGTTAAATTTTTAGATCTCTGGTGGTTTCTTCTTCTACTCAAAGTTATATTTTAGGATACAATTTTTTATATTTAGGTATAATTAAAACAATATCCGACATAGAAATGCATAGTATGGGAAACTTAATCTTCTGCAATGTTATATATTTAACAGCATAAGCTATACAAAAAAATATCAGAGAAAAATTAGTTATGAATCTAATAAATACAGTTCATAAGCTTATAAGCTTCAAACAGGATAACAGTAGAACAATCGTCTATATATTCTCTTCCTGATGTATCCTACAGTACATTAGGCACTAGATTGGCAACCTACAAGGCACTATGCAGTTAGCACAGTTATCATAATCATAATGTTACAATAATACTTTAACAAATTTTATTTATTTATATGATAATAATATGGCCGTTTTTTAAACTGCTCGCAACAATATTTGTATTGCCCAATTTGATTTCGCCTATAAATTTAACTATTTTTTTCAAGTTTGCCATCTCTATGTCGAGTCACTTAAGCCAAATCGCTAATAATAGCATTATATACACAATTATATTTACAAAATGCTGCTCTGCGAATAATACTACATATTAATTATGGAATGTATTACTTGTAGATTTAATACTAAGTTGTCAATTTTGCATGTTGATTTTATTTGGTTAACGAGTTCTTAACTTGAAACTAATGAACGCGTACTTAAGTAATTACTGACTTTAGTATTAAATCTATGCACATTTGTTAACACGATTACGATACAATTGTTTGCTACAAAATAGAAACAGAAGTTACAAAGGTGATTAGATTTAAATATTAGGAATTGTAAATCATATTTAGGTATAAAATCTAGGGAGTACAATAAAATGTTCCTTTATGTGGTGTTATTTCGTCTCTAGGAACTATAAAGATCATTTCATTATATCGCTGTCAATCATATCACCTACTTTAATTGTTAGAAGATACCAATTTCTTCTTTACGTTAAGAAAAGTCCACAAAATGGAAATTTGACGTCACAATAAATGTATTGATATGCTATAGAAAACAAGAAGTTCGTTCGAGTGTAAACTGTACATCGATGGTACACAATATTTACAAGAATCTATAGGTTTCACATAATACCGATCACACTTGGCACACGTCACAATGTCACTGTCAGTGTCACTTTGATATTATCACTTCAATATGCTCCCGTACACAGTTTGATGATTTAAGTTTCAAATATAAGTCTTTTTCACTTTTTGCAAGGTACCGCATTTAAGATCCTTATCTAGGGATTCAGTAGAGTTTCTTAAGTCCAGCGTCCGCTCTTTTCCCAATTCTAAATGCAAATTATCTTGCTTAGCTAGTGGGCCTACATTTGCTACCATGTTGACATTTTTTGATCTTGGCGGCATGTTATATCCTGAATTCACATTTAAAGGAGTTTCTAAGGGACTTAGCCTGGAACAATTATATTTATTTACATATTAGTCATAATTAAATTATAAACGTTGCAAACTAAAATTAATGTATGTATGATTTTCAGAGAAGAACTTAAAAAGTAAATGTTAAAACATGTGGTCCCCAATTTCTGCAGAATTTGAAGCATGTAGTGTGAAGTGACCGAACTCGATTTTAAAGTGTACGTAATTTTAGATTACTCAAAGACGCCGTGCGTCACGGCGTAACGACACATCTCATTGTAAACGCTACCGTTGTGTGTTCGATTCCACTGGGTAAAATTTGTAACTTTTCTTCCATCTGATAACAAGACAGCGCGGCGTTGAATTCCGCCACTCAACACGCAATTTTTCAAAAAATGCCAGTGCGTGTAGACCACTAGATTTCACTAACATAATACTAGATTTCATCTGCCTACCTTGTTAGATAAATTTGTTGATTGGGACGGAGTATCTTAACTAGTAGTAGTAATTAGTTTGAAGTTCTCTCTGCCTACCCTGCTATAGGCGAGATACAGCTAAAAAATATTTATACTAATTATAATTTAAAAAAAACAATACCTGTTTCATGTTTAAAGTGATATAAATATGTAGTATTATAATTTTATTCTCTTACCTATTTAAATGGTTGTGTTGTTCGTTAAACGGGGAAGTATCCGTAAAAAAAGGGTGACGAAATCGACGTGAAAAAAGATATCCAAAGATGAATCCCACCATCAGTGTGACCACACACGAGGCCACTACCGCGGTTAGTAAAGCTTGTGCCGTATAAATGTTTCCATCAGCCGCCTCTACTGTTAAATGATCTGGGAAATTAAAAATAATTCATAAATATATGGAGTATAAATTTAACGTCTAATAGTATCATTTATTATCGTATTTATTTTTTATTTTGATATTATTTGCCTGTCGTGGTTTAGAGGCATAAGTTCGATTCTTATTTAAGGAAATAATATATTTAATATTTTGCTCCGGTAACGGGGCAAAACCCGTCGCCAAAGTTTGTCTTAACTTAACACGTAATGCGTTAAATTTTGCGATAACTCGGGAACAAAAATTTGTTAATTGGGACGGAGTATCTTAACAGTAGGTTCTGAAGTTCTCTCTGCCTACCATGCTATGAGCGGGATACAGCTAAAAATATTTATACTAATTATAATTTAAAAAAACAATACCTGTTTCATGTTTATTGTCGTTTACACGTTTGTCTTCGTTCAAAACATTTGTTTCAACAACTTCTATAACAATTTCATTTTGAATATCATTAGTAGGTTGATGTGTTTCGGATTGAGGTTTTTTAGTCGCTTGGTTTTTGCTTCTGTCTCCGAGAACAGGTTGCTTGTTACATATTTCAGTCTTTCCGTTTTCTATGTTTTGTAAAAATCTCTCAGGGTTCGGAAATTGCCTATTACCGACCCAAGAGCATTGTTGTTGTTTAGAATCCCACGCGCAATGAGGGTCTTGGAGTGCAACACACTCTCTGTAATTTAATTAAAAGGTTTATATTTTAATTAAACATGTTCTCATGATTGACTTAGAGCAATTGTGATGAAGTTAATAATTGTCTGACAGTTCACAATGTCAACGAGTTTAATTTCCACCCTAAATGAGACAAATTATAACAAATAGAGCTTGAATGGTTTCATAGAATGATTTTCTCACTAGTTACTCCGCTAAAGGAGAGAAGAGAGAGGCATAGAAGAGAGAAATAGAGAGAATTAAATGGTGTCATTAATGAAGTTGTAAAACGCAACGATAACAATAATGTATATTTTAGTCGTACTGCTAATTATGACAGTTAAGTATTTGTAAATATGACCCTAATGATAAGATATTATTCGATATCATTTATGCTATAGGCACAAACATTGAAAACATATTAGCAAATTGTTTACATACCTGCATGATTGAACATTGGAACAATGTGACAGTGTGACCGCTTTTATCATATCACCGGATGCCACAATTAATTTCTCAGTAGTGAGAGCAACATGCATTTGTTTAATAGGAACTCCAGGAGGCAGAACCTGGACTTCGGATATCACGGCCGTTCTCACTGGATTCCTGCTATATTCATCTGCACTGGAATCAAAATCGCCTTCATTTGATGCGACATTTACAGCTTTTATGACTCTGCCGTCATCTGTTCCAACGAACATCACGTCATATTTATTGCCATTCATTGCCTGAACTTGTGGATGTACGGCAATAGCTGAAAATCTGTACTGTAGACTGACTCTTATTAAAATTGGTCGCGCTAGAAACGATGGTACTGCTTTGTCCATTAACGGATGAGTTTTAACAAAATTAATGGCTGAATCTGAAAGTGTCCGACTGTCTTCAACACATGATCCAGGCTGTGGCTGGGGTACCTTTTCTTTAGGTAATGCCAACCAATTGGAATTCATATTTTTCTGATCTTTAAATGGTCCCTCAAAGGCGTCTAGAATATCTCTCATAGAAAAGGCGCATACTGCGGATCCGCCTATAGCATTTTGTGGCGTCGTAAATACTGCGTAAACAATGTCATTCCTACTACCGCTTCCGTACACACCGTTTATAATTTCGGTTGTCGCTTCTGTAACAGATAATTACACGGTAAGTCAAGGCAAATTTATGTTGCAAAATTAATAGCTACTATAAAATTACTATTACTGCTACAACTATTATAATGGTTCACTTTTATGTAGGTATTTACTATAACTATTAAATGTTTCTTTTTTGTTTTATAATGTGTTACGAAATTATCCGACATCTTATCGAATATTAAGACAATATTGTGTTCTACTTCAGTAAACAAATTCAATCAAGCTCCCCGGTTCTATTTATCTGGTCCATAGCAGTTGTCGCTTTGCAAATTAACTGTTTATTTTAGTAGTAATAGCACTTACGAATTTCATCGAAATAAAACGGGTATTCCCCAGGTATAGAGCAGTTAAGACGAGCTTTGAGAAATGAAGTCCATCTATCGTTGAAAGGGTGCGGCCCGCCTTTATCGTTTAAACAAACTCTGGCAACTCTTGAATATACAGCCTGTGAAAATAACTATTCAATTAGTACGAGTCTTGTTTGCTTATTATATTTTATTTATAATATTTATAATGCTAATACTACCGCTCAAGCGGCTCTTTTATTTTAATAAATGAAGAAATAAAAAGCAAATTTTACATTTTCCGTGAATATGTGATATTTAAGCAAAAATAATGTTTTATGTAAGCTATCGTATTTTTAAAGAATATGAATGTTATTTAATATCAAAGTACCTTCCCACAGTTCATGTACTCCACGGCCGTTTCGCGATAAAAGAAATAAACGTGGCTTGTAGAGGCGACTGCCCCGACAAATGAAGGATCATTTAATAATCGCAAATCTGAGTGTTCATTCCGTACTGGCTCTCTGTATATTAAAGGCTCGGAGCCCGAGAAATCTGCTGCCGTTGCGGTATATAAATGTCCATCTGAAAATAATAAATTAAGTTAAATAACCGCAAATGAATTCGAATAGATATAACATAAATATATTTATAATACATTTTTATACTGGGACTAGAATCTGCATTTGTAAGGTACCCTATACAGAAGTAGGTACATAGAAGTAGGTACCATCCTATTAATGAGACTATATTTAAACCAAAAAAGATATATAACATATTTGAAATAAAAAAATGTATGAGAATAATAATGGTTTGGTTACAAATAAAAAATAAATTAATAAAACATTTTATAAATTGACACTTACATTTGTTCATTGATTAAAAAAAAGTATTTAAATGATTTTAAATAGTAGCGTAATTCAATCTACACACTGAGCAGTATACTCATTAGTCTACGAGACTATTTTATAAAATATTTCATGTAGGGTAAAGGAATTTTTTAGACAATTTTATTAATATATCAATGTTTTAATTTACATATGCATTTTGGGTCATGTTAGGTATGATTTAAAAAAATATACATGTAAATGTAATATAGATACAAAAATCGGTCTTCATATCTCCTATAAGTTATCGTGACTATTATGTAAGCAATATAATCTCAGTAATGTTTGATATTTTTTTACATTTTATCGTAGGTAACTGAGGCATAATAATCTTTTGTACTTACAACGTAATATAATAAGATATGATCTTGAATTTCATAAGTCAAAAACCTTTTTGTAAGAGCTTTTATAATATTTGTCATTAAAAAACTTTTCTGAATCATGATATTCCTTAAAGTCCGTAGTGACTTATAAGTAATTATAAGTTTGAATTCTTAATAATAATAAGTATGCAATTTGTAACATATTTGTATCTTATACACCTATTACACATATAACTTTTAGCTTTGCACTGAACCTAAAACTTCTTTTTTTTGGTAATTTCTGTTTTTATTAGTCTATTGTTATCTTCATTTTTATATGAAAAATACGGTCAATCATTATTTATATAATCATTATATCATAATACCACTCTCAGAAACATTGGCGCCAAACCTTATCATTAAGAGGTACAGTTTCAAAGTGAATGCTGCATATAAATTAGATGTAACTGTAATGGCAATAAAATCGATTCATATCGAACCAGTGCGTCGTGTTTGGCACAACCCCTTACCGGGATCCTAGGCACGGGCTCTATTACATACCATCTGCTAGCGATTATTATGAGTACGGTTCGCTTTCAAACTTTTCCACTTATTAAAACTTTCTTTGTTTAACTGAACCATAAACAAAACTCTTTAGTTTTATTATGGTTTTACCGGGAATATTGTTTTAAACGTACCTGTGAATATAGCTGTTGAATTATGCAATGGACTGTAAGGGCATCTTCCAGTTCCGTCGAATTCTTCTAAATGATGATTAGGCATGTGTCGATTATATCGCCGACACATCGGCTTAAAGGCGTTTGTACCGCATACAAGAAGGCGACCGTGAGCCCGTGTCGCCACACGAAGGTAGTTCTGACAATCATCAGCTGATTTGCCTTTCACCTGGCATAATTCTCTATGTGCGTCTGTTGATTGCCACTCTAAACGCTATAAAAATAATAATAATAATAACAAAATTAGATAAATAACTTACAATTATAATCTCTACTTTAGGATGTAGGGATTGTACAAATGTATTTCCTGAGATTGAATAAACCGGAAGTTGTGAATATTTAATATATATTAATAATTCATGTGTAGGTGTTTATTTATTTATTCATATTAGTTATATACATACATTTCAAATAGTTATATAATAATATAACTACTTTTAATGGATGTATATTACCTATATAATAATCATAAATAATAATATTAGGCATAACTTTCTATACCTTTTGCCTTATAAATTATTTAGTAGAGCTAAAACATGAAGAGAAGCTTATATACTCTAATCAAAAAGTAAGGTCTTTGAAACGTGACGTCAATAGGAATAAATAAAAATTAGATCGCGTGCACATCCTTCAAAGGTTTATAACGTGACTGTAGCAATTCTGTCAAATTATTTGCGTTGCATGACGGTGATATCGCTGTTCAAACCGTTTAATAAACAAATGAGAAAAAGACCAAAGTTATATAAAAATGTAATGGATACCTAAAGCAATTTATAAAAATATAATTTATATTCAAACGTACATACATACATATTTTATACGTAACTCATTCATAAAACAGACGTTATCCATCGTACACCGAAGAATGCACTAGCGTACTCTATTCGCTTTGTTATATTACTTACATTTATGTTATATTCAAGTAAATATCATAGTGACACAAGCAATTTATTTATTATTTTTATATATTTATTTATTTATTTATAACCAATAAAAATCCATATATCTTTCGCATACATTAAAGTTATGATCAGAATATATTAAACAATAAATTTTAAGAACCATATTGCAACATTTCCATTTCAAATGACTTTTATATTTTGGGTAAGTAGGTAAGCTCCTGTTTCAGAATAGATTCTAAAACACTCTAAGTTTCAACTTGTAACATTGGTGTTAACTTCGAATATATTAAATCAGGTTAGTAAACAGCAAACGGTGTTTGCACGATTAGATACAAAAAACTATGTATGTAAAAAACTATATTTTAGTTTCCAATGTCGTTTTGGTGATCGTGACCAACAAAACTCTATTAAGGTAAGATGTAATTTATTGTGCCCAATTATAAATAAACTTGAATATTCAGTTTGTTTTATGAATATCAATAACTAATTGTTTTACTAATAACATTAAATGGGCAAATAAATGGTCTCGTATCGTGCTTGTTAAATAAGAAGCTTTATTTATATATTTTTTGTTCTGGTGTGATATGATAAAAAGGTTAAAATTCTGTAATGTTAAAATTTCAGAGGACTTACAAAATAAACAATGTGTCCGGGGAAATAGGTCGTAACTAAGAATAAGCGAGTCAGGTTTGTAGCAACGGGAATTGGTGTTTGCATAAGATTAGATACATAAACTAAGGAGCCAAGTACTTTGGATTTCGCTGCCGTTTTGATCGCAAGTTTGTGGAGTGATATCAGTCTAGACTTAAACCATTGTAAATTGTTGTCAAATACGATAAGGTTTTTTTGTATGAGAAATAACATACCGTGTTCTGAGATTTATTATTTGTGTGCTAAATATATTAGTGTTTAATTTAAGTAATATTTACCTGTTCGACATTTTCTGATAAATCGTAGAGACTTAGATTGTAGACTGTACTCCTGAAACAACATAGAGATGTTAATATAAGGTATCATATGAACACATTAAGTATTAACTTTGCACTTGTAGACTAAGAAAATAACTAGAATTATGACTATACTGGTAAGTCATTGAATAATAAATACCTCAGTATATTTTATATCTATCTATACAGCTGCATTATTTATAAGTTATAATAAAGCAGGTGCGCATTTGATCAAACAAGAAAAAAAACCTTTTATATAACATTTAGGTATGTGACTAAGTGATAACTTATGTTAAAAATATTTAGTAGATATTAATGGAAACCCACACACATTTCTAACATTTTGCAGCAGTCTATGGTCAGGGGTGGACATACTACTGCAATTATTAGAAACGTAAAGTTACCAAAAATGTATAACTAAATACAAGCGGTTAATTCGGTCAAAGAGTTTCATTTAAAATGTGTAGAGTTCGATAAAATTATGTATTTTTTATATATTAGTTAATATAAAAATAATATACACAAATAATAAACATACCTGCCGCCAACCAAAATTGAGAAGTCATCTTTATCTAAAATACGAAAATGGTTTGGTCCTGTTGTGTTCCCCACAAACTGCTCTGTAGTATCATCACCTGTAACAAATTTCTTGGTTATTTAATGTCTGTAAATTGCTTTAATGTGAAATTTGCATGTTCTTTTTTGGATATATGTATTGAAAGAAACTTCATAACGTTACACAAGTAATAACAACTAGTACACGGACTGACATCATTTTGAGCCAAAGATCTAACAAACTGCATGAGCTGGGCGCTGGGTCGAGCTTCAGTTTGTGACCAGTTTCAAGTTTCAAGTTAAGTCGACAAGTCGTATTGAGTAATTTAAATTTTATTATTATTATTTGCCTAATTAAGGTTTTTTCTATTTTCTTACAAAGACAAAATAAAATTGAATTGTGTGGTGCCTGTAAGTGTAACTATCTTTGAGAAATAAAAGTTGAATAGCTCATTGCTCTTATTTATTTGTCGCAATCTTAATCACCACGTATAATTTAGCTTGTTAACTGGACACTGACAATTAGCTCCATATTGCTTTTATATTTTAACGTCCATAATTTCAGAATTATATAGAACTATTATAGAGCATTGTTAAAAAAGTTTTTATAAGAAAATATTGTTAGGTCGAATATACGAACAACAAAAGGCTTTGTATTACGATTAAGTAACAATAAGAAAAAAAAAATCGCATTGAGTTCAATGTGAAATTCCCACATGTTATTCTTGGTGACAATGATATTAACAAATATGTATGTGCCTACTTTTAATAGATATTTTTTTACTTAAAACCAGATTCGTGGATCAATAAAAACTTTTAATGTCATAAAGCCCGTTTAAATTTAGTTTGCATGCCTATTGATATGGTTACAGGATGTGGCTCATGTTGCTATAAACAGTTTTCTTTCTAAATATCAAATTATATGTAAATTGTATTGGTCATATTATAAATACGTAGAAAGCATGATTGAAGTAAGTAGTTCATTTACCGGTATATATATACATATGACTGACTGACTGACTTTCATTCAGTGATAAGTTAAAATTTGTAAAAAATTGTAAATGGCTATAATGTAACAAGTAAACTTATCAAGTTTACTTGTTAAATTATAACTATTAATTTCTGCCCTGATTATAAAAAGAAAAATCATTAGAAAAAAAAACTAAAAGCCCACATTACTCTCTATGTTCAATGTAATAATATAGATTAAAATAAAATGCCCAAGCGTATGTATATAACTCAGAATAAATGTTTCGGAGAATTATTGCTATACTGAGGTGTATTTATTATTTCTTTGTATAAAAAAACACATGTAATATATTTATTTCTCTACAATAATTATATTTAAAATCTGAAAAATTGATATGGTATTACTTAGGTACATTATGTTAATAAAAAACTGAAAAATAGGAAAAACTGAAAATTAGCTGGAGAACTATTTCTTAACGCACGTAGTATAACTGAACTAGCAATAAACCGACTATTGAGCCACTTTTATGAGTATGGGCATCTTCTTAGAACTGAATGTTTCCTACCAGTTTTTTATCACCACATATCCCTTTCTAGTTTTTATTAGGCGGTTTGTACTTTTGCAAAGTATTAAGAGCATATACGGCCTTAAGATGTACGAGGTATTTCCTGTTAGTCGGATGACATTCGTATAAGCTTTTAAAATCATAGTTTTAAAAATATTCAACATAATATTGTGACACATGTACACTGAAAAGTTAAAGTTATTATGTTTAATGTTATACATACCATATTTAACATGGATCTTTGCAGTAGCATCAGGCATCCACGCGTGTGCAGCGGACGCTAGCAAGACCAAGACCGCACCAGCGACGGCCATATTGTTTAAAGTCTATTCATTTTTCCAATCGCCATCTTTATTGCCGCCCCTGCAACAAATATTTATATATTAAAATAAAACTAAAAATAAATATTATTTTTATATTATATAGTTACTAAATTAAAAGCACAGAAGTACACTTATTTATTAATTAAATGAAATACATACACAAACATAACCGACGTGGATATATTTATTTATCGCTTTACATATAAAAAAGTGTAACATGAAAGGCGCATAAACTTTAAGTGTGTCAGTTTGTTCTTAAAGATAAATGAAGTGAAATTGTCAAGAAAATAAGGCACTATCAGTGTTTTTATTGTGATTACAAAGTGTTTTCATTTTAATCGTTGCTAGATAACGTGTCTTATCGTATACCTATCGCCTTTTTTTGTAACTATATATCATATTACCATTTTTTGTATTTTTTTCGGAAAAACTATTAAATGTCGTCAACATTTGCACTTAAAAAGGGCAGAAAAAAGTGCCGAACATGCATTTTACTGCTCTTTAATGGTATGATAAAACGCTCTTCAGATTTCAGGCGTCAAAGTTCCACAATTCACATACAGATTATTCAGTATTCAAAGCATGCGACATGAATCTGCTCGGCTAGCGATAATTCCCGCCGTAACGAGAATGAGCCATGCTGCATCCGTGCGGACTGGATTCACATTCTAGTTTTTATATTAACTAGTACTTTGATCGTGAGAAACTTCATCTGATATTTAACTCGACTTACTCTAAAGAAGAAGTTAATTAACCAGTTTTAGGACTATATTAACGATTATAGAAGGTTTATCAATTAAATTTTATATTCGTTCAATAAATCAATTGGATTTCAAACACATTTATAAATGTTTAATGTTTAATATAATTTAATTAAATAGTAATATTATGTTTTGTTAAAATTATAAATTCAGAATAATATCTAAAAGGGTTGGTAGTTTAAATGTAACAGGAGGCGGCGGCTGTTAGCCACAGGCACAGTGCAGATGTCGCACTAAAGGATGAATTGGGGGCGTATATAATGGAATATTTTATACCCTTAATCGGACTTAATATTACTTTGAATAATCATTCTTTAGTTAAGATTACTTCATGATACACTCACATCGTCAATATAATATTAAAACGTAGTATTAATGATCTAAAATGTTCTCGTTATTTTTTTAACGTACCTATAGGTTTTATTAACTTTTCAAGTTTGTATACCTCCAACTTGAACTAGATTTATTTCGTTAGGTTTGGTGCTTATCCAAGTTAAATTGAGACCTTTAATTTTATACTGAGGGAACATTGAAAATACACAATATTTAACTCGGTCCTTAAGTGGGATATCATTATATTTCGAAATATTTTATTACTATTAATAATCAATACTTTGATATTGTTAAAATTTCTTTTTCCTCCATCATTGAGTGAGTATCAATCCTGAACCCACAACCTACGCTACTTTTGAAAACATTAAGTGTTGGAGAGGGCTCAAAAGTAGCTTGAAATGGTTCGTGTAAAACACATACACGTAGGTGCCACATAAGATGAGTATTTATTTGACGAAAGAAAAAAAATAAGGCACTAATATTATTTACTTAAGAACTAGACATACATTATAATTGTGTAATTACTGTTAAGTAACGGTCAATTTAATATCATGTAAAATATCTGTTCAAATATATATATATATATATATATATATATATATATATATATATATATATATATATATATATATATATATATATATATATATATATATATATATATATATATATATATATATATATCACATACTTAAGAATAATATTAATACGCTGGGTCGTTCTTAAAACATATAGAGAGATATAATCGTGTGAGTTCTCATATTTTTGCATATCTCTACAGTCTCATATCGTTGGCTTCTCAACCGGATTACGTTGCGTGTAGCGTAACCAATGTAGGCCTGTAATTACGTAGATGTGGTTGACATTTGAGCCTGGGGCTGTGGTAGGCTCTGCGTCCCTGTTATCCCACGCCATGCGGGAAGCTGTGGTTATAGCAGCCTTTTTTATCTGAGAATATGTCTCATATAGAACAGTATTTTATCATAATTTCATATAACCACACAATTCACTACTACTTTTGGTGGTATCACGCCTGAAATATATAGATAGCATAAGTAGGATTCACTGGATGGCACAGTAAAGACGTGTAGAGACTGGAAAAAGGATTTAACGGAGATCATGAATGCATTTTTATATTATCATTACAATATACACAATATTGTAATATTTCTTTTTAATATATCAAATTTTTAACTTTGATATTTGATGATGAAGCTAAAAATAAATTTAATAAATGAGTAATGAAACATTTCATAATTAAACAATTGATTTAAAATTAATTGCCTAAGTTAAGTTTTTATTATTTATGTTATTAATTTCAAATAAGATGATTCATTTGTACATAAAAGACGTTAGAATAAAATAATGAATGAATCATTACATAAATAATTATATAATTTCTAGATATTGTTTCAGATTCATTTTAAATTTGATTAATCAGATATTAAAAATATAGCCATGACTGACTAATACTGTTTTATATCTTATCATTTCATCAATTTTTATATTGTATTTATTTGTTTAGGTAAGTATAGTACTCATGGCGTTTTAAATTGTAATCAAAAAGTTATTTGTGTTAATAATTTATTTTTTATTTTAATTTAACAACTTGGCTAATTTAATATATTATTTAATAACACTAAATTATTAATTTATATATCTCTAAAGAAATATGATCTTTTGAGCGCTTTCTTCAGTAATGATTTAGTATGTGTTGGTTATTTTAAATCGGTAGACTCTTTTATTTAATTTGATTTTTTTAGAATATTTGTATTTAATTGAAATATGTTTAGTTGATTCATATCTATATGTCAGCGTAAATTCCGACAGGGATTTCGAGATTAAAAAAATAACCTTTAATGCTGTTCCACAACACTCTCTATCTTTCTAAAGATTGGCTGTACTGTTGCGGAGATTAGTTGAGTCAAATAATAAGACAAATAAATAAAATGTGTTGGTATCATAGAAATAACTATTTTAAAATAACAGATAGAGACTTAAATTTTAATATTTATTTATACGTATAGATAACATCTGATTTTCTATCGTGAATGTCAATGTAGTCGGCACATTTCTCTAAAAATAATGCCATTAATATTACAAAACATCTTATTTGATTGCACAGATGGAAAGTATCACATTTAGTACGATGGTTGCTCAAAGTGGTTTTCACGTTGTCACGGGTGAATATTTAGTTTTATATTAGATATTGTTGTTCTTCAAAATAGATAGACAAAATGTAAAATCGAATTTCGCCATCATTTCGCTTTGTTTATTAAAAGACACTGCAATTTTTGCAGTGTCTTTTAATAAACAAAGTAGAAAAATTGAGTAGCTAGTCAATTGTTTGTAACAAAATGTGGGAGATTCCGAATCTTCCATACCTTTTGTATTATAGAATAAAAAGGATCTACTCAATTTAAGTAAATATTGCACGCAATAAATATCAACGTACGTACATAAGTAATACTAATTAAGTATCTAAAAACAAGTTGTTTTTTGTCATTATTAAAACAGTTTTCGTTATCTTGACACAATATGATGTATACGCAATTACCCAGGATGTTGATAAAATATTCATTCAATATTAGTACTAAATTTACAAACTACCGCAATTTAAAATTCTATAAATAAAATTTACGGAAAGAACCTCTTTAATGAATCATTATGTCCAACTGTTATACATGTGTTTTTATAAATTTGCACTCCGTTTCATTAGTTACTTGTGGCCCGCTCTTCGATTGCGTGGACTTCATGACTAAATCTATACTATCTGTTTATGAACCGTTAACTACCCATTATGTTTGAAATATAGAGTCAACATTTCGAGACATTGGTTGTATTCTGTGGTTGATCTCTATGGTACTCTATTTAACTGGAGTCGGAAAAGGGTCATACATCAAACATAATTATTCTACTGACTAAATCGCACTTACATCCTAGCTTAGTTATAGCCAACAATATTTTTGCTAATATATTGTATTAATTGTATGGTCTATTATTGCCTTTCTTATGATTTCAAGAACTTAAATTTAAAAATTTAAGTTCTATGTCAATGAGAAACACTTTTCACCCTGAACTATTTATTTTTCTCAAGGCATCAGTTCACTATTTCTTATGGTTTAATAGTACGATTATCGCTTTAAAATCGCTTATTGCGTCCAGTATTTTAATGAGGGACATGTACAAAAAGACAATCATAAATTTTAAAAATCATTAATTCGTGTTGATTTACTTTTTTATCATCCTAAATGTTTATTTCGTAAAATATTTATTTATAGTTACGCCATATTTGGTTGTTACATAATTTATATAATATTAATCAATATGATTTTATGTTTTAGTTTCTATTTTGGATGAAGTTTAACATGTTATATATAATTTATTTTTATACATTGTAATATATTTTTAATTTTTATAGAGATTTCACGCTGTATTCCACTTATAGCAGGGTAGACAGAGGGAACTTGGGAACCTAGTGTTAAGATACTTTGTTCCGTTCCCCAGTTTCCGCCACTTTTCATATTTTTATTAAAAACAAACAACTTAAGTGCGAGTTGGACTCTGCCAACGAGGGTTCCGTACTAATTTCATGATTGTAGGTCAATTTATAAAAGAAACTATGGAATTCTAAAAATATTTAATTTAATATAGAGTTATTTTTGTTTATTTTATTATAGAAACAATTTATTATTTTACTCAGGTAAAAACAATTAGTAGTTAGTAGGTACCTACATCTAATAGTCAATATTATATGAGGAACCCAAACGAAGAAATTTTGGTAATTTCTAGAATAGGTGTGTGTCTTTATTACGTTTTGACTGTAGGCAGAGGGAACTTGGAAACTTAGTGTTAAGACACTCCGTTCCCCACTTTCCATCGAATTGGGGGCACTGCGTGTTGAGTGGAACTCAACGCCGCGCTTTGCCTTGTAATCAGAGCGAAGAAATAAAAACATTAAATATTCAATTTAAAAATACTTAATATTTCATTCCTCGAGCGGAGATCGAACCCTTAACCTATCGTTTACAGTCACACGTACTTGCCGCTGCTTACTGCGCTGCGGTGTTGCTTTCTTTTATAAATTGACCGACAATCATGAAACTGGTATGCAACCCTCGTTGGCAGAGTCCAACTCTTACTTGACTTGTTTGTTTTAAATAAAAATATATATTAAATTAATATAAAACACAGCGAAAAGTGGGGAACAGAACGGATTGTCTTAACACTAGGTTCCCAAGTTCCCTTTGTCTACCCTGCTGCGTCTATGAGCGGGATACAGCGTGCAGCTGAGTGAGAGAGACATACATATTACAATGAATTTAATATATATAAAATATAAATAATATATAACATGACAAGATGCTAGAAAATTAACAGTTTAGTCATAGAAAACTTGAGAAAGAGAGGATTTTTATTACAAAAAGTCCTATTTTTTAGCGTTGCACTTAGCTATAAAGTTTACACAAACAAAACAACTTTAGTATTAAATATTTATAGTTTCAAGCCAGAGAAATATTGCCTACGTACGTATATGAACATAAAACAAAACGTGACCGTGCTTTTGGCTATAGTTCTGTTTACCCCGCAGCGACTCGTCTGCGTCCGGGGAGCGGACCCACCAATTGCTTTGATGTAGGTGCTCCATGGCTCAAAATATAATGCCGGGATATTTTTTTCATTTTTGTTTTAGGTAAGTATATTTTGTCATTGCTGATTGACTTATTACCTATAATTTATAAGTCTGATTGTTATTAACACCATATATATATATATATATATATATATATATATATATATATATATATATATATATATATATATATATATATATATATATATATATATATATATATATATATATATATATATAATTATTTATGATATTTCTTTGGTATTCACCTAAATAAAACTAAAAATAAATTTCATTGCAAAATATTTTGAAAACCAGTAATGTAATTGTATGTGTACATCTCCGATAGATACAGAATTATGGTATAACTAGCTTTCGTCAACAACATAATGCATACATTCTACTCTCCCCTTCATTTACAGCTTTCTGTAGTAATAAGCTGCGTTGAAATATCTAAAATATGTATGAGTCGTTTGAAAAAGACGCTTACCCTGCGTATAAATCCAATTTAGAACCAGTAAAAGCACAGATCATCGCATCATTAAAGTTTCCACAGACACTCGTAATTCACACTTTTCTCAAATTGAACACAGTTAAAAAGGTCACTGAACACATCGATGTCACAAGTAGCGTTGTATCTGTTGATCGAGCAACCGGTTCCTAGACTGAAGTGTAACGTGTCTGCACTGTGCAGTGTTTACGTTCTCTACGTCTCTACGGGACAGTTGGACGTACGCCCGCGACGCACTCGGCAACGGCACTGGCGGGCCGCGGCTGCTACTGCGCGGGGGGGCGGCTACACGAACTCGCCCGACTAGTTTCTCTATCTCTCTTACAACATGCGCGTGCGTCGTTGCCACGTTTACCTCTCTAAAAAGCGTTGCCAGTTTTACCATAGTTTTTGTTTTGTGTTCTCGCGTCTAAATGAGGGGCCATAAAATAGAAACGTACTTCGTCGAATAATTTAGAGGCTAATGATAGAGTTAGGCAAAGCTGAAGTGACTTGAACTTATACTGACTAAATAGTCAAGTAGTTAGTTACTACAGTTGACATTATTATTTGTATTGACGTGAATGTATATAGCTAAATACAATAAGTGAGAAACTTTAAAATATTAAATATCCCCATAAAATCACTTCCTTCTTTTCTATTATCTTTCTTAGCTATACTATATAAAATTTGACTTTAGATAAAAACCTACAAAATTAATTTCATATTTCTGTAGTCTAAAGAAGAACGATACATGGAAATCACTATCTCGATCTCAAACTTGAGGGGACGCGTCAGGTGCTACCACATGGGCTTATACCTGCGCCATTATTATATGAACCTTTGTTAGATTACCAACACACTAGCTATCTCTACGAGGCCAGATGTTGTAGGGTAGTTTGGTTAAAAAAAGGTTGCAATTCCTTGCATCTGCTAAGCGAAAGATATTTTTAAATAATATATTTTTTGCAAATTTCACCAATACAAACTATTAACATTTTTGTGAAAATATATAATCAAATTAATTTAATTCATTTTTAGGTAATCAGGTAAAAAGCATAATATAAAGTTATAGAACTTAAAAACATTTGTCTTAAAACTGATTTTGTTATATAATTTGAGACAAAATTAAACTTAACAATAAAAATTAAATATTTTATGAGATAAATATAACATAATAATGAAAGAAACCAAATAGGTAGGAGAGCATAGTTTGTCTGATATGTTTAACAACGACGCTTATGGGATATTAGTAATGGCGGCTAGTAATTTAGAAACTGTACAGCAACTATATAAATGTAACTGATATTATTATTATATAAGTAGAGTTTTATGTGTTGTATATTAATTTATTGTAAGGCTGCGTGTATGAACCAGTTCAGAGGCCATATAAGAATTGTCTATTGTCAAATTAGTATTGAGACAATAAATAAAAGGATGTGAATATAGTAATTACATAGGTAAGCATCAAAAAAGACAAAACTAACAAATTATCAGACTTCAGATTTATCAATAGATGGAACCTAGTTTAGTTATTTCATTTTACTTATAAAAAATAACGGAAATAATACTTTTAGACTCACCAAATGCCTAAAGCAAATACGTCTCATTATGTTTATCATTGTTGTCTCGAAATAAGATAAATTGCAGCGTTGGGTGTAGTAAGCCAACACGTCGTATCCAAAAATAGGCAGAAAGTAGAATATCCATTTATTGACTACTGTTTACTCCATTACGAATACAGTGGGATGCCATTTTGTGTTTACGTATAAGCGTATTCTTCAAATATATTATATTATTGCCCGAGTATGAATATTAACAGAACACAGATACAATTAATACATAGTTAATAATATAAAGTATGTGGAGTACACACAAGTAGTAATACACTATGAACACATTTTTTTGTTTAATTTTATTTTGACTGTTATTCGCTATTAAACAAATATATATTATATCCCAATGGAACTTTAAAGTAACTAAAGATATCAGTGAAACGGGAGCTTTTGTAACGATATCGCAAGACATTTCAGTCTGCCAGCACAAGTTATATCTTTCTAAGACGGCACAGATAAGGAGTACAGCACCATTTGTCATTACCATCTCCCGTCCAGGGGCCCTCGACCTTGCAAATTAAAAACGTTTTCTTGTATTGTATGTAATATTAAGGTTAATAAACTCTTTATATTTATAAAATTTAATCGTTTAGTTTGTAGATGTTATTTATAAAAATATTATCCATGCGTCTTTCTTATATACTCGTACGATAGTAAATTAACGTGTTTTTATAAAATAAATTACCAATTTAGGCTTTTAGGTTGCTAAATTTATGTTATTTTGAACATCGCGTAATAATATTATTAAAAGGTTAATAATTATCTAGATTTTCACCAAACGCTTTCATTCCGTGCCTGGGAGTATTTATTTGTTTCCTTTAAGAAATTCAGTTTGATATTTTTGAAGATACAAGTAGTGTAAAACGCGTAGTCCAGAATCCCTCGTTCATTATTATTATTTATTAATAATAAGCAAAGTTTTACGTTTAAGTTTTGGTTGTACAACAACTTTGTTTTTTGCAACTAACATTGGTAGCAGGGATGAAATATGTTTATTAGAAAATTTAAAACAAAATATTGGGAACTAGGGCTTTCTTGTTCATTATCAATTTTTAAAAAAAATATTTGTCCTACGATTCCCCCCGTTCCTACTTGTATCGTTAACGATAATAATATAACGGTCATGAAAAGCAAATATTAACCAATTAATTTAATATATATAAACCAATTAATTTAATATATATAAAGGTAATAACTATAAAAGTCCTAGAGCAATTTATGTGCTTAACTGAGTAGCATAACAGTGTTATTTCTGAAATATCTTTCTATTTTTTTGATTATTATTAAATAAGTTCACTGGTTTCCTCCTCTTGCCTACCCTGCTACGTGCAGCGTAAAGTTAAAAAAAAATAAGTTAAGTTCAAGTTATATTGCTCTTCACCTGCGGTTTTTAAATTACGTAACGCTTTAAACACAGTTTAAACTCATAGATAAACAGCCGGTTTCTGAATTGAGAATTTGACGTTAAGCAAATGTCAAACCGTGCTCAACGGCTAATTAAGCAAATTTTTGTTTCTGATTTGAGTTTTTCTCAAACCATAGTCAATATTTGAGAATGTCACTGATCACCGTGCTCGACTCATACTTTAGTACGTATTTTGCGTTTCACAACTGAGTAAAACTCGTTTGACAGTTCTCAAACCATACTTAAATCAGTCAAAAGTTAAGCGAGCGTAGTCGGCTACTTAAACTGTGCTAAAGTGTTTCAAAAGAAAGATTGAAGAAATAAATGCATATAATATTTTTAAATTGAAATCCTTCATTATTAAAATTGTCGTAAAATATATTTATGAAGATATTATCCAAGCGGGCGAGTGGGGCACTAATATAATCACACATTAATATTTCTGTAAATGTCTTGTACATAAATATTCCTAGGATTTTTAAAATCCTTAAGCACCTCAATCGAAGTTTTTAATGAGTAACAATGCTATCTACTAATGTAACATTAGAAAGACTATTGTGTACGCCAACGTCATATAATAAATAATATATTAAAAAAAAAAAACATCTAAAATTGGAAATATTATACAATACTAATATTATCTATGAAAATTATACAAAATACATCTAGATAGAATAGACACTACGTAAGTTCGATTACCCTTGATCTCATATTCCATTCAAGCTGCAGGCGGATGCCTATAATATGACATTGATGTAGATTTAGGACCAGGCAAATGTAAATTTTGCGGGCCAAGGTACGTCACTGGTATTCAGAATACATCCGTTCAATGGTGTGTATTGTGTTCAAAGCGCTAATGGTCGAGTAATTGGTGCGAGGTCAGCCGCGGTCATAAGCCTCACCTGGGTAGTCCACTCTTTCATCCCGCGACAGATTGATCTTGCGCCCCTTCATACATCGTATCTCAACCGTAACATTCAATTACACACGTAATTAAATCCCGACTCCGATTTCGTAATTGCTGTATGCCTGCTTATTGGAACTTGATGCTATTGCGACGACTCATGAATATTTAATATACTATTACGTGTTATATACATCACTTGCTTATGTGGAATGTGAATTATGTCATTTTACGATGTATTTAAGATAACACCACAGTTAACATCATTAAATTTAGATCAAGCTAAAAGCAGTAGCTACAATAATAATACCTATGTATATAAATAATACCTTTTTGTCCTTGTTAGCGAAAAATATGGGATGCCAAATTAACACATGGTCATATTTGCTATAAAATATCAAATGAGTTTAGGTACCGAATTTCACAAATAAAAAAATATTTATTATTATATTTTTTTTGAAAAAAAGAAAAATTAAATTGAAAAATTGTAAAAGTTAATATTTAAAGTAACTTGAAACGATTATTCATTAATTAATAAAAATTATAAGAATATATATATATATATATATATATATATATATATATATATATATATATATATATATATATATATATATATATATATATATATATATATATATATATATATATATATATATATATATATATATATATATATATATATATATATATATATATATATATATATATATATATATAAGTATTTAAGTAGTATTATTTCATTGTTGGGATCTTTTCACAGAGTCAACAAGTATATCATTTATAAAACATGCATATACAAATACAGGAAAAGGTTATTGTTGGCGGCGACGCATGTCCGTTTATTATTTGTAATGTTTGCATAAAAGACGATAATCTTAGTGTACATTTCGAAGTTAATAATGCTGAATTTAACCTATTCAGCATTATTAACTTTCAAGTACCGAAGTCTTTGTATGGGCAAGTATTTTTAAAAGAATTGCTGATTTGTCCTTGTTGGCTGACACTCGGTAGCCGCAGGAAGTGGCTCGTTGGCTCGCAGTGACCTGTGCCAACCGATATAAAAATGTATACCAGATTCACCTAAAATACTCTATATTCCGTTGAAAGGATTTAGAGAGAGAATTTTATTTTTGTGTAAGACGTCCTCACGTAAGGAATTCCTCCTCTTTTCTTACATATGTTTGTAAGAACGATAAATAAATTCGGTACTAGAGAGACAAACGAGAAATAATAATTAAATCTCTACTCGATTTATTTGAACTCCAAAAACCATTTACTAGTTATGCTTGATATTGAATGCGCAAAATGTAATTTTCTTGTTATTACCAGGATCATATTATAAACGAGAGCTCTACCAATGAAATATAAATGTCATAACACGTAGATCAATTTGCTGGACTTGTGGGTGCAGATATGCACAAGACGTGACAATTAGTGTTTTGATGGCGTCAAGCTTTGCTGAATCTTCCCACGCGACGTGCATCTCTCTTATCATAACAATTAAATCTCTTTGACCCGCATTGACCGGAGGCTTGTCGCTTCTCTTACTTTTACTTTCTAAGTCTCTACAATATTATAAAAGCCAACCAAGGCAATTTATAAATAATAACTTATTATATTATAAACATTCTCAGCCTGTTATTATCACACAGCAATTATAATATTAATTACATTACTACTTCCACATATTTTTGTTTAAAAATATGCATATTCAATATTAATAGTTACTTCCTTTCTGAATAAAAAAATACATAATAATTTTTATGAGAAAATATCACTTGAATGAATAGTGACCATGAGGTCTAATACAACAAAAGATGCATAGAGGCCGCAAAATTCATTTTCTCATGAGCTTCATATATCCACATGAAATACTCGAATATTCTTGAGAATCGTTTTTACGTCAATTAAAATACAGTGTTAGGTGGCTGGTAATCAGTTAATACCAGATGTAAGGACTATGACCAAGTGTATTCCCACGTGGAAAATAACAATTGGTCAATCCAATATAGTATGTGCAAAGATTTCGCACGATACCTACATGAACCTTTGTTCTTGTACAATTGCATGACGTTTTACGGTCACTGAAGGTAGGACTTTTGCTTACATTGTTCTTTCACTAGTACTTTACAAGTTAATTTTATAGGTAAACAATTTCGTTTATTTTACAGACGCAGTAAACACGAGCCCATTTTACAAGAAAAGCTCGTTATGCGAACTTCTGTTAATTACTTTTAGGAAACTATAAAATTATTTCAAAAACTGTAGACACAACCACCGAAATAGTTAGCTTACGAGTCTTGCTCGTATCTTGCTTTATCTGCTAGTATCACATCTAAATGTAGGTATGTACATTTGAACACGCGCGTTAGACGTGATTGATCGCTTTTCGTAAGTTCCGTTGGTGGTTGAATAAACATTCTCGAGAAGATGGCTAAACACATTAGGTGTTCCGTTTTCGCATTCCAGATTTTCTTCTAAAATTTAAACAGGTTTGTATTTGTTCATATATACAGATTAAGAAGTATTTGAAATAGATACACCAAATCTAATAACGGTACATCAGCATGTATTTAACATGCACATTAAGGCATTTGGCTAAGACTTGAAAATAGTTAAAATCTCCGAAATAAAATGCATTACATTTTAGTATAATATCAAATTGGTTTTAATATTGCTTAAGTTAAATTTATCTATACGAAAATAGTAATTATAGTTTAAGTATTTTTACTATTTTAAAAGTGTTATTCCACACTAAATTTAAATTTAAAAAGCTTATAAAAATTTTGAACGAAGCAGGATTTGAACCCGCGCCTCTGGAATACCGTTCCAGCGCTCTGACCAACTAAGCCATTCGTTCTCACCGAGCTCCGTCGAAATTCTTATACGCTTGTTACAACTTATTTATGTTGTTAGCATCTCTGTAGGGAGATTTTTACAAATTTCCGCTACCCAAAGACAACTCGTAAGAATTATCGTTTGGCAAGAGAGAATACTATTTATTTTAATATTTTTACTATGTTTTAAAGTGTTATTCCACACTTAGGACAGAAAATACTAAATTTAAATTTAAAAAGCTTATAAAAATTTTGAACGAAGCAGGATTTGAACCCGCGCCTCTGGAATACCGTTCCAGCGCTCTGACCAACTAAGCCATTCGTTCTCACCGAGCTCCGTCGAAATTCTTATACGCTTGTTACAACTTATTTATGTTGTTAGCATCTCTGTAGGGAGATTTTTACAAATTTCCGCTACCCAAAGACAACTCGTAAGAATTATCGTTTGGCAAGAGAGAATACTATTTATTTTAATATTTTTACTATGTTTTAAAGTGTTATTCCACACTTAGGACAGAAAATACTAAATTTAAATTTAAAAAGCTTATAAAAATTTTGAACGAAGCAGGATTTGAACCCGCGCCTCTGGAATACCGTTCCAGCGCTCTGACCAACTAAGCCATTCGTTCTCACCGAGCTCCGTCGAAATTCTTATACGCTTGTTACAACTTATTTATGTTGTTAGCATCTCTGTAGGGAGATTTTTACAAATTTCCGCTACCCAAAGACAACTCGTAAGAATTATCGTTTGGCAAGAGAGAATACTATTTATTTTAATATTTTTACTATGTTTTTACGGTGAGAACGAATGGCTTAGTTGGTCAGAGCGCTGGAACGGTTTTCCAGAGGCGCGGGTTCGAGTCTTGCTTCGTTCAAAATTTTTATACGCTTTTTAAATTTAAATTTAGTATTTTCTGTCCTAAATGTGGAATAAAACTTTAAAACATAGTAAAAATATTAAAATAAATAGTATTCTCTCTTGCCAAACGATAATTCTTACGAGTTGTCTTTGGGTAGCGGAAATTTGTAAAAATCTCCCTACAGAGATGCTAACAACATAAATAAGTTGTAACAAGCGTATAAGAATTTCGACGGAGCTCGGTGAGAACGAATGGCTTAGTTGGTCAGAGCGCTGGAACGGTTTTCCAGAGGCGCGGGTTCAAATCCTGCTTCGTTCAAAATTTTTATACGCTTTTTAAATTTAAATTTAGTATTTTCTGTCCTAAGTGTGGAATAACACTTTAAAACATAGTAAAAATATTAAAATAAATAGTATTCTCTCTTGCCAAACGATAATTCTTACGAGTTGTCTTTGGGTAGCGGAAATTTGTAAAAATCTCCTACAGAGATGCTAACAACATAAATAAGTTGTAACAAGCGTATAAGAATTTCGACGGAGCTCGGTGAGAACGAATGGCTTAGTTGGTCAGAGCGCTGGAACGGTATTCCAGAGGCGCGGGTTCAAATCCTGCTTCGTTCAAAATTTTTATAAGCTTTTAAAATTTAAGTTTAGTATTTTCTGTCCTAAGTGTGGCATAACACTTTAAAACATAGTAAAAATATTAAAATAAATAGTATTCTCTCTTGCCAAACGATAATTCTTACGAGTTGTCTTTGGGTAGCGGAAATTTGTAAAAATCTCCCTACAGAGATGCTAACAACATAAATAAGTTGTAACAAGCGTATAAGAATTTCGACGGAGCTCGGTGAGAACGAATGGCTTAGTTGGTCAGAGCGCTGGAACGGTATTCCAGAGGCGCGGGTTCAAATCCTGCTTCGTTCAAAAAAATTTTTATACGCTTTTTAAATTTAAGTTTAGTATTTTCTGTCCTAAGTGTGGAATAACACTTTAAAACATAGTAAAAATATTAAATAAATAGTATTCTCTCTTGCTAAACGATAATTCTTACGAGTTGTCTTTGGGTAGCGGAAATTTGTAAAAATCTCCCTACAGAGATGCTAACAACATAAATAAGTTGTAACAAGCGTATAAGAATTTCGACGGAGCTCGGTGAGAACGAATGGCTTAGTTGGTCAGAGCGCTGGAACGGTATTCCAGAGGCGCGGGTTCAAATCCTGCTTCGTTCAAAATTTTTATAAGCTTTTTAAATTTAAATTTAGTATTTTCTGTCCTAAATGTGGAATAACACTTTAAAACATAGTAAAAAAAAAAAAAATATTCCACACTTTTTAAATTTAGTATTATTGTTTAAGTATTTAATTAGTTACAAAATTATACTTTGTTGTGCCACAAGCGATGTTTTTGTATTTTGCAAAGTTTTGCACAAGTATTTCTGTCGAGACTGCGTTCGGCGTGAAACAGCGGATGTACGTAATGAGATGCGTCACTTGAATTGCAGAAAATGGATGTTTAAATAAAAATTTGCTAATGAATGGTACTTGTGAAGCAAAATTATTGAAATATTCTTATTGTTTGATATAAGAAGATATGTACATTATAGTTATTCAATATTTTACATAATAACTAATACAAGTCATTAATATAATTACTATACATCAGAATAATAACATTGAGCGTGAAAATTTTATACAGTCGACTTAACATAAATATATATTATTCTTATATATTTTTTAAGCCAAAATAATTTCTTCTGTATGTATTTTCATTATTCTTCGACTATAAAAGGAAGGCTGTTATTAGAGGCTGCATAAAACAAACAATAGCATAACGTGTTGTTTTCATACTTTTGTATTCACAATGTTATATTTTACGAATAGTTAAATCCTTACATTTGGCGAAGGGTCATACATTATTTGTACTTTTACTAATAAAATGGAATAACAAAGCATTATACTAATTAATAATAGCTATAAGTATATTTAATCGAAGAAAACTCTAAATCATATTTTTTTTTCATCATATATGCAAGTTATTCAATTTATTTTACAAGCAAAAATTACATTAAATTGTCCAACGCGGATGAGCGAGCGAAATTTAAAACCAGTAGGTATTCATTTAAACATCCGGTATATAGTAAGCGACAATAGTGCTAGTTAACTTGTTGACTCAGTTTATTTACTGTAAAAAATATTTTTACCGTAATTTATATGCACTTTTATAGTGTAGTGTTTAACTTCTTTATTATATATCGTTTTAAGCGGAGGTTCAGATAAGTATTTTCTTAGCTTTACGCTATATCCCGCGTCTACAGATCCAGGAAATGGAAATAATTTACTCCCCTGTTTACAGTCATAAACCCTTGCGCCACGACTGCCTCGTTTTAACCACAATACTCGTATATAAATAAATTATTACTTATGACAAAATCGCACAAGCCGCATTACGATCACCTATCATCCTTCTTTGCGACGCAGAATAAAGTACGAGATTTAAAAAATAACCTAAGATAGGCGAACTTATTTATCCGAATATTAAAAAAAATATCTAGTATGTTTTCTAATAACATCATTAAAATCCTAAATAGTGGACTCAAAAACGGTTCACGCATCAGTAAGTAACACGTAAGATACGTGTTACGACTACGATATGAATATTATATAGCGCAGCATTCATATATTTGGCCTCAATTATTTGATTGACTATCGCTCCTTTACTGTGGGCTCTATGAGGCCCTCCTATCGCCATTGATTGTCTTCAGAGTAAGTCAACGATATTATCACTAAGTGGACCTTGAGAATACCCCTTAGAACGTTGTGTGTCTAGTTATGACACTTGTCCCATGCACCAGTTATTTATGAACGCTCTATTAAATGTCTCATATTTCAACGTTGTTTCACATTATATGAATATAATACTATACTGTATTATACTGTACCACCGTACCATATTTATTTATAAAATACGCAATTACTTAAGTTTTGCCATATTTTCATATAATGTGTATAAAAATAATTTTAAATTCTTTTGTTATTTTATAAATTAAAATTGTTTTAATTCTTAAGCATTTTTCTACTAGCTTATTTGTTGATTAAAAATAAAATGAATTAAGAAGACAATTTACATCAAATCAATAATTGTTATATTGTATTTGAAATGAAATATATCGGAGACATATAAAATGTTATTTGATTTTACTTTGCGACAGTTTGTCCCGATTGAAATTGAAAATGTTTTCTTGAGAAACTGAACGTTTTATTGAAAACGTATAACATTTCAATGACTACGATTGTTTAATTGGACGAAATAAAACTATAGTATATTGCTTTTAAATACAGAGACATACATAAGTACCATACGTATAAAGTTGCATAAACACATTCTGCTTTGATATTTTCTTTGAGTATTACGGCTAGTGCGGCTAGTCGAAGCTCTGTTTCGTTTATGCGTCTGCTTTCCGGGATGAAAATAGCCTACAATAGACGGCATCCGTTATTAAGCTACAAGTAATTTTAGTTAGTGTAACTACCGAAATATCCGTCTGAACAAATGCAAACCACTATTTTAAGCTAATTTACAATGGATTTTAACGAATCCTTTCTAGAAAATGTCAGAATAATTATTAGTACATATATAATCTTTACTAGCTATTTTTATGTAGAAAAACCAAAGGTTCTTTCAGTATTAGAAATAAGGTACTTATACCAAACGCCTAATATAGTCAGTGCAGCGACTCACTTATTAAGTAAATAAAATTGTGAATTACTGTTTTTAGGAAATGTTTTTATTATATAAAATGTGTGAATGTGTACTATACACATTTATCAATTTATTATCCTCATTGCAATTTAAAATAATGTACTTTAGTTATATTTTAATATTCTATATTTATTTACATATATTGTTAGGATATTTCTGTAAGAGGATAAATAGCGACCAAAGTACGAAGCGGGATTTACAAGTGACGCATTGAGTCGAAGATGGCTGACTGCCGTCGGATGTGGCGACCGGTTCTAAGCATTCCTATAAATCTTCCAACGCTCTATCCCTATGAGTTTCTTGACCTTATATAATTTTTTTTTAAAAAAATAGAAATCAGAACGATAGCTTTTGATTTGATATGGATGTTGCTAATCGAGCTTGTAACGAATAGAATTAATTAACTTGTATTATTAAATCTTCCATTCGTACTAAGAATATATGTATTTAGTAAGTTTACGTATATTGAAGATATACTTGTATGAGAAAAACAGTTATTGGAGGCGTTATTAATTTATTTATTGAAAAAAATATTTTTGTCTGTTTGTCTGTGCGCTAGTACACATATTTTAAACTTTTTATCGGCAAAAGTGCAATAATATATGTAAGTAAGTATATTTTACAAATTAGCAGATATTTTAGTCTCTCTGTAAAGTAGTATTTAAAAAAAATATTACAGATTTTGAAATAAAAGAAGAAGATTGGACATATTTTCACAAAAGTGAAATCAATAATACCTCTAAAAAAGGATGGTGGTGGACATATCAGAATTTTACCGAATTCTTCAATTTTACTTTCTTACATAGAGGAAGTCGTGGGCTTTATTATATTCAGCATGTATGTAATTATATTGACATTAATATTTAGTACAAACATATTGTGTATTATGTATTGCTTGCTCTCTAAATGAATTTTAGAAATATTATTTCGCAAACGATAATAAAAATTAAATAGGTATGCATATATCTGAATAATGAGGCAGTCTAAAGGTTTCATGAAGGTGTAATACACTCGGCCCAACTTGACTATCAAAGGCACGTGTGTTGATCGATTTATCAACGTTGCGTGACCTATCAACCGCCTTTGTTCCCAACCGTGATATTTATAATTATTCAGAAAACGATCAGATGTAAGGCATTTGTTTCAAATGAATATACTTTCCATGCGATGCAGCTATTATATTGTTCAAAGACCCGCCTGCAGCTTTGCTCGCGGCATCCTCAGGTAAATGACAGCGAGATAAGCGTGTACATACGAATACATTGAAATTACTAACTATTTGCCATGTCGTTAATATACAGAATATATATTTATTGTAATATATAGTTGATATCGTTTATTATATATACAAAGGTGCTCCTCTTTTGTGCCGGTGCCGGCTATAAATATTTGGAAAAAACAAGTGTAGAATTGCTTACAATTTTCTTGCTTCACACAACTAGTCGTCGATTTCATTGTAACTAGAAACCTGTTAAGGCGCAGTGGCATAAGCGAGCGACTAATAACGCGACAGGTTATGGGTTCGATCATACAGAGGAAATTAAATAATTAATATTTTTATTACCACTTACACACAATGCGTCAAATTCGGAACGGAGTGCCTTAACACTATGTTCCCAAGTTCCCTCTGCCTAGTCATGAAAGAGTGGGATGTAAAGCGGGATAAAGCGTGAAGCTAAAAAAAGAACTGTTGTTCCTACATCCCACGCGATCCCACAGCTAGGCTACTAGGATTTAAATATTCGCATCGCATGAATCACGAGAACCATATTTCAATCACCTAACAAGCCTTGCTTTGTATGTGGTTAAATAGAATTTAATGCACTTTTAATGTTTGCTATGAGGCGGAAAGCTTATTAGTAGCGCAATAGACATTATGTAGCGATAGACGAATAGTTACACGTACAGACAGTAGTACAATGGTCTTGCTAGATGACAGGTAAAATTTGTGTTGCGATAAAACTTTTATGTGGGTCACGTCGCTTGCACGTATACAATTTTAAATGATGTTATAGCTTGAACCTAATTTGTTTTTGTTCTAAGTATGTCATTGTTAACATTTGCACGATACAATATAGATACGTGAGACACCGATGTATCTTAAATTTATCCTATTGTTACGCCGGCTCGTATAAGGTGTAGCGAAATTCAATTCATAAGAGTTATTGTAATTGCTTTATTCTTTTAATATATTTTTTTTTTCAGCTTTACCCTCGGCCGCACATGGCAGGATATGCAGCAATACCTAGGGTTAAGACACTCCGTTCCGTCCCCCACTTTAAAACGAATTTGAGGCATTTCGTGTTGAGTGGCAGAACCCAACGCTGCCCTATTTCTTGTTACAAGTTCGAAAAAATTAAAATTTATTTTGACGCGTATATATTTATTCCTGTAAGATATCTTATAATATATTACTCATATTTGTAATAAATTTCAATTAATTTATTTTTGATACCATGCTATAACCTAAAATGTATCAATAACACCCAAACTGATTTCGTAATCATCGCAATCATAACATAGCAAAAACAGTTCGGGATATGATCACGTTGTTATTGAATGAGTGTGTCGGAAGCTTTTCTTCGAGTGGTACAAATTGTTGATTACAAAAGAGCAGCAATTGAGACGTCAGAGAGCAGGAAACGCTCGGATTGAAACTTATGTCTGCACTGCTTAGCGATCGCTCTTTATAACTATTTAAGATTGGATATGATAATTATTTCCTTTGTTCTCTCTCAGCTTCACGCTGTATCCCGCCTATTATAGTGTAGGCAGAGAGAATTTCATACAACTCCATTTCTTGTTACCAAAGTGAAGAAATTAAAATAATAAATGTTTAATATTTCACTTCTTCGAGTGGGGATCGAACCCACAACCAGTCGTTTACAGTTATGCATTTTTTAGTGCATTTTTTAAATAAATGCACAAATTCTCATCCTCATTATTCTTTTTCAGAGTACAATAGTTCACATGAACACAAAAAAAAATATGTATAGATTCAGAGGCCGAAAGTTTTTAACTTATACATATCGGAATGCATTTATTTAGAATTACTATATTTTCGTAGATAAAACTATCAATAATTTATTTAGTTTCCACTGTAAGTAGCTGCTGACGATATTTCTTAGAGTTGAAAACCAACAACATTGATATTTAAATAGAAAACTTGTTCGAACAGACTAAACCACAGAAACAATGTTGTGTTTGGGAGAAAGTTACAGAGCACATAACAATCCCTTCCGGTGTGCCTATTGTTTGCAAATGATTCATAACTGTTATATGTTGTATGATAATGGTAATGTCGTAATGTGCCTTGTTACAATTTAAATGGTATGTATGTGTGTTTCTAATTATCATCAAGAGAGATTAAACGGCATTATTATTGCATTTTGTGTGAGACCTACCTATATATTACTTCCAGACTATGCCAGGTTAATTTCTCTAAGTATATAATTTTAACATTTAATAGTTGATTGCTTGTGTATGTAATGTGTATTTTTATAATAATATATTGTTGTTCTGTACATATACATATAATATATACACATATGTTTACCTGTATTTACATAAATTTGTGCTCAATGTACATCGTGCTAGAGGGCGATGAGTTTGATGAGGCGTGATGTATTGGTGATGCGGTGAAAGCGGGTGGAGTTCACGAGTCACGACCGCCTAACCACCGAATAACATACTTACGTAGGTACGTAGATTTGAGAGTTTAAAAGTTAAAACAAAGTTTGTGCCTTGCATTGTATTCTAATAATAACATAATTATAATTAACTCGAAATTTCTCACAATTGTAGCACAGTGTGACAGTATCTAAACGGCATATACTTTTCACTTTTAAAATTTTACACAGGCTAAGGCAATAGCTGGGACTACCATATAGAATCAGTTGTTGTTGATTAAATAAAACTGAGTGACTGACGCCTACTATCTCAGAAGTTCAGATGTGTTGAAAGTAGGTTAGAATATCTAGTATATACATTAAATACAATTATACGTATTTATATTTCACATGCTTATATATAATGTTAATATAAATTTTCAATTCAATTTCAATTCGTGAAACTATCACGCTATATCCCGCACATGAAAGGGTAGCCGGAGGAAACTGGAGACCTAGTGTTAAGAGGTTCCCTATTTTCCGTCGAATTTAAGGCATTGCGTATTGAGTGACATAACTTAACGCCGTGATTTGCCTTGCTACTAAAGAAGAAGAAATGAAAACATTAAATATTTAATTTTAAAATAATGAATATGTATTCATTTTATTGGGTGTACCTGCGCCACGACAAGCTTCTATTACTAATTTTGAGTCAAATTTATACACATTTTATTTCTCAATATCGAGACTATTGTCACGAATTCATCTTTAAAATTATTTCAATCACAATAAATAACGCCTTAAGTACAAGAGAAACTTAAAATCTATTGTAGTGGTAATTTATTTACACTTATATAATTATTATAGTATTATTTTGTGTACCCGTACAATTTTACATCTTTAAGCTTCGTACGGTATGGATAATGTTAAAGCTCACAGCATTTAATTAGCGAGATGCAATGAGGCACAAATTGGTCGACGCAGTCGCCGGCCTCGGCCACGGCCCGCCCGAATCTCATTAACGGTCCAGATTGATAGCCCCTGGAAAATGCTTCAAATTATTTCACGCTACATTGATATTGAATATTTACCGCGTCAGCTATATAAAACTAGTTAATATTCGTTCAAAATATTCTTGATTACTTACGGTTGTACATAAATTAAAACTCATATTTCGTGTTGCAATCACAAAAGTTTACATGTCAAAGGCGCAAAGAAGCTATCTTTACATAAATGTAAAAAGATACTACTTTTTGCGTATTAAGTGGAGGATTGGCAAAACTGAAATAAGTATAAGCCGTGTTATTTTAAATTTGATTACATTAAACTACAAATATATTGTAGACGAGTTAATAGAGGCTCACATTACAATGCCCCGCCCTAATTGTCCACTATTAGAACGTATCCGAATTCAATTTAAATAGGCAACGATTGTGTAATACAATCGAGCATCGACCACTTGGGCTCGCGCTAGTACAATAACTTGGGCTCCCCCTTTTGATCACTTATGCATCAGGCAAGATGCTGCGATGTTTCATAATTTTGTTCGCTTCGTAAAAGTACAACGAGATGTTGCAATAACAAGTAGTCATTCATACAAATGTAATCAAAGAAAATAATAAACTGTCTGTAACTGTCTTTTTAAAAGAGAGAAACAATAAAGATATTATATATAAATATTTATGGTATATATATATTCAGTTAAGCAAAGTTTATAGTATTTAAACATTACAATAGAAAGTATTGGTTTGTCATAGGACAAATAGATATTTTTAGAAATATATAAATTAAATAAGAGAGAAAAATAAACACACGAGCATATAGTATCAACAAGTCAACTAATTAAAATAGTCGTAATTCTTCTCACACGTTCAACCAAGTCGTTGATTTCTTATATTGAAAGTTTAAAAAGTTTAGAGGTCTTGGATGTCACAGCTAGACAAAATATTTAAACACTCGACTCCACTACCTCAATAAACACAATTAGGGCACACTTGTCACTTATCACAAGGTTTTGTATCCTTCTCAGAAAACATACGAGTGATTTAATTAAAGATATGTCCTGGCTGGGGCAGTTACCAGTATAATATAGAAAAGTCTTCAGTGATATTGAATAAAAGTAGTAGAAATGGACCATAAAATGACGACAGTCCGTCTGTAAGAAAACGAGCTAATTGACATAAATGAGGAAAACAAATGTGAGTTTATAAATTGTTTACTTTCATATTTTTCTTCCTTCACAGAGACATATTTAATTTAAGTATGACTATATCCAACACGAGGTACCGTTAAAGCAACGCGATATCTGGGAGCACGGCAGTGCCAATGAGGCAGGTTCATGCAGGAACAATTTTAGCATATTTGCTTGCCCCTATTTGACAACCTCTGGGTATATTTAGAACTTTTAAACTAGTGTCTTCTAGTAAACTATAAGTAGTACTTCAAAAATTTAAATATGTCCATGTTTTTTCAAAGACATTCGAAAGCAGAATTTTATTATTTTAACGCTGTTCCACTCACTCACACATTGATCATCAAAATAGAACTAAATTCACATAGACCAATAACTGGAATTTGGTAGATATATTACAAAACACAACTCAAAACGGTCGCTTTCTAATTAATTATAAATTATTTAATTTAACAAATATGTTTTGGCGAACTATTACAATTAACTACTCGTATTACAATTAATTCTGCAACTTATATAGATAACGTGCTCTGTCACTGTTACGTTGACGAAAAGCTAATAATTAATTTCAACACCAATCATTGTGTATTAAAGTTTTCAGTGGATGATCACCAAGTAAATAAAAAAATGCATGTTGGTCAGTTACTGATAGTAAATGTAAAATATCTGAGTATTTGAATTTTAATAATATATTAAATAATGCACTGTCTGGTTTTATTAGATGCAGATATACAATAGTTGTTCTCCTTATGTACTTTTGTAACGCTTGGGAAAGCTCACAGAATTTAATCGAGGTGTTTTGTGATTTATCAAAGACTTTTGACTGCGTAAACCACAAGACGTTTTTGTTTAAAATATCTGTTATAAACTCAGAGGTAGTGATCATCGTGGCTCCGAACCTGAGCAAAAGGATTCAACATGGTAAAGTCGTCCGGTTATATCCTACTGGTGTATCACTCGAGGAAATAAAATATTTAATATTTTCAAATTATATATTTAATGTTTTCCTTTCTTCGGTCTGGTAACAAGGCAAAGCGTGGCGTTGAGTTCCGTCACTCAACACACAATGCCTCAAATTCGGCGGAAAGTGGGTAATGGAAGTGAAGTATCTTAACACTAGGTTCCCACGTTACCTCTGTCTACTCTGCCATGTGCGGGATACAGCGTGAAGCTGAGTATGAATTATTAATTACTATTAATTCTAACTACTGACATGTTTTTGCTTCTCTAAAAGTAAAATATGAATATTTTACGTTCCAAAACGTTAATCACTTAGTAGAATGATTATGTCAAAGTAATTTAATGTTAAGTTTTTATATTTATTAATTAGCTTCACTCTGTATCCCACACATGGCACTGTAGTCAGAGGAAACTTGAGAAGTGGAACCTAGTGTTAAGACACCCCCTTCTGTTCTCCACTTTCCACCGTATTCGTGGTATTGCGTGTTGAGTGGCGGATTTCAAAGCCGCACTTTGCCTTGTTACCAAGAGAAGAGGGAAGAAATTAAACATTACATTAAATAAATATTAAATATTTATTTCCTCGAGTAGGGAACGGACCTCGACAGGCCTCAATGTTAAGTCATAATATCAAACTTATAAAATAGTATAATTTGATATTTAAGTAATAACTAGAGCATTAATTTTTAATTGAACTATTTATTATGATCTACAACAAGAATTAATGAGGCACTTATAATTTCACAGTCAATGAATCATTAGATTTTTTTATAAGTATAGATTTCTTTTCAATATTGGCTGATTTAAATATTACGTTTTATTTTTAAGTATAAAATTCTGTTTACAAAGATCATCAATGACACCGAGATAAAAGTTGCAATACCTATTAAACATGTTAATTAAAGTTATGTGAGTTAACTATTTTTTCTAGTAGGTATACATAAGCTTCTGAGAAAAACACCTCAAAGCGCGAAATATCGAAAGTCCACAATAGTGTAGGTTGTATTTCTTTTCAGTGCAGTCTCAAGAGGAAAAATAAGTATTATTAGTAGATACATGTCGTCGTCAAGCACGTACGGAGCAAATGGATTCCATATTTTCAAGGGACTCGTGAGTTCGGCTTGCCATCGTATTCCTTATTTAGTGGCATCCTAAGGAAGTCGTTTATCATTTTGTTGCGTAGGATTTTTGGTCCAAATTTTCACACTTCATTACTTTTTTGATCAGGTAACTAAAATAATTTTACTTATTATAAACGCTTTTATATTGTTTAAGTATAGAAGTAATGTAGGCAATTAAATATTAATTTTTGATAGTATGCACTTGTATTGTTTGTTGTTTCATTTAAAAACAGGACTTAAAAAAAGGTTTTTCTCCATTTTTATATAATTTGTCACGAAACGTCTAAAAATTGTGGCATGGCAAGCAAGCCATCAATCAGGAAACGGATATAAAAGAAAATGTTCTTTTGTGTAGGTTCACTATTCTGCGGCAAACTACAGCAGATGACTGATTACACTTTTTTACTTCCATTATTTGAGATTAAATTGTAAAAGTCAAACAGTCAAGTAGATTAAACAAAGTTTTTCAGTGAAGTAAGCTGTAATTAGTCATCATAACTTGTGTACAATTACGTACATAACATTAACTGCAACTAATAACTGCGATAAAATAACAATTAACCCAATACATTTAATAGGCAGTATCCTTTAGGGACACTGCATATATATAGCAAAAAAACTAAATAAATGATAAAGGTAATTTATATGCCACTTACAATTAATTACACAAGAATATTACGTAATCAATATGACATAGTGATTTCGATTTCAAATTATATAAATGATGCTTCCTGTAAAGTTTCAATTTATCAAAAGTTGACAACGATAAGTTTGCGTAACGTAATGGTAAGCGTATATGTGCCGCAGCTAACGAAATGTGATCAGAATAAATTTTAATAATTACGAAGCCTGTAACGGGTCTTAGTTCAATAATATTTTATTGTACGTTCATATTTATTATTCATAAGTGGATGTTGTTCAGAGAATTGGCGTCCTCGAATACTGTTTATTTATGTGGCTCCTTTGAGTTGGGTCTATACTTTGACTATTTATGTTTGAATCTCAAAATTTGTGAGCACCGTTACATATAATGTATAAGCTCACCTATTTTTGTAAGAACAATATAAATATTTTATATGTGATTTGCATTATTTAAAAATATTGTTTTTCTTTTTTAATCATTAATGTTATATAAAACAGTCGTACACAGCTTAAAAAACTGTTCGTGAAATTAATGATGTAGATGAGTTAAGCTAGATCCCCGAGACAGGCATTCAGCTTTTCTAAAGACCATGTCATTAGTTATCCGTAAACGCGTCCGAACCCTCGCCCTCGCTAGGGTGACCCTTCACTAGTTAATATATAGTTCAATATTGTCCCCTAAGATGTATATACCTATCTCTTTTAAGTACATATATGTATCGTCGTACTGTGTTAATTATGATTTATATATAACTGTACAATTTTATCGTATTAAAATTATTTCCCTACTAAAGAGTATCGTTCTATAATACTATTGTAAATGGATGATCGGTTAAAATTTACTTTCCCACCCACCCGCGGAAGCCATTACTCAATGTAGGATTTCTTTTTCATGCCATATCAGAAACGTCGTGATCGGTGAAGCGGCTAGTATTTATAAGTTTAACTTTTTTATTTTTGACTTAGCATCAGTATATTATATATCATAATACTAATCGAAATATTATTTATTTTAAATATTGTACTATGTATACAAAATATAAATAAGAAAAATGATACCACTCATATGAGTAAACGAACTCTAATTCAAAATTGGTATTAGGTCTGGGTAGTAAAATTACAGTTAAGGATTCTGATTTTTATTTTTACAAACATTTCCTAAGTGGCTAAGATGTAATGTAGCATGTTTCAAAGCGCTCTAACATGAAGCGACGCTCTATTTTCGTTTACCTAATCTCAGCTTTAACCGCTGAGCGCGTGAGTCTGTGGCTGGCTACGTGAATGGCATGGCACGCCGTATTCCATCGAAAGAAGACGCCGCCACTCCGTTTGCATCATAACCGCTTTTGCATAACACTTTATTGCAGACGCGCTGAATGTCAACTTCGGGGCCACGGCCTCTTTAGAACTCTATTCAAATCATGGACTTATTGTTAATATGTACCTAGTAAACATTTTACTTTTTGGCTTTGGTAAAAAGTTATCAATTAATGATCATTGGCTATATATTATATACACAGTATGTGCCACTGTGCATGTAGTATAAGTCGATTCAAATTTAAGTAACTATAATAAATACTTTCTGAAATATAAGATGTAGTGATTGCACATATTTTTGGTAATTTAAAAGAATGTTTAAAAGGAAGTGGAGTAAAAGCCATATAAATAGCAAAGTGATATATTGTTAGTGATTCATTGACTAACTGACTCACAGCCGGCGCTAAGAGTTACTCTGAGAATAGCAAATAACCTTGGCCATCAAGAGCCATCTACCTCAAACATTCACTGAACTGCAAAATTTTTGAAGCAATGAAAATATTTGTAATTTTCGACATTTAAGCCTACTTAGAAAAGATAGAAATTTTTAACGTTTTCTAATTTGTTTTTCTTTTCTAAGTGTGGACTATCACTTAAATAAAATATTTAAATTTCGTTTTAATTTTTGCCAAAAAGTTGTATACGTTGCAGTGAAATCTCTTAACCAGTCAAAAGTACTATTGACAAGCAAAATCAGTCAAATGTTGTAAGTTTAAGCACTATTAACTCGTTATATATAAATAAAAAAGATATTTATTAAACGATATTTATTTTTTTAAATTTATTTATTTTTATGGAAAAGACAACGCAAACGACCGTTCGGGTCACCTGATGGTTAGTGATCACTGTTGCCCACGACCCCGTGTAACACCAGGAGAACTACAGGTGCGTTTCCGGCCTTTGAGATGGAGGTAGACGCGCTTTTTGAAGGTAACTATATCGTATCGACCTGGAAACTGCCGCAGGTAGGTCGTTCCAGAGATGTGTGGTGCGTGGAAGGAAATTCCTGCGAAATCGTAAAGTAGTAGAGTGCCACTTGTCCAGATGATGTGGGTGGTACAGAAACTTGTGGCATACTGTGCGGTTAGTAAATTCGGCGGCAGGTACCAAGTCAAACAGTTCTCCAGAACACTCCCCGTGATAAATGCGGTAGAGAACGCATAGGGAAAATAGGTCTCTACACAAAGCCAATTGCGCCCCCAACGATTCGAACGGATCAAATGGTTCAATCAAAAAAAAATCAAAAGGATCAAATGGTTTAGGCCGTGTGATTCCGGCTTAGAATAGGATCACCCTGGTACTGATGGTGTCGTAAGAGGCGACTAAAGTGCGTGTGGTAGAGTCATGTTGCCAGTAATGGCAACACGCATGGGCAGACTCGACCGGATTATTACCACCTCCGGCATTTAAGACCGGCGTTAAGTGGTGGCTTTGGCTACTGCGTTTCGCATTAGGTAATTGCCGGGCTCCGGTGCCCTTCCAACTTAAAGGACGGCAACGCTACTGTAGCTCCTCTGGAGTTACTTGGGGCCGTGGGCGACGGTGATCACTTACCACCAGGTGACCCGTACGCTCGTTTGCCGTCTTTTCCATAAAAAAAAAGCTGATACTGAGGTGCACCAGCCTAGAGGTAAGAACAGTATTCCATATGAAGACGAACCTAGGCCCTGTACAGGGCCAAACGGTGTTTTGGGGTGAAATACTGTTTCGCTCTGCTGTTGACCCCCAGTTTATTCGAGGTCAACTTGGCCTTGCTTTCTTTTTTTTATTTGGTATCGGGTGGATAAGAGCGCACTTCCACAAATCTGGGACTACGCCTACACACAGCACCCGAGCCAGCTCAGGAGCACATGAACGGAGCACAAGAGGAGAAATCCCATCTGGCTCACTCGACTTGTGGATGTCTAAGGAAGATAGAGCTCGCCTAACAGCTTTCTGACTAATTTTAACGTCAGGCATTGAGCTCTAACACCGCGGGATGGTTGGCGGCGTTGCTCCTCTGTCATACATAGTCGAGTTCGAGGCAAAGAGAGCGCCCAGAAAATCGGCTTTCTTTTCCAGACCTTCAAAATTGACAAGACGACGGAAACTCATGTCCTTCCTTACATATACAGCAACCCCGGCATTAGGTATAAAATTATGTTCTATTTTGTAGCCGGGGTATTGACACAGCCTATCGTGTCGCTCGGTCAGTCAATTTGGGTTTCCGTCAGAAAAAACAAGGCCGGCTCTGCCGTCTCTAGATAGTGGTGGACGGCGTTCAGATTTGAGTGTAGGCCCCTGATGTTGGTAAAGTCAACGCTGAGAGTAGTAGGGGCTGCCGTGGAACGTACGCCTCGTTTGCCTTAAAATGCGCGGTACTGTGACCTCCCCAGAATTCGACGAGCGGCTTCAGTTTGAAGACTCAGGGAGGGATATTTCAGCATCGAAGATGTTGGTACCCTCCTGGGGTAGTTTCTCTCTTAGTGCCGCTTTCATATTCTAGGGAGGGGATATGAAAGCGGCACTAAGAGAGAAACTACCATTGGGGATGGGCACCTGGGCCCGGCATTACCCAATACGAAACGCAGTGACCAAAGCCACTACTTAACGCCGGTTTTAAATGCCGGGGGTGGTAATGATCCGGTTGAGTCTGCCCATGCGTGTTGTCATAGCTGCGTGCGGCGTGCTGACAACGTGTCTCTACCACACGTAAATTAGTTTTAGCTCCAATATGATGTTAATTCTTTTATTACTGAGCTAGCAAGCTCTCTGCCATTATCTGAGTGCAAAATACATGATGCTCCAAAGGTCAAAAAATATCCATTAATTGATATGCAAATTCCCCTAGTCCTTTTTGAAGTCAGTGGCCGCAATATTACAAATTTAGTTAAATGACTCGATCTTTTTGCAACTGTATGTCAATAACATCGATTTGGCACCAGCTGTTCATTTCAGTGTGCAGAATCAGTTTCGAAGGCAGACCTCGCGTTTCCTTGCTTTTCTTCCCTTAACATACTTAGCACATTGCTAAATATATATTAATCATTTTATTTTAAACATTGGCGTACCTTTTTGCTGTTTCATTCTTAAACCTATCCCGACCAGCATGCCTTATATATGAGCAGCATCAATAATGACGTAGATTTCTTTAGGTGGCACAAAATATGTGACTGCAATGATGTTAAAGCGTTTTAGTCTACCGTATTGTAATGGAGTTTTTTGTTCATAACATTTCAAGTCTTCCACATCCTTTGCAATCTTTTCTTTTTTTTCTTTTATCAAATTATTGAAACGACTATGTTTCATATGCTGTGGCACAAGCGTGTGACTGTAACCGACAGGTTGTCGGTTCGATCTCCACTCGAGGAAATGAAATATTTAATATTTTCAATTTAAATATTTAATGTTTTCATTTCTTCGCTCTGGTACAATGCAAAACGCGGCGTTGATTTCCGCCACTTAACACGCAATGCCTAAATTCGGCAGAAAGTGGGGAACGGAAGTGGAACGGGGTGTTTTAACTCTAGGTTCCCATGTTCCCTCGGTGTAGGCACACCGCCATGTGCGGGATACAGCGTGAAGCTGAGAAAGAGAGAAAGTATGATCTTTTCGTAGCCACATTTTTTTTCTAATATTAGCACGTTCTGAAAATGTTATATGGGTATTATTTTTTTATTACACTTGCGCTTCTGCGCATAAGCTTGCCTGCGTGACTGTAAACGCGACATGCTGGCCATTCTATCCCTACTAGAAAAAATAAATTATTTAATATGTTTTCATTTCTTCACTTCAGGAGGCGCGACCTCGATTCGCTTTCACAAATTGGCAGAAAGTGGGGTTCAGAATATTTTTTTAAAGCAACAGACTATCTTGATACTAGGTTCCCAGGGTCCTTCTGCGGACTGTTATGTTAGTTTACAGCGTAAAGTTAAAAAAAATAGCTATTGAAAAGCAATAAGCAATTCATCGCACTCTTTCATTTAAGCATTCTGTTAATATTTGTTAGTTGGATTTATGATATATATGACGTGCTGTTATTTTGACTTGAAATATTATTCGTTAGTAACTTCGAGTCATAAATATAAAAATCTTACCATAATAATTTATGATTTATCGATATTTGATTCGATGAAAAATTTTATGATCTGTCCAGTTATATTTGAGAATAATTTATTATAATAGGCACAATTTCGCCGCCTTTTGTGTTTATGTCAGGCACACGCTCCCTATTTTATCGGACGTATGCAAGCGATAAATGTAGGGCTCAATAGGTTTCACTTCTCATAACGTTCGAGGACTTAGATCTTGCGGGTCGATCCTGTCGAATAAAGATAGATAGATGGGTTTAGGAGTGCGGTTTAAAGGGGTGTAGAAGTGCGGGAAGAGGTATAGGGGCACGGGGTTAATTGGCTGTCAACGATAAGTCCAGTTCAACATGCAAACTGTAGGTATGAAATCAGTGATTATTCCGTGAATATTGATGTAATGATTCCTTATAAAATCAAACGTAGATATATGTATTCACAACGATTTGAGATTGACGTGGCAAGATTACACATATGCACATTAAACAAGTTAGGTATTGACAAGATACAAGTTTCAAACTAATAGAGAGGTGGGCGGTTCAATCAGAAATTGTGTAGTTAAGGACAAATTACTTCGTTCTCAAATAACAGTAAAGTGACGATGGTAACAAGTTCAAAACTAGTTTTAAAGTAAAAAAAAATAATTGTAAATATAACGGTTAACGAGAATAGATTTTAATTCACGTAGTATCTTAAAAAATCTTCATTGAAGTGTGAAACATTTATTTGTTGGTTGTGACTATAAGTAAAAAAAACTTTATACTGTTCGATGTGTTTTTATAACGTTTGTACTATTGTAACTAATATGTTTCAAGGTCCAGTGGCTTTAACCGTCATGATTCGCTTCAGAGATTAATTAGAGCGTTTATGAACGTTTACACCCTAAATGTAATGTAATTCTGAGTAGCATTTTTATGTTAGATGTTTTAATGCAATATTTTTGCCATTTTTATATGTATAATGAAAAATTATGTACTTATATATACATAACGCAATTTTTGATATTAGACATTTTTAATTTCAGGAAAACAATGTAGATAATCATAAGCATAAGAAAGCAAAGTTAACTTTATTGATGATAGAAAAAGTAAAACGTTTTACAGATAAACATCACACTGAGTCTGTGAGACTTTGTACAGCCGAGGCAAAGTAATGAACTAATAACATTAGTCACGCGAGATAAAATTCGATTTGTGTAGTCATAAGACAGCATATTTTCATGAGAATTAGTTTATGGGAAAGTAATTATTTACTATTTTCGGTTACCTAATAACTATTTTCGCTGGTTTTACCATTGAATAAAGAACGTCATACAAAAAATATATCTATTAGATTTATTTATCTTATCCTTATACAAACATATTCTGTATATTGATTTATATTATTATCACAGGTAACAACGGTGATGATTTTAAAATTTTGCTGCATATTCGTTTGACTTTATTTTGACAGCTTCACGCTGTATTCCATTCCCTATGCCTATCCTGTTATGAGGCAGGGTAGGCATAGGAAATGTTGGATCCTTGTTGTGTATGATACTTCGTTCCATTTCCGGCGGATTTAAGGCATTGCGTTGACTCGTAGGTGGATCTCAACGCCGCGCTTTGCCAGTACGAGAAGAAACGAGACGAAGAATTAAAAAAATGACTTTTACAAGAACAATACTCAAAACATAAACGATGCTCGTGTGTTCCTTGACATTTTCTCTTACTTAGACTGAGGTAAAACATTAACCACCACAAAACTAATGCGGAAAACGTTGTTATAACGTTAAAACCAAGGATTACGGGTATTGTGTTGAGAAAAGTTAAAGTAAAGCCTAATTTACCACAATGTTGCGGTTTGAACTTAAAATAGAATGTTTTACATTGTACATTACGATATAATTTATGTTAATGTATGTTTTATTTACAGCTATAATTAAAATTACTTTATGACATATGTTTTACCGAGGTGTGGTATTTTTCTTTAATATTATAAAATAATTAAATTTATCGTGCCAAATTAACAATAATATTATTGTTATACATATTTAAAAAAAATAATATAAAATCGACACATAAAATATGTTTTATTTGGATACCTAACCTGTACTGTAGAGCTTCATTAAAATTTGTTCAGTAGTGTTTGCATAAGAGTGGCACAAATATTATTTTTAATAGGCAATAAACAAAAGAAAGTAATGAATAGCTTTATTTAAGATTTGGTACTAATTACATTCATTATTGAATTATTTATTTTTGGTAATCTGTATAGCCTATATCTATAAATCTATTCTTGTAATAAAATTGTAACCGATCACTGTCTTTACATGAAAGATATATTTAAAAAAATCGTATAGGAGACGTTTATTATTGTAATAGGGTCCAAAATTGTGATTATTAATTTTATTGTCCTTTTATCTGTGCGTTTGTACGCACTAATCTCAGAAACGGCTAACGAGATTTAAATTTCAGTTTTTACAATTACATTTTGTGTTATTCAAATCGATTGACAAAAAAAGTTACGTCAAGTAATATATTTAGTTCGACAAGACTACTACTACACATGATTTAAATTATTTAGCTTAAGTTTTCACTCAGCTTCAAGCTGTATCCCACACTCTGTTCCACTTCCGTTTCCTACTTTCGACCGAATTTAAGACATTGCGTGTTGAGTGGCGGAACTCAACGCCGCGCTTTGCCTTAATACCAGAGCGAAGAAATGAAAATATTAAATAACTTGAAAATATTAAATATTTCATTTCCTTGAGTGGGGATCGAACCCAAAACCTATCGTTTACAGTCACACGCTTGTGCCGCTGCGCCACGACAGGCCTCATCAAATCAGCTAAAATTTTAGTTTTCAATGTATATACATTATCTCCAAAGTTATTAAATATAAAAATAACTTTTATAGAATAAATTTCTTAGACCAAAAAAGTAATTGAGATTAATACAATAGTGTAATTAAAGCAAACGAAGCCGCGGGCGGGTCGAAAAGTCAATTCTGTACATATGCAAGTACAACTAATGTGTATATATAAGTATTCAAAATATACACACACATACACAGTTTAGAATATGAAAGCAAATCAATGTATATAATAAATTATACCTAGTATTAGGGATATTACGTTCTTATTACAATTATTTTAGTTGTATATATATTTTAATATTATCGCTATTATAGAAATAAACATAACAACTACATTTAGTATCTGAAAATTTAAAGCCTGCCAGTTGTGGTGTCAACGCGACAGGTTGGGGTACGACCTCTGGTAACGAGGCAAAACGCGGCGTTGAGTTCGCTATTCAACACTCAATGCATGAAATTCTTCGGAAAGTAGAGCACGAAGTGCCTTTATGGGAATGGATCATCTTGACATCAGTTTCTACCATATGTGGAATACACCATGAAACTCCAAAATATTTAATTTTGTGCTTTTACATAAAGCGTGTGGTTAATTTACAATAGCTATAATATTTTAATAAAAGAGTCTTAAATTGTCCTAAGAAAATTATTTTTAGATATGGACTGAATAATAATACCCATGAATAAATTATATTTAATGGGGAGTTGGGCCGTTTTTTGCAGGACCGGTTGGCAGAGGAGTTTTTGTAATCAATTTTAGATTTGGACTGGAATCGTGACCTGTACGCGTGAGCCGCGTAGACTTCCGTAATTTGCTGACAACGAGGAACAATTTCTACACCAAGCCCATTTACTGTAAATGTAAACACAAATTGCAGAGCCTATCACTTTAAGAGTGATATTTTTTACATACCTAAAGATATTAATATGTTTTGTGTTGCGTGCGTTGCGTTGAATGGCTTGAAACCTATTGAGCTTAAATATAGAATATATTACAAAAAGTCACGGATAACTTAAAAAGTAATATTTGGTATTTTTACGGTTTCAGAATTTATATATTTCTCATACAGAATTTACTATTCACTAACTGAGAAAAAACAAAAATACAATACACATCAGTGTAAATCGTATTGCCGTCCAGCGTAGTTTATAATCAACAAATTACACTAACAAATTTGAAATATTATTATTTATTTATTTAAAGCAATTCAATAAAAGTAACAATAATTGTTAACAATTTGCATCTAAATCTCTTTGAGCTTGTGCCACTATTGAAGTTATAGAGTTACCGAAGTAAAATAAACTTGTATCATCAGTACCTATATAATGTTAGGTCACCCTTTAAGCCTTCTTTTTGAATATCCTTTATATACACTAGAAAAAGTAAGGGGCCAAGGACTAAATCTAAGGGAACGGACTAAATCTATGGCTTACTGGTTATCAGGGGTGCATTCTGCATTCCGTCTATTCTAAAAATTTGGTATCTGTTTGAAAGATACAATTCAAAAATATTTTAAGCTGATCCTGTAATCCCTATGCTTTTCTGTATATTTTAGATTTTTTCTTACTTCTACTGATATGTAACTGCTAACGTAATCGACTATTTTTAATAAAAATATAAAACTAGCTGATAATGAGATATAAGTTTCTTATTAATATATACATGAATACAATAAATAACTTTATGAAAAGTAATGCTCCAACACGCATGTTTTCTTTATAGTTATAGCCTTCAGTTGACATTGATATGATATAGAGAGTCCCAGGGTCTCAGATGGTTTTCATTACAGGCAATCATACGTGACGGCTTCGGTCGGCTTCATGTGGAAAAATCATGAAATATAGACATGAGATATATTTTAAATAATATACTTGAAGCCATTGTATGTTTTTTATTTATATTCAATTTAAAATCTATCAACTATTTTCATAAAACGTCTGATAAATATTTTGTTCCATATGTAATTAGATAGTTTTTTTTTTATTTTTACTATATAAATTCGGGACAATAGTTAAGCTTCGTTATACGTTTATCTCAGCTTTGTTAAAATCTGTAAAATTTAACATGTTTTACTTTATACGTATGATGCTTTGTGAAAGTCTTGTTAAAAGTCATACTACAAATAAATTGAATGTAAATAATATTAGCTTATTTTTATTTACGGCTTCTTAAACTTATTTTTAATTACGACTACTGAAAATATTATTAATTTAATGAAGATTGTTAACGTTCAGAGGACCACATTTATGACAAGATCAAAAACACGAAGCAGAAACAATTTTCTTTAACAGTTATTTTTTTCCTACTTTCATTGGTTACACAAAACGTTATTACACCACCAGTAAGTTCTTTAAAATGTTTTTAATCTCTCTACATCTCTTTATTTTAGACAAAGTAATTCAAGTATTGACTCTTAGTTCTCATCTTTAGTGTTTTCTTTCTTCATTATCTCCGTACTCCGTCTCATCATTAGTTCCGTACATCAAAAGTAAAAAATGGAAATATAGGATACGCTTTGTCGCTGTCTGTCCGGCTGTTTAGACCACTAATCTTGAAGTCGTGTAGATTTATCAAGCTAAAGTTAAATTCAAATATTCAGGTCTACGGTCCTTTGGAGCACAGAAAAAAAAAATATGTCAATGCAATTGATTACGAGTTACGAGTATTTACTTATATTGGTGCAACTTTAGCTTGGCAACTTTGTATCTTCTCCTTGTTAGGAAAGACTTAAACTAAAGAAAGAAAAATATTAAATATAAAAACATATAAAGAATAAATGCTGAAGCGAACAAGCGTACAGCGCTAACCAACTAAGACATACATTCTCATCAAGCTACGTCGAAATTCTTAAACGTTCAAATTTTTATACGTTTTCAAATTTAGTATTTAACTTCTCGTTGATCTACAATCATGAAATTACAGTACAGAACCATGGGCGACACCTTTCCTTCACCATTTTGAACGGGGTGAGTTTGAACTTTATATTGAAAATTTTCGTTTTAATTGCAAAGCTTGTGCAAAGTGAAGAAAATAAATAAAAAAAATAATAAATGGTAAACTAAAAGCAAACAGCATGCTGTTTTGAGATTAAAGCACTTTTTCTTTTGAAAGATTTTAATTTTATTAGACTACCCTTATCTTCAAAGGTTTTTTTTATTAATATTCACTAAATATTCAAAGAAATTAGGCGAATGCGAATGTGAATGATATATATACTAATATTTAAACGATACTATTTAATGTTAATAAATTAAATTACTGTAAAATATATCTGCTATTAATGTAGAATAAGACTTTAAAAACGTTAAATAGAATTCTATAGAAACTATCATTCTCTTTCTTATCTGTTCATTCAGGTCTTGGTTTTCTTAATTCATCTTTTGAAACAAAAAGTTGCAAGCTTTATTCATACGTCTGTTGAACATGCTTCGTATCTTTTGGCAGCCGAAAGCCGTATCTGATATGCTCTAATCCAATACGGACTGGCAGGTACTAATAAATTTATAGAAGAGAATTTGTCGGGGCATTACTTTAATAACAAGATTTTGTGAACCGGGAATATATTATATACTGTGTAGTGAATATATTGCGTAGGACTGCCATTTAATGACTTATAATTTACTGAAAAACCCATTCTGAAGATCTTTATGAATCCATAAGTATACAAAATATTTGTTTAAAAATATTAAATTTACAATTTCGAATTTAATGTCAAATATATTTCACGTTTCTAAAATTATATTCCACACTCAAAAAAGAAAAAAATGCAGGTATAAATCCCACCACGTTGAAATGTTTACGTTTTCTATATATAAGTATAATATATTTTGATAGCGTTTTTTATAATAATAAAAAGATTCGTATATAGTAATAAACTGGACATTTCACTCTACTTACAAGAAGAGAAAACATTTTAAATAGCTTGTTAATTATTTCGTCAACAATCTTTGAGATATACATTTTTAATAAAAGGTCCTAGGATCTCAGTTATTTGTACGATAATGTCCCGGAACATCTAATTTTGTCACGTAATTTGGCTGGAATTCGTCCCACGTCGATAAACGCTAGAAACTATTTTTATTATTTTTGTCTATTTCCTATTTGCCGTATTCCCCAAGGAACAATACAACTTGAAGCTTGAGAACTAACCAACTTGTCTCGAAGTAAGTGTATTGTGAATTGCACGTCGTCTTTGGTCTAAAGAGCACAATGTTTTACTATCTTAAAGCCACATGATTTCTCACGTTCTAAGATTTTAAATGTTGTGCAATTACTTGTAAGCGTTTAAAAAAACATATTATTTCAGCAAGCGGATAAGAAAATACTTTTAAAAGTTCAATTAGATATAAAAATATATAGAATTTTAAATAAAAAATTTCGAAGTTGATAATAACTCTGTATTAGTTACAGATTACACTGTGAAAACAAAATACAAGGAGACAAGTGATTTTGGAATGATGCCAAGATGGGGTCCGTCGAGCCCCACTCCATTTGTGCTTTACATAACTATGTATTCAAGGGGTCATTAATCTTCCTAGTTCCACGCCAGCCCGACTTTAATTTTAATAAACGGCTTAAGCCAAACTACGGTATTAATTTACATGCTTTAACAAAATCAAGGTGAACTTTGTTTCTGTTTCATAAAATGGCATTTTATTTTCTTTTTTTTTTTTTTCAGCTTCACGCTGTATCCCGCACTAGGCAGGGTAGGCAGAGGGAACGGAAGTGAAACCTAGTGTTATGACACTCCGTTCCACTTCCGTTCCCCACTTTCCGCCGAATTTGAGGCATTGCGTGTGAGTGGCGGAACTCGACGCCGCGCTTTGCCTTATTACCAGAGCGAAGAAATGAAACATTAAATATTTAAATTGAAAATATTAAATATATCATTTCCTCGACTGGGGATCGAACCCAGAACCTGTCGGTCACACTCTTGTGCCGTTGCGCCACGACAGGCCTCTTTATTTTCTATTGATATAATTAGTATTAATATAACTTAACATAAAATACCAGCTCTTTTGAAGTTCCACAAACAAGTATTGCATTTAGTTATATATCATAAATGTTATTATACATGAAGTGAATAATATTCTAGGAAGTATTTTAATACAATCTAAAATTACCTTCAACAGGAAATGAGTATAAAATTGAGATATTAAATAGTTTTAGATATCAAATAGTCATCAAATGGATCATAATTTAATTACTACTAAAGCAACATACACCAGCCCGTGATAGAATATAGTACAAGAAGTTTACAGTATCAATATTTAGGGGAAAACCTCTATATATAAGAATTTATCCTTCGTCAGCCGTATTTTATAGCTGGGGCTAAATAGCGTAGTAACTTGCAGGTGTTCTTTTGATTTCTTTGCTAGCCCGACAAAGATTAAATGTCATACATAAAATTCACTGAAATTTGTGAACATATAAACAACACATATGTAATTTGTGTACGTAAATATCACAAATATCTTTACCTTCTTCACAAATGTTTCTTAACAGAGTACGCAGACTCAACGGAGCGCCAATGCCGCTACAGATAAATATACGTCTGTTCCTTCTTCTACAGTCAAGTAAACTCCCCCCATATGGTCAATAAGACAGTATATGTTTTCTTGACAGCACCTTATTAATATGTATATCAATCATGATATTATCACTTCTAAGTTAAAATAAAATACTGTCCGTATTTTTTTTTTTCCTTATTCAATATTATTCTGTATAAATTGTCAGTGTAATAATGTACTAAACATTCAATTAATGGAAAAATCAAAAATCGTCAATGGAAATGTCAAATTAATTTTATAATTGGTGGCAAATTAAAATCATTGAAAAAAAAAAAACCTTAAATAACATCATTTTAGAATCACATCAGAAAATCCTAAAGTTCCTTAATTTAAGCCATACAATGAAATAACTTAACAAATTGAGGTTTTTTTGTCTGCTTCACGTAGTGTCCTGCATATGGCAATTTGGCAGAGGAAAGTTGAGTAGTGTGCTAGTGTTAAAACATTATGTTCGATCCTCAATTTCCGCTGCACTTGAGGCAACAGGTGTTTGGTGGCGGAACTCAACGCCTCGTTTTTCCTAACTAAGCGAAGGAATGAAATTATTAAATATTTAATTTCCTTTGAGGCCTGTCTTGGCGCAACGACACAAGTGTGTGACTGTAACCGGCACGTTGTGGGTTCGATACCCACTCGAGAAAATGAAATATTTAATATTTTAAATTAAAATACTTTATGAATTCATTTCTCTGGTAAAACGCAAAACGCGGCGTTGAGTTTCGCCATTCAACACGCAATGCCCCAAGTTCAGCGGAAAGTGGGAAACTGAATTGGAATAGAGCGTCTTAACATTAGGTTCCCAAGTTCCCTCTGCCTACCCTGCCATGCGCGGGATACAGCGTGAAACTGAGTGTATGAGTGAGAGAATCCCTTCGCGTCGCTCGAACTATTTCTTGCGAAAGGATGTTCGATCCTAGTCGCGCTTAAAGTGTTACGCTAGTGTCCTTGAGCCACGACATAAAAATTGATGACGACATAGGTTTAATGATATTTTGAAATATAGACCGACTGATTCTAAGTAAAATTGAAATTCAAACCTACAACCTAAGTAGTCCGGGAAGTCCCAACTGCATCATTATGGCGGCTAATATTTTCATCAAATTTATTTTTAGCAACGTGAAAGCAATCTGAAATATAATAACATTTGTGTTTGTCGTAACAGAGATTGGTGATTGAGCGTACGCTAATATAAAATATTGATGTTACTCTCTGCAGAAAATCAGCAACAATACGTGCCATGAAGTGCCTGATTTAGTGTTCCCGCGGGAAATGGGCTTTTCTTACTGATGCGGGTAATACCTTAATTCCGTTTATCTTGCCTTGACTTGAGCCCTGCGGTTACGCATTCTACCCTTGGTTAAGAATAACGCTAAAAGATATGTTATTGTAGAAAAAGTAGAGCTAAGAATAAAAAATAATTTCGTCCTCATGTTTCTATTTTTTTTTATATTTTATATATTTTCAAATATTTTTGATTTACTTTTATAAAGAATATACAAGCAGAATAGTTATATATTTATTATATAACTTGATAAAACTATATATTTTAAGGTAGTAGAGGAAACCAGTATCAGAAATACCGCAATGCATTATGCAGTTGCAAAGTAACTTAAGCACTTTGGCCATGAATATACAAAAACAAGAAAAAGAGAAGTTTATTTACGGAATTAAACAAGAGCAGATTTTGTGAATAATAATAATAATAATAATAATACTTTATTGCACTTTACATATTGTATGGGTTAACATTTCACATATTAAACATATTACATTACACAAACTGTAAATGTGCAACGGCGGCCTTATCACTGAAAGTGATCTCTTACAGGCAACCGGTACTATAGAATCTAGTATTATGAAAAGCAGAATGGCGCAAAAAGTATCACATATTTATACATTATAAGATATTTATTTAAAATATACTCTACAGTATTGATTTACCTGAATTATATATATATACAATACACACAATACATACATAAATACATATATACATACATACCTACATACATACATATATACATACATATATACATACATACATACATACATACATACACATACATATATATATATATATACATATATACACATACACACACATACATATACATACATACACATACACATATACATACATATACATACACAAAATAAATTCTCATAGATTTTGCTCCAGATAGTGTAGTTTAAGACGGCGTTTAAATATTTCAACTGACTGAGATTGTTTAACTATAAGTGGCAGCTCATTCCATAACTTAACAGTCTTGATCGTGAAGGATTCAGCATAACATTTCGTACGGCACAAAGGAATTTCCAGAAGGTTGTTAGCACGGGAGCGGAGGGGTTGAGTGTGCAGGGAGGTTGACCCCAAGAACTTAAACCGTTCTTTAAGGTACAAAGGAGTAACAGGGTGGAAAAGAATGGTATAGAGGAGAGTGAGGGAATGTAAGTTACGTCGGTTTTTTATCGTTAGCCATTTCAGTTGAGTCCGAAACTGAGACACATGGTCGTGTTTTCTTAGTCCAAATATAAATCTTATAATAAGATTTTGCAGACGTTCAAGCTTATTAAGTAGCTGCTGGCATAAATCTAGATAGCAAGAATCCGCGTAGTCTAGGATAGGCAGAAGAAGGGTATGGGCCAGGGATATTTTGGTTTTTAAAGGCAAGAGATTTTTCCATCTTCTTAGTCTACCTATAGCAGAGAAAATCTTACGACTGAGCTCAGAAACGTGAGGTGCCCAGGAAAATGTGCTATCCATCCTGATTCCCAAGTTCACAACACTCCCACTAGGCTCTAAACTAACATTATCAAATGATACCGATAGTGGAAACGAATATATTTTAAATAGTTGTTTAGAGGTGCCGAACACACAAACCTGAGATTTACTTGGGTTTATAGTGAGCCCAAATGATTTACACATTTGTGAAGTAGGAAATATGTTAATAGCTTTGTTAATAGTCTGCTTACTTTAGAAATAATCAAAAAATATGTACGTCAATTGTACTATTTATTGTACGGCTTTAAAAATAGATAAATGCTTTAATAAAATGATAATAAAATATTTTCATTTACAATATTTTTTTACACGGAAAACATTTATTACTTTTGTAAAGCAGTCGTACACGTTCTCGTATTTCGATAATTACGCTGACCACATTAAAAACCGGGCTTGGCCGCTACTTGTTGACATTCAAACCTGACAAGTAAGTTTGTAAGACAAATTTAAAATATATAAGCATCAGGAAAGATTCAATCGCAATAAAAAAAGAAATAAATAATATTTATATAAAAGGTTTTGATGATGGTGTTAAATGTGGGGTTATTTACTTGAAAAAAAAATCGCCATGTCTTTAAAATATACCATCTAAATCTATATATTTTAAATATACAGTAGTTATATTATTTTAACATAACAAAGGTTCATAACGTTATTTAGTGGTCGTTTCCATTGTGGCGAAGTTGGCTAAGTGTACGAGTATGTAATATATTGAGTAAAATGAGTACTTATGTACGTGGCGTTAAGTACCGATACCCAACATAGTTTCTACGTCTCAAAATAGGTGGAAAATAGAGAACGGAATGTCTTAGTACTATATCCTCTCAACCTACCTTCATACTTTGTGCTTCTGATTTACATGACGGTGGGCAATCGAACTCACCACCGTTGTCAATAAAGCTAGTTACATTTTTACTACGCACTATAGTTGTAAAACAGGTATATAAAATATATGCTATTGGATTCAGTAAACAATATTTACGTCCAATTTTTAAGGTCAAAACGAACATACGGCGCTAGCAGTAGAGTGGATTGACGTTTTAATAAATTGAGAATTCAAATCTGCTTGCGTGTACTGAAACAACAGCGGCAACACGCAAGTGCTCATGACACCACGCTACATATTTATTATAATATATTACACTGCTTATTTCCAATATTGAGTTACTAAATTTCATTTATAATAATATAATTAGTGGTCATTTTATATTATTGACTCACATGTAGTGGTCAATGGAATATAACGTAATTTTAGCACATTAAGTTCTAAAGTAAAAAACAGTCGAATCAAAAAAAATGTGAAACGATATAGTCGTAAATGTGTCAGTACTAAGAAATTGAATAAATTTCTTGTGATTTTCACTTAAATATAATTACTAAATATATGCTATATGCTACTACGTTTATGCCATTAAACATAATACCTATAAAACTGTATTATTTTAAGTAGGTAAGTAAACTGTAGTACTGTAAGTCGTAAGGGGTGTTGCTACTGTTAATAGATAAATAATTTAATTTAACGTATATCGCATAATATATATCATTGATAACTTAACTGAGGCCATTGAGTTAACATTATCAATAGATACATACATATATGTGTATGTTTCAAACAATTAACATAGAAGGCTTAATTACGCAACGTACTTAATAAATACATAAAGTCAAACACTATATAACTATAAGGTTTTTGCACATAAGGTATTTGATTATGGGGTAAACTATATAACGTGGAAGGGGTGCTTGTTGGCATGGAGAGCCCCATGAGTCACTACGTGGCGTCCAGACGGCGCCACTTAGCGAGCCACGCACTGTCTTACCCAACCCCTTCATTTAAAAGTCCTTTTAGCGTAAAGCTAGGTTAGTTTTAGTTAGTCTGCAATTGATTTTCTTTAATAGCGTAAAAAAATAGGTACCTAACGTTAATAATATTTATGTGGCATGATATTACATAGCAATATGGAGAGCGGTTAAATCATTATTTGTGCCTATGAAAGTCTTGCTTAGCATGCAAAGGGTTTTACGGCCGGACGCATTGCGTAAATATCTTATGAAGTTCTCGTTTAGGTAGCTCGATAAAGTTTCCAGACTTGTATTTTCTTTCATTATTGCAACTTATGAAACGATTTGTTATGGTTAACGTAACCGATGTTGGTGTAATATATAAATTATGCGCGACTTATTAAAATTTTTCTAGACTTCTAAAAGATAAATATTTTTTTATAGTGCAATAATAAATACGTACATAATATTTATATATTCGTGTAGTATATATTTTGTTTTATGTAAAGTATAATATTACTACATTCACATATTTTAGATATAGTTCTTATATTTCTTAAAAATATTAAATTATATTCCAAGCGTAAGTAAAGAATGTATGTATTATTTTCTTGATATTCATCCATGAGAGATCTTCATTTAAGTAACGTTATTGATTGAGTGTACTGAGATGTATCCGTTTGTGGTTAAGCTTAAAGCATTAGGCACTCAACGTGTCTACCATAAGCTTTGTAAAATAATCCATTGCATTCCAGCTGTCACCTTAGAGCAACTCTTGTATAATATCTAAAGATCTTGGGTAACTTTCTTAGGATCTTTTTCAGAATCATCAGTGGAAATATGAATTCAGTTGAAATAATTTGTGTAATTATAGAAAAATAATATTTTAACACTTTCTTTAATTAAACAGCTGTACAAAAAGGTGTCACAGCAAAAAATATAAGAAGAACTATGGGATGGGAGGAGACATAGCTGCAGACGAACGCGTCCATGATCTTTTTATAGGATAGGCGCCGTAGAAATGAAAGCGGAGCTGACGCACGACCATCGCCGCCTTGTTACAATATAGCATGCATAAGGAACTACTCAAGTGTATTATAGTTTTTGTTGTTAAAAATATATATAGTATGTATTAATATTATAGTTTTTAAGTTTGTAAGAATATATAAAATATAAAAAAATATAAAATACAAAAAATTTAGTCCCAATTACCACATAAAAAATGTTCTAAAAATTACGAAATTACTTTAAAAAATGTCATAATTTTTCAAGATTTTCAGGCTCAACGAACATTTGTGCTCTATAAAATATGATAAGCTTAAGATTATGCAGCTAGAGAGTGCATTGACCGCTTGAATGGTACTTTCTCCCCAGTTTGAAGTCTCGATCGTGAACCGACACTGTGGTACAGTAAAATCAGGCGTAAATCTTCTTCATCAATGCCCTAATGGTGGATAGTCTGATTAGAAAACTAACACAAGACCCCTATGGTAATAATTGCTATTTATGCAAATGATATCAGAATACTAACTCTAGCGTAAACCGTAGGGGAGTAGATTAATCAGCTTCTGATTTTAAATATATTATATCTACAGAAATAAATAAAATGTAATGTAAGTTCCACTAGCTATAATAATTGTATTCAATATATTAGTTTTATTCAATATTCACACGATAAAAAATACAGACCGATTAGATAAATTATCTACAAAAACTTCTATTTTTTTAGTTCAATCGTACGTTTTCATAGCAAAGACTTGCAATATGCTGTATTTAATAACATTTGATCGATACCTCGAGATGTGAAAATATACTATACAGAGAGTCGAAGTCACTTTACGTTCGTACATACAATTATAAAAATGTAACATGTAAGTTTTTAATGATTGTAGTTATTACTTAATGAGGATATTTTATGAAAAAATGCTATTTATCTCGAAATATTTTTTCATTTTCCATAATAGACAACAAAAAAGGGATAGAAAATATTGACAGAAAATTCTCTTGCTCTATTATTTAATGTGTGTAATATGTGTTAATACCTTCACAAGAAAATGACGTTTCCTAAATTTAAATATGAACTATCATAGGCACAGGTCAAAACCGAACAGTTATTCAAACCTTCTTCCGTACTTACAATATTTAGTAAATTTTGCATGTTTATCAAAATATTTTAAGAAGTTTAAAATATAATAACTGCTCGTTCTGGAAAGATTGTAAAATACAAAAACACTATGGTTCTTTTAGGAAACATAATAAAAATAAGTAAATAATATCTATGATTAGATTGTGTTGTCTTAACTGGTTCTAAATCGGCGTTTGGCGTCGGAACGTGGGCGTTGGCGTCGAAGCGGTAAATTTTTAACGTACCCTTGAACATAACTGCAATCTATTTCAGTATAAATATCCAGTACATGACAATTACTTTGTTCTGGCTGTGTGGTGTGTATTTGAGTAATAAAAGTAGATACAGTTAGTCTTATTTATAGATATACTAACTGTTTGACATTATTATTATACGTATATCGCGTATTAACAAAGGGAATAAATGTCAAATTGTATTATTTACGTACTATTTCTGTCTATGTTTACACATAGCAAAAATAAGAAACTAGTTAAAAACAATACAAACAAATATATGAAAAAAAACCGACCATTCCTCCATTAATATGTATTAGTTTTTTATATTTTCACTTTTATGACTGTTTAAAACCAATAGTCAGTGGATTTATTTAAAATTTTAATGTAAAATTTATTTTAGTTGTTGCTGAATGTTCTGAGGGGTCAAAGAACGATCGCATATAACGGTCTCTTCACCCCGCTTTAATGCTTACCGCCCCTTTACAAAATAATTACCTATAGTATGCTGCATAAACCCTAGCAATTTGGAATCTGCACTTAAAACTGTTACACATTTAATGGCTAGTTCTAGTAGTGCCGACTTTTGTCGTGTATAAATCAACCAATGAATATATACCTGAATCCTTAAATAAAATGATACCTATAGCCCGTTAATCAGAATAGATGTTAGCTTCAGAATTATCTAATTGTAAATACGGTAAATTCTCCTACATCAAATGATTTTATGCATATTAGTTGTTATACAAATATTATTGTAAGTTATTTATCTTAATTTCATGCTTATCATTTTACATCCTGAGGGATTCTCTTGGTTGTCAATATATGAAAGATTTTCTTTTCTATTGAGGTACAGATCTTTAAAAAATACCTTTAAATTAAGAAAGCATGCTTCATTATCATGTGAATGTTGACAAACTTAAGTTTTCGATTGCAATGATTTTCAATGAAATAAATTATAATAAGAAAAGAAAAACTATAATATAAATTATGAATGATTTTTTCCATGAAGTACCTATAAATTTTCAATATTCGGATGTAATGTGTACGTGAAAAATAAAAATTGTGTATCTTAGTGCTTTTGCTCTCGGGGAATATTCTAGATCAAAGGGCAATATGTTAGAATAGGATACAAATTAGGATGGCTCTGTAGTCAAGCCTCGCGAGGCTTAAGTATCGGATGAGTACGGTCGTGCCTTCGGGAGAACTACTAAAAATATACATAGATAAATAAATATATTTGCAATAAATGCATGATGTATATTGCTGTGTCGACATAACCGAATTAGATAACAGTACATTAATGAGATAAGGGAATATGTGAATATAAATATATTTTTTTCATTCATATCTAATAATGTATATCCATTAATATCTCTTATTACCCCTGGGCCATTTTACTATTTATGTTGTTTTGTAACTTTCAAAGTTTGCACACATGCAAACATATGTAAGTTCTGTAAATGTTTTCTAATTAATACCTAAAATCCACAGTAGTGAATTTTAATTATAGTGTGGATTTCATAAGAATCTAAATTTTCTCTCAGTAAGGCGTGCAATTAAAGTAAGATATAAACAATCTAGATAGATGAATAGAGAAGAGTAATTAACAGTGATTATAAAAGTTAAATTGTATGAAGGTTTTGTATTTATTTTATGAGTATACTTTTTTAGGTTTGCTGTATTTTTAAAATTATGAATAAATAATGTTCGTTTTTAATTTATTTAGTTAAGCTCGCAAAAAGTGTCAGTTCCTATAGTTTTTATTTGTAGTGAGGCCTCATATAAAGTTACGAATATGGAAAGGTCGGGCATACTGAATTGCTCAGTATTCTCTTGATAGTACAGGTGCTACTGGCAGCTGTTGTTAGCATGTGCCACAGGAAAATAAAAAATAGCATCCCATTGAGCTGCATTGTCAGGAGATAAACACATCGAGGACTAGAATTCTGCTAACCTTGTTTTTCTTTTTGGCAAGTATCTACGATGTGTACATCTTTTAGGTTACTTTAAAACAGAAATTACGCCAACTTTAAATTTTTATTATATAGTATATATAGTAAATTAATAATAATAATAGTAATAAGGCCTATCGTGATGGAGGGGGCAAGTGTGCGACTGGAATCGCGACAGGTTGTGGGTTTGATCCCCACTCTAGGAAATGAAATATTTATTATTTACAAATTACATTTTTAATGTTTTTATTTTTTCGCTCTGGTAACAAGTTTCGCTATTTAACAATAAAATCTTAATAATAGGTTCCCAAGTTCCCTCTGCCTACACTGGCGAGATACAGCGTAAAGCTGAGAGAAAAAATATAACTATAATAACATACTCACACACAACGCTTGTAATATTCATTATAAAAAAAATAATTAATTATAAAAAATATTCACTAAAAAGGATCTCTCTTGAATTCATAATAAATAACGATCAGAAAATAGGGTACATTTCATTTATATAATACGCTGGGTTTTTATCTAGTATCATTCAATATCTAAGGGTAATATTAACACTCAAGAGTACTCCATGGCTGTTGTTTAAGAGGCGAAAGGAGGGTCTGATTCAGGTTTTTGAAGCTTATATCTCCTAACTATATATGTATTTTAAATAAGTAAACTCCGTTCGTAATAAAAATATTGGGTTTCGTTTATAAATAAACGTCGAAAAAAGTTTTAGAGAAAAAAAAAAGCATATAAGCTAGGATATTTCCAAAAACCGCTGCAGATTATGTATTGGTTTCATTTTCAAAATTGAATTATCTTTTAAGACTGTTTTGTTTCATTTATATTTTTTCCACCTTTTTATACTTTAAAACTGTTCTATGCCAACGAAAAAACATTCAATAAAAACGCAAAGTTGATATCTTAATACTGTTAAATTACAACTGACTATTCAACATACATATGTATATTCAAAACTAGCGACTGGCTTCACACGCTCGAATTACACTGTTTTATTTACTTCTCTTTAACTTTCTTGTTCTAATGATATTATCACTTTTAAGGCAATATCTATCATTAAAAACTAAAATTTCAGCTAAATGAATAAAAAAAAATTCAGAAATTTTGTCGACTTTAATATTTTAAATTGGCGTATCTTTTTTTATTATTTAACTGATTTAAATAAAACTGAAATTAATGTTAAGTGGAAGTTGCCCTAATATAATAGTAAGAACTACAATAGTGAAAATCTGGTAACTCAATTCTGAGATTAGGGCGTGCAAATGCACAGACAAACAGACATAAATTTAGATTTTTTAATATATAGATTTTTTAATATACCTTTCATGTACAGGCATTGATAACTTACAGATTTATTATAAGTATAGATTATTCTAATTTTGTTATAGTCACTAAAATTTTATAGAAAGAATATGTTTACTTGCGTCAAGAAAGAGATACGTTATTTTAAGATAAGAAAGAAAGAGATACGTAATTTATCCATATGGCGAAGATAATAATAAACTATTCGAAATTTCGCTTTGATTCCCTCCTGCAGACAAATGGATGATCTTATTCTTGGAACGCAACAATGCAAATGCTAATGCCGACATTTGGGTGCGACCTCCACTCTTGATTTCTCATTTAGAATCAAAGTGGCTGTGACATGATGTAGTTTCGCAACACTGATCTCCATTTTCACATTTCTATATTAGTTATTTCTTAATGAACTTTACGTCTTTCTTGCACGAATATTAATATTAGGTATAGGACACAGTAAACGTCAATTTTAGATTCTTACAATATATTGAAACATGAAAAAAATGTTGCATTATATACCGCTGTTTCTATAGGTAATTAGATACTTACATTACACATATTAGCATGTCTATGAATATATTAAATTCTTATTTCTGCAGAGAAATGTACCATATTATAACGCAATTATTAAAGACAAAGGCTTCCACTAATTTAAATTCTTGTTACTTATTACTGAGTGTTGACGTAATCGATTATTTATAGATAGATAAATGCTTTAGTGAATCGCTAGCGATTGATATGTTTCCTATTAACAGAGCACAGAGCATATTACGAATATATATTTTTAAACTCGCTGGCTTAAACATCTAAAGCGTATGAACTTATTTTATACAATTAACGCAAAAAACATATATATGCTAAACTAAAATACCATAAGAGCATGCCAGCACGTCAACAAAAATATTTAGACCTCATTACAGTTTGAATAGCTTCATTAGGTAAGTACTTGCCTTGAAAAGTTACCTTGATATTCGCTATGAAAGCCTAATATTACTTGAAATTTAAAAACGTGTGACATATTTGGTATAATTTTCTACGTAGACTTAATTCTTTCTACAAGTGAAATGTAAACGAACGTTGCGATTTTGTTTGTCACCATACACCAACTCTTCGATATGGTAAATACCCATAATTTTAAATATACGTGATTGTATATGTACAATTTAATAATAATCAATTGACTGGATGTTTCGCCAGAAATTGTTGCATAACAGCTACGTCGTATTATTATGCTTATATTATATTTTATATTATTTCGATTCCGCGTATTGGATTCAATAAATATTTAGTAGACTCGAATGTGTTAAAAGGATTCTGTCGTCACTATGTAAAGTGGAAGGTTAAAGGAATAGCAAGGGATCCAATAATATAAGTATGTAGGTGCAGAATAGCTTAATGTGATATTTAAATAATCTACGGCAAGATTAAAATAAAATCATCATCTCTTGAAGTGGATTAGCGAACACTTTAAAGTTGTTGCTTTTTGTGAGAAAATTAGGTAATCTATTTTATAACTCCTACCACATAGGAAACGACTCCATAGAACAGCTCGTGGTGCGGGGCGGAGTGAAGAGTACCAGACCACGCGGTAGGGCACCCATGCGATGGACCGACCAAATAAAATCAGCTGTGGCCAATTGCATGAGTGCACCAGAATGAGGACCAATAGAACTAAGTGGCAAGAATTTGTGGCGAAAATCACAAAGGCCAAGAACGTGCCTACATGACGACCACGACCGCTTTGTCAAGAGCGCAACGACAGAGAAGAACCACATAGGAAACAAATACACAAACGATTTTATGAATACAAGAATGAACCTACCTACATCCTGTGTAATGTCGAGTATCAAATAGAAGTGCAACACGGAAGAAGGAAATGAAAGTTTTTATATAATATATTTAATATATAATTAAGTCCAGATAGTATTTGGCAAACGTGCAATAGATAAATTATAAGCACGGATCTTATTATTTTACTTAAAATTTATTATACAATACAGCTTAATTCGACACGATTTAATTTTAATTTACTGTGCATACGTTGTGCCTTGAACTTTTAAGAGGGTATGTTGATTTTTTTCTCATTTGGATAGGGTTGGTAGCGGAGTACGTCGACCCTCACATTGACCCTCTCAAAACAAGGCCCTCTCTAGGTGCGCCGCTATCACAAAATGAAATTTTAATATAGAAGTGTCAAAAATGTAATTGAGGCCTGGCGTGGCGCAAGCTTTTTCTTCGCTCTGGTAACAAGGAAAAACGCGGCGTTTAATGCCGCCACTCAACACGCATTGCCTCAAATTCGGCGTAAAGTCGGAAATGCAACGGAGTGTCTTAACACAAGTTCCCTATGCCTACCCTGCCAATTGCTTGATACAGCGGCGGCGTTAAGTTAAAAATAAACTAATAATAATTTACAACATTTTATGCAGATTTTAGATAACAATAATGTAATGTACAATTCAAAAGAAATTACCTGTAAATACTACATAATAAAAAAGATAAAAAAGAACTAGAGCAAGTACGTTATATAATCGTTCATAAGATAATCTCATAACAAGATGATGTATAAGCGCATACTATATTTTAATGTTACATTATAAATACAATGTTTAGAAGAATACATTTTGAATTCGTTAAACAACGACGCCTACTACTCAACAAATTTAATACAGTTCAAATGATCTTATTGGCGTGGTCGCCGCGTGGGCGCGCGTGTGCTGGTCTTGAATGAGCAGGTGCCACCTCCGCCGCCCACCACACAATTATTCGATTACCGGTGTTTATCACCTAGGTCTGTGCTATACGAAACATTTGACAATTTTTAAGTGATAATTTGTTAAAATTAAAAATATTAAATCCTCAAGATTAATAATTCAATTTATATATTTTTTATTCACTTACAAATAAGTAAAGAAATCGGCATTTTTAAAAGGATATTTTCAATAATATACACATCTGTTAGCAAATAATTTTACAATATTGAAACATAAAAAGTATTTTACATGATTTTAACTGGCGAAAATGTTCCTGTAAGTTTAATTATTGCACTTCCACGTAATAAATCTATACTACCAGTGAGGTTACAAAGCAAAATTAATATAATAATTACACGGTAACAAATAAACGAAAAGTTCACTCACCTAACTTTTGATTGTACGTTCTCAATATCTGCAACAAAAAAATTAAATATTAGAAGCAATAAATTATATAAGTAGATATGGTGTTAATAGCAAGCTGTATTGTAGTATGCGCACTTCAGTTTAGAAGCGAGCCATTGAAAATTGTCTATTAACTGGAATTTGTTTCTCGTGTTAATAAGCAAAACAGGTAATTTCTTAACAAATATTTCCAATTTATATTTAGATATTATTATATACATGAAACGTAAACACGCATGGAACGTATCATTGCGCGCGCTTACACAAAAATTTCCTAATAACTTTAAAGAAATTAACGTAATGGTGTAAATCGTATATATGAAACCCTAAACAATCCCATTAGAACTTTCCGAAAAATGTTAAGTATTGTATCATTACAAAAGTTCAAACCCCGTGTTTGACTGTACTGACAATAAAGTATACACACTGTTACTGACAATGTAGTATTTTTATAATACACATATTTTATGTAATATAATAGTGTAAATTACGTAGTATTTGTTCTATATTGAACGTGTCCTAGCAAGACCGGTTTCATAGTTCGTGATACTTACATAAAATTACGATAGAATATTATCGTTTAGCCACTGCTTAAATTATTTGTCAACTCCAAACAAGCTTGAGGTTTTTTATCATACATTAAAATTTTATATTTTTATGCCTACTTAATAATATACAGAATATCTGACTATACATGGAAGAACTATAAGAAAAAAAATGTTAATGGTGGCTGATCGTCTATGAGTCGCTCCACGCTTATTTGAGAAACGGCTTAACCGATTTAATTATTGTTTTCACTATTGTAGTTACGAAAGCCTTAAACGTCCTTTCCCTTAATTTAGTGTTTGTTTTTATTTTGTTCGCTTCACAAATAAAAAAGTTATAACCATTATAAAAAATACTGCAATTTAGAAAATTAATAATTATGTAGTACAAACAGACGATTGCTAGTTGCTTAAATGCGTATATGCATTTTTATAAACGTTTAAGACACATTTTTAACTTCTTAGTTCAATGAGCACTTAATTATAACAAATTGTTATGTCTGTTATTACAATCATGAAATACTTATGTTAGAAATATATTATATAAAAATTAAAGATAATTTAAAAAATAAAATAAAGCATTTCAACTTTTGTGTATTAATGTCATTAAATTTTAAAACTCTTTCTTAATGATATCTTTGAATTTCAATGTTTATGTTAATTCGTTTTTAAGATAGCATTCGCCCGTGATGTTTGAGTTTTTTTAGAATAATTAAATTAGAGTTAAGATTTTTCTAAAATTCACTTCTCCTTTATTTTGTTAACTTCAGTAATAAATTATACATTTTGTATTGTATAATATTATTAGTATGACAAATGACATACATAATATAAAAAAACATATAATTATTTTATTTTTAGCCTCAAACATGTAAGGACATTGCAGTTATTCGGTTTTTTTTTAATTTTGAATATATTTAAAACAACTAACTTTTTAGTTGATTATCTGTAAATGTCATATATTTTTAAAACCTCGGTACTAAGTTCTGAATGTAATATGACTCTTGTGTTACCTTTTACAATATAAGCTGCTTTTCACCTTAAAATGAAACATTCATGTAATTTTCTTGGTTGAATCTCTGTTTTGTTTATCGTCCGGATAGAAAAATAACATTTTTATGATAATTCCAAAAATAAAAAGAACAAGCTTTTTTCACGATGTATTCTGCACCTAGCAGAGTAGGTAGAGGGAAGGTGCTGTTCAGAATTTAATGCATTTCGTTAAGTGGTGGAACTCAACGCCGCGCTTTGCCTCGCTGCCAGGGTGAGGAGATACTATATTATTAAATATTTCATTGTTTCCTGACAACCTGCCACCTGTCTCACGAATTTGCTCCTGTACTAGGACGGGCTTCAAAGTAAAATTAATCTATAAATAACTAAACTGTATTTTTTAATAACTTTAATTTTTAATAAGAATATTGAGTTGCATATCATTTCAAGCAACTGTCGTTTTCATTTCAACGCACGCTGTAATCACTAATTGAATTTCACGCTTCTTTGTGCTCAAGAAAAAGTAGCAACTTGTGACGAATGAACCGAAGCTGGGTCAGCAGGCGTTTTTAGATTGCGTAATTTTATATTTTTACGTAATCGTTTTTTTATATATGTTTTTTTATTAAATTGACTTTTTTGCTTACTTAGGTGAAATATATCGATCAGTTTTAAGGTCATACAAAAAATACTAGTTTAGAGCGCTAAAATTTGTAATTTACTCGGACTCTTGTAAAATAATCACTTGGTAGGCGGTTATTGTACAAAGTACTACCAAGCACACAATATCTCTGACAGTCGGAAAATAGAGAAAGCAACGACGTATTACACGTTATATCTGTAACTGATACTGTTATTCAATTGTAGTACCTAATATTACACTAATTCCGTACCTACAAATATGCGTGCGACCCAGTGTCGCAGAATATTTAAATAGACCGTGAAAAAAATTACATATTTATATATCTAAATGTATTTCTATATATATTTTAACTAAAAATATGTAACTGGAAAGTTTTCAACCCCAATTTTTTAGTCTAAAGACGTTCCGGTCTATGAAGAAATAATAAAATATATAAGTACAGTCGTGTATTCTATACATACTCGTAAAATAAAAGTGTAATTAACATTAATAATAGTGATGGCTCGTGGTAACTAATTGTGAAATACGCATGGAAGTCGTCAGAGAGATAAATGAGGATATTATAATAGTGTGGTATGTAAGACTGTAAGTGATGTAGTGTGATTGGACTTTTGGTGTATCTTTCATTCTTCTAAAATATTTCATTTGATTCCAAAAAAACCAGAATCTATATTTTTAATATGGTTTTTTTTTATAAAAAATAAGTTGTTGACTATTTATTATTAATGTCAATGTTCAGTTAGTCCTTTAACTGAGATGGGCCAGTTGAGCATAGAAAATACTCACAAACAATGTCACGTTGCTATAATTTTATCCTAAATAACAAGATTCTTCATATTTTGAAAGTCAATTTTTCACCAGTTTTATAAAGTTACTAGCTCAGACTACAAAAGATCCGATACAGGAGTCTATCAGCTAGTCTATCAGCTAGTCTATCAGTCTATCTAGTCTATCAGCGGGATTCGCCAAACCATCACTGTGATTTGATCAAACCTACAATCACTGTAATTTGAAGTTAATGGTAACCGAAACCGAAAAATATCACACAGGATAAAGTCAACTTTAACTATTTTCATATTTGTGTTCTTATTTTCACTTACTAATAGTAAGTTATTGGCACTGAACCGTGTAATGTACTATTATTGAGAGAACATTGTTCACTTCAACAAGGTCTGTAAGTTTAATCGTCTTATATTTAGTTTTAAAAATCAAAGAAGTATTATAGTATATAATATTATCGCATGGTTTTGTTAGATATTCTAAGCCATTTATATAATTTAAAAAGAAAAATGGACCAAGAACCCTTTGGGACCCTCATGCCGCTTATTGATCCAGGATTTATTGCTATTCTCATCAACTCTTTCGACGATGTTAGCTACGTAAGAGGTTAGGTGTTAAATTTATAGTAAGCTGCATACAAAAATGTTGGTATGTGCAAATTTATTCACTTAATTATAATATAAAATGGATATTCTAGTGTGGAATCGCGTGACGGAAATAGCTCGCCGACGGCGGTGCCAGGATCCAATGGTGTCCCGGTCGTCGTCGCTGTCATGTCTTAAGTCACGCTACTACAGACTCGTGAACGCACAGGCAGAACCAAGAAGATATGAAAAATTTAAATTGAAACCGTCGCCAAGAAACCGTTAATAACGGCTGTAAATATTCAAAAATATATAAAATTATATATTATATTAATGGTATTTCAGAAATAATATAAACAACATTCTAAAATTCTCATTGTGTCGTTATTACAACAAATTCAATTTACGTAGTTAAATAGAGTTACGATAGAAAGATCTCTGATGCAATAATATAATAAAAAAGTGTTATTGTAAGCTGATATCTTTGGCAGTTTTTAATTTTTTGAGCCTTGACTAAACAGCAATTTCCTAACATAAGGCAACGTAACAGTAAAGACAATATGCAGCTGCATGCATGCATTCCCGCTGTAAGTCGACGCCTGCGCATCTCGCGGTTCAGCCAATGAGAGATCGTCTAACACACAATTTCTTTTGCACCTGCCGTCAACGGAAGCTTGGCTAAGGTGCACTGCATTTACATTCACGGGACTTATAAAATCGTATAGGTATAATTTATAACATAATATTATATGAATGAATTGAAAATAATATATTAAAGTATAGAATATAAAAAAAAATATTAATAAGTGATTTAAGAAATTTTCTGAAATCCACTGGCTTATAAAGATATTTTACGGTCGTTAGGTATAGAGTCAAAGCACACTATAATAGATGTCATACAATCTGTCGATTAATATTCTATATTGAGATGCAAGCGCTTCAAATTTACGAGACAGTTATATGCGTATAAGGTTGCAACGGCAGCAGATTACTTGGTATAGTTAGCATAGTATTAAGCATTTGTGATAGTATGCATATAACTATGAATAGCTGACGGGAGAAACTATCAAATATATGTTAAACTCGTGCACATGAAGGTAATGAGAACTATCAAACGCTTATGCTAAATAATATGAGAGTTAGCGTAATACGCATTTAATTAAGTATATCAAAAATATTTTATTATGTACCTATGTATGAAATTATTTTATATAACTTTACGTCGAATTATTTATACAAATAATATTAGTCTTAAATTGATATTTTTAGAATTTTAAGTGTTAGTCCATACTTGGGAAAGAAAAATACTTATTTAGAAAACGTATATAAATATTAACTTAGCAGGATTTGAACCTATCCGCGCCTCTTGGAAACAGTCCAAGCGCTCTGACCAACTAGCCATACGTCATCGTCGTCCTACGTCGAAATGCCAATACGCTGGTTACAACCTATTTATGGTGTTAGTTGTTTTCTTTGGGTACTCATGTTGTTATCTTTGACTAGCGGAAATTTGTAAAAATCTTCCTACAGAGATATGCTAACAACATAAGTAAGTAGTATAAAGCACATAACAATTTCGACGTAGCTTGATAGGAACGCATGGCTTAATCGGTCAGAGTTCTTGGAAGGTTTCTAAGAGACACGGATTCAAATCCTGCTACGTAATTTTTTTATACGTTTTCTAAATAAGTATAATTAGTCTTAAATTGATGTTTCAATTCTTATATATGTCGAAGAATTTCTTCGACATACTAAAGGATTTAAACATCAAGAAATATTTCAAAAGTTTTATATTTCTACCCCTTAATGTGCAATATTAATTAAACAACTCAGTGTTTTCTTTTAGATGGAGAAATATGGTAAGCAAGGTATGAATTGAAATAGGAAGTATCAAGAAACCCGCCGCAGGACTCGCGCGGAGTGTGTATGGTACCCGCAAGCGATTAAAATTCAAAGCCAGTAGAAATGTAATTACTTCTGCGTCTGGTCACAGTTCCAACGACTTTTATCGTAGTAATTAAGCTTAATGGCAGATTTACATTGCAACTTGGGAATCGACTCGAGGCGAACACAATCATTGCTTCTAATCAAGAAAAATACAGAGTTCCAAATATTTTTTGGTTAAGTAAAGAAGATAATGTAATTGTTCGTCACAATAAGAAGTTACTAATAATGATTTAAATACTAATTATATTGTTAAAATAACCAGCTATAATTTAGCCTTCTTAAAAAAATAATTAAATTCAAAAAGAATAATTAAGTTTACATAAATAATTTTAATCTCAGTGTCCATTTCAGAAAAATGATACGGACACGTAAATACTGCACTTGTTTTGGAAAAACGATCGTAAAATATTTAATAAGCTACATTAAATATCACCAAGAAATCAGAATCGCTTCTCATAATACCCATAGTTATTTCGAAGAACGACTTCAATTAAAGGTAAATAGTATTAAATATCACAGCGCAACGTGGGAAAAGTAAATTTACCGTACATTTGGACAGAACGAATTAAAATTAGCTAAGTAAAGTTATTGTGACCGTCTTATTTGATGCCGTGCGCAGGTGGTTCTGCCACGCAATCAGCAGTAAAAAGAAACGATATTTACAGGCTTATCTTCCGCAGGCGCTGGCTTCCTTGTGAAAACGTTTATACATTAATTTACGCTTACTTAATTTTTTATCGGTCTTATTAGAACCAAATGCTAGTAAGTTCAAATATATATGTATACTTATAATACACGGAAAAATATGTTAAAAAAAGTGCGGGACGAAAAGTGCGGGCGGAAGATACGGGACGTGGGACGGGCCCAAACTCTATTAAGAGTGATAATGTTATTAGAACGAAACAGTAGTTGAAATTATTAAACAAAATAGTGTAATTCAAGCTAGCGGGGCTTCGGACAGGTCACTAGTAAGACAATAATTGTATAAAATATAATTATTTTTTCTTCATTATTGACTTAGCTCGTATCGCAAGTTTAAACAGCTACAACATAAAGAATTATCTTATATATAGCATATATAAGCCTTTAAAAACTAAACATTACTATAAATGGATTCACGTAAAAGGAACAGTGATAACAAGTTCACGTATTCATTTGTCTTACATTAGGTTTACATATGGCATTGTTTTTTTCTTAGGTATGAAATATCAACAAGTCCAGAACATTGTAAATGTAGCTTTATTGTGTTAAACATAGAACTTAAACTTCGTTAAATATTAATATTATTTCTTTCATCTAAAGCGCAGGTTCCAACGACGTAATATTCTACAGGCGAACCGTTCTTGGCTGTTGCTATGTTTATCTTAGCATGTTATAAATGAACGCAAACACCAGCCATGTTTTATTTACATTATCGATTTTCCTTCGAAATGCAACAATAAGCAGTCTAAGCCGCTTAAAATTTTTAGTTTTAAAATGTTACATTTAAATTTTATCTATTTTTAATTTTATATTTGTAACTATTAATTTAAGATTGAGTGACACTCAATCGAGTTTATTTAAAACAATAAATGATTAAATATTTTCTTTTTTTTAAATAATTATTTTGCGTACAGTTTATCATATGCATATTTAAAAATTTTGAATATATTTAAACTAATAACTACAATAAAACGTAGTCTATATACTGGACGACTCAGCTTCACGCTGTATCCCGCACATTGCAGGGTAGGCAGAGGGAATTCGGGAACCTAGTGTTAAGACACTCCGTTCCAATCCTATACTGGACGAAATAGGAGAAATAACAAAATAGATTGTTGTGTAGGTTTTTAATAATCAGAACATATTTTATTTTGTAAGTATAAGAGCTTAGGGAAAAAAGCAAAAATTCGGCTATAAAAAAGGTGCTATATTCTAATATGAAACGAGCGTGATATTCTAAGAAACGAGCTATTACAAATAGGCGCCAAGCTTTTTAAAGTAATAAATAAAAATGAAGTAATTATATAAAATATGATTTTTTGCTGTGCATAGTTAACTGACAACACTTAATATAAATAACAATACCAAAAATTTTAAATAAATATTATTACCTTCAATTGATACGAACGATATTGGAAAAAAATATTTTATGATTTTGGATTACCTCAACGCGGTAAAGGTGTTAACATCTTGGGCTCAATTTTCATTGAAAAAGAGGTTCATATAGTTTACTTTAGCTGTGGACCTCTACAAGCTTTTAGCAAAACTCAATAGTTTGCGCCAAAAAACAAACTATCAAATTCTATACCGAGAACACCTTGTGCTGTTAAATCATCGCTGATATACGATACGCTAAACTCTGAAACAGATTTTTAGAGCTATGTAACTTGATTTTAGAATCTGTTCATATTTTTTTTAAATAGGTACTATTCAGTCATTAGCTATAAAATACCTAGTACCGACCGTATGTATAAATAATAATTATTATTGTTCATTATACGTTATCAAAAATACTAAATATTAATTATGTTAATTAACTTTATTCAATTTGATAAAAAAATAAGTAACTAAAACAGCAACTAAGAGCTAATTATTATGAATTATATACGTTTTAACTAAAACATATAATATATTTAATTTTACTTTGTAATTTTTTATTATTTCGAAATTTTATACTACTGTACTATTAATAGAGTAGCGGCACAGTGCATTTCCTTTGCTTTATTGAAGCTAGAAGCAAGCTGCCTTCCTCATTGCGGGCTATATTCATATCAACTAAGTTTGCAATTATACTCCCGTTGTCGTCGCATACCCGTCTTCAGATGTAATTGCTAGATATGTTAAATCGTGTCCGTTACATTGCGTAGAATTCATGACATGAGACTAATTGCTGTCTGAAGACCGCTTGACGTCGCGTGCGCACGTACACAGTAGCAATAGCCTATGATAAATACTTTTTAGAATACTTTGATACTGTAGTCAATTTGTGAATGACAATACACTAGATTTCAGAAAATAATATTTTTTTTTTATTCACGGATGTAATTTTGTCTTATCTAAGACAAACTAAATATTAAATAAGTAATGTAATTTATTCTTAATATATGATTGGCACAAAAATTTAGAAAGTATAGTTGCAGTCTCTAAGAGTGTTGTGCGAACTTAATTTAGTTTTTATAAAGTTATTTAATAATACATATACGAGGTGTGTTCAAACAGTATCGCAAATTTTGAATTTTCGCGAGTTGCGACGAGTTTTTTAGTTTCACGCTATATCTCGCACGAGGCAGGGTAGGCAGAGGGAACCCGGGAACTTAGTGTTCAGACACTCCGTTCCACTTCCGTTCCCCACTTTCCGCTGAATTTAAGGTATTGCGTGTGGAGTGGCGGAACTCAACGCCGTGCTTTGCCTTATTACCAGAGCGAAGAAATGAAACATTAAATATTTAAATTGAAAATATTAAATATTTCATTTCCTTGACTGGGGATCGAACCCAGAACCTGTCAATTACAGTCACACGCTTGTGCCGCTGCACCACGACAGGCCTCTCGAGATTTTGCGACGACGCGGTGACGTTATGTTGATACTTATGTCTCTCACTTATGCCGATAAGTTTGACTTTGAATGTTCAGTTAATTGTAAATTTTGTGTAAAAAATGAAATTAAGCGCGCGAATGCATTCCGAATGTAGACTGTGGCATACGGCGAAACTACCTTGGACCGAAGCGAGAACGTTTATTGGGGGTACAAAAGGTTCTCAGAAGGCCGAGAAGATGTGAACGAAACACACTAAGTTCGAGCTTCTTCGATTTCAAGGGCGTGTTGCATCGTGAGTTCTTTCCACGAGGAAGAACGGCCAATAAGCAATAGATACTACCTGCAAGTTATGCGCGATTTGTGCGAAACAATCCGCCAGAAACCCACAGATTTGCGAAAGAGCAAAAATTCGCTTTTACACCACGATAACGCTCCTGCTCACATATCATTGCTTATGCGCGACTTTTTGGCCTAAAACAACACACTAATGATGCCGCAGCCACGGTATTCCCCAGATCTGGCTATGACTTTTTGTTGTTCCTGATACTGAAGGGGCCCCATGAAAGGACGACGCTATGCTACGATTAATAAGATAAAGACGGCATCAAAAGAGGAGCTAAATAAGATAAAAATATATATTTTTTGAATTGCTTCGAGGATTGAAAGAAAAAACAAAGACAAAAATCGTGATGCTTTTTGAACACAGAAATATTTACAATAAGTTTACAATACGGGACGAACTTATGAGAGTATTATTTTCGTCAGTAATGTTAGTAGTGATATATTTACTGTATTCGTATTTATTTGGCTTTTCTATTTATTCTTGTTATTTACATATCAGCTAGTATAAAGTGCAATCTGCGCGAACAATACATGATGGTTACAATATTTAAATTTGTGTGTGGAAAACTTACTATTCCTATAAAAAAAATATATATTCATAATGTTTGTAACTACATTATTATTTTTTACATTCAACAGATAGACTACGAGTACCTCTATTTTAAAAAATGAATTTTAATGCATACGTGATGGCCACTAACAAAAATTAAATATACATCATAATTATTACGACATACAAGGCCACTGGCTATGGTTAGTACGTTCAGCATCATTCAGTATATTAGAACTAATATCAGGCTTATTTAGATCACGCCGCGCCAAGGGTAAGCGTTGATTAATCGTGGTTCAGTCTGGCATCGTTCTTTACCATTAGTTGTTATTACCCAACGAAAAGAGTAATTAAATGGTGCGTCATAATTCGTATAGGCACGCTAGGTAACGCTCGAGTACATAATAAATTGCGTGAACAAACCTGATATCATTTTCGCGAAACATTCTGAAGGAATTAGATAAGAAAGTTTACTAATAACCTCGATCTCTTTGTTACTTTTGCCAATCTAATTAAGATTTCTAGTTTTGTTTCAATTTTGGTAGGTCAATATTAGTCATGCTTTTGCATATTTTTTTTTACTTTTGCAATTTTATTTAACATATAGATAATTTTGCAATTTTGAAATGTGCACGCAATGACTTTTGGGCACAATGCGCGTAGAGCTTTAATTTAAAGAATTAACAGTTATTAGTATTGATTTTTATTGCCAGTAACATAAAACCTTGAAGTTGTAGGTGCCTAAACTCAATGATAGTCGAAACTATAATTATAGTTAAAAAAAAATTAAAGAATCGTAACCTACGGACCATATGAAGGTTAAGCTTTTTGCTTTATTCAAATCGTTATAATGGCATTTTTCCATAAACAAATATTTTAAAATTAATATTCTCGTAAAAATTATCAGTAATAATTGTCACTGTAAAATTGAAATACGTACCTTTGTACATATATTTTATTAGAATTTCTTAACTTTTGCTTATAGGCATATTTTTTAATAAAATAACAAGTAATTTTTTAGAAGCTTAGCAATGTTTGCCGATGTTATATTTAATAAAATTATAGCATTTTAAAAGTGAATATATAATCAATTATAAAATGACTATAAAATGAATATATAATCAATATAAAATGAATATATAATCAATTATTAAAATCTAATACACTTTTTCTAAGCTAAAGCAGAAAGAAACACTACACTGCTTAGCTACTCTAAAATTTAAGACAATGCCGAGGTTTTTTTTGCTTTTGAGACAATAGAGTACTGTATAAAAACACTTGTCTGTCAGACAATGTGTCTCCGATGACACCTCGCCATCTAACAATAGCTTCATTACATGCACAACGCCCTTGCGGCCATTATGGTCACATGAAACGATATTGAATAATATATTTAAACCAAAATATCATCGTTTCGTACCAGAGTTATATGCTGGACCCATTTATTAACTCTATTTTGTTGTTCTGTTGCGACATTTACACTAACGCAACCGGTTTGCTGAAGGCTGTGCCTACCTAGAAGTTATGAGCACGTTGATATATAAACAGCACGAAGCAGACACAATAAACATGAAGTTTTATTACTTGGCCGTGTTCCACGCACGGGTGTTAAGCCCGCGTATTTACAGGATAGTTGGTTGAGCCAGATAAGTTAAATGCAATATGCACTGTGCAGATGTTTTACCTTTAGGCCCCTAAATGTACAACGTATCTAGATGAGAGCATATGGTTTGGTCAGAACATATGAACGAGTTCTAATCCTGCTACTTTACATTTTTTATACGTTTTCTAGAAGTTGTTTGTCTTTCCTTAGTGTGGAATATAACTTTAAATATATTTAAAATATTTAATAAATAGCATTCTCTCTTTCCAAATGATAATTCTAAGCAAATATCTTTAAGGAAAATCTCTCTACAGAGTAGTATAATTATTTCGACGTAGCTAGATGAAAACGTATGCCCAGTAGTTTGTTGAGATCGGGTGAATGAAAATAATTTATTTCCTTCGAATGGGGATCGAACTCACATCGCGGTCACAATAGTCAGACGTTTTACTAACTCTACAGTAAAAGTCATAGATGAGTGATAATGATCAACACTCAAAATTTATTAATAAAATGTATTATATGTTGACATGACCAAAACATTTTATTAAAGTTTATTATCTTACTATTTGTATAGTGGTCGCTACTGGTAAACTATATATGTTTAGTCTCTCTGCGATTAGTGCCTGAGCAGGTTTTCTCGACACGTGTAATTACAAACGGCATATAAACTTGAAGTTACATAACAGTTAAAATCCAGTTATATTAAATAAAAAACGTTGCACCGTGGTTAGTAAAAATAATATATAAATTATCAAAGAACATATAATAAAATATTGAACTTAACTACAACTGTCGTCCTAAACTTTAACAATAAGGCTAATGACTAAGGATTCTCTTGAAATAATTCCATGAATCAGCCCTTAGCCTCGTGCTTTTGAGTTCGAGAATAACATTGGTAATTAAACAAACTTATTCATACTAAAACGTACGTACGTATTATGTTTTTTTTGTTGTATTTTTTTACGTTTCGAGTATTTAGGTAATTATGAAGATTAATGTGTCTAATTTCACGACTGGCTACGAATTCAAATCAGCTCATAATTGTGTCCTCCCTTTTGTGAGTAATATAATTTTAGCACGAAATAAAGCGGTATGCCTCTGGAATTTCATTAAGCATAAGTTGTATGTGGTTTAGAATAAATGAGTAATGAACAAAGGAAGCGTGTTCTAGTTTTTAAAACTTTAAATTCGTGAACAAGAAATTCCAAAATGGGTCAAGAGACTTTTGTAGTACTTTTCTTCTACGTAAAAAAAAAATATGGTCACAAAACATTGTGCCTACAGAAGATGTTTTGAGATATATTTTATTATGCACTATACCTATAGCATATTAAAAAGCAAAAATCTTAAATGGTCTATGGTATCCCTATGAAATCTGACGAAAATAGGCTTTAGCCTGGTTAAGATAAGTCCTATATATGGAACAAGTTTAAGCTTAATACACCAAAAAGCCAACATTTATATCATCATTTAGCCCTTAATTTTATGGGTTTATACATAATTCAATGTATCTTATATATAAATATAAAGGTAAGTATTCGTTCGTAAATAAGTATTTATATGGGTCTAATTAAATAATTGTGACGTTGGATTTTGCGACCAATTCGTGTTGTTGAATTAGCTCTTATTATTTATCAAAACTTCCTGTTTTAAGGGTAAAAAATATTTTACGTTTATAAGCATAGATAACATGTAATGTTTAAGGAGAGTGGCCAAGAAGGTAAGCACTATGTACTTAGTATAAGCTGGTTATAACTATGAACGTTAAGTTTAGCCGCTGCATAGCATACTTAATCTACGTTACACACTGTTCATCCAGCGCTAGTACTGACTGACTTGCCACTCGCTCAATGGTATACTGGGTAGTTTGACTAATCATTACAAATGGATGTCTGCCAACAACAATACAAATGCGACTGCGTTCTTGCTTCGATAATGGATAAGCTCTGAGGCTTAAAAATACAGTTGGGCTTTACTTATTGTATGATTTGCATATCTCGATTTTGATTTTTAGGCATAGGTACCTACTTTATATTTTATTTGTGATTATCATCTTTATGTGCATAAAATTGTAACTGGGACTAAAAACTTCGTTTCGTCAAACTGAATCGAAACTATTTAAAAGTGGAATTATGAGTATTATTTTATAGATTTTTTTATTATAAAATATTTTCCTACCACAAAACTATATAATATATAACTATATAACTATTTTTTTCCATAATATGAGGGAAATATACCTTAAAAGAACATTAGGAGACTACTTTCCTGATATATTAAAGATACTCGCATATTAGATCTTTTGGTTATAGTTATGTTGTCAATTTATACTTTATTTTAAAATTATACGTAGCTTAATGTATACAATTCACCTACAATCATAGAAGCACATCAGAGTAAAATTAGTTGAATTTATTCACAATGAAACATCTCCCATTCATTTTATACAGACATTAAACACAAACGTCGGCGTTAAGTAATCAAATTTTGGAACTGAAAGCCGCTCATTTGATTTTCACGTGGCATTATGCTTCCTCTAGAGGCTAACTTTTATGCAACGGGTGAGTTCAGGTAGAACAGCTTGTTTATGCAAAGCATCTGCATATTTGCTTAGTTGTGTTGGACTAAATGCCGTCTATTTGGCAAACTTGGCACATAAGTATAGTAGAATAATATAGTAATAGCAAAGTGTTATAAACAGCCGTCCGACGTCGTTAGCCGACACTCTGACACAGTTTCTATTTAATTCAACAAGCTGTAATCGCAATGGACGCTAAATATAATTATACATTGGCATTCTCAACACGGCGCCGGTCCTCTGACGGCGACTACATCCTTGCACGCATCCAAATAAGCGCGAGGCAACCCTCCTGCCTACGGATGAGTATTTAATTTTATGTTCTGTATAGTAATTCGTTTTAAAACAATGGCGTTCTACAAGCCTTACAAATACATACATATGCAAGACAGTTTACCTTCTAACATGTGAGGAATAGGTAAATGGCTTTTAAAATTAACCGTGCACAATAATAATAATTCTATTAATAAATCGCGCGCACGTACGTGACACTCTGTCAATTGTTACTTTGCTGTTAAGCCCATAATACAGATTTTGTACATGAATATGAATTACGTGTGTAATATTTATATATTATTTGATATATTTACTTGCAGTATAAAAAAAAAATATTTTTTTTTTTATATTTTTAAAAAAACCCTATAATAGTAAAAGCAATATAATTTAATAAAAACTAGTCAAGTTCGAATCGGACTCATAATTCAGGATCATGTAAGTCAACGAGAAGTTCAAGCTTTATAAAAGTTGACTCACTTAATTTAGGGAGCATATGCAATCATTTTGTACTAAAGGAATTACAGTTAGGAGTAAATTTCCATTTTTCTATATTTTATATTGGTTTTCTGTTGAAGGAAACAATGGTTTATCTATTAACTTATTATTTGAGTGCTACTAACCAACAAGTAGCAAAATATTAACCGCACTGTATGGCAAAGTATATATCTGTAGACAGAAACCGTTAAGACTCGTGCAGTCGTGCCAAATCTCTTCATTAAACTGGTTGGTTGAGGTGCGCCCGCAAGCGGTTATCCCGTTGTTTACATTACTGCACCCGATATACAGTGCTCCATATCTATGACATTATATTACCATGACACCGAACTTGCCAATTCGGCCCGAAGTTAAATTGTGTGAATTATCTCACTTGAATTGACGGGCTTTATCCCGTGAAGTTAGTACTATGGAAAAAAAAATAATGACTTGTTAAGGTTGTCAAATTCAATTTTGAATTTAGTCGCGCACATACATTTTAGGATTAAAAAAATAAATATTTTAGGGTTCCATCCAGCTTAATAAATTATAAAGGATACAACGAAATTCTTATAGGATCATTTTGTTTGTATCTGTCTGTCGATGAAATTTATTTATCTCAAAATCACATATGATAAAGTAATAATAAAAATTAACCGGTTTTAGGGCTTTAGTAAAATGGAATCCTAATAGGATCAGGAAGAATTCTACAACTAGAAAGAATTATTCAAGTTTCGATGATTATTCAAACAGAAGATACGAGTATTTATGGACTGATTTTGTTGTAATTTTACACTGTCAATTCCGTGAGAACTTACAATAAAGAAAAAATTGCGGAAATTAAAAATGTCTAGTTACAAGGTATTTCATATAAAAAAAACATAACAAATCTGTATTTGTAATTCCTTTCATACAAAATATGTAGGTATATACATACATTCGGAAACTTAAGTTTGGCAACATTTTTGGAAATTTCCCCTAGGATCCCCTGGATCTAGATCCACGATAATGGAATTAGGTGAGAAGTAATAACTTGGAGAGTAAATAAAAAAATATCTATAATGTGATATTAAATGCTTTCCATTTCTTTTTACTTCGAAGTAATTAAAACATTTTATTATATACCTATACCTATTTTAAAATAGGTATTATATTAAATAGGTATTACCTACCTGTTAATTTTAATATCGGTTTCTTTTCGCCCTAAAGGTTATCTGGAAGATGGCTATTTAGCCATAAGATCGCCTTTTGTACATTGTCTCTCATAAGTTGTGAATCCCTGTCAGTTTGTTATGTATGTGGTGTACAAATAAATTATAAATAAATAAATAAAAAATAAAATTATAAGCCAGCCTATTCTTGTCACTGCTAATTTTAGACCTTATTCTTCGAGTGACTATTCATATATAGTTGATCGAAGGCTTCAATATACTCCAAATGGTAGAGTAATGAAAAATTACGACGACTCTTACAACTACTTACAATTTGATATAAAAAACGTGAATTTCTCATTATAACTTAAATGAAGAAAAACATCGTCTATATGTATGTATCTGTATGAGTATATATTATATATTTTATATAGTAAAAAATGTAAAAGTTGGTTGGTTACGTGGCCAGTCAATGGGATAAACAATTAAATACAATGGCAGTATAACGTAGACATCTCCATTGAGAAAGGACGAGTATAATGTGAAAGCTGACTATGTACACATAATGCATATTTATAACTGTGACCATGTAACATAAACTTTAGTTACAATAGAATTAAAAATTAAAAAATAGATATTGCTTATATAAGAGGTAATAATGAAAGTTGTCATTAGGTTTTTTATATATGAATTCAATAAAATATTGTTATATTTATTTACTTTTTAAACGATTAATAGACACCGTTCAGTCTAGGTTTTCTCGAAACTTGTTTACTATATATATATTCATGTATCTGCCAATTATAAAAACCGGTCTTATAAGAAATGAAACCGAGATTGTGTGTATCTATAATAATTAATTCTGTTGAATTATTCAAAAGCCTTTTCGGCTGTGCTACTAACTAAAACCTTTAGTCTCAAGACAGCTACAACATGGTTACCCCAACTCGTACGTTGATAACTGCGTACTGAACGTCGGCGTCTGTACTTCCAATTTTACTTCATTTGCATACTCCACTCGCTGCCGTGTAATGCCACCTGAACATGTCGCATTGACTACTGATGGGTATCAAGGGGTATCACTGTCGGTTATTACCTACCTATAGAGTACTAGGTGCTTGGAAACTAAATTTATGTAATAAATTTCTCTATACTTAAGTTAATATTCGCATAATTGTTTAAATGCATGTTTATTTATCTATATTTAAATTTGTCTTCGTCTTTAGTTAAAGATTTAGTGTTTTCAAATTTTAAATAACTGTCCATTTACTTTACATGTCATTTCATAATAAATGTAGGTGCAGTTAGCTACTTAATTTTTTATTAAAGCTTTCACAGCTAGCTAGGTAAGCATAGAAAGACAATTAGAAAAAAGACAAAAACTTGAAGCAAACTAGCGCACTTTTAATTGGATGAGACGACTTCCTTTAAAACGGACGAACATCTAGCAAGTCGCCGAACCTCGTAACTACAAACCTTTTTTACTAGATTCCTAATTACATTAGGAATAATGTGTTGCATACAATGTTGGTAATAACATAGATAAAATAAGATTTTTGTTTGTGTCTTCATAATTAATTTGAACTATTAATTTATATCAAAAATTAAACGATATTATGTTCTGTACCTACCTGTTTATTATGAGTACGTAGTTACAATTTCACACCCATAAGAAATAGTAACTGTTAAAAAAACATAATAGGTAGTACAGACGTGCAAATATGATAATGAGCAATTTAAATAATTATATAAATTATATTTTAGTCAACATACATATAGACTACTTATAGTAGACATGTATATAATTAACATACATTCATAAATATTTGTACATAAGTACTCGTAAATTATACAACATAAACTGTGCGTAAATACGAGATCAATAGATTAGAAAAAAATTGTATATTATAAAAGTTAAAAATAAAACTTTAGTCTAGTTGACAAAATAATACAAAGTGACAGTGTCCTATCAACTAGCCCGTCGGTCCGTGACTACTAGTATAACTGTCCTTTTTGATATGTCAGCATTGCGTCGGGTTAAAAATATCAATTTACCATATTTTATGTGAGTAGTGAATGATTCCATGATTTTCGCTAAATTATTTGATCCGATTTTGTCTAGAGATGATTCTGTTAGTTAAGCAAACAATAATTCGTTAGCTTACTTATTACCTATCCTGGCCAAAAACTTAATTTAATAATTTATGGAATTATTTTTAGAAATCTATGGCCTTTATATTTTTAGAGACTTTTCTAGAGATTGCTTTCTGTAGCAATTAAGAAAACGGTAATATAGATTAATGAAATTAATTTTCACGCAATGTAATAACATATACAATACAAGTTGACTGAGTGAGTGAAGATGAGGCTGCAAACTTAAGTTTGTCAATTCATTCATGTCAATTGTCATATTTTGTGAACTTTTGACTGGTTTTAATAATTAGTCTAATATTTTGTTAAGTGTAAGTCAATTAATTTCATAAGCGTAATAGAAATTATAATTATTATATTTTAATTTTAACTTAAGTTCTAAATAATTAAAAATATGTACGAAAATATTCCACTATTACTGCATGAATAGCCATATCAAATCCAATTGAATATTTAGTAGACACTTGTGTGGCCTCTGGAAACATTAGTAACGCCATTGAGTTATATTAAATTCATTAGTTTGCCGTCCTAATTTTGGTACATGTATTTCATATTTTTTTAATAATACAACATGCATTTAACATTTGTTTTAAGACTTATAAAGAGTCTGAGGCTATTGTGGCGCGGGGGCACAAGCGTGCGACAGCAAACATGACAGTTGTTTGTGCGATTCAATCTTTGGGGGAACGAAATATTTAATGTTTTCATTTTCTCGCACTGGTAACGATTCGAAAAGCATCGTTGAGTGCCGTCATTTAACACGCAGTGCGTCAAGAATTCTACGAAAATTAAGAAATGGAGTGTATTAATGAAGAGTTGAGAGTAACATTAGTTTAGTTCCTATACCTACCCTGCCATATGCGGAATACAGCGTAAAGCTAATAAAAACAATAAATTAAAATAAAACCTACAAAAACAAAACAGGCGTTAGAAAGTAAATATAACATACATTAACATCGACATACCTATAGATAGAATTAAGTAAGCGTTAAACTAATATTAATTTCTACTCGATAATTATAATTATTCCTATGATAACATCCAAATCTAATATACACTTGAATTGGACCTTCGTCACCTGTTGTACAAACAATGGCTATTGTATCATTGGTCTTAAACCAGTCCAAATAAGTGTAACAGTTAATAATATCGACGCCGATAATGATCGACTATATTATTTGGATTCATTATTCATACAAATAAACTAAATATATTAGTATTTATTTTTATTTTCTAAATTAAAAAATCTTGAATTATCACAAAATCTTGAAAAAATCACATCTTAACCAAATCTTGGTTAAAAAAAAGTATAAACTACTTTTATCTAGACCACACTTATTATGGATATGTATAAGATTGTATAAGTAGATAAAGGTCACAAATATGTATAAATATAGTCTTGGCGCACTTTGGACGTTTCCACTCATCTCTATTCACACATTAAAATCTTCAATATAATATTATAAACATGGGTAGGGTACGAGTTTTGCCAAAATATTTAAAAAATACTGTCGAACGCGGTCAAAAAGATGGAATCAGTTACGGCATTATAAAAACTTATCGACTTATAATAAATATGTCCTATATGTTACACAACAAAATAAATTCGTTATTATTTCTATGTACACTACATTAAATTAAAAAGATATGTGTTATTATAATGAAATATCATGGTAACAACTATGTAAGTTCTAAATATATACAGAACTCATTAGAAAGGTGCAAGCCAACGAACGCTCTACAAGTTCACGTGCTTTTATTGTAGAGATTGCCATTTTCATTATGATCAGTTTAATTACATTAAAATTTGATAATATATATATATATATATATATATATATATATATATATATATATATATATATATATATATATATATATATATATATATATATATATATATATATATATATATATATATATATATATATATATATATATATTTAGGATTTGATACAAATTAGAATTTATGTTTATGAAAGCTCCAAATTTTAATCGATGTTGTGCTTTAAAGCTACAATGTTACGTAATCAAGACACAGAAAAGAGATTAAAGTTTATTTTATTTTCTATACAGCATACATCGACGCGCTCGGCAACGGTTTATATCTAAAATCTTTAACATTGAAACTTCCTGACTACCTTATCTTGGTGGTGCTAACTGCTATCATGTCCACGTAGCCCGGTAACTGCATGCTATTTGCATGTTCGCTTCGTTATTATAATATCATCACGTATACACTATCCCGCGAGGTCAGATCGGCACGATAAGCAACGTTGCTAGAGATAGACTCTTGGTAAGTCTAGTGCATGCTGACAGCTAGATTACGTACGTAACCCAGTATAAATATTTAGTTTTGCGTTTTTTATCTAGTCGTGTTATGTTAAATAAATTTCACATTTTACTAATTTCTTCTAATTTAATCTTATAATTTCTATATAAGAAAAATCTTAACTCTCTTTAGGCTTAAATGTTTCAAAGGCTGTAAAGGCGGGACTATAAATTCCTACCATTAATACACCACATATTGATCGCCATAAATACAGAACTGAACTGAACTAAATATATATTATTCGTAGAAATAAACTGAAATATCTCAGCATTTTTTGTGTAAACCATAACAGTTAATCACCGTAAATGCTAACCTACATAATTTTAATGAAATGTGTGTTGCATTTCATAGACAGTAAGTACCTAAATGTCAGCAGAAAGACTTGCATGGAATGAATTTAAACAACGAGTTTATAGTGCAGTGCTTTGAATCGTAAATTTTATGTTTCTATGTGTAACAAAAGCTTCATATAAAATTTAAATTTTATTTCTCTAACAGTGCATCTGAGATTTTCATTCACTTTGTAACATTCATGATGACTCGTTCTTGTCGAAGTGACTTCTGTTATACAATTTGTAAGTGTATTTTTACTCTAATATTGTTTAAAAACGATAACAGAGCGACGAGAACGAGTACAAATACATATGTTTTATTTTAAAAAGAAAACAATATTTTATTTATTCCATTCTTTTTTATATAAAAAGTGGCGAATAATTTCGTACAATATGATTTAATACTATTATTATTAACTAAAGTACTTATAATATGCTTAAGTATATATATTAAGTGGAACTAACCCACAACTGACTAAAACAGAGGCCTGTCGAGGCGCAGAGGCATGAGCGTGGGACTGTAAGCACGACAGGTTGGGGGCTCGAAGAAATGAAATGATTTATATTGAAATGATTTATTATTTTAATTTTTTACTCTGGTAACAAGGCAAACCGCGGTGTTGAGTTTCGCCACTCACTACGCACTGCATCATCCAGCGTAAAGCAAGGAATGGGATGGTGTGTCCTAACAATCAGTTTCTAAGATCTCTCTGCCTAACCTCCTATGTGCGGAATTCAGCGTAAAGCTGAAAATAAAGCACACAATTACATTTACTAAACGCATTTGTGTCATAATTGTCGCAACCTAAAAATTATACGGTGTGCCGAAGGCTATATTGCAATCGGGTTAAGTTTTTAATAATAACGTATAAGTGTCTACAATAATGATAGCAATATTCAATATTAACATAAATTTGTAATTAATGAACAGATGGAGAAATAGAACAGATTATGTTAAATAAATTCAAATTGATTGTGTAACCATATGTTTGAATATTGTATATAATTACAGTGAAAGTTCTATAAATTTAAAATGTCAGGAGGGCACGGATTAGTAGGTGAGGGGTCATGGGTTGCAGCGCATCTTCGCAATTCTATTTACTAAGATTGCATACAAGAAGTTATTTTGAAAACAGCAAAGTTTAACTGCTTAATATTATTATGACTTATAATGTTATGATATTTATTGTATAATTGAGGTTTTAAGTAAATAACTATTGACACGTAGAGATTTATATATATATATATATATACATATATATATATATATATATATATATATATATATATATATATATATATATATATATATATATATATATATATATATATATATATATATATATATATATATATATATATATTATATACAAATAAATAACAACAGAGAACAGTCAAAATATTCACAATTCATATAAAAATGAATATTACATAACATTACTGAAGACTTTATAGGCCATATATTATTATTTTTATTTAAATTCTACATTTTTGTTTGAATGTGATGTATAATATTTTTCACAAATGCTGTAAAAATGTCGGCGCAAAAACATAAATGTAACATTAAAAAAGAGAAATGTCAAATAAAGCCCTCTGTTATTCTAAATATTCAAAAAACAAAAGGTGTTATGCATTATGAGTATGAGCTGTGACAACACGACCTTTATTCATACTATTGATCCTCCCTCACCTCGTTCTCGGAAACTAAATTTTACGGTCACTAACAACTGCTAGAACTTAAATCTGCTTTATAAATATCTGCTTTATAAGTATCTTTCAAGAGTGCATTTCACACTTATATTTTTTTTTGTTTTATTATTTAGCAGGTACTAAAATAAGCTTGAAATATTAAAATTATAAGATGAAACAACATTTTAATTTTCACTCACTGCACTATCTTTTTTTTATATAGATATTTTTTAATTAATGGAAAGAATAAAAGGACATATAACTAAATCCGGAATATGAAAAGGTGAGATAAACGTTAATTAAAATAAAAACTAGCATATCTTTATTTCTTGTTACTTTTTTATAAACTCTTATTTAAGATAATTAAATAAGAACAGTATTGAAATATTTATTTAAAATTTTATTTTCATTAAATATCGTCAATGTCCATTAATTACGTTTTGAATTACTAGCAATATTTAATTTTTTAATAAGATAATAGATTTATATGCCACTAAACAGGTATATATTGAGTGTTTCACTAAGTATATACCGAGAGACACTCAATGTATACCTTATACAGTGCCGTATTACTCGTTATTTAGCTTGTAAAATTACACACTGGATGTTAAGTACGTGTGAATTACCTACATATTACCTACACATATTTATAGACAAAATGATTAAATGTCGAAAATAAACTAAATATGAAATTATCTTTTAGGCATTAATTTGTTACCTATTAGTAGATAACTAAAGAAATTAATATTTTTTATAGTACTGTTCATTCCTTGCGGCATACATAGACGAAGTGGAGCACGTACAACTACTACTTTAACTATAAATAAAAAAACTTATCTGAGGTGTTTCTTTTTTCTTATTTTAGTCACTTTTTTGTTTGTTTGAAATTTATTTTGTGCAAATTTTGTAATGTAGTTTTCTTTCCAAAACTGGTCAACAAAAAAAATGCTTATTTATAATGAATACAAAGTATATTTTTGCATTGCTAATACTATTAAACAGTTACATAGGATACGTTGCTCATTAAGCTTTCGGGGAGGCGGTTAACAAAATGCTTTCGCTTCCTTTTTAACGAGTTTCGATATAAATAATTAACCAAAACAATTGTTCTTAATACAGTTTCAAATTATTGTGAAATAAATTTCTTCCTTCGCAATTCATTTTTTTTTATTTATTTATTACAAAATTAAATACTGGTATTTTTGCATTTTTTATGTTTTATATATTTAAATCCAACTTAATTAAAACATTTATTTTTAAAAATTATTACTATAATAACAATTTTGTAATTATTTAAGTTAATTATTACCTTCGTATTCAATGTTACAATATTCATACGTCGTGAAACGTTCACTAACATTGACGCGGGCGGCAGCGAATAACCTTATTCCCACTTTACATTCTGACAGTCACCCACTTTCAATACTAAACTGGTTTAACAGAGTTTTTCTTGGTGTTGCACTAAACAGCAACAAAAAGTAAGAATTCAATGCATATTAATTCAAACTTTAAAAGTTTGAATGTAATATTTATTATAATTTATAAAAGGAAAAAGCTTTTAAGCTTCCCATGATAAACCATGCAACATGAAATGTTTATTTTCGGATAACCGACTTGACCTCATCAAACACATGCGAATCGAGGCGCTAAATATAATTACACACTAGCATAGAAACATAATTTTACGTAACGATACAGAACAATGGAGTAAATATCAATGAATTTGTGCGATGAGACAAAAAACGTCACGGCTTATAGTATATGTAGACAACTGGCGTGAGCGCTTCGGGTTTGGTCGAGTTAGATCGTAGCGCAACATTTAAAATAGTAAGTATTCTCTGTCTCTATCTAATTTACGAGATAAGCGACAGAGTAGATCAGATCACTGAACCGAAAAGGAACAGAAATAAGTCCTTCTCATTCGGTCGCCGGCTAGCCGGCTACCCTGAGGGACCGGTTTTGTATTATTATTATTATTTTTTAGTCATAATAAACTATAGTCCATATATGCATATAACGTAGCGAGAGGCAAGCTTTACGCAAGGAGGGGCTGAGCTTATGACGTTGGAAGGAAACTGTTACTGAACGGAAATGGATACTGTCGGTGCAGCGATTATATCTTATATTATAAAGGGAATTATTAATATCGCCAAGTATATTTAAGTTTTAAACAAATTACTTTTAAATATGAACTATTAGACACCTACATATGAAATTGGCGTTTTATGGTATTGGCCTCTTTAATTACAATTTTTTCATCTTTGGTGAGAAAATACAAATTCAAATTATACAGATATTAACAATATGTATTTGTGTAAAAAGAAAAATCTAATATATCGTTTTTTACGAGTACGAGTTTCACCGTGGACCAGTGCTGCGGAAACGGCTCGAAGGGTTAATTATGTGTATGGCGGTCGTATCGCAAATAAAAATGCATTTTTTGGTTTCAACGTTTTCATTCTGGAAATTTCGACCCGCAGAATAAGCCTCATGGACGTGCGGAGACACAAGTTGATAATATAAAAATGAAGGCTATTGTGAAAGCGGATTTATTGACGAAGCTACGGTGCTAGTGATAAAGCTGTTTTAATCGACTTGAAGCAAATTGGGGAAGATTAAAAAGCTTGAAAGGTTGATCACACGAATTAAGTGGAGCAAACTGGCAAACGCGCGTCGCTGCTGCGTCACATTACTTAACTAGCACAATAATGAAAGCTTTTTAGATCGAATCATTACCTGTGTTAAAAAGTGCTCATAGCGATAGCTGTAGCCTGGCAAGTTAACCAAATCCTGCCCCAAGAGATAATTCACCTAAAAGAAGTAACTTGGAAGCGTTTTCTCAGATATAGCCAGACTATTACGACAGACGTTTATTGTCAGCAATAATTACAGATCCGCTAGCTGCTAAACAACCAATACTGGTCAATTGCTATTTGCTGCTTCACGACAACGCTAGACAACACACTGTACAATTGACGGCTTCCAAATCGGAAGAGCTTTCAGTGTCTTAGCCATCCACCATATTCCCCTTATCTTGACCCAACAGATTACCTTTTAAAATTGAATAACTTCTTAAAATTTAATTACTTCTTACAGCAATAAATAAATATATAATTTTACAAAATATTTGACGTTTTGACCAAATATTATAACACAATAATATAAGCTTATTCATATAATATGTTTTAATTAATTCCACATCCAAAAAAATACTTTAATTACTATTTTAGTGAGTATTCTTCCTATTAAATATTTTGCCAGCTAGCTAATATATAACATAAATAAAAAAATGTAACTATCAAAAATGTCAATTAAAATGTAGCTAGGCAGTTACAAAAGCATACTTACGTACGTAACGTTGCTTATTATGTAGATAATTCAATATCTGATACTAATACAAAGCTTTATATAATAAAATAGGTAACTTCATATAGACCAATGAAATAAACAATGACAGATATAATTTTATGCAGTTTGGGTAAGGGGCTCCCCCCGTGACTAAATAACATTGACCACCGCACCGTATAATGCGATATGTAGTTACAGATTTATGTTTAAATATAAGTAAGTATTGCTAATCCAATGTCAAAAGAGTGCGAAGATCTTTGCAAAGTTGAACTATATATAATACCTTTACTCCATTGTAGGAAAAATATGTTAGTCTTAGAATTAAAAAAAAATACATATATGAACAGTTTATACTTAACCATCTTACAGAAATTTTATAGCACGGCACATTTGGCTTCGTCCATCCAAGAAAGTATAATTGTAGAAATTAAACGAAATTATTTTCTTCTATAAGGTACAATTTTATATTTGAAACGTTAATATTAGGAACAGTTCTATAAAGTAAAACTGTGAAAACTCGTAGTATAATCAGCGAAACCTTTTACGCAAATTATGTTTGTGACAATCATAACTAAGAAATTGGCATTCGCTTAAATAATTAACCGAAACTGTGAACTCAAAATTGTCTATTGCGTGTTATTTACAAAAAAATATATATTTGATGAGAAAACAATCTCATCAAATATATTTTTTTGTTATTTGTGTATAAAAATAATATTCTAATATTTATTTTAAAAAGATTCTTATGAACATAGGTCACTTTCTAGTTTTTTCAAACTTTTCATTCTTTTCTAAAAAGTCAGAAATGGGCTAGCTTACGCTGGCTCAATTATGAGATTAAAAATAATGTTCTACAAAAATATTGTCCTTTGAAAAATCTATAAGAAACGTCTGCGGTGGTATATTTATCTCTGCAGCTTGAGCTAAATAGCCGTTATAATATATTTAATTTAAATTTAAAACGATTGGGCTGTTAATGTTTTTTTTTATTTGGGTGTATCCCAAATAAAAAAAAAACATTAACAGCCTTTCCTTATAAAAATAAGAATAAGTCACTTTTGGTATTCCGTGTAAATAAAAAAATGTACTTTACTTCAGATATTATATATATTGTCATAGATATTTTAGGAAATATCATGGGTTCTAAATTATCTAGCTTACGAGCCGTGCGGTGTGCGGGAACTGAGCGGTTATGGAGCGACCAACCCGTTGACGGTTGTGTCAATCTTCACACTTCTCTTCGCTTATTTAAGTAGTAGGTTAGTTTTTTTTAATGTCTTGGTTAAATTATAGTTAGTACTTTGTTTTTATTTATGCTGGTGTTATACATTTTGTGCTACTTTTAATTTAGAGAGCTTTAGCTTTAGCTTTAGCACACAGCACACGTATCTAGGTGAAAAGGAACCAATGTTATAAAATATGTATTAATAACTAAAATTATTCCTTTTATTTAATATACAATACAATAAATAATGTAAACTAGATAAATGTTAATGATATAATACGAACGTTATTCAGATAATTTAATAATATTTAGTACAAACCAAGCGGACGAAAGTGGAGGGGCCCATAATAAGTATATATTGAGAAGCCGTTTTATTGTTTTATTGCTAACCGGACAGATAAAACATGTCGATTGTTATAAAATATAGTTTAAATCATATTTGATATATCTTAAGCGCGAATCAGCGAGGTAAGCACAGGAGGCGGTTAACGAGAATACTGCTGTTTGTATTCCCACGCCTACTAAGCCTCGATAGTTAGTCAAACCGTGGAAAGCGCGTTGACACGGTTGACCGCAGTAACGGACCGACTTATTTACATTAATTAATAACGCTTCGTTCATTCAAAGAACTCTATTGAGCTATAATTATCCAGTAATTATATTGCCGTTAACAAAATAATTAATCGTGTGCTGTCTATATTTTTTCATTGCACAGCGATAAATTTGTTTTTAAGGCAGAAGCTAACGAAAGCTTAACGCGTCTTTTTTTGTGGTTTATATGCATCTGTAACTTCTATTAATTATTACATTTAACAAGTTAAAAAATGCATTTATTTTTCGAAAACAAATCTTATGAGATGAAGCCTAAATTTGTATTCCATAGATAAAATTATAATGTCTTTAAGTACGAGTAGTAAGTAGTACATTGCAGCACGACGATTCCCTTATTTCACGTTAATTCTATGTTGCCTTTCGTGAATTGGATATTTTATATTAACAAATATTTGAATAGTCTTAAAATAAAAACAATTTATTGTTACATCATTACATTTATTTATTTAAAAAAAAATGTAGGTAAAGGGGAACGGATACATTAATATAGATGACTTAATTGTTAAAAACATATTTAAAAATTAATTCAGTAAACTATATTATTAGTATAACAGCAAATTTTAGTAAGTATGTATATAATTTACTTACTAAATACTATTACTGATGAGTAGAAATAATATAATACCATAAGAAGCGCACTTGCCTGCCTGTGAGTGGCGCTCCCCTTAGCCCCTTAACCTGCATCATGTACCTAATGCTCGTTCAACAGACCACGTAACAAACTGAATTTTTAGCTCACATTTCTATATAAATTCCATTCACTATGCATGTATCCAGTGTATTAAATGGAATTAGGAAGAACCTGGTCATAAAGTCCACGTAACTATTATTGTTGGTCCACTAGTTAACAATAATGTAATGAACGATAAAACCTAGAGTATATAGAGTACATAATATATATATATATATATATATATATATATATATATATATATATATATATATATATATATATATATATATATATATATATATATATATATATATATATATATATATATATATATATATATATATATATATATATATATATATATATATATATATAGAATGTAATTCAGTGAATAGCTTTGACTCTAATAATTTTAAGTATAGTAACGTTTATATAACAAATTTACAAAAATTGTACATTTGATAATAGTAAATCCATAATAATTAAAAGGATTTAATATGCATCTGTGAAATTGAATCCTTTTGCAGCTCATTTAAAGGGAAAATAGTACGCAGTGTAATTAGATAGCAAGTGAGCAGAGGGAAAGTGGATGTCTGTAAACGATTGCCCTCAAGTTAGCGAGAAACTTCACAAACTGCATAAGACCACTCATGCTAAATTTTAACATATATCAACACGTTCAACGTTTACACAATTGGAAATTTATTCTAATAAAATTCAGTTCGTATATGGGGTAAGTAAATAACAGCTTGTAGTTTTCTCTATCTACTCTAAAATATTAATTTCTTTGCGACTTCATCTTAATTCGTTTATTATTTAAATAAGATGGACATATGTTGAAATGTTTTACTTAATGGTAAAAACTTATACTCGATTTAAATTTTTGGTTTTACCTAAGTGGTGCGGGGGTGACATTGGTTACCTTTATAGTCTGATATATCTTTTTTCAGTATAAATAATACAGTAAAAAAAAACAGTTATTAAAGATTAAATACAATTTTTATAACACTAAAAAACTTACATTAACAATTACTTAACTTAATGTAAACAAGTATATCACTAACCTTGAAACTTCAGTAATATCCAGCCAATTCTTTTACTTTTATTATTTTCAAAATGAAGGACATAAATAAGTTTTCAAATAATAATAAAAACTTAACATAAACAAGAGGCGAAATTTCAAGATACTTTTAAGTTTAAAAATAGTTTAATAACAAATATTATTATTTTCAACTGTGATGTTTTAGTTTTTAAGGAACATAACACTTCTTCACCCACTTCTTCACGACATTCGCGTGATGTCCTGTGCGTTTATACACGTTCGTCCCGTTAGGCGGCTAGTTGGACACTGGGCGGGCGGCTCCCGCCCTTGCAAGTTCAGGGTAAGTTAAGGTGACTTTTTACTGTTATAATAACATATTGGAGTAAATTAAAAGTAAATAATACTTGTTTACTGTATTTACTTTATTAGCAGTATTCAAGTTCGTAAATATATATCATTGACACGCTAAATTAAGAACTATAATGTGAAGGGTTTCTATTTGACATTTTTAGTTTACTTAAATAAAATCAAGTCTTTTACTGAACAAGAGTCTCAATGGAAACATTTATATGATATAAACTTTTGTTAACAATGTTATTTAAAAAAATAAAAAATAATTGATCTAAAAGTCTCATGTTTACTCATTAGTCTAAATAAGTATAATAATTTTAAAGCTGTACCACAGTGAAATAGTAAATAAAATTTTTCTTTACATCAAATAATGCAAGAAACAATGTAGGGATTTTAAAATAGGTGGTAATACACATATGAATGATTTTTTTTTTTATTTGTATTGATGTCGGTTTATTGTATAAGTTGTTGTGCGCCACAGACTTTAATCGTCCGTGGTTTTCTTGTTCATACGTTTTCCTTAATTAACTTACGAACCTCGTGTTTACATGAGACTGTAAACACGAGGTTGTGGGTTCGATCTTCACTCAAACAAAAATGGAATATTTTCAATTCAAATATATAATATTCTTATTTTCGCTACCAACTTGGTACTTACCAAGGCAAAGTGCAACACACAATGCGACGGATCATTTACGACGGAATGTGGGAAACATTACGGAGTGTCTTAACACTAAGTTACCAAGTTTCCTCTGCCTATCCTACCCTGTGCAGGATACAGTGTGAAGCTAACAATCTTAACATTCTCCTCAAGCTTAACAAAAACAACATCGGTGTATCCGCGAAGTTGAATGGATAACGTTTATGAGGGCTAGTGGTGTGGGAATGACATACTACTAGCATTAACTAACGGTAGCTTTGATGAGAATCAAAGTCAATTAGATGTTGTTTATCGATTCGTCTGTTCGTACTGGACCGATTTGAATGAAACAGTTTTGTTTGTATATTTAATCGATAACAAAAGTTGGTGAGTATGATGAGCAGTTTCCATTGGCATATAAAATTTGAAGATTTTGAAATAAATTACAACCACAACAATCCAAATAAATTATTTTTGGTGGATAGTCTTATAAATAAATTTATACTCTCAGTCTGTGATTTAAAAATAACAGTATTTTGTTGCAGTTCTTTTTGCCCAAGAAAGATCAAGTAAGGACTTTCTCAACATTTAAAACATGTGCTCATTCACGTCCATCTTGAAAAAAAAAATTGCTAACGCTGCATACCTCAGGGTTATTGACTTCCAAAACCCTCTGCCTCACACGTATACGGGATACACAGTAACATTACAGACAAACGCGGAGAGTGCTTCGGCATGTCATCAGCAATTTACATATTTGACGATCTATCGTCTCTAAATCAATCAGTATCCATCTCACAATGCTAACAGAATAGGCTAGACGTAGTATAGCCCCCACGTTAAAAGCACACCCCTAATAGCTTCCAAACAAAACGCTGCCAAGTATTTTTAAAGGCAACAAATTTATCCGGTTGAGTTTTGGACGTTTTTGGAAGCGTTGTCTATGGTCCATGGTAGACTTACTGACTACCCTGTTTATAACATAATATACGCGATTAGTCTGGTTAACTTCGTTTCATTTAAATGTATAACGCGAAAAACAAAGATCTTTTATATTATATAGAAACTTGAAAATGGAAAACCGTTAATAGCTGTATCTTTATGCAGCTCTGGATGTTTTGACCCAAACAATTTAAGGTCCTTTACGTACGGCAAGAGAAATATTACCTTATTACATATATATAGCTTGTATATGCCTGTAAAAAAATCAAGTATTAGGAGCTATAAGGCTTTTAAAAGAACATGAAATTTATTTACTTTTTAACTTAAAAAAGTAAATACTTGTAATTAATTGATCATAAACGACCGAATGAGGTGCAGGACAAGTATTAAATGAGTTTTAAGTTTTATATAATGTTTTACATTTTTCATTTAACCTGCTTTGTCAGTATTCTAAGAACATCTTAACTCTTGGAAGGTTTTTTTTTATCTTTAAGTTGTATCCCGCACGAGGCAGGGTAGGCAGGGGGAACCCAGAATCAAAAAAAGTGTTAAGACACTCCGTTCAACTTCCGTTCCCCATTTTCCGCCGAATTTTTAGGCATTGCATGTTGAGTAGCGAAACTCAACGCCGCGCTTTGCCTTATTACCAGAGCACAGAAATGAAACATTTAAATATTTTAAATTAAAAATATTAAATATTTCATTTCCTCGACTGGTGACCGAACCCACAATCTGTAGGTTACAGTCACACGCTTGTGCCGCCGCGCCACGACAGGCCTCAAAATAAAAGAATGGTACTAATTCATTATTATATTTATAAATTAAATATAGCGCATTAAAAGTAATAAATGAGAGCTTTAAAGATGTTAATATTATACTTACATATACTTGCTTATACTTCCGTGAATGAACGACTTAATCATTTCGGTCTCCATTTACGACTGGAGGTGATACAATAAAAAAAAAAAAAATTTAGTAAAGAAGTGTTGTAATTAAGCGTAGCACGCTTACTTTAAACAACAATTTAAACATCTGTACTGCCATCTGGTAATATTTTTAAGTTGACTTAAAATGCAAAGCGTGTGGAGTGTCACCACGCACTAGATTTTTTGTACCCGTTAAGATAGCAAGCATGTTATATTGAATTGTAGTGTACATAATATAAAATATTTTTTTTATATTTCTAAGAATTATTCATATTTTTTTAGGCTTCTGCACCTGAAAACGTTAAAACGGAACCCTTATAGGATCACTTTTTTGTCCATCTATTCGTCTGTCAGTCTGTCGTGTCAACATCACGTGGAAATATCAATCTGAAATTAGGTTTTCTCCTTGAACAAAGAAAAAATAAATATGTAAATGCAATAAAAAGAAATAAACCTCAATCGTTTTTCGGTATTTTAAACGAAATTCATCGTATGACCATAACCTATAAGATACTTACTTACCTTTAACCTACTAGAAATTATAATTCAATTGAAGGACAATTCCGGAAATAGTGAAAATTTATGAGTACTTTAAAGAAAGTTAAGATTTTTTATGTATAAAAAAATATAATAATATAATTGTATTTCATTTCATCACAAAATTAAGTCTGTCAATATTTATAACTTGTTCTTACTGTTACCTCGTTGGTGAGTCCGACTGGCACTTGACCAGATTTTTTTTTTTCGTTATTATCATTTCATATCAAACAAAACATGTTATTCTCGTATTCTATTCGTATGTGATTTCTTATTAAGTCGCTAATTCCGAAGTCGAAAAGTGATTAACCTATTTTAAGATTAACATTTTTATCGTTACAGCAACAACGACGAGCGATGGCAGCTGAGCGAATGGACCAGGCCTGTTTTTACATATTATTATTTTCATGAGCAACTCTACACTATCAACATCATTAGATGTAAAATAAAAATGATACAGGAAACAACACATATTATAGTATGAGTTAAAGGCTAAGATGTAAACAAAGGATATCTAAAAACCCCTCGTTATAAATCTCATCACGTTAGTAGTTACATTGTTAGCGATAGTTTGGGATGTAATGTAAACAAGACCGGCATTATTCAGGGCAAGGCTTGAAGATATTTCAGCTATCTGGGGTTCGGCATCGGCCATTGGAATTCTGGTTCGATGTTTTACAAGTGTTTGAGGACAACGCTGCAGGCACAGCCTAAATAGAGACATTTCGACAAATGAGACAAAGCAGGAATTCAGCTTGTTTGCATTTATATAGGAAACGAGCCAACCGTTTTAAATGACGTACTAGATTTGCTAAAAGTATCTTTAGTTGATTTTGAATACTAAGCACTTATTTTCTTTTCTTATTTGCAATTATGCATTATAATAATTTGTAAATATATTTGTTGTGGTAATACTAATATGTTATTTTCTTAAATTTAACAACGAGAAACATGTTTGTTAAACTATTCAAATATTCAAAATATCTTATCCCTATACTATAAAAAACGGACACTATTATCAGCTTACGGATACTTATCGTGTTAAATAAATATCTTAACATTTATTAATTTGGTGTTTAAAGAACTGAAAACTATTACTATTGACTGCATTATTGTACAATTACCTAAAATTAGAAATGTATATTTTATTTTAAGTATTATCCTTAATAGCAAACATATCAAAAGTGTTTGTAATAAAATACGTATATGTGACTTATGTTGACTTTTGACTGACATTGAAGCTCTGAATCACGTTAAAATACAAATATAGGTACATAAATCTGTTCGAATAGCAAATAAAGTATTTCAGACTAGTTGAACTCCAATGGGGTTAACATCTCCTTCAATGTTATAAATTTAAAACAAAGAGTTCGTCGCTACAGCTTTAGCTTGTTGATTTTTATTAAATAAAAATGAACAATAGCTTTTTTTATTAATAATTAGAAAAATTGAACAAGTAAATTGAAACAAAACAAATACTCGATGAATATACTAAATTAATATATCCAAGATACTCGCTCTGTCAAGAAAATCCAACGACGTATCATTCATCAGAATCGGTTCACTGGTTTATCAGTTACACGAAAACAAAAGAATAGATATAAGTACATACATGCGTGCAAAAAGTACGTCTGGAGGTAGTATTTTTTTTGAGTCTTTTATAAATATATGATTAATTTCTATTTCGTAATTTTTTCCCTGAACTAATTATTTATTTTGCTCGTTATCTTCTCGATTTTTTCGTTAATGAGCTTATATAATAAATATGATCATCTTGAGTCCAATCGCTTGGCTGTTATTAAATTGTAAAAGTCATTGGAAAATAATGTCGGTATTGCTTAAACTAAATACATTAATAAAATGTTCCCTGTAAAAGTGCCAATGAATCATGTTCACGACAGCTTAACCTTTTGTAAAAAACGGTAAGGTTTAAGCAGTAATGCTTACACACGTACATATTATTAGAACTTTTCATATTAAAACATTCTTCGAAACAATAGATGTTATAATATGTTAATACAACATAGTTTCTAGAAACGAGTCTAATTTGTTTGCCTTCACCACACATGCTGAATTATGAATCAATAATCTAGAAAGGATTTAAAAAATATTACAAATATATACATTTATTTTACTACTTTGTCCAAAAGTTTACTAATGACAATACTGAACAAATTAATAATTTAATATTCTTTGAATGCATGCTATGGAAAACCTATTTAGTAGTGACTAATATAAATGCTCCGAATTTTCATGCTTGCGTGTCACCACCGAATTGAAGTATAGCTGTAGTTCACGCTCAACGATCCAATTTTTAAAATTTTTAAGTCTAGCTTTATTGTTTTTACTGGCTACCTGCTCACGGCTTCGACCATTTTAACCACGATTATTTATTTAATACACTCGTTTAAGTCCGTGTTTTAATTAATATGAATTGCAGAGTATGGAATGTAAGGAAATACATATAATGTGAATATTTTTAATATTTTGCTGTTAAATAATTTTTGATCATTTTGAAAATAAATTATCACTATAGTACAGGGATAATTTAACATTAAGTCTTCCTGTCGATTGGTTCAGTATGTTTTTTTGTTATTCAAAGTTATTAGTGAATAATATGATATATAATATTATTATTTTTTTTACAAATTTTATATAAGTATCTGTTTTGTTCCTTAGTATTATAATAATCGCTATTATATAAAAAAGGGAATAGTTGCTTCTTGATGTCAATAACAATACTTAAAAGCTTAGAGAGCGGGCACGTTTACAACGAGAACCGAATTTCAATCATATTTTTAATGTAAAAAAGAACTGTAAGTCAATTGACTGAATTCAGCCCACGTCAAATGCGCAGTCAAGCTCTAGAAACGTATATGTACTCGTACACATCTTAGAAGGTGCGATAGCACCTAAGGCTTCAATCAATGCTATATCACGCATTGTCAAATAATTGTTGTCCATTAGCAAGTGCTTGTTATTCATATGGCACTAGACCTGAGGAAACGACACCTACTTTTATATCATTGTAACACAAGGTGGAGGTTTAACAAGCACAAAGAGCAATGAAACGTGCCAATTACGTCTCTATTATGTCGCGACGGATGCACTAGTCTCTCAGTAATTTACATAGGAATGAAATACTAGTAGTTACGTCCTTCCGCACAGTGGAGAGGTTACGGGATTCTGTAAATTTTCGTTACGCGCAGCTTATCTTCTTGCTTCGCGCCGCATGATTACAATCCTAATCTGGAATGTTCATTCATAAATTCTATAATATTTGCATAAACGCGCTATTACCGTATCCTAAATGTAAGTTAGGGCATAAACTGCTGAATTAGGATTTCTATGACGTTGTTATCTAATTTAAACATTGTTATTTAAGTTTAATTTAAAGCTCTAATTTTACTTTGTAAATAGATTTCTTAAAATTATTTTTAATATATTTGAGGATAGATTACAACTCTCAATTTAAATTAAACTTTCAATTATATAAGTATTACGTCATAAAGCGTAGTAATAGATAATAAGTTTTTTAAAAATATTTCATGCACTACTTTGACATCAACAATATTCGGACATTTATTGTAAACTGTCGTTTAATGTAAGAATCTAATGTATCTTTAACTACACTTATGCTGAGTATAAATAACACTTGACGTGTCTTAAACTTTTTACTTTTCATTATAAAACTACTCCAATAATTTCCTTCCTTTCCTCCTATATTTCAACACATAATATATATATATATATATATATATATATATATATATATATATATATATATATATATATATATATATATATATATATATATATATATATATATATATATATATATATATATATATATATATATTTTTTCTATCATATTAAATTAAATATATTCAATTCTATTCGCATCTACATACATATTTAAATTTGTTCAAAAGGTAGTAAACAATATTAAATAAAAATCTTAAATACTTATTTTAAATCCCAATTAAATTTATCAAAAATTACATGTTATGAAGTTTTTTTAATTATTTTTAGTTGGTCAAACTAACATGACAAACGTGAGTTGCTTAATAACGTATTGCGCCCGCCTGCGCCGCTTTCTGTTGACCTTGGACTACGCACCGCGAAATCGGACTGGTTAAGAAACTACAGAATTCACAATCTAATCCTTTACAGATATCAATTATTAAAATTCACTTCGATTTTAAATCAAATTGGCAAGTTTCTTATTGCGCACGCGTGATCGTGGATTAATTTAAATTTATTTCACCATATTTGTGTCATGTTCTATCAGACGATAGATAGAACCAGACAAAATCTGATTTTGAATATTTTTTTAAACTTCTTATTTTAAATATAATATAAGTACGAGTCGGATTCGCTCATAGTCTGTTCTGTATGTGTTTGTGTACTTTTGTATCCATTTCAAGATTGTAGGTTAACGAGAGGTACAAAAAGAAGTTTATAAACTTAAGCTTGCTAGGGTGTATATACTCAGTTTTTAAGTATTTTTTCCCTTATTAGTATTGTAAGTTCTCACTTCGTGCCAACTATAGGTCCATAGGAAGTTATCTTACATTACCTACAGTTTTTAATTACGCTGCGAATTTCATGCAAAATTTAGCTAAAACTATACATAAATACTCGTAACTTATAATAATAAAATTAAGATGGTATTTGACACTGTCAAAATTAATATACGTTTATGTAACCATTATAGGATCTATAGATGTGTTGGTAGAAATCAAGTGAGAAACGTCACATGAAAGACAAGTTATGGTCAAAATACAAAAACCAGTCGCAGATTACAATAGAGGAGAACAAAAGCTTCGTTTACAACCTATAGTGACATATACTATATAGATACTATCGGTAATACGTTTTGTTTAGAGCCGATTATCGTGATGTTGGAACTGTAGCGCTTGGCCTCGCAAATTGCCAACGAAATTTGTAAACTAACAACAGCTCTTCTAATAATGTTAAACTAACCAACGGAATATAATTGTAAAACGCAATTTTATTATTTTGTACTATATTTTTATTTTATTTAGGTACATATTTTGCTAATTTTATTGGCTAGTTGAACTTGTTTAACACACAAAATGCGGCGTAAACTCTACACAACTGGTGATCAAACCAACAACCGTCGTAATTAATGTCGAAGTTTAAAAAAAAATCATATGTGTAAGCAGATCACCCGCAAATATCCATATGACTAACCATAACATTTTAACCTTATTTGTATATGATTACAAATACAATATATAGCAACATAATTAGCTACGTACAGTTTTTTATTACTCGAAGTTAAACGACCTTATGACCTATGTTGTCTAATTTTTAAAACTTCATACATTCGTGACAGTAAGGCACGCAAATCAGAGGGTCGGTGGCCGTTTTCGTGTACTTTTGTTTTAGAGATATAATGAGACAATAAAAACCATCGAGGCCACCATGGCACTGTGACGCAGTGTCTTGGGGCAGGGTTGCACGCGATGAATGTAAATTTGATACCCACAACATCATTTTAACACTAGGCTGCCTTTGCTTATTAATATATCAGATAGAAGCATAAGAAGATAATGATTTAAACTAATATTTATATAATTCGTAAAAGTATATGTACCGATTTAATTTCTTAAGGTTCCTCTAACATAAATATTTTATATTAGAAAATCTTGATATCTTATTCTGTTATCAGAAATAATTATAAAAACATAAATATACATTTTTTTTGAGGCTAGTCGTGGCGCAGCAGCTTAAGCGTGTAACTGTAACCAATAGGTTGTGGGTTCCCAATCGAGGAAATGAATCATTTAATATTTCAATTTCAATATTTAATATTCTCATTTCTTCGCTCTTGTAATAAGGCAAAGCGCGGCGTTGAGTTCCGCCACTCAACACGAAATGCCTCAAATTTGGCGGAAAGTGGGGGACTGAAGTGAATCAAAGTGTCTTAACACTAGGTTCCCAGGTTCCCTCTACCTACCCTGCCATGTGCAGAATACAGCGTGAAACTCAGTTATGTTGTTTTTGATTTAAAACAAAATAGGTAACAAGAGCAATTCACTTTTACGATTACTTGTTAACTCATGCTCTTGAATCAAAATCATAAAAGGGCACTAAGGTGAGTAATTAACATTATAAAACTACGATCTATTAAGTCAATAATACTCAACGTACCCCGTAGGTAAAGTAGGTTTCTCCTTTTGAGTAACTAAATCTTCTACACTATCTTCTGTCGACGTATTATTGCTCAAATATTAATTACTATCGGCCGTCCGCTCTACCAATTAAAATATAAAATATTTAAATTGAAAATATTAAATATTTCATTTCCTCGAGTGGAGATCGAACCCAAAACCTGTCGGTTACAGTCACACTCTTGTGCCGCTGCGCCACGACAGGCCTCAGTATTTAATAAAAATATCCGCCCACAGAACAGTGGTCAAAGAAAGGATCTATCTTGTTATTTTACCTTATCGTATTTTGAAAGACTGGTTTGTATTTATAAATATATATTTGCTTAATTTAATTTTCTATTCATGTAAATATTCTTTTGTTTAACTATTCTAACTCTATAACCGTTATTATTTTTGATTAATAATTAATAAGCTAACTAACTATTAAGATGTTCAATAAAAAAATCTGAATTAAAAAATATATACATAAGTAGATTTAGAATATAATACCTAGATTTAGAATTATAACTAGATTTAAATTATGGCCACAATAAATAATATTCATATATTTTCGTATTTTTTATTGTTATTTTAATAGTAATAACCAAATATAAATCACTAAAACATAAATATTCTCTTCTAAAATTTATTTATATTCTAAATTGTACAAGTACCTTATATAATACCTGCATACTTTCTACTTTCAACTTAATCCCAAAAAGTAGGTCAAATATAGATATTATGACAATATATATATTGTCAATATTATTAATTGTATAATCAGAATAAGCTCAAACAGTTGTGGCTTGCGTCTTACGCACCAATTTCAAGATATAATTTCTCCGCCATTTTGAAAGTTAAAAGTTGAGGTGTCTTCGCAAGACTGAGTCAGTGGCGCGACATCCGTTCACAAAGCCACGTTTTGTTATAAAATAAAGATTCTTAAATGATACAAATAGCTAACTTTACATTACATTGATTGTGACTCACTGACATTATGACTAAGCCCCAGCCAGTGAGTAGTTTTTACTAATTTCTGTTTCGCTACATGAATTTTTAAAAATAATTAATCCAAAACATATTCTTTACAGTAAAAAGTCAAAATATCAACAGCATGCAGTTAAGATTTCTTTTGAAGCTGTGAGTAAAATTATAATTATTCTTATCGGTGTAGAGTTTTGTAACACGTAAAATAGTTATTTTAATATTAACTAACTTTCATTTTTACAATTATTCTTTTTTGTTATCAATAGCACAATTAATGTTTTAGCTGTTCTAACTCTTCTAGAATGTTAATTATATTAATGTTACCCTTATGTTGAATATTAACAAACTCATTCATAAATAAAAACTCTTATAAACGAGTTTGTTACTATTATTACCTTCTACATACTATTACTGAGGTATAAGCTTGTTGTAGTATGTGGAAAATAGTGCTCAAACTTGTAAAGCCTGGATCATTAAGTTGATTATGTTTATAATTGTTTGAGTTAAAAAATTAAAATGAGATGACTATTTAAGGCCGTCTCATTAAATATGTTTATTTTTCGCTCTAATAACTAGGCAAAGCGCAATGCTTTAATAATTCGGCAGAAAGAAGGGAAAGGAAATGTGGAAAGACTAGGTTGCCAGGTATACCAGGTATCTCCCATACCTGCCTACCTCCCTACCATAAATCTAATAAAAACTTAAAATGTATTCATACATTGATCTACTTCACGAATATAATGTTTTTATATGTTTAGCAGTCAATTATATTTAATTAAGCTAATAAGATAAGATAAATGGTATTAAATTATAGCTATAAATTACTGTAACCACTCCTAATTATTCGCTGAACTTGGAATTCTTGTAGGCAATGTGGAGCTGCACAGAAGGTACAATAAATAAAAACACAACATAATGACGAATTCGAACGAAAGTGGAGAACAGAGTGTCTTAACTCTGTTCTCCACTTTCGTTCGAATTCGTTCTGCCTACCCTGCTATAGGCGGAATAGTGATACGCTATATATATATATATATATATATATATATATATATATATATATATATATATATATATATATATATATATATATATATATATATATATATATATACATATATATATATATATATATATATATATATATATATATATATATATATATATATATATATTTTATTTATGCTATTATAATCTTAATAGATTATAATAGCATAAATAAAATATAGATAGCCAATATGATTTATTTGTTTTCCATCCTTTTTATATTTTACTAATATTAACAATAACGATACCTATAGTTTTTATTTCGTTTTTATATCGTATATATTTATTTTAATTATGTACAATTAATATTAATTATAAAACAATTGTACTTACTTCTTATTAAGCATGAAGCAATAATATATTTAATGACTTTTAGTAATTAAGTTAATAAAATTTATTTTTTTATAGCTTACTAAACATAAGCTACATAGAAAAATTATGAGTTATAAACGGACTAAATAAATTATTTAACAGTGCTTCCATTACGTTAATGATATATTTGAGGTATTCATTCAGTGTTTAGATAAAATATTCATTTACACTTCCAAGTACTCAACGTCAAAGGTTTCTAGTTAAGCTTCAATAATCAAATAGTATGAACAATTGTTTGAAATATTTATACTCATTTTTAAGATTATTTTAAAAAATATCTTCAAAAATACCAATATAAAAACAACTTTGATTGAAGGAGAGTCATGTAGGATAAACGTGCAATCGCTGAGAGGCATAAAATTTTAAAGTCACATACATACAGTGTTATGCGACTTAATTGAATTGGAATAAAAAGAGTGAAATGAATGTTAGGTTTCGGATTCCAAAAATAGGTGAAACTTATGTTCAATTTCATATAACGTCCGGCTTTAGATCGCACCGTATGCGCGAGATGGCGGCCATGGCGGCAACTAATTACTAACCCGAGGGGTTGCGTCGACCGGTATCGAGATCGGATTAGCGATTTATAATCGAATGCCTGTATTGAATCGTAGTATAGAAAACACTGAGCTGAATATTACCTACTTTTAAGGTAATATTACAGGCACGTTTTACAGTAATTAACCGAATTATTGTATTTTCTATGAAGTCATAAATAAATAATAATAACCCAGGGGCACAAATTAAAATTTTATTCCGCTGAAGTATACAGGCAAATCACTGCGTTGAGTTCCACTCATTAACGGAACGGCATGCTATGTGCGGTATACAGCATAAAACTATAAACAAAATAATTACTAACTTTTTAAATCTGCGTACCAACAATTTTCCACCTGATCACCAAACTTCCTGCCTCAAAATCTATTGACACGAACCGGCACATCTACTTTGGCAGATTTTTTTAAAATCAATTATGGTTCCAGATTCACACTTATTAATTACTAATAAATAATACGTTTGAAAGAGACTGAAGGAAGCATTTTATTCTCAGGGCGCGATTATAAAATTATTAATTTGGTTATAACCTTTATAATACAAACGTCCTCCTCATCCTCCTCACATTTTTCTCTAGAGCATTCTAGACGATTTCTGGGATCCCATTATAAAAGCGTTGACATTATACCATGAAAGAATTACATGTAATAGAGTAATAGGCGCGCAAAGTTTAAGCTTATTTCTTGTAATATTATATTTCTCTCTCTCTCAGCTTCACGCTGTATCCCTCACTAGGCAGGGTAGGCAGAGGGAACGGAAGTGAAACCTAGTGTAATGACACTCCGTTCCACTTCTGTTCCCCACTTTCCGCCGAATTTGAGGCATTGCGTGTTGAGTGGCGGAACTCAACGCCGCGCTTTGCCTTATTACCAGAGCGAAGAAATGAAACATTAAATATTTAAATTGAAAATATTAAATAATTCATTTCCTCAACTGGGGATCGAACCCAGAACCTGTCGGTTACAGTCACACTCTTGTGCCGCTGCGCCACGACATGCCTAAATGTATAAATCAACATTTAATAGTAATATTATATAAATCAACATTTTTGATAAAGTCCTTAAAAATTCTTCGTTTTCGTCTCCATGTGTGCTAATATTCTTTTACGTTCGCTTATATTTTTATACACATCCGAACAGATTTATCGATTCTTATTTGTAGGTAGGTGTATATTACAATAAAATTATAACACCATCATTTACATTTATATACATATATAATTAAAAATGATGGTGCTATAATTATATACGCAATTTATCTAAATATAAAATTAATGTTAAAGACTATATGTTTAAAAAGCTTATTGTTTATGATAAGTCTGGATTTTTATATAATAAAAATATTTGATGTATAACTGGTTTATATTTACTGTTAATATTGTCAATATAATGTATATCCTTTACTATTTTCGTCCATACTATATATACGTATCTACAATTCTACATACAATCGTTTTTAAAAGAACCATATATCGTTCTGGCTAATTTAAAGAGGAGTTAAACGTGAATATATGGAGGAGAATAAAAAATGTTGCCGATCGCCGCTATTGTCGTTCCCCAGTGCATTGTTAAAGTCCACGATCAGATTACATTTAACCTTTATTGTCCACTATTTCTGTCCGATACACTCATGATACTGTTTGGCTAATTTTTTACAACGCATTGTAAAAAAAAAACTAGCAGGTTTAAAATTTATGTAAAAGATATAACTAAGTCCCTTATCATCAATCTATAATAGAGACGTGTGCATAACAAAATGTCGGACTGAAACAATTTTACTTTTATAATTCAGTTATAATTGATTACTAGATTACTAGATTGTCAAATTCTTAGATTTTTTGTCATTATTGGAATTAAAATATTGTATTATATAACTGTAAAATATTAACATGATAATAAAAATGTTGATAGAAAATATTTACTAAAAATTATATCGGTAAATTGAATTTGAAGTACATATTCTTCTGACTCAGATTACAAAGGACGTCAAATATGTTTAGAATAGAATCATTGAAGCAAAAATTTTTTGTAATATTACGAGTGTCTATGAAATATTCAGACGGTTTGTCATTGAAAATTTTATGACAATAAAAAGAATTTTATACATACCCGTAATATAACAACGAATTCGGAATTCAGTAGGTACGAATTTGTTATTCTTAAAAAACATTTATGTTAGGTAGTTGAAGAAATGCCAATATTTTATCGAAATATATATATATATATATATATATATATATATATATATATATATATATATATATCGAAATATATATATACGTCTTAATAGGTTATTTTATTTTAATTACAACCAAATTGTGTTAAAGACACTCATGAACGTTTTTACTACGTTCGGAAGACGCGAGATCGGGAGCCACCAATGACCACTCCAGAATAATCTTTTGTCAGAAACTTTACTAACAAAAAAATATAATAAAACTTTACTAACAAAAAAATAACATACGCAAATAGATTTTTTAAAGGTTAAAGTTCATACCACCCTAAAAAATTGTTGTAGATACGTCCATGCTTAGGAATACTGTTTTTTAAATCTAATATTCGCAAAATGTTATAAACGTGTTACACCTACACTATAAATGTATTAGTTTAAGAATTTCTGTCAAATGACTAGGTCAAACAAATGATCTTAAGTACTGGCAATTTGAACAAATCATCTCAACTAGGCCACGTTATTACATGATGACCGTATTAGATGAACTCAGGCTCCTACATCTGATATATATTAACCGTTACATAAACGACATAATTATATAGGTATGATAATTATCAAGTAAATTGATAAAAAATTATCTCGCCTACACTATACATAGATAAAAAGCTTAGTATACGTCCTAAACATCTAATTATTGAAATTGTCAAATTCAAAGCCTTCAAATTTAATTATTAGGTCATTACGAGCATCATCAATGACAAAATATTAAGAATAAAGGACGACTGAGGCGGACAATGAACAGTTTTCTTTCCAGCAAAAGCAAATGTTATAAAATACATTAGATACCTTAAATTTGTGGAGAGTTTGTATGCAATTTGTCGAACGCGAATAGTGTGTTAGCTATAATTTAATTAGCGATATTGTGAATCACTGGCAATACTTTCCAAAAATATTATCGTATGCGTTCTGCGTAGCATTCTTTTGTATTTTTTTTTCTTGGATATATCACTTAATATAAGCATGTTTTACATAAACTAACAGTCTTGATTAGAAGTTAGGAAATTTTAGGAACAAGTGCAATTTTCAAACATTTTAATACAAACGAGTAAAACATTTTGAGGCCTGTCGTGGCGCAGTGACACAAATATGTGTGATTGTAATTACGACAGATTGTTTTTTTTTTTACGGAAAAGACATGGCAAACGAGCGTACGGGTCACCTGACGGTGAGTGATCACCGTCGCCCACGGCCCCGTGTAACACCAGGGGAGCTACAGGTGCGTTGCCGGCCTTTGAGGTGTAGGTAGACGCGCTTTTTGAAGGTACCGATGCCTCAACGGAAGACACAAGTTGATTTCGGCACTGGTCGACGTTTTCCCGAGAAAGACTTGCACGGCCGGAGTATACAGCGTCCACAGTACTATCATCCGCATAACAATGTATGTTAAAGTCCTCCAACATGTCATTGATATGCAGAAGAAATAGCGTAGGGGACAGCAGGCAGCCTTGGGGGACGCCAGCGTTCACGGGCATGAATTCAGAGCAAAAACCGTCGACAGCGACCTTGATGCTGCGCCCAGTGAGAAAGCTAGCGATCCACTTGCATAAATTCTCGGGAAACCCGTAAGATGGAAGTTTCGCAAGGAGCGCCCCATGCCACACACGATCGAAGGCCTTCGCCATGTCCAGACTAACAGCCAGGCCCTCTCCCTTACTATCAATAGCTGCAGCCCAGCGGTGGGTTAGGTAAACCAGAAGATCACCGGTTGAGCGACCCTGACGAAAGCCATATTGGCGGTCGTTAATCAATCGATGATCCTCTAGATAAACCAAGAGCTGGCTATTGATTAAGCTCTCCATAACTTTGGAGAGCAGGGAGGTGATAGCAATAGGCCTGTAGTTAGTTGGATCGGAGCCATCGCCTTTTTTCGGGATCGGGTGGATAAGAGCGCTCTTCCACGAATCTGGGACTACGCCGACTGAGAAAGAGTGCCGAAAGAGACGCGTTAGCACCGGAGTCAGCTCAGGAGCACAAGAGGAGAGATGCCATCTGGCCCACTCGACTTGTGAATGTCCAAGGAAGAGAGAGCTCGCCTAACAGCTTTCTGACTGATTTTAACGTCAGGCATTGAGCTCTGACACCGCGGGATGGTTGGCGGCGTTGCTCCTTGGTCACCCATAGTCGAGTTTGAGGCAAAGAGAGCGCCCAGAAGATCGGCTTTCTCTTTCGCCGTATGGACCAAGATGTCATTCTCCGTGCGCAGCGGCGGAAGCGAAGGCTGGTTAAAGTTGTTTAGTGCAGCCTTTGAGAGGGCCCAAAACTGGCGAATTCCCGACGGGTAACTCTCAAGCTTCTCGCCGATTTTAGCGATGTGCTCGGACCTTGCTCTGGCAATTTGCCACTTAAAGTACCTAGAGGCACGGTTGTACTTTCTTTTTAAGGTTTTCACCTTTGGATCCTTAGTGACAAGTGCCTTGGCCCAGGTTCGCTTGCCAGAAGCAGCAAGTTTGCAAGACGTATCAAACCAAGGCTGTGACTTACCACCGATTGGCACTACAGAGCTTGGAATGTAAAGTTCCATACCCTGCAGAACCACGTCGGCAACAGCAGCGGCACAAGCACTAGGATCATCAGAAGAGAAGCAAACCGGCCCCCAGGGATAAGATGAGTAAAATGTGCGCATCTCATCTCAATCTGCTGACTTGTAGTGCCAGACACTACGAGTCGCTGATGTTCTGCGACTGACGCGGTTAATAGGCACAGCACTCCGTACCAGGCAGTGGTCAGAAGACCCTAGGGGGGCATCGACAACAACCTGATATTGTTCTGGATGTGAAGTCAGCAGAAGGTCCAGTAAGGAGGCGTTGTGGTTGTCCACGTCCGGGATTCGCGTAGGCGACTCAACGAATTGGGACAATCCATTCGCCATAGCAAGGTCGAAAACAGTTCTCCCCGCGTGGTCGGTAGTACGTGAACCGAGCCAACTGGCATTATGTGCATTAAAATCGCCAAGCCAAGACCTCTGCGGTGGGGATCTGTGAGAGCGCATCGTCAATAGCCGATTGCATGTGCTCCATGAGCCGATCCGTTTCTGCATTACCACTATGGGACCTGTACAGGCATGCGTAGATTCGGACACGATCGTCCATGTCCACACGGAGCCAGATGGTGGACAGGTCCCGACCTTCAAAATTGGCAAGACGACGGAAACTCATGTCCTCCCTTAAAAACACAGCAACCCCGGCATGAGGTATAAAATTATGCTCTATTTTTTGCACCGGGGCCCGGCATTACCCAATGCGAAACGCAGCGACCGAAGCCACTACTTAAAGCCGGTGTTAAATACCGGGGGTGGTAACGATCCGGTCGAGTCTGCCCATGCCTGTTGTCATTGCTGGCAACGTGACTCTACCACACGTACTTTAGTCACCTCGTACGACACAATCAGTACCAGGGTGATCCTATTCTAAGCCGGAACGATCACGCGGCGATTGTGGAAAAATGAATTATTTAATGTTGAAGAAATTAATTATTTAATATTTTCAAATTTAATATTTCATTTTTTTTTTTTTTTTACTCTGGTAACAAGCCAAAGCGCGGTGAGGCGTTGAGTTCCGCTACTTAACAGACAATGCCTTAAATTCGGTGGAAAGTGCAGAACGAAACTTCTTAACACTAGGTTCCCACTGCCTACCCTACCTTGTGCGGGATACAGCGTGAAGCTAAAGAAGTAAAACATGTGGGTATGATTTTAACCTCATGCTGTAATCAGTTTCTTCGTCGAACTATATAAAGATTCTTAACTTTACAAATATTTTCAATTCAAAATTTTAATATACAAGGTATTATAATACATTGCAGCCGCAAAAATGTTATGATTATTGTCGCAATAACAGCGACATTTATACATATACCTATAAATAAATAGTATAGGATTATTATATAAATACATAAACTATAAACAAAGAAAATTTACTTTTAATGAGTTTTAAATTGAGTCCTAATATTTAAAAATAAAAATATATTATTATAAGCGTAAAGCCACAAAAGAAGTAAAAGCGTCACCATAACATTATTACCCGTCTAATGCGGGATGTTTGTTGGTTAACGACCCTTGACTCCGTACTCTCTTCTAGATTTAATTAAAACGTACGCTTTTAGGTACGGAGATCCAACTTTCTTACTTTTTGTCGCTTATTATTCATTGAAATATTATTTTTTTAGCTTCACGCTATATCCCGCACTTGGTAGGGTAGGCAGAAGGAAATTTAGAATCTAGTGTTAAGACACTGTTCCGTTGCCCAATTTCCGCCGAACTTGTGGCATTCCGTGTTGAGTGGCGGAATTCAACGACGCTCTTGGCCTTTGTTACCAGAGCGAAAAAATTAAAATATCAAATAATTCATTTGAAAATAATAAATCTTTCATTTCAAAATATTCAATATTTTATTTTAAAATATTAAAAGTTTTATTTGAAAGTTTTTATTGCTTAGAGTGGGGATCGAACCCACAATTTGCCACTGTTACAGTCATACGCTCGTGTCCTTGCATATTTTTTATTATACAATTATTAAAATATAAATTGCGCATAACAATTAGGAAGGTAACACGCACGACACAACGAATAGTAACTGATTGGTCTGTTTCCAAACACGCTATATAGACATCTAGCTAATACTGCGGTCAATGAACTATAAAAATAAATACTCAGCAAAAGACCTAATCACCTAATCCTCAAACACATATTAAACACTGCCATGTAAAAAAATGCCAATTGTTAAATAAGATGTACAGTATTTTTTTTTGGGTTCCTATATAAGTTTAGGTTGGCACAAGAGGTTTATAATTACTTATATGTAATGTTTTACAGGTATTAAATTCATAATATTTTACAAGATTTTATTTATCAGTATGTATGTACGTACCGTAGACTTAGAATTATTTTAATTTATTTATGAGAATTAATAACTAAAATAAATTTAAACGATAAATTGTATAATTTAGGTCAAACTAAGTTTCTTTGACGAGAATATTATAATTCACTTCTAAGGTAAGTGTTGCGGCTTCATTGAAACGGGCTAAGGGGTCAGTTAACTGACAAGTCATGCAATATAATCAGATAGCTTTTATGTTATTTAGCCATCGTTCATACGTTGTATTCTGAAGTGCATAGTATAAAAAGTAGAACCAATGTTTAAAATGTAACATTTTTTAATATATGACATTTTTCATTTAAATTTGAATAAACTTAGCGTGTCTTAAGATGTATATTTTTATTTATAAAAAAATTATAAGACTAAAGCGGGTCTGTCCGTGTCCATTTCCATGATAAGAAGCTCGGAGTAGTGCTTGGGTTTTGCGACCCAAGTCAATGTAAAATGGGCCCCTTTATAGCCGCTTGAGATGGAGTTGTAACGTACAACTAGCTAGCGCCGCCTTGGAAGTATATTTGTCAACACTCGTTTGAAATTATTTAATGATCATTGAGGATAAATTTATCAATTGATGAACATTCTAAAAGACACACCTTCTCCTATCTTGTAGAATTTAACTCCAATCCTATTCATAGTCAGTTCATCAGTTTGATGTTCTTACCTACTTTTCTATGGCACATAAATAATCCGAAAGAGTGATCTTTGTTAAAAGTAAAGTCTACCAGTTTTACACCGTTAAGGTTTCTAGAATAAAAGAAATATAATAACAAAAATATCCTCAGCTCAGACACTTTGAACTGTTTCTCATACGTGTCTTTTATGATAATAAAAGTTCAATAAGTAGCTGATGTTAAAATGATGAATGATTGAATAAGGCCTTTGAGTAGATTTTTTAAACTAGTCTTCTTTTACAAACTCTATTGCTATATGCTATATATTATAGCTACCGAAAATGAACTGCTTCAAGTATTTTATCATTATAAATATTATAAAATGGCGATGCAAATATTCAGTAGGTACTAATTAGGTTCGTTTCAGATCATAACGTTATAATTTTTGTTACTAATCTCCTTTTTTCTTATTTTATATGAAATTATAAAAACAAAATCACTATTCCTACATGCAAAGAAGTCACTACTCAATGAGTTACGGTTCCGGCGTGACCAAGATGGCGGCATTTCTCACTCAATCGGTTCGTTATATTATCAGGGAAAGTTGCAATTGCCTGCGACTTGCTGTCCCTTACGATGGCGATTTTGACGGCTGTCGTAAAATTGAAAGCACATCGTAAAAGCTTAGGAACTGATGTTTGTAATATTATGGAGTAAAAACATGAAACACGTTTTGTTGATATCTTTTTATAAAAGTCAAATAAACATAATTTCAAAACGATAAACATTATATTTATCCTTTTTTATCGTTTAAAAACTACAAATGATTTGTCAGCTTGCCTATTGTAAAACAAAATAAAAGTTTTCATTTCAATATACTAGTACTAAATGACATTTACGAATAAATTTGTTAGAAAAGTTCTGCGTTTAAAAAAGTTCCGTAATAATTATACCGCAAATAAATACTGAAAAGATTTGTGCATTGGGTTGTGGAGTTGAACAAAGGGGTAGGGAGCACCGGGCGGGGACCCAGGCACACGCAGACAATGCGCTCTACGCGGTCAAGTTCGGTAATTCAAAGGCAGCGAGCCGCGACTGTATAATGCGACCGGTGTTTGACCTACCCGACTCGTCGAATTGGACCTCGGATAGCGATCTATTAAAGCAATTTAAAATATTAACAGATAAGAAGTTAAAATCACAATTTACACCATTTTCTTTTTTTTTTTACTTTTTTATAAAAATTTATTAGGATATTTTATAATTTTGTATTTTTTATAAAATATGTTTTTTTACTGGTATATTTTAAAGTATTAAGCTAGGCCTATCACTAATATTATCACTAACAAGATAAAGAGATTTCAATAACGATGTAATCTTAATAGTAGCAATGGTATACATTTTCTGTCTATATATGTTGTTTAGTGATAGGGCTGAAAGGCAGAATTTAACACCCAAATTTATGAATAACACAAGAGAAACAATTAAACAGTCTGATAATTAGATGAGATTATAATTTGTTCTGTTCTGTTTCTTAGTATATGGCGTTGAAAAAAAGTGTGCCAGTTTTTTTTTGAACCGTTCTTCCCTTCGATATGGTGTTGTATATGATGTTTTGTGTTTCTTCGGAGATGTTTTGTAGTTTGTAGTTACTTTTTAATAGATTTCAGTATAGGTTGGTACGTTAAGATATACGTCTTTGTAGTTCTTATTATCGACTTTTTTTTACACTTAGTTATTATGAGAAAAACGAAACTTTAAGCTACACTACACTTGACACACACACCCACACACACACACAGTAAAAAATCATTTCCTGTACACTCTTACATAAACACATCAATCATACCTCATATGCACAATACTATACAACAATCACAGTAGTCTCCTGGTACAGGCAATGCCATGCTTAAAATAAGGTTCCAACCACTAAAACAATTTGTATCAAAGTTGTGAACGGAGTGTCTTAAAATTAGGTTTTCAAATACCCTTCTGCCTAACCGGTCATGTGCATGATACAGCGTGAAGAGAAATCTGAATGTTTTATTATTTAATTTACAATAGAATTTTAGCCATGTGATTCCGGCTTAGAATAGGATCATCCTGGTACTGATGGTGTCGTAAGAGGCCACTAAAGTACGTGTGGGAGAGTCACATTGTCAGCAATAGCAACACGCATGGGCAGACTCGACCTGATCATTACCACCCCGGCATTTAAAACTGGCGTTAAGTAGTGGCTTCGGCTACAGCGTTTCTCATTAGGTAATGCCAGGCCCCGCTGCCCATCCACCTTATAGACCGACAACGCTCCTGTAGCTTTATCAGGTGACCCGTACTCTCGTTTGCCGTGTCTTGTCCATAAAATAAAATAATACTAAAAAAAACAGAATTAAATACAAATAACTGATGATGTTGTGCAGCAGGGCAGAATATTACATTCCTAGCTCTGTAGTACAAATCAGTTGCATGTCACAGCCTTGATTTGATATGTCATGTAAACTTACCTGTCTTCTTTGTACCTCCACATGTCAAGCGGGCCAGATGTAAACTCTAATTTTTTGCTCCGTTCATGTGGTCCTGAGCTAATACCGGTGCTTACGCGTCTATTTCGCTATTTCGGTATTTCGGTTTCACTCTTACTCAGTCTGCGTAGTTTCAGGCTAGTAGAAGAACGCTCTTATGCACCTAATATCAAAAATAGTATATAATAATATTACTATAATCTCCCTGCTCACAAAAGCCACCGTGAGCATCACTTGGGTCACCGACCATCAATTTCCGTCAATATGGCTTTCGTCAAAGATGCTGAACTGGGGATCTTCTGATTTAAATAACCCACCGCTGGACTGCGGTAATTGACAGCAAAACAGAAAGCCTGACAATTAGTTTGGACATGGCCAAAGGTCTTCGATAGAGGATGGCACGGGACGCTCCTTGCTAAATTTACATATTACGTGTTCCCCGAGAAATGAAGTGCATCGCCAGCTTTTTCACTGGGCGTAGCATCAAGGTCATTTTCGACGGTATCTGCTTCATTTACATTCCTGTAAGCACTTGCATGCCCCAAGGCTTCGCTTTGTCCGTGTTTCTTCTAAATATGACGTGTTAGAGAAATCGAAATTCGTGCCAAATAAACTTGTCTGCTGTAGAGGCGTCCCTCGGGAATATCTCCTTACAGTATGAAAGAAACCTGGTTCAATTAAATCCCCAAAAGTTGTTTGATCGTTTACCAACGTAGAGGCGTTTGAATCTTGTGCGAGGGACTTGACATTTTAGCTTTGCGTAGACACGTCTCCTCACTGTACATTCTCTAATGCGTTTACCATTGGAACTTTTCTGGAGAATTGTTATAGTTGGTTCCAGTCGTTGAATTTTCTAATCGCACAGCACAAACGACCTTCCTGCGGCAGTGTTTTCTAGTTGTTTTCTAGGGTACCTTAGAAAAGCGCGCCTATCATCACCTCAAAGACCGGCAATGCACCTGTAGTTCCTCTGGTGTTAGATTGAGCCATGGGCGGCGATGATTAATTAGTATACTATATGGCGTAAAGGTGAATGTACGCTAGTTTGCCTTGTCTTTTCCATAAAAAAAACTAAGCTTAAAACGAGAGCAATTCAAACATAGGATTTTAGTGAAAATGTATGGCTCTATCAGGGAATAGGTGAATTAGTTGTGGTAGTTGATAGTGATAGTTAAAAATTGAACGCTAATTCTATTGTATATTTATTCTTAAAGCCTTTGTTCGTATCGTTATACCAGTATCTATATTCTATTAAGGAAACTTTATAATTTTGATGGAGATACCCGCAACAGGATCTGGAGTTGACTCAAATGAAAGAAATGACTCAAATGAAGGGATTTTTTTAGTTATTCAGAATTTTTGGAAGCATATCTAAAGCAATAACGATGACATAGTATGTAAGTGTCATTATCACGTTGACAAAATATATAAAATTTTAAAACTACTTGGCGTCTTTACATTTATACAAAAATAAATCTAAACAAATAGATTGATCAGGACATTGTTGATCATTATGGCTATGTAAATATCACAATTCAAAATTGATTTAGCAGCAATGCCTTGCAAGATTAGACCATTAAGTCACTCTTTACTATAATTCGATTAACCTGTTTTAGAATCATACATATCTACATAAATATAAGCGCGATAACTTGAAGTATGCTGTAGTTGTATTAGCTTAGTGCTTATTATGCAAGTAGTACGCGTGAATTACAAAGTTTCTAATTATTGTCATTGTAACAGTCCTATTGGTCGGCTCTTACACAATATGACATTGACGAAGTATTTAAACAGAAGATACAGGTTTCGAGCCTTATGCGTATATTTAAAGTGGATAAAACATAAACTGTACCTCCAGGGACGTTTTGATGTAGAGAAATTTAAGTAAATTTTATTTACTATATTTTCAAAACATTACAGAATATTTCCAGTGAGAAGATTTAAAATATGTTACACTCTCCACCATAAAGTAATTTCGCTGCGAGATGGAACAAATTCTGAAATTCATAAAAATAAATAGGTTATGTGGGAAGGCGATGCTGGCCGCGCGTCGAAACGAATCTAGCTCGTTATTCCTGTTTAGACCATATCTAATTCACGACGTGTGACTGGAGCCAGATTTTCGCAATGTGCCCAGAAGGAAATGTGAAAAGTTCGTAAGTTATCCGATATCTGCCCGCACATCTGCTTAGCGAACGTGCCACCGAGAATATTGTATATGTGATGAGTTGACGACACTTAAAAGTCGAGTCTAGTCGCTTACTTCTTCTAACTTTATACATTGTTTCTGAGTTGCACAGATATAGCATAATCTAAATTGTACTCAAACAACAGGTTCTGACTATGAAATATTGTAATTCTCACAACTCTTAATTATTCCCATTAGACTATGTGGGTAAAGCTGCAGATAAAAGCCAATATTTCTAAACACTTTAAATAACTAATGTCCAGCTTATTTCTGCGGTTGTAATTATACAACAATTTTCATGAACATAAACCAAAGGATTACGTAATAATAAACAGACAATCATTTATATAAATGTCACTTCAAATGATTTAATAGTACTTACTACGCTTGCAAATACAATTGTATATTCCGGTAACATATAAATGAAAGTAATGTATAAAATAAATAAAAATAAAATAAAATAAAAATAAAATAGCCTTTATTGCTGTTTCTTATCAATAACACATTATTAACATTCTTAACATGCCTACTTTCTGAAAATATAACTATTTTTTCTAACTAACTTGCTTATTAATTATCGGCAACTAAATGTTTCTGTGAAACAGCTTGTCTGTCGACAAAGCCCTCCTCTAAAGATTTCCACTACCACCACGCATCCTTATCTTTAGCTAAACGGGACCATGTGAAATGTCAAGAGTAATGTATAAAGAAAAATAAATCGACTATAGTCTCCAGGGATATTTGTGCGCTCGTAAACAATCTGAGTAGTACGAAAAGTAAAAGATCAATCTCATAACACACTAGCACATTAAGCGGGATTATGATACCTATAGCTGTGTCTTACCCGGTTCCTGCCCGTGTTCCTAAACTCCAATCCGTCCACCCACAGAACATTTTGCAATTGAGTAGATTATTCGCTTGCGTTAGTTTCCTTTTTAAGGACAAAGAACTTGTCTATCATTTTATTGATATTAAGTACCCTAAGTTTCATTCAAACATGTCATACATATTTGAATTAAACGTAGTACGTGGTTATCAGTGTTCTATTAAGGCATATATATTTTATCACATACACACCAAAACTCTTTATTAGTTTTGTTTGAGGATTGAACACACGACCTGTCGCGTTTACAGTAGCACACATGTACCCCTCTGCCATCATCGATCTTGTTAACCAAATGTATTATGTAATTAAAAACTAAGTAAAATAATCCAGGTATATAATCAAACTTAGTACATGTATAATTTCTATAACATACAAAACTAGATAAAATAAAAAGATATTTTATACTACTGGTTTTCAATAATGAACATTATAAAGTAAAGTAAAAAAATAAATTTGATCTTGGATTGAAAGTCGCTGACTGCACTGATCGTGACGAACGCCGATTACTCAATAAACGACCCCACGACTATGGAGATTTAGCTAACTGTTTCCTCACGAAAGACAAATTTCTATAATAATAATTGCTCTGATAGGACATTTACTTGAAATATTAAGTTTTAAACATTTTTATTGAAGGTTTTAAGATTTCTAATGTGAAAAATCATTTTTTAAAGTTGGTTTTTAATACATTTGATTATTAGATTATATTTTTATAATCCATAAATTATTAATAGTTTTTTACTGAAAAATATTTATTCGTTTGCGGTCTACAAATACGTTTCATACATTCAATGAACGATAAAGTTTAAATAATAAATCAACTGAATGTCGAAACATAAATAAGTTATAATATTCAACTTATATATTTTATATTGTGATTAATGGGAGGAAGCCTAGTATTAAGACACTTCGCTCTCCACTTTCCATCGAATTCTGCAGGTAATACATGTTAAGTAGGGAAGAAATAAAAATATTAAATATTTAATTTCCTCGAGATCGAACCTATAACCAAGTTTTACAGTTATACCAAGTCATGTCTGCCCCTACGCCACGACTGACTTCTATGATATAATGTATTGTTTTATATTTTATATGTTTTATAGTTTCGATGACGATTTCTATTTTAAATTTAATTACATGTATATAATATGGAAACAATATTATTTACAGCTATCTAGATCTCGATAACATACGTATTAGGGAATAGCTTTCGATGGTCTAGGGAATCTGCAGTTGAAAGCTCAAGTACTTTATGGCCGTGGTCAAAGCAGCATGATTTCTTTTTACTAACGACTCGGGATGTGTTCCCGACGTTCAGGTCAATTGAATTATTTTCTACTGCTCCAAGAGGAGCTATTCAAAGAATATATGTACCTGTAAATCCCAGATATTTTTTTAAAATTGCGGCATCGAATAATGTTTACTGTAAAGACTTAAATTTTAACTTTGCAAATGCTCCTGTTTACTCTTTAGATAAATAGCTCGTGTAGCGAACACAATTATTTTTGCAATACCACCCGCGGTCTTCACTTTTTCTAATTCTGTGTTTATTGTAGGGATAGTGCGAATATAATCGTAAAGTGCCCTATAAAACTGTTCTTGAGTACATTCTTAAACGACTCACTTTATTAGTTTCACTCAATCATCATATCATGCTTTTTATTTCCATTTAGTACATATATAAAAAGCTCAGCCAAAAATAACTTTTAAATCGCATGAGTGTACTGAAAAATATGTAGACAAATAGGAAAAGTGACTTTAATTGTTGCAGGAAAGGAAGTTTAGGGTGCTAGACCGACTATATTCCATACGCAATGACTCGGTAATTCGCTACCCCCAACTGACGCTCTGCGACTGATCATTCGTGCGCAATGCGCTCGCCACGTGATTACAAACACTCAATGAAAATAAACAGAATCTTATTTACATCACAATTTCATTCAGCGTTGATAACGCACCAAATATATCATGAAATTACATTCTTTGACAGTTATCTATTGGTTTCATAAAAAGTTGAAATTACTTAACAAGGAATTTAGTAAATCAGTTCAAGGTTTATCATCATGCTATATCTAAAAGATACGTCATTTATATTGTTAATATTGGTAAATGATGTTAAAGAGGACGATAAAGGATTTGCACCGCATGCAAATGACAGTGTATCGATTTGCGGTGCAGTTCGCAATCAGTCGCATTGACACAGGCGCCGCCGCGCACCGCGTCGCCTCCACTGTCGCGACTACATTTTTCATCCCCCTGACATCCGCTCTGTTAGCGTCAGCGCACCCGTAATCTATGCAGACGTAACTCATGCAACGGATAGGACTAGTGGTTCACGCTTGATGATGTCGATTCTGTCATCTTAAGAAGTAATGGATTTAGTTGCTGTCTTCCGCAATGAAAACTGTTTGGAATTTTAAAAAGCGTTTTATCATCATAAGTAATGTGATTTGATTATAATTTTTATAATAATTAATATTTATTTTTTATAACTCTTTTTTAAGCTTGATACAAGAGCTTACAAATCTTTTATCTATTTTTTTAACTTGATACAAGAGCTTTAATAGATAATGTATAGATTACTATTGAAGTATAGTAGTCTTAAACGTTTTGTTAGAAAATATATAAATAAATCTATTAAACATAATATATGGTTCCTAAATTATTCAATCGTAATAAACACGTTAACGTCATTCAATCGTTTTATTCCTGCTTATAATTAAAATGTTTGTAAGATATAATAAACATATTCGAATTTTGGGCCAACCCTTTTATATCTAATTGAATTACCTAATGGTGATAATAACTTCGGTGTACCATGAGTTTTATAGTCCTCATAATAATTGTTGTTTAATTTCGTTATGAACTTAGCGATACTCACATAGGTCTGGTTTTGTGTCTCACATTGTGAATTACAATGCTATTAGAGCTCTCTGTGATTAATCACTTATTCCACTCTAACATTGTACTAAGTTCACTGAAATAAGGACAGTCACGTTAAAGGGGATGTTAGAGGGGTGGGCTTGATGGAAAAGGCGAATAATGGCTTGTGATAGTTTTAATAGCACTCGGTACTTACGGGTGATGTTTTACAATTAAATTATCTATATTGTTTGACTTCATAGTATCCCCAAAACTTTAAATAAATAATGTTTTTTTTTTTGTTTTACACTAAAGCTGTAGACGAAATAGTTGAGGTTTGGATTCATTCACATAAAATTGATAATATTTAAATTTAATTCTATTCTTTGATTTAATAATACTCAAAAAATGGTTTCATAAAAAGTCGATTGTATTTTTTAAGCTTCACACTGTATCCCGCACAAGACAGGGCATGCAAAGGGAACTTGGGATTCTAGTATTAGGACACTCCATTCCCACTTTCCGCCGAATTTGAGGCATAGCGTGTTGAGTGGCGAAATCCAACACTGCCTTGTTACCAAAATGAAGAAATAAAACATAATAATAATAAACAATATTAAATTTAAGAACATGTAATATTTCATATCTTGGAGTGGGGTGGGCGAACTCACAACTTGTCGTTTACGGTCACACGCTTGTGCCTCTGCGCTACGATAGGCCTCAAAGGCGATTGATTATATTATGATATAATTTAATGCATACATTATCTTATTATCTCATCATTATAAGATATACTATCATTATAAACGCCTATACACAAATTACACAGCATCAGTAGCTCCCAATAGATATCATATCCACCAAGTTTACACGGCTTAACCAAACAATTGCCTTTCTATATCATTACTGGTAACGGGCTTATTACGCAGAGAAATTTAACAAGACCAGCTCAGCGAATGTAATGGACTTGATGGAGATAATTTGCTCCATTTACGACATCTTTTAAAGATAATAAATCCTCCAGAACGTACTATACGTTTTACGGGTTTGATTAAGCAACTTTATCTGAAATCTATTTAAGTAACATTCAGACAATTTGAGACTGAATGAGGGAACGGTACACTTCTTTGGAGGTTTCCATGTTAATTGAAACCATAAGTTAATGGTTCAAATTAGCATTTGTAACCTTTTTTCACGTTAAGTAAATAATTTTCAAATTAGGCGGAAAGTAAGGAACAGAAGTGTAACGGAGTGTCTTAACACTAGGTTCTCAAGTTTCTCAAGTTTCTCTGCCTACCCTGCCGTGTGCAGGATACCCCGTGAAGATAAGTGAGTGAGTAAATAATTTTACCAATAACAATTATTCAATTCTTATTTATTTATAAAATGTATCAAAAATTCTGCCTACTTATTATAACTTATTTAAGTTGTTGACATATTTGTTAACAACTTAAATAATTTGTAACAAGCGTATAAGAATTTCGACTTAGCCCAATGAGGACGTACGGCTCAATGGACAGCACGCTTAGACGGTTTCCTAAAGGAATGGTTTCAAATCCCACTACGTTCAAATTTCCTTATTGTGCACAGAACAAGACTAAAAACTAATAAATTATTCAATTCTAGTTATATTATAGTTCAGGTTTCTCGTTTATTTTATGTATTTTTAAAACTTTGGTAGCGATGATTATAGAGAGCAGTCTCTGTTTCAGAAATGAAACATTACAATTGCAAACAAAGTTGTAATTAAATTATGAAGCTCTATATTATTATAATGTAGACAAAATAGTTTTAAAACGAATGTCTGAAGCGTAACACTTGTATATGTAATTGCACAGCTTTGCAAGAGCTGCGTGTTCTTTAAACGAAATTGGAGCCAACAAGTCGAACATTTTACCATATCGTAAAAAATATAGTAGATCGCGTCAAATGCGGGGTCGTTAACTTTTTAACAAGCTGACTTAAAGGGAATTGTGGGATGTATACACCAATAAAGTTTTATAATATAACCTGCTACAAGAGCCAGTTATATAATGTAAAAGTACTGTATTTCCGTTTTTAATATGTAATGCGATCAAGTTTTAACCTGGGTAATATCTTAAGACTTTCAATAATAGAGAAGAAGGTATAATATACCTACATATATACTTACATTATATATAATATACCTACATTATAAAAAAAAATAAGAAATAATTACTTTTAGGTTAGCTTTATTGCACCAGTGAGAGATTTATGAGAAGAAACTAACAGTAAATTTTGTTAATAAGTCAAATATAGCACTTCCGTGATGTGTATAACTTATTCTCAATGTATTTGTTGGACACTGTTAGTTTATTCTCCACTTACCATTTCAATGTGAAATGTCTCGCTACATAACGAGGTACAATCGTAATCAACTGTTACACAAGTAATGTCGAGTTACACAAATAGAGGCGGGACTCCGTGTAAATTAATAATTTCCGTAGGATCTAACGGCTTTTACCTATATTAATATTAATTTATGTATATATATAATTATATATATTATTTGGTGATATGAGATAATTTAAAGTATATTTTTTAAATATGTATTTATGTCATTTATAAAGGTCACATTATATTTTAAAAGCTTTCGTTAAAATAAACTTCTTTATATTCTCAAATTTAACGAGATTTTTATTCAGTAGAATCATATAATATTTAAACAATTGTTTAAGTACTCTCACTGTGTACCTAACTAAAACTTGTAATTTGTAAAGTGTAACAGGCCGTGTTAATTATCATGGGCCCTTGTAATGCTTGTAATTTGTTAACCCACCCTTAACAAAGTAGCTTTGGCAATGTAAAATACTAATTAACGAATAATAACACTAATGGAGAAACGATGGTCATATTTCCATTATCTTTAGATAATTTAATTGAACATTTTATATAAGAGTTAAGCGTTGCTTTTATACTACACGTTTAATGGACAATTCTTACTTATTTAGAATACGTATATATATTTTTGTGCCTACAGAGATGACAACATAAATAAGTTGTAAAAACGTAAGTAAGAATTTTGACGTAGCTTGATGAGAACGTACTCGTATTATAATTACTGAATTTTTGTGTTTTGGTTCGTTTCTCCTTTCGTTCATTTATCTATTTTGATACACAGTCTTTGTTACATTATAGATACAAAATTTAAACAAAAAGAACATTAAATGCACATTATTTTAAGATGCCACAACATCACTTAGTCTCTTAAAATGGGTAGTCATACCAATACTAATCTAACTTACTCAATAAATCATTTTAACGTGACTTATATAAATACAGCTGTAATAATTACAGCTGTGTGTAAATATAAAAAAAATAATTATTATAAAAAAATCTCTTTACAATTTTCTTTATAATTCTAAGCAAATATCTTTGTATAAAGAGAACCAAACAACATATTACATTATTAATCTAAAAATATTTTTTATTTCTAATAATGATATATAACCTATACCTTTATTAAGAACTTAAGTTTTAGTCAAATCAATAAAATAGTTACAAACACATTATATTACAAACGCATTTTTTTACTTCAGCTTTATGCTATATAACGCACATGACAGGGTAGGTAGAGTCCTAACAACTAGGTTGCAAAGTGCCCTCTGCATAGCTTGGTATATCTGTCAAGACTTCCCATTAAGGCACTTCTGTTCCCGCTTCCAATTCACATTGGTGGCACTCAACGTATTTTGCTGTGTTACCGGAGCGAGGTAATGAAAATATGAAAAAATTGTTTTCCTTGATGGTGATCAAACCCACAATCTGTAGCATTTATAGTCGCACCCTTGTACTCATGCGTACACACAATAGAGCACCACAACAGGCTTCAACGATAACTTTTTTGTTGTAACCCGATTGAAATTAAATAAACACTAAATAATAAGAGAAGCCTGCCAAAAAAACTAAATGAATATATATATATATATATATATATATATATATATATATATATATATATATATATATATATATACTCTCAATTAAATTGCACATAGGAAACTGGTTCTTTCTAGTAAATACTTGACCCAGCTTCCAGAGTGCCTAAACACTTTAAATATAATTTACGTAATAATAGACTGAAAGCATAATTAGCATACCAAAACGAAACTTGACGCTTGTTAACCAACCAACAGCATTAGCATTAAGTATCCACTTAGTACTTAAGCTGTTGTAAAACAATTGTACAGACATTTCTTCTTATTTTTCCCGACTGCCAAGAAAGGGTTAAGTTTTTCACGCGCATCTTGTGTATGTATATATAAAATATTATTTATTTAACTCCTATTTTCAGAACAGCTAGACAGCTACAGTAGTGGAGTAATTTTAATTTTTTTTTAGCGTACCGTAGCGCATAATTTGTGTTTCTAATGTATATAGATTTTTTTGTATTAATAAATGTTTTTTTATGAATAACTGGTGTTTATTTATGAGTAACAAATCCAACTATTACATCAGGTTTGATAAGCCCCACATACTCGCTAGGGAGAATAGATATATCCCTAGAATGATCCGCGAGGCTATTGAAATACAAAAACATCCTAATTTCAATAGAGAAGATGGTTGGAAATTTTCCACCACCTGGGATCCACTCTCAAAAAATTTAAAGTCCCCAGCACACCACACTAGAGGACCGGATACAGTTAGCTCATTCTGCAAGAATCCAGGACAATACGCGAGGCAATTAAGGAATCGTTGGCGGTAGTTTGATATAATAATTATATCAGCTGACAGACAAATGCCACCTCAGTCTACCCGTGACCACGGACTACTGTAAAGTGTTCGAAACGTCGGGTTTCCAAAAAACATGTTTAAGAAACGATATACGCGATTAATTCGGTTAAAAGTGTTTCATTTAAAATCCATGAATTGTCTTATAAGAATATTGAATATGCTATGATTTTAATATAAAGTACTAATGATACCAAACCGTTAATAAAAAATAATAGAAAAATAGCAAGAATTTTTCATGTTAAATATTAATTACCTATATTATTAACAACTCATATTTTATTTCATGCTCCGAACCTCAATCTCGGGTGCACAAACGAAGTACAAAGCCAGTTTTTCTAGCAAAGTGGAATGCAGTCTAATGCACCTGTCGAATAGTGAACAAGACTAGAACTTACTAGTCTAGTTGCTATAACTACTCATAGTATATATATTATGCTTATAACTAAAAAATATACTACTTTTTTATGGTAAGTATATATAATAATAGTATACAGTGACCGCTCTGCTCTTCGAAAATAAGTAATAACCAACTTAAACCACGACAAAAAGAAAACACGCAGAAACATTATAAAAACTTTAATAATAAATACAAACAAAGTCAACACAAAGGCATTTTGGTTTCTAATTTCCGTCATATATGAAATACTTTAGACGCATATAAAACGAATATCGCAAAAAGTTCGAGAACTTTGAAAGAACGCACGACATGGTAGGCACACGCTTCCTGAATAAAAATTATTTATAATTCACCTACTTCCTTTTTTATATTCATTGAACAACCAATAGGTACTCTATCTTTATAGACACAAAATCGTAGTTCTATTTATTTTCAGCTTCACGCTGTATCCTGCACATGACATGGTAGGTAGAGGAAACTTGGGAGCCAAGGTATAAGACACTCCGTTTCATTCCCCACCTTCCAACGAATGTGAGGCGCTTTTCCTTGTTATTAGAGCGAAGAAATGAAAATATGAAATATTTCACTTCCAATAGTGTGGATCGAACCCAACCTGTCGACGTTTACAGGCCTCAATTCAAAAACGATTACCAAGATATTCATATTTAATGATATTACAAAATAAAATCTTTAATATAAGTCTTTTAAATTTTGAATATGGCATGAGTATAATATACGTAATATGATCGTAAGCAGAACATGTGATACAAGCGTATAATAAAACATTTTATAGTCTTCCACAGCACTTTATTTATAAATTATCAAAAAGAAAAAAACGTCTTCGAAATGGCAACTCATAGTACAGGATACAGATATTTAAACTACAATTGATAAACGAGTGTTAAATAACTATTGAAACATAAAAATAAAATGAAATTAACCCTGAAAAGGAATTTATTCAGATTGGATCAAAATTCCTAATTAAATAATATTCCTTTAAAAAAGAATATAAAAATATTGGCAATCAAGAATTCCAAAGTTGTATTTAACTTTTATAAATAAAAAAAATGGTGCCAGCCGGTCCCGTCCACCGAAGCTTCAGTACTAATTTCAGTATTATATGTCAAAGTATAAGCAATCTCAATTGACAAATTTAAAATTGCAGACACCTGCTGTCATTATAAATGAAATAAAGTAAAATTGTAAGTTTGTAGTAGCTATTAATACCTTTTTTTGAACTGTAAGTTCTTAGTAGGTATAGCCAACTAGAAATAATCTACAGGTTGATTACGCGGAGAACATAAATTTTGACATGAATCACAAATGTAAGAGAGTAATTGTTTTTTTTTATGGAAAAACGACGCATAAACGCTTGCAACTTTTGATTACGTTGCCTTAGAAGCTAGATTTATTCTGTGCTCCAAAGAACCGTAGACCAAAATATTTGATATTCATTTCAATTTGATCACCTCCACGGACAGGCAAACAGCATATGAATAATTAAATATTTTTAATTATGCCTGGTGTACGAAATTTACTACAATTATTTCAGGAGCTTACTTTTTACCATCATATCCAAAACTAATAGAACATTTTATTCGTTTTTATCTCATTGAATTTTATGATAGTCATTATACGAAATGGATTTCTTTCGTCCACTTGCAAAAATAAATCGACTCCCGCATACATTTGTTTGGTAGAGCTAATCTGAAGTGTTCTAGTTACAGTAAACTAAAATTCCGTGTTAGAGCACTGCTTAAAATGTAGTGCCTCTTGCGTAAATTCAATTGAACTGTTTCGATTATATGACTTAAGATTGGATATTTAGAGGTAGATATATCAAGATAAAATTACCATTAAAAACTTATTTTTGCAATTCATATAGCACAGAATAAGTCCATGAATATTATATAGACTAACAAACTTAATTTTGTTTTTTTTTATATACTCCAGCAGAGTCTGGTTCTATCTTGACCGATTTATATTTATTTGTTAATATTAAGAAAAAAATCCGTTTTACTTACTAACAACAGGTTGTTGGTTTGATCCCCACTCGAGGAAAAGAAAAGAAAAATCTAATATCTTCATTTCTTTGCTCGAGTAAGCGGGCAAAAAGCAAATAGACTTTGACTCCCGCCACTCAACGCCTCAAATTCAGCGGAAAACTCAACGCAATCTCTTAACATTAGGTTCCCAAGTTTCCTCTGCCTACCCTGCCCTGTACGCGTAACGTAAAGCTAGATAAATCTATAAAATCTACAAGGTGTTGTTAAAACATTTATAAATTTATATATTTACACCGTTATTAGAATATACCAAACCGTATCAATGATTTATGTGCCAGACCGTGTCTGCGTAGACAGCGTCAGCTTGCTGCATTTGCAGTAATTAAATTTATTAGTCAATTTTAATTGTTATTAAGAATAATGTAATTAAACTAACAAAAAGTCAAGTAAGTACAGTAACAAAGGTCAGCTTACATTATTTTAACACTTTTTTGGGAAAATTATATTTCACTAGTAGTTTCATTTCAACTGTCTTTTGCATATGTGATTTCAAATGCCTATCATGCGCAGTTTCAATGTATATCCTGACAGAAGTATTTGTATTTAACATGTAGCATCAAACATCAGATCTTTATAAAATTTTAATGAAATAAGTTTCGTTCGAATCGCTATAACTAAGGAACTAAAAAATAGATATATAATATTGACGTGAAAAAAAATATGCGGATTTTTAATAAATCTCTTTAATCCTTCAACATTAGTCAACTTTGATAATATTGGTTGCTTAAAAGCATTATATATATATATATATATATATATATATATATATATATATATATATATATATATATATATATATATATATATATATATATATATATATATATATATATACATATATATATATATATATATATATATATATATACATAGATATATATATATATATATATATATATATATATATATATATATATATATATATATATATATATATATATATATATATATATATATACATATATATATATATACACCTTGTAGATTTTATAACAATACTTTAAAACAATACTTTCCAAAATCAAGCAAAATAAATATTTCAAGTATATGAAAACAAATTTATTTAAATATGCTGCTGCCCTCTAGGTATACATTAGAAAATCAAAAGCCCTCTATAATACTTATAATATAATGAAACTAGTTCAATCTGCGCTCTTACACGACATTATTCGTTTTGTTCATGGTTTCATAGATGTCGCTAAAAAAAAATAATACAATTGTTGAACGTTTAGTCTCAACAACTAGCTAATATTTCGAAATAATCTTTTTGTCTTTAGTAGTCTATATATCAAGGTAAGGTATAGGCAAATATTACATCACACCATGATTAATAATAGTTGTAGTAATAAAAAATGTTGCAATAACATAAGAGCTTAAGAGCTTCCCTGCGTTACTTGGGTGATTTAGTTATGGATAAGAAATTATATAATATGTACCTTTTCTAAAAGTTTTAAGCAAAAGTTCGAGACAGCTTATGTCTATCTTTTAGAATAACTTAATAGGTGATTTGAACGGATGGGTCGAAACTGCGCGTAGCGGTTACGAAGGAGTGCTAGGGAAGTATGGTGATAAGAGAATGAACGAGGCTGGAAAGCTTATATTGGAAATTTGCAAGGAAAAGAATTTGTATGTGGCAAACACGATGTTTGACCACAAACAAATTCACATGTATACGTGGTAGCGAACGGAAGAGAAAAGTATGATTGATTTATGCCTAGTGGATTAGCGTATTCGTAGCCAAGTTATGGACACGCGAGTGTTTAAGGGTGCTTAATTGGGAACTGACTATTATCTAGTCGTAGCTAGAATAAGGGGTCTGTTCGCAGGTTGGCGCAGCCGCACTGGTTGTCCAAGCTTGGCCCCGAATCATCGTATAAGAAGCTGGAAGCTTCAAGATCCACCGGTCAGAGAGGAATATCAAGAAAGAGTTTCCAAAAAGTTAGACAGCTGCGAATCTGGAAGTAAAAATATCGAAGTATGCTGGCAGAACCTAAGGAATTGTATGACGGAAGTAGCGGCAGAGGTATGTGGTAAAGGGAAAAGAGGCTTTAACAAAAAGCGAGACGAATGGTGGGATGATGAAGTGAAAGATACAGTAGGAAAAGCAGTAAAAAGTAGTAAAAAGAGGAAAGCATGGCAGGATTATAAAACCTCGGGTAAGGATAAAAGCATGAGAGAGATAAGAAAAAAAGAGTATAAGCTGCAAAAATACCAAACGACAGTACTGATAAAGATGAAGCGTGAAAATTCCGAGAAAGAAAGAGATGAAAACGGGTGCTTTCGAAAGACGGTGAACTTTTAACAGAACAACCACAGGCAGTGATGGGCGGAATTTTACAAGAAGATGTATGATTGTGATGACACGTCTGCCTCAAGTACCAGCGAAACGCTGAGTCTTGATGTAGTGGATGTCGAAATCAGTATAAAAGAAGTTGTGAGTGCCATACGAAGTTTGAAATATGGTTAGGAAGCGGGAGCAGATGAAGTTACTGCCGAGATGATCAAATATGGTGGGCCACGCGTCTTGAACCTGTTCTGGTATTTGTGCAATTTATGCTGGAAATAATGGAAGGTCCCAGACGATTGGCGAGGTGCAGTCATCGTGCTTTTGTATAAAGGCAAAGGTTCACAGATAGATTGCGCAAGCTATAGGGCTATCAGTTTGATTAGCTTAGGTAGTAAAGATAGTAGACCCTTGCTGCAGACTGTAAATTTTCTTTACTGAGATCACTCAGCCTGCGTGCAAGTAGGAGCTGGCATGTCGCCTTGGTTTGACATCCAATCGGGTGTTAAACAAGGTTGCGCCATGTCAGCTTGGTTGTTCAATTTGTATTTGGACAGCTGTCTTCATGGAGTGAGACAAATGAAATGGGAGTGAAAGTAGGTACCTCGAATATAAATTGCCTGCTGTACGCAGATGATGCAGTGCTTATTGCATCATCAGAAAGCGAGTAGCAGGCATTGGTTACCACTCTGAAAGAAGGATGCGCGAATATTGGTCTAAGCCTGAATGCGAATAAGACGAAGGTTCTGGTATTTGAAAGAAATGAAGAAAGAACAGTTTGCAAGGTCAGTGTAAATAATAAGATATTAGAACAAGTGAATGAGGTAGTATATCTGGGAAGTATGTTTAGCAGAGACGGAAGATACGAAAAGGATGTGGAAAGGCGTATTGCTGCCAGTAACAGAGTTAAAGGTGCCTTAGCTGCATTGTTGAGACGGCGAAACGTCAGCATAGCTGCGCGTTTGGCCGTGCACAATGCAGTGTTGGTATCGACACTGTTGAAGTGAAAAAAGAATGGTAAAAAGATTTATGAAGGAAATGTGAGTGGTAAGAGAGGGACGGCGAGACCTCGGTTGACGAAAATACAGTATCGACGATACTGGAGGAAGGTCATGTAAAAAGCATAAGGACCCCCCCCGAGGGCATGTATGAAGAGGTTGATGAAAGTGGACGAGGCGAAAGAGGTATGCCGAGACCGTAGCGTTTGGCGCTTCGTTCTCTCTGCCTACCCCGCTAGGGATAAAGCGTGAAGTTAAGTAAGTAAGTAAGTTTAGAATGACCCAGAATAACCACTTTGATATTGTATATGTACCACAAGGAATGAGATATTACAAAAATATAAGGACTACTTTCGAAAAAGTTTTAAGTAATACAACATTATTATTATTGTTATTTTTTTATTTTCTTTATCTCCCAATTATGGCGTTCTAAATGGTTTACATACGGGCCTTAGCCAAGTAAGTAACCTAGAGTGAAGATGATGACGAAAGAAATTTACGGGTGTAGACGGCAAGTATTTAATAAGACTGCTTTTTGGAGAAGAATGAGAGTGGATTTGGGCATTTCAAGAAGTTCAAGATTAGTATTAAGGGTTTTCGGAATGACACCGGTAGTAGAAATGACTATTGGGATAATTTTAATTGTGTTCATTTGCCCTTGTTTTTTAATCTCAGTTGCCAGGTCTATGTATTTGGATGTTTTTTCGGTATATGTTGAGAGAAAATTGTGTGTATTACATCCTGCGATATCTATGAGGAGCGCTATCTTTTTCTTTTTGTCTAATACTGTTATGTCCGGCCTATTGTAGTGTACGGTTTTATCCGTCATTATAGTCCTATCCCAATAAATTTTAAATAAATTATTTTCTAAAATTGTACTTGGACTGTATTTGTAATAAGCTATTTTTTCTGTGATAAAAGCATGTTTGTAAGCTAGATTTTGATGTATTATTGCAGCTACTTGGTCGTGCCTATATTTGTAATCGGTTTGAACAATAGATTTACATGCACCGGTAATATGTTGGATCGTTTCAGATTGACTATTACAACGTCTACATAAATCTGTCGGTAGATTGGGTATCCGTATGATATGTTTTTGGTAGTTGCGTGTGTCGATTATTTGGTCTTGAATAACGATCACAAAAGCTTCCGTTCCTGGGAAGAGCTCTCCCCGCCGCATTCGTTCGACGTTTCCTTGTCGACGTGGGCTAAGCTAAGATCGGCGAAGTGTCTCCCATGCAAAGATTCCTAGAAGAGAAGTCCTATTATTTAAATTAAGCGGGGTTAATTTCTGATCTATTTCAACTGAAAATTTATGAAGTTCTGAGTGTTCTGATTTGTAATAAAAATAATTTCAAAGTTTGGTTATTAGATTGCTGTGGAGATTAGGTATGTCAATCAGACCTCTTCCTCCATCAAGACGTGGTAGGGTTAAACGTTGGGTACATGATCTAGGATGGTGTTTCCTGTGAGCTATCATAGTTGTATTTATATTGCGCTGGATTTTTTTCAAATCTGATTGAGACCACTTGATTATTCCAAATGAATATGTTAAGACAGTTATTGCGTACGTGTTTATGGCTTTTATGCTATTGCGTGAGTTTAATTGCGTGAGTTTAATTTTTTGGTTAAGTCTAATTTGGTTTGTTTTTGTAGTATTTGTTTTGATTGGTGGAATCCTAAATATTTATATGTGCTGTGTGTTCATCCATGAGCTTTATTTCATCGCCATTGTTAAGTGTATATGTATTATTTTGCGCTCTCCCTTGTTCTATGGAGTATATTTTGCATTTATTTACACGGAACTGCATTTTGATATCTGTGTGATATCGGTATGGAGAATTTTTTGTGTGATATCGGCCAGTTTGAATAGATCTGATTTTTTTTTAGCGTAAATTTTTATATCATCCATATACATCAGATGGGAAATAATTTGGCATGAATTATTGTTTTTTAATGTAAATCCATTATTAGACCTATTAAGCAATTCAGACAAAGGGTTGAGGGCCAAACAGAACCATAATGGACTGTGTGCATCACTGTGAAAGATGCCTCTTTGTATTGATATCGGTTCAGTAGTAAATGATGTATTATTATAAGTTAATTTGAGTTTGGTTTTCCATTGTAGCATGACTATTCTTAAGAAAGTGACATTGGTAGGATGTATATTATGATGTCTTAAAACGTAGAGAAGCCAGCTGTGTGGGACCGAATCAAAAGCTTTTTGGTAATCTTTGTACATTGAGTGAATATTTCTGTTTTTAGTTTGTGCTTGTCTCATTACTATTGCATATATTGTTAGTTGTTCTTTGCAGCCTTGACTATTCTTTTTACACCCCTTTTGTTGTTCGGTGAGTATTTTTTCGTTTTTTAGCGTTATGACATTTCGTTCCACTTCTGATCCCCACTTTCTTATATTTTATATTATTTTCCGCCCCACAATTCGCTTTAAATTAACCACACTTTTTAAAAAATAACTAAAAATTAATATGAATCACTTGAATTTCCTTACCAAAATTGTGCTTTGGAATGTAGGCCCCTTTATAAACATGTGCTATTAAATAACGTATCTGCGCCCTTGATACACTTTACTGAGCTAAGATTGTCGAAACCACAACTTAAAATGTGTTATACAATATTTATTTAGCATAGAAAAAAATAAGTAAAATGACTAATGTATAATGACTTCAATAGAAATATTTCTTAAATTCTTGCATATTTATATACTTAGGAAGTGGGAGAAATAAATTTTGACACAGAAGAGTACAGACGGAGCTTAAAATCGCTCTTTGTATTGTTGACAGAGTGAAAAAATGACAGTAAATATTACCCCAAATGGAAATCGAATCGTAACCGTCACGTTTACTGGACGTATGCCGTTGCGTCTATGGGGCCTATAAGGGGCCCTGGCTGATTTAAATGTACTCGTATGTAGTTAAAAATTATAACGCCAATATATAAATACCGAGATTAAGTGTATTAACTTCTTCTCAGAGTCAAAATTTCAAATATCGGTAATTCATCTGATTGTCTTTATACGATACTATACAAATTTATAATAAAATATTATATCACATATTCTTCGTTTTTAATCAAGGCAATTGTAAATAACTATAATTTTACAAATAAGTAAGTTTACAGCTACAACACGTAAGAAGATGAATCATGTAACAAACCTTCGCCGCCCCTAACCAATGATCCCATTAAATTTCATATTTATCATTCATAATTTTATATGCAATGATAAAAAGACGTTCCTATATTTAGATGTATGTACCTAGTCATATTTCAATAATACCTAATGAATTGAATGACCAATCAAGAGCAGATTAATTAAATGTAGGACTTATAGTCGATATCGTTGTATCATCTCGAACAACTTTCTAGTACACCACAGAAAATTTCATGATAATATGAACGAACTTAAATCATTCGTAGATATGCGATATGGATAAACTGTCAAGTTAAATTCACATGACCGTAAGAATCCCTTCAAGCCACACGCATCGGCTTACCTGTGAATTGTGAAACCTAATATATCCATTGGCCCCAATAAAGTGTAGTGAAAATGTACATAAAATATACATAGTTACATTGAAAAATACCTTTTGAAAGCTTAATTTTTGGATATAAAATATTTAAAAATATGAGTGCTAAATATGGGGCAACTAATAATGACGATATAGTGGTCAACGGTAAACAGGCTAGCATCTATAAGGAAATCGACGTGAGGTAATGTACCATTATTATATTGCTGAAAACGAACTATTTGTGAAGTCCCCGTACAATACACAATTTAGCCAATTTATCACACACGATAGATAAGTACAGCACAAAAGGAGCATTGTTAAGATTATTAGGAAGTAACATCTTCCTGTACTTAAACACACGAAATGCATGACTTCTTTAAAGAGAGGAAAGGGAACTAACGCATAATCTGGTTTCCTAAAATAAAATGATGACAATTTATTTTTATGTATTTTAACACCACATAATCTAACTATAATAATTACTTAATATAATTAGTAAATATACTGAGATTGATTTTCAATATAATGAGTATGGATATATATGTATCTCGACAGAGCGAGGAAATAACATATAACATATCTTTGCTTTACATCATTATATCTAGATATACACGCGCTTTTAATTAGTTTCATAATTATTAGACTACTTTTGTAATATTATATTTCATTTTAAAGATTAAAGAAATAAAATATAAAAATCCAATATGTTCTCTTAATATTAAAAATAGATATTAACAATGTCTTGTAACTATTCTAAATTGTAAGAGACTTACCTACTTTAACACATACTTGAGTGTGTTGTTGTCACCTTTTAACTTTGTATTTAATCCCTTTACTTGATTCTCATGGGTAATGTATCCTTTTTTTTTAATTTATGTCATGGTAAAAGATTTTTTAACTAAATATGTATTGTAAAGTTATGATAAACAATTAATTTGTTTGAATAAATGTCTCAAATAAAACATACATCAGTGGTCAGTAGATAAATAGACACATTGAAAAACAAAAATAACGTTGAAAAAAATCATCTTAATTTTATGCATTCTTTGATGAAATTAAATCTACATTGAATCACGTAAAATGAATCCGCATGAATGCTGTAGGTATTATTTTATTTGGTGTCAAAATTTACAGCAAATTTAATCACAAGCTGTAATTTTCAATTGTAGCTTTTAATCTGTGACTTTTAATTTCTGGTTGTATGTAAGAATTGTGAGGAATTTACGATATAATAGTGTTTAGTTTTTCGTATCGAAGCTAGCAAAAATACTTTATTTAAATTTTACCCTATCATTTAGCCTATCATTTTTCTAGTTTCGGTAAGCTCTGCAGACAACTAACCTATAGAATTTTATTGATCCTATTTTCTTAGTTCACCCAACAGCTCAGAATATCGGTACGATAGTTGATAAGACTAGTGAGAGAAAAGAATCGGAAGAATTTAAAATATAAGCAAATCTATTCCAATATTATTACGCTTTCTTGTAGGACGTGGCCTTGGCCGAATTATATCTGATTAGAGGTAAATAAATTATATCTTTAAAGCAACAGTTACATGACCGCATCATTTGAAAGTTTCAACTTGAGACCAAATTTTTTTTTTTTTTTTTTCAAACCTATAAAAAATACTTACATCACACGAAGTAAATACATCAGGGAATTCAAAAATACCAAGTATCGGAAAAACATGCAAAATAAATTTACTAGTATTTTATTACACACATACATATGGTATGTATACTTTCTTATATTTGAATGAACAAAATTTCAAAAGCGGTAAAACTTCGAACCAATTGGTAAATAGGGCAAAATTAGTTGGCACTTCTTATTACCTATCTATCTACTAATCACCAATATTTATTTTATTAAATAAAAGTCTTTAGAAAACATATTTATGGTATTTTCTTGTTATTTTGGACTTCAGATAGGATGAGTATAAATTTTTATTCAAAGGGTAGGTAGAATTCCGCCTGAATGCATTCCGCCTCATTTTGTCTTTTCGTCCTCCTCCCCCGCCTCCTACGAAGATCAGCTTCAATTTTCTTATTTTGAAAACAATAATAACGACTCTATTTCCCTTTTAGTATTCCATTCAAACGACGACGATGGTGGAAATTAAGTCAAAACCTTCTCTACGGACTTGGCCACGTGTACAACGATCTTTGCGCAGCCATGTGGTTCTCTTATATGATGTTGTTCTTTCAAGCAGTACTTGAAATGAGAGCGATCGTGTCCGGAGCTATGATGCTTTTAGGTAATTGCTTTTAAATCTATTTACTATACTATTTACATTGTCATATATTTCTTTAAAATAGGCAAACGACCTCGAAAACATAACTATCTACATATAAATAACCACCCACCCACCTAAATAACTACCTAAAAAATAATAATCTACCTAGAAAAAATACCTATTTTAAAAATGTATAAAAATTTCGTTAGTAAAATTTGAACCCACGCAACTTGGAGTCCGTAAAAATCCCGCGGGTTCAAATACCGCTAAGTGAAATTTTTTATACGTTTTCTAAATAAATATTTTTAAACTTATTAAGAAAAAAAGCGTTACTGAAGCATGTCCAAATTCACGACGTCATCTACGACATATAAAGTTACAAAGTATCAATGAACTAAGGCTGTAATACAATAGCAGTATTCGAATTCAAAATATGACTTAATAAAGACAGCTTGACGAAATGTCTATGTCAATTTCAATTCTATTTTTTAAAATAAAATAGATAATAGATAAAATGAAATAAACAACGCATCCTCATTAGCATAGTCGTACAATTTTGAATTCTCATTAATATAAAGGAAGGCCCTATGGGTTATTTAGAAATAAATATTCTGTTTTTATGTTTTGTAAACGTTCATCTATTGGAATTTAATCAGTATTTAATTGCGTAATAAAAGAGGCAACTCTTGTAAGAATAATTTGCATTAACTTGTAGAGTATCTACTCTACAAGTTAATGTAAATCATTCTTACAAGAGTTGCCTCTTTTATTACGCAATTAAACTACATATCCATGTTATCAAAATAAATAAACTTTATTGGTTATTCAAATGTCAAATTCAAATTCCACAGTTAAACAGTGCCAATAACTTAAAATATAGATAAATTTCGACCTACAGATACGATTTGTCATCCACAAATGGTAGGACATATATATATATATATATATATATATATATATATATATATATATATATATATATATATATATATATATATATATACATACATATATACATACATATATATATATATATATATATATATATATATATATATATATATATATATATATATATATATATATATATATATATATATATATATACATACATATATATATATATATATATATATATATATATATATATATATATATATATACAACCTTCTAATCTAACTCTGAATACTATTAATTAAATAAGACCTTGGGCAAGTCGCAGAACATATCATGAGCATGTTGCGATCCTTCTCATACCTCATTAATACTCTTTAAGTGACTTAACCACTTAACCACTATCGGTAGTAGAGCGATCCTTAGTAAAATCATTCTCTACTAAATTTCATTAGGTTAGAAAACACACCATACTCTATACAATTATTAAATATATCAGCAAGATGAGGAACATCAGCGTCTATTATAGGGCTGATTATCTTGATAGAATTACGCTGTAGATCTGATGTTTTCTTGATATATATGGTCTTAAATGTTTTACCAACGTCTCTAAAGTTGTCTGAATTGAATTTAAAGTTTATATTTCATTTGTGAACGCACTCCTTAACACAAGCAACTTCTTGCTTGCTATATCATTATAAAGTTCATATAACCTTTGTCTACTCTTATGAATCCCCACAGTCGCCCAATCATTAAATGATAAGAAACTCCAGGAATTTTATGTTTGAGAAGTAAATACAAAATTAAATTCACTTTTGATAACATAAAAAGATCCCTTATAATAAGTTGGATTTATTATTACATTGTAAGTATTTGAGTTTTACTATTATATTACTTCTAATCTTTTCATACACAACACAAACAAACATTTTTTGTTTTTCAAATTTTATTTTTACCAAAAAAAAATGAAGCCCCTGTGCGAGAGTCACGTTGTCAGCAATGACAACACGCATGGGCAGATTCGATCGGAGCATTAACACCCCAGTTAAAACCGGCAGTTAAAACCGGCGTTAAGTAGCGGCTATATATACAACCTTCTAATCTAACTCTGAATACTATTAGTTAAATAAGACCTTGGGCAAGTCGCAGAACATATCATGAGCATGTTGCGATCCTTCCCATACCTCATTAATACTCTTTAAGTGACTTAACCACTTAACCACTATCGGTAGTAGATCGATCCTTAGTAAAATCATTCTCTACTAAATTTCATTAGGTTAGAAAACACACCATACTCTATACAATTATTAAATATATCAGCAAGATGAGGAACAACAGCGTCTATTATAGGGCTGATTATCTTGATAGAATTACGCTGTAGATTTGATGTTTTCTTGATATATAAGGTCTTAAATGTTTTACCAACGTCTCTAAAGTTGTCTGAATTGAATTTAAAGTTTATATTTCATTTGTGAACGGACTCCTTAACACAAGCAACTTCTTGCTTGCTATTTCACTATAAAGTTCATATAACCTTTGTCTACTCTTATGAATCCCCACAGTCGCCCAATCATTAAATGATAAGAAACTCCAGGAATTTTATGTTTGAGAAGTAAATATAAAATTAAATTCACTTTTAATAACATAAAAAGATCCCTTATAATAAGTTGGATTTATTATTACATTGTAAGTATTTGAGTTTTACTATTATATTACTTCTAATCTTTTCATACACAACACAAACAAACATTTTTTGTTTTTCAAATTTTATTTTTACCAAAAAAAAATGAAGCCCCTGTGCGAGAGTCACGTTGTCAGCAATGACAACACGCATGGGCAGATTCGATCGGAGCATTAACACCCCAGTTAAAACCGGCAGTTAAAACCGGCGTTAAGTAGCGGCTACGGCTACTACGATTCGCATTTCGTAATGCCGGGCCCCGGTGCCCATGCACCTTATAGACCGGTAACGCTCATGTAGCTCCTCTAGTACAACACGGAGTCGTAGGCGACGGTGATCACTTACCATCAGGTGACCCGTACGCTCGTTTGCCGTGTCTCATCCATTAAAAAAAGCCAACTGACCGCAATGATCTGAACATATTAATTATTGATTATTCTCTTGGTAAAGAATTTGTAAAAATATTATCAATACAAGTGGCGGTACAATAGTTATTATTGTTGTCTCACGAAATAAATTAACTAGGTTATATGAATTTAATAAAGACCTAAAACTAGATTCAGGGACCTACAATGAATTACGTTCTCTAGTAAGTTAATATTAATATCACCACATACAAATATAGACTTCTCAGATTCAGATAATTTTAATTTTAATATAGTTTCAAAGTATTCATGTAACCCTGTGGGAAGGCTGTACACATTGACAACAATCAAATTCTCAATCTTAAATTTTTTTCAAAATTATTAAACAGCCACCACGAATTGCTTTTTCTCTGTTGAACATACTAGCTAATTGGTGATTATTAAAATTAAAATTTGCCTCAGAATTTTGTAGCCAATGTTCTGTGATACAAAATACATAAAAAAATAAGAATAATTCTATTTCTAATTCCTTGCTAAAAGTTTGTATCATAAAGTTTAAAGTTTAGTAAGTAAACTTTATATCATAATCAAGACGTATCTAATATATTTATTTTTACATTATTATTAATTTTATTTTCATTTTATTTTAATAATTACTAGACATATTGCCAGAGATAGAATAGAGCATGAGCATTATAATACAATAGAGGCCTCCTTTGTATTTTAATGCTCATGCACTATTGTGTCACAATATATGTAAGTGTCTCATTGGGAAGGGTGTATCTCACTAGCACTTAAGTTCCCTCTGCCTACCCTGTCATATTGGAAACAGTGTAAGCTGAAAATATTGGTATACATAATTTAAAATTATTTCAGGACAAGTCGTGGATGCTCTTGCTACCCCAGTTATTGGTATATTGGCAGATAAATATAGTACTAAGAAAATTTGGCATTTATTAGGTAAGATAAGAATGTAATAGAATACTTATATACCTCAGTATCTTTTATTTTTTTTATATTTTATGTTTTATTTTAGTTTTTGTTGTATAATGATGTAGTTATACATTTTATACATTTTAGTAATTTAAGTTTTATCCAAATATCTTTACTTTTTTATACTGACCACATAGATGAAGAGATCTAAGATATTTTTATATTTAATACCGTAATATCATATAATACCGTAATATCATTTATATTAAAAGTAATACTTAAAATACACCACGTTCTGGAGAAAAATCTAAAATTAATAGAATATAACTAGATATAACAAATTACAGGTTGTGTGCTAGTAACTGGAACGTTTCCGCTTTTATTCGTTCGATGCTGGAACTGCTGGGCGTCAAACACTGCGGAGTATTTAAAATGGTGGATGCCTTTGTACTATGCTGTCTTGGTCATTATATTTCAAATTGGATGGGCAATTGTACAAATCTCACATTTAGCTATAATACCATCTATTACAGATAGTTTACAAATTCGGTCGGAGTTAACTTCCATAAGGTATCTTTTCAGAAATTATTTTGCTATCTTATGTAAAATATATTATATACTATTACTGTTGTTCATCCGGACAAATTATTGGTAGTCACGCGCTAAATCTTTTGAGCAATACGAGTACATAAGGGTCACAACATATAAACGGATGGCGGTTTATCTAAAAATCTAAATTATACTTAAACACTGCAAGTAATTATATTACAATTTATCAAACGAAAAAATGGACAAAATCCATAATGTATGATAACTTTAGAATAACTTTATACATATATGTGATACTCACATAACTCTAAGTTCCCAAATTTCCTCTAACTACCTGGTCATGTGCCTGTATCCTGCGCACGACGTTGAGCTAAAAGCATTTAGTATTACCTGATATATAATCCCCACTTTCCACTTAAACTTTTTTTATTTAAAGTATGTTAAATATAACTCATTGAGTTATTTGCATAACCAGATTGTTTTTTAAGTCAAGCAGGATATGAATCCACAACATATTAAAGAAAACATAAAAAAAAAAAAACTAGCCGCACCTATTTCTTTATTTGTTAATACACCAATAACAGACAAAATAATAATACAGTATTAGACGCTCAACGCCACGTTTTTGCCTTGTATCAGTGCGAAGAAATTAAATATTAAATATTTAAATTGAAAATATGAAATATTTCATTTCGTCGGGTGAGGACTGAACCCACAACCCACCTGTCGGTTACAGTCACACACTTGTGTCGCTGCGCTACAAAAGTCCTGCCATAAATACCTATACCATATTACGATAAGGCGTAACTTTATTAAACAAAAAAAACTAAATACGTCATACAGAGCAGGTTTTATAATTGTCAATCACTGCAACTCACTAAAACTATTTCCCTTTCAGATATATGGCTTCAGTTATATCAAGTCTGACCGTATATTTTATTACATGGATTGTATTAAGAGCATCCAACTACAGCACATTTATTGGGCCAGCAGATGATTATAAATTTAGAGTATGATTTCTAATATAAATATTTTTTATTGTAATTATGAGTAAAATATTATTTTGTAAATGTTTCTCGTAACTTCAGAATGTGGCACTTATTATCTCCGGCATCGGCGTAACGTCATTCATCATTTTCCATATTTTCTTCAAATTAAAACCTGCTGCTGAAATAAAAGCAAATGGCCATATCGCAGACAGTACGGAAATAGAACCTCTTAAGCTATCAGCGAAATCTAAAATTATGCACTTCTTACAAATGCCTTTACTGTATCAAACAAGTTGTCTGTGAGTATGTTTGTGTTGTCAGAAAACTAAATAATATTATAATATATTTGTCGTTCTGGTCGTTTACAACCATTTTTTAATATTATGTCTTTTTAACCCCCACGTAAATTTACGCAAAGTTACACCGCTACTTCTTCTAGAAACTCAATGTATGAACTTTATCTAAAATAGAACTATAATATGTATAGCATTTAGATATGTATCAGTTGCGCCGTGACAGCGTTGCTCTTGCTATAGTAAGACATTGCTGTGGGATAACGCTTTGATATAAGTATACAAAGTTTCAACTTGCTTATTGTAATATCCTTTTCTCATCATTGTATAATATAGTAATCAGATAAAATACAGAAACTAAGTACACACAGAAATTAAGTATTATTCCTCACCATTTTTCAATCAATCTTTATTTTTATTTACAGATATGTTTTCTCAAGATTATATTGGGCATTAAGCTTAGTGTATGTACCATTATTTTTAGAAGAACGTTTATCAGTAAATCCAAGTGAAGGTTCAGAAATGGTCGCCAGTGTACCTCTTGTTCTATATATTTCTTCTTTGATATTTTCATTTTTGTTAAAGAGCAAGATTAATAAAATGGGCCATCAGGTATCAAGTTTTACCCTATCAAACATATCAGATGTACTATCTACATACAGCTAAAAATCAATTAGAGAACCAACTAACCAACTAACCTAGAAACAACTAACACAATTAAAAAAAATAAGTATTTACTTTAATTGTGTTAATTGGGGGGGAACGGAGTGTCTTACCACTAGGTTCCCAAGTTCCTTCTGCCTAACCCTGCCATGTGTGGGATACGGCATGAAGCTTAGAGAGAGAATGAGTGTTAGTTGGTTTTAGGTCAAACTGCTAACAAGCAGCAAGCTCGAAATAAGCTTCAAAAATTCTAATATTTTTTGTTCATGATTTTTTTAGACAAAACATAGTTTCTTCTTCAATTTTACCCATTACGTCTTATTTTTATTTGATCAATACACTTCTATTTTTATTCATAGACGAAAATGACGCAGTGAAAGGCAGCTTGTTCTTCACTTGCGGAACAAACAGAATACTTTAAAAGTAGATGTTTTACTCGTTTTAACCACGAGTTTAACCTTTTCCCAGACAGGACACGCTTTAAGAAAAAAATAAATGAAGTGCCTTATGAAAAAAAAAAAAAAAAGTGCCTTATGAACCATACAATTATTTTTAATATGATTATAATAAAGAAAAAAAATATTATAACAACAACTATTAATTTCTTTTAGGTGGCTTATCTAGTGGGAAGCTCTTTAAGCCTGATAAGCTGCATGTGGATCGCACTAGCTATCAGCCCCGATGCACATGTATGGCAAATATATTTAGTGGCAACATTAATGGGTAAATTTAATTTTTATAATTACTATGCGTATAAACCTAGCACATACCAAGTATAACAATGAGGTACCTAATAAGAAATACAGTAATAAAAGAAATTATCTGTATTCCAATATCCTATACAGAAAGCCGTGCGAAAAGGAAACAAACCAGGAAAACTCACTTTATAGGTCAAAATATATATGATAGAAATTCAATATTTTATTTTCTTTATTTTTAATAAGTACCTGTTAAAAATATCACATGTAAATGATGACAATGACTACAATAATGTTTTATACCTATATATTGTTTATAACAGGAGCCGGAAGTTCAATTACACTAGTATCCAGTCTATGCATAACAGCCGATATGATAGGACCCCACTCACATCAAGGCGCTCTTATATATTCAATTGTAACATTTGCCGACAAATTGGTCACCGGTGTAGCTGTTGTAGCTATCGAAAATTAGTAAGTTTCTCAAATTTCAATAAAAACATGTTCCGCAGCTTTAGATTATTAAAGGAAGCAAAAGGAAGACAAAGCAAGGAATGTTTCGGAAATTCGAATCACACGGACGTGGTGAAAAAATATTCAAAAAAATTTAAAAGGCCAGCATTAAAATTTTTGGGGAATTTGAAAATATGATAAAATCGTCAGAGAACAAAAACTAAGTATCATTGTGCATGAGGGTGCATGCGTACGTGTGGGAGAGTGCGTGCAAGCGTGATGCGTGCGTGCGTGCGTGGTTGCGTGGGTGTGTGCTTGCGGTCATATACCTGCAATTATTTGATAGATAAAAATAAATCGCTTTTAGGGTTCCAAAAGGACAAAACGGAACTGTTATATAATGACTTTGTTGTCCATCATCTATCAAGACCATATATATATCTCGTGATCGAACGGTGTTATCAATCTGAAATCTATATAAAAAAATATAGTTAGCGCAAAACTGAGTTGAGTTGAGGCCTCTCATGGCGCAGCAGCACAAGCGTATAACTGTAAACAATATATAGTGTAGATCCCTACTCGAAGGAATGAAAGATTTATTATTTTCAAATTAAATATTTAATCTTTTTTTAAAAAGGTAAAGCGCGGCGTTGAGTTCAGCTACTCAACGCGCAATGCCTTAAATTCGGCGGAAATTGGAAACGGAAATGGACCGGAGTGTCTTAACACTAGGTCCCCAAGTTCCCTCTGCCTACCCTGCCATGTACGGAATACAGCGTGAAGCTAAAAAAACAAAAATTGTTCATTTAATAAATGGATCGAAATCCCTTGCTTTGTTATCTTTGTTCGCCGCGTTACCAAAACCTGTGGGTATTTTCTGTAGCCCAACAATAATGAAATTTGGTAGCATATGAGAACTTCATTTAGAAATATTAAATGGTTTTTAAAACAAAGCAAGATCGAATAACATTTTTTTAATACAATAGGTACCTACAGATTTACAAAAAAACCAAATATTTGTAGTATTACACATATAAAAATTTAATAAAACCCGAAAGTTTAATAATAATTGCCTTTCCAATAATGACATTTATTTTGAAAATGAGTATGTCTTAAATTACTTACTTAACAGTTAAGAGTAAATTATCTGCTATCAATAAGAATCATTATTTTCCTTCATATTCCTACTTTATTACAATAACTGCAAGTTAAGTCAATATTATTATTAGTTAATGTTTTGTTATTAATTTTGATTTTTTTTTTTCAGTAAATGTGACGATGCACTTAGCTGCCCACAATATTACAGAGGGGTTCTAACATATGCTTGCGGGGGCAGTGCAGTACTTGGAATGCTCTCTCTCTCAATAACTACTCTAATCTCCAAAAACTCCAAAGTTAAACCTCAAATACAAACATGAATGATGTTATATTTTGATTCTACTATCTAGTATTTTTAAAGGTCCATCTATTTATTATGTAACACAATTAGTTTGTAACGAAATTGAAATAAGTTGTTGAACTTGCCTATTATGCAAGAATCTAAAATAATTATTACTTGTTTAGTTTTACACCATTCTGTCTAAATTAAAATTTTCAAAAATAATATATTTATTTTTGTTAAAAATTTGTGAAACTCCTTCCCTAAAATAAAAGAAACCATAAAACAAACATAATGGATTGATGGTGCCTTATGACCTACATTTGTGTTTATAAATTTATATGAAATGATGTAAAAAAAAACATGTTGCATTATGCAAGTAATAATATTATTATATTATTATATTATAATGTACATATAATAAATATTTTAACAATAAAGTGTTAAATTTGATTAACTACATTGGACTTATTGGATTTAACTTAAACACAGCTACAAATGGATCATGACGAAAATCTTTGTTACTTAAAACATTCACCCTCAAATGTGATTTTGTACATTTGGTTTTAGCACTTTTTAAGATTTTCAACTGTTTTGATCTAATAGTATCAGTCACAGATCCATAGACATACAAACAATACAAATTGCTACATTTTTGAAACATTATAAATGGATCTGCTAACTTCAAAATTTCTGAAGACATATCACATATATTTACATTTTCTAATGTTTTACATTGACTCATTGAAGAAAATATAAGCTCAAAATCAATTCGCCTGTCAACTAATCTTATATTTTTAAGACTCTGACTTAATGGAATAGATCTAGATATTGAAGCAAAACATGAACATATAGGTGGAACTTCTACATTTAAAGTAATGAGCTGATTACATGTTCTAAATAATATATTAAAAAAGTCAGCACTATAGCGCACAACACCACTTAAGTTTAAATAAGTCAGTTTACGTAAGTATTCACAGCTTGTTGATAGTGTGATCCCACTTTTTATTTCACCATTAAAGTACAATATTAATTGCACTTGGTGTTTATCTTGAAAATGTTTATCATAATTTAATATATAATTAGGGTGAACACTCCTTTGCCTTTTAAAACCCAAGTCATTGACATAACTTGAACATGATTCATTATTTTGTGTAGGAATAGTGCAGTACCAGTCATAAGATGAAGGAAGTTTAGCATCTAAAGAAGATATAAAAGATAAGGGTATAAGACCTTTTAGTTTTTTTAAGAGACTGTGAAAGAAAGGTTGATCAAATTTTGTAACTCTTTTATTCCATAGCATGACACATGCATTACCAGTAACAGTGACTCCAAAGTCTGTAATACATATTGCACTTAACCCAAAATGGTCTTCAAAAAATTTTTTGAATGTTACAGTTGTGTATATAATGCTCTTAAGGGCTTCTGCTGTAAATATAATAACAATTTCATATTCTTCAATATTCAATGTTGTAAATAAATACATTTCACGTAAATAGCAATAATATCTGCTTGGATTTAATCCATCAGAAAAATGTAGTGAAAATTCATCAAATTGCAGAATCAAAATGTTTTCACCTGTTTCATTTTCATATACAACCATTTCATTATTTGTTATTGTATATTGTAAGTTTTTTAACTTTGCTCTACTCAAAATTAACAAAGGAAGATTTGAGTATAGTAAATTACTAACATTTCCAAAAAAATTTACATTATCAAAGTTCTTAAACACTTCTTGGCACTGTAACAATGCCTTCTTAGGTATTTTCATCTGAGAATTATTAGTAAATCTAAAATTAATTGTTATGTCTTTTATGGTAGGGCATATTTGATAAATCTCTATAAAATCCAGAATATTTATATTTGTGTAAGAAATATTTAATGTATTCAAACATTTTAGTTTACCCATAGATGATAAAAGTATTTTTTTATTCAAATCGGCAATACCACACATGTTCAATTCTTGTATGTTTCTTAAGATATCCTTGAAGAAATCTAGTTTAAGTGAGTGTGATGTAGCCAATGTGCTCATAGATAAATTGCATTTCTTTACGTTTCCAAATTGGCCAATAATTTGTCGCATTCGATGGCAAGTGCCATGTAAATTAAATAATGAAACGAGATCCAGGTGATCAATTATTATAATAAGGATCTCCAGTGGCAAATTGAAGAGATTCATTTCGGCTTTCTTCAAATTTCGAGGATTTCCCTCTTATTTATTTACAAACATTTATCCATTTATAAAATTAACAATTTAGTACCAAAATTCCCCAAAAACCAATTTAATGTTTACCTGAGAACTGTCAATGTCAATTTTTAAAAACATTCCAGCTTTGGGCCGTGGTCCAAAATGTACTCACAGTGCTCATATCGCGCCAATGTGCGGTCCGAATTGTACTTTTCACGCTCACTGGTAGCGTTGTGAATACTATGACACAGTGTCGCCAACACCTGGATTTTTCTCCCTTAATAGTGATTTCAATAACCCCTAAAATCCCCTAAACTACATATTTATTTTAAAAAAATGTTGGCAATGTACATTTTATTCGATTACATTTTTTGTATTTGTATTAAAACAGCGGTCATAGTGTACTACAGATGCGGTAAAATTCCTGTGACTTTGACGTTACGAAAAAACAATGCGAGACGGCGTGCGCACAGCATCTGTTACTAATGTTACAACCTTATTTAGTTCACCACCAGATGTCATACTTCTCATAAACTATTTGTTATATAAAATGAAAATAGATGCGTTCGAATATCGATAGCCATAATTTAATTATATAATGATAATGCTATTTTTTTTAGATAGATAATATATATTTTTTTAAGTCTTAAATGAAATTTAAAATTCCCAAAGAGAAAAATCTTTAGAATTTGATTTTTTCTCTTTAAAAAAACTCCGTAGTGATTATTATCCCCCTAAATGGGGGAATGGCTGTGTAGCTAACTCCCCCTGATGACGTCGCAGGTGACGTCACCATCTTGTGAACGATTTTGAAATAGTGAATCATTTCTGGTGTGATCACAATAATAAAATATAAATATTAAAATAAAATGAATAAATACTTTATATTTTATTTTATTGTATATGAACATTTTTAATAAAAAATATTTCTAAGTATTAATAACAATAGACTGCAAAGCATATTTGTATTACATGATTACTGACAAATCACTTTTCGAACACTACTTTCAATTCTTGCTAGTTATGAAGCAAAGTGTCTATGTAAAAGAGTTACGTTGTATGTAAAAGAGAACACAGTTTAACATTGCTGTAAAAAAACAATTCTCCGCTATTTACAAATTGATACATTAATTTCAATTTTATTATTAAATGTCAAATTACAATGCTGCAATATCAAAAGACAATTATACCACTTTGCTTTGATTACTGGTTAGATAAATTGTATCTTACACCAAACTATAATTAAATTTTAACACCAGCTCTTTAACTTTTTTCATAACATTAATTTATAATCAACTTTCATCCCTTTTTAAAATTATTCTTTTTTTATAACAAGCTTACTAGATATTAAAACATTAAACGAGAGTTATTTATTAAATATGGAATAATCATAACATAAAAACATCGGCTTTAAAATTTACTAAATACTACTAATTAGTTGTTTTACATGCAAATCTAGCAGCACTAAGTACCTATGAGCATTATAAAAGGCCATATTATTTAAATTTTATTCTTCAAGACCCACGACCAATTCGCCATAGGTATGTCGCCAGTGCCCATAAGAAAGTCGACCGGGCCTGGTTAGCACCGTAAACACTAACGTTATTTTGACGTTTAATATATTCTCCATGTCAATGACACTATCGTTACCTTCCTCAATTGTGGAAAATGCTTGAATACAGCATAGCATATTAACAAGCATTTTTAATCTTCATCGGCTACACCACATACTCCACTCATGTTTATTTAAAAAAAATGGTATATTAGGATATGTTTAACTTGACAAATTCGTAAGCATGCTCACAAGTGGTCCGAATTATTAGTACTGCTAACAGATGTTTGCGCGCTCACTGATATCGGACCGCACGTTAGCAATGTATGCTCGTCGTAAGCACTGCGAGCACAATTCGGACCGCGACCATAGTTTGTACGATTGTCAATGCTTGCCAACTGTTCATAAAATTTCCTTTGCAAGTATATAACTACCATCTAGACGCTTTGGACGCGTTGGTAATGCATGAACATGGATTTAAAAACAACGGAATGGAAATTGAACAGAGTGTCTTGACATTAGGTTTCCAAGTTGCTTCTGCCTACCCAGACGTGTGTGGAATGCAGTTTGAAGCTGAGTTGAGTTAAGAATTAATACAATAAGAATAACGTCTCATATATTTGCTTATTTACCATCTTTATATTTGTATTCTTTTATTACATGGATTATATTAAAATAAATCACTGGATAGTGGTGGAAATGAAAAGATATATACACACATCTTCATCACAATGATCTATATCTACCTTTTAGTTGACTTTAATTCACATGTAAAAACCAATAAAGTAAATGATTTTCGTTTCCTTTGCTTTATCATTTGCATTATGCATTATTACTCTTGATTTTTGTTAGTACTTTTCGAGTTTTCTGACTGAGGTTCATTATTATAATAATATTGATTCTTTTATACTTAAATAAGAATATTATTAGGGATATGTAACCGAGATCTTGCATGACAAACACCATACATACACATATATGTTTAGCTTGTTACTTCTGAGACCTTGCCACCGATGCGGACCGGTACCAGTTTGTTGGTGGACGTTCAGCTAACCTATACAAGTCTCTAAGTACTGTGAAAAATCATTGATGAAATTAACTGGCTTGACTACTATTTAGAAGCTTATAAGGACAGATATAAATGTCGAAGTTGTTAAGACATAGACACATCACACTGGATGGACTTGCGCCTCCGGCCCGATTTACAGAAGGAGATAAGTCAACCAAGAGCTGACTAATTAAGGTTACGTACTCAATGGGAAAAAATATGTACCTACATTTAAATTTGGAAAGCCGATTTTGAGATTAGCATGTACAAAAGCACTAACAAACAGACAATAAGCACTAACAAACAATTTAAAAAAAAAAGTAATTATATTTTGGAATCGATTACATGAATAATGTCCCTTATAAGATTCTTTTAAATAAATCGTTCATGTTTAAACAGGGATCAGTAACAGATTTATTATAAGTATAGATGGAATATGATTGAAGGATAACTTAGTATTTTTTTCAATGGAAAAGACAAGGCAAACGAGCTTACGGGTCATGTGATGGAGGATGATCACTGTCGCTCCCGGCTCCATGTAACACCAGGGGAGCTACAGGAGCGTTACCGGCCTTTAACGAGGAGATAGATGCGCTTTTTGAAGGTACCCATGTCGTATCGACCTGGAAATACTTCCGCGGGTACGCTGTTCTACAGATGTGTAGCGCGTGGAAGAACATTCCTACGAAACCGCACAGTAGTGCAGTGCCATGTGTACAGATGATGTGGGTGATACATTAGTTTGGGACGGACATAAAATCGGCAGCAGGTATCGAGTCAAACAGTTCTCCAGAACACTCCCAGTGTTAAATGCGGTAAAGAACGCACACCGAGAATACGTCTCTACGCAAAGCCAATGTTTCAAGCCCCACACAGATCATTGGGTCCCCAACGATTCGAACCGCTCTACGTTGTATGCGATCTAGCTGGTTCAGCCCTTAGGCGAGAACAATATTCCATATGAGGCCGAACATATACAGGGCCAAACGTGAAGTACATTCTCACTCTGATGACCCCCAGCTTCTTCGAGGCCAACTAGGCCTTGCTTTCCAGATGATACTGGTAGTCGCTCGAAAAGCTGAGGCCCAATATACTGATTATGGGCGCGGCTTTAAGAGTAGTGTTCTCGAAAACTGGCGATACGAAAAATGGATTTTTTAGTGATTATGCGCAAACTGATGTCTTCTGGGGGTTGAAGGAACCAGGTTATTTTCACCACATACGGCGACATTTACGAAGCATGCCGCAATGGAAGGCAAGTTGATAATGGCCTTAGTCGACGTTTTCCCGAGAAAGACTCGCACGGCCGAAGTATACAGCGTACACAGTGATCGTCTGCACAACAATGTATGTTAGAGTCCTCCAACATATCATTGATATGTAGAAGAAATAGCGTAGGGGACATCTCGCAGCCTTGGAGGACGCCGGCGTTGACGGACATGTATTTGGAGCTAAGACCGTCGACAGCGACCTGTTCGATGCTGCACCAAGTGGTAAAGCTAGCTAGCTATCCATTTGCATAAATTCTCGGGAAGCCCGTAAATTGGAAGTTTGACAGCGAGCGCCTCACTCGATCGAAGGCCTTTGCCATATCCAGATTAACTGCCAGGCCCTCTCCCTTACTTTCAATAGCCACAGCCTAGCGATCGGTGAAGTAAAGCAGAAGATCAACGGTTGAGAGACCCGCAGAAGCCATATTGGCGATTGTTAATTAATCGGTTATTCTACAGATACACCAATTTCTTATGCTCTCCATAATTTTTGAGAGCAGGGAGGTGATAGCAATAGGCCCGTAGTTAGTTGGATCGGAACCATCGCCTTTTCGGATAAGAGCGCTTTTCCAAGAATCTGGGACTACGCCGATTAAGAGTGCGAAAATAGACGTGTTATCATCGGTGTCAGCTCATGAATAGAGCAAAAAAATTTCATTCACTAATTCAATACAAATTAACAAACACATTATGAAAACATGCATTAAGTAACATGATATGTCGGTGGAGATGCTGTGTCTAGGAATTCAGTGGTTCCATCCTGTCTGGTTCAGATTGATGCAGGTAATAGTCACTTTGGGAAATATCTCCTCTAGATTACATGTCGGCGGTTGTAAGCGATGTTCCATTATTGAAATACGTCCGAATATCTCGCTTGGATCACAAACCTTACAATATGGTGGCTGTTATAGTGGGTAGGTGACCTCTCATAAGCCAGTGTGTAGTGGTCATACTAGATATTGAGTTCCATGGAATAATAATGGCTACTTATTTAAAAAACTAAAATTTGACCTTTGAACAGTTTTCAAAAGGCTTCTAACTACATTTAATTTTTTATATATTTTCTAAATAAGTATTTTGCTTTCCTAAGTGTGGATTAACACTCTTAAATAGTAAAAATAAATCATGCCTCTTCATTGCTACTCATAATAAACATTTAAGCCCTACTTTAACATTTATTTTATTTTAATTAAATTACTATTCTTATAACATTAATATCTAACTAAACATTCTAATAATAATAATCATAAACTTTTATTTCAAAACTATTCATATGGGTTAGTAACATTTCAACTTATATGTCTATTGTTAGTACAATGGCTCTCAAATAAAATTAATAATAATCAAAACAGAATCCATAACACCCTTAAATACATAAAAATCACCCTTAAATTCATAATTTATTCTGGTTCTTTGTATTTGTTGTCATAGCAGTGACAGAAATATAACATTTGTGAATATTTTAACTGTCTCAGTGCCCATGGTCCATGAGACATAGCCTGGTGACAAATGTACAGATAGACAGGCAGTTCTAGGAAGTGTCCTGTTTTACCCTTTGGCCACTAAACCTTAGTCAGCTATGGTCTTCTTTTGTAAATCTGTAAATTCTATGCCTCAGCTCTCCGTGCCCAGCATGATTATAGGCCTGCTGGGAGCCAGAAGAAAGCAGTATGTGCATTTGGAGTCCAGTGTCAAAAAAAGTTGTTCACAATTATCATTAGTTTATATTTCTTTTATATCATGCTAGACTTTTACAGAGTAATAATATTTAGTGCTATACTTTGTACAAATTGCCTAAAAAATGATGTTTTATAATATATTGTTCCAAAAATGAAGTTGGTAATAAATAAATTAGTTTTGTAATATATTGTTGTAATAACTCAATAATATTTGATTGTAAATTTGATAATTAGCTAATAATAATATAAATTATTGTTTTTTATAAAATATTTAGATAATTTTGTATTATGTAGGTAAATTATAAAACAGAATATTTTTTCTAAAACATTACTGAATTAAACATCTTTTAAATTTTAAATCATATATTTGATATAAAGGTATATCTAACTACATATATAATTCAAAGTCAATTCTATTTGAACTATAAAACTGACTATCTTCACCATGCTTTTTAACCCACACACCAGTCTTGAAGTAACCTTCTGTAGACCATTTATGCATTTGTTCTGTTGAATGAGGACCTGATATTTCATCATTGTCTTGATTCCATTTGAACTCCCACTTTAATTCCCGTGTTTCAGCTTTAGTAACATTACTTGCTTGAGATTGTCCTTGATTTTTGTCATCTATGGTAATTTTTTCCTTCTCATCAAAATCATCCGAATACATATCCAACTGGGCATCTTCTTTTTTAGCTTTATTTTTAGAAATTATATCATTAATTACCTCATAAGTTTCTTGATAAATATCCATATTCCCTTCTTTTGTCAATATTTTATTGGCAAGTTCTGTTATTCTCGTGACATATTTACTATTTTCGTCAATAATACCAGCTTTTTTCCTTTTCCAACGCTCAGCACTTGAAATTTTTGAGCTGGTGCCTAAAATTATAAATTGCAAATAATATAATAAAAATTGTAAATAGGTTCTCATTCCAGGGACAGAACTGAAAGAAGTTTTATCAATTCTTATACATATAAAAACTAATAAGAAGTTAGAAAATATATAAATGTTTAAGAGTATATAATTGTTCAAACTGGTTTCTTTCTTTCTTTCTTTTTTAACTTCATATTGTATCCTGCATGAGGCAGGGTAGGCAGAGGGAACCCGGGAACCTAGTGGTAAGACACTGCGTTCCACTTCCGTTCCCAGCTTTCCGCCAAATTTTGAGGCATTGCATGTTGAGTGGTGGAACTCAACGCCACGCTTTGCTTTATTACCAAACTGGTACAGAAGATTTATTTGAATAGAGGGGAATAATAAGCTACAGATATATAAGAGTAAACCTAGCTATACAGAAAAATTTACAGTAGGTTTGCCAACTATAAATTATATTTATTTCAATTAATATTATTAAAGACAGTGGAACAGCTTTTGCTCTTAAAAAATACTTTAATAATTTTCTACTTTGTATATAAAGCAGTTTTGTAAAACTATATAACACGCAATGTCTCAATATTTATGAAATAGGGTGTCATAAAACTTTATTTACTGTGCTTGTGCTGTGAAATGGAAAACAGTGTGCAGCTTCACACTATTTTTATCTCTTATCACTTTTAACTCTCATTTTCATCTAGTTTTATTGACTATTATAGCCCTAATTTTAGTTAATAAACAGTATCATTTTAATTTTAAAGAACTTACCAAGTCTCTGCAAGCATTTAGCAATAGTTTCTTTCGGTTTCATAAATTGTAATATTTCTGTATAATGTGCAATTAAATCATATTTTTCTTCTGTATTATCTTCATCTGTATCTGACTCATCTGAAGAATTATTATCATCATCATTCTTAAAGATTTTATATTTATCTTCAGGTTTTCCTTTAATTTTAACCCAATCAATGTTATCAAGCCACCCATCCCTAATTTCCGTTTCTTTTTTCCAGTGATAATGTCCTTGTGCATCAAAATGACCTTCTTCTAATTCTTCTTTCATATTAAATGGAGTTATAGTAACCTTAAAATATAATAAATAATTTTTATTAAGAATAATTTGTTTCGTATATTCTACAAAATATCTTAAATAATCTTTGAATTTTTATAAATACTTACTTCACCTTCTAATCCTCCTACTCCTTCTTCTTCGCCTTCTATGTCGTCAGCATTTAGGACATTATGCTTTTCTTCTTCCGCAGCACTATCTTCTTCATCCGAATCCAATGAATGCTTTTTGCCTTCTTTCTTCGGTTTCATATTAACATTATCATCAAATGCAACGGAAGCTCCTCTTTTCGACATTTTTCTATTCGTACGACGGCCAAGTCCAAGTAGTTTAAAAATATCAATTGTAATAGTAATCTAAGAAACCTGCCAAGCTATATTATATTTCTTGAATTTTGACTTTTGATAACAATTATGGATTAACAGCCAATAGTAGTACCACTTAAAATTCAATGTTTAGCAATTAATACTTAATAGTTAATAGTAACACTACTGACATTACTGAATGCGAGGAAAATAATTATTACTTTATCTATAGTCTATACCTAACATACACCGACAGTCAGGCCCTCTATGTTGGCAACAAACCTACGGGGTATTGGCCGTGGGTCTTGACGCATAAATTTTAAATAATACGGTCTTTCATAATGCTCGTAGGCACTTAGTGCTGCTATTTTTAAATAAAACTACTAATTAGTAGTATTTTAATATTATTTAAAGCCGATGTGTTTAATGTTTTTTGATATACTTATTAAATATTTAATAAATAACTTTCCGTTTAATGTGTTTATTATATAGTAACCGGGTTATAAAAAAAATAATTCCTAAAAGGGATAAAAGTTGATTATAAATTATTGTTAAAAAATAAACTAAAAAGCTAGAGTTGAAAATTTATTTTGAACAGTTTTTATTTGGTATAAGAGATTATTTATCTAACCAGTAATCAAAGCATCTACCATGCTTTGATTACTGGTTAGATAAATATTCTAAATTTCTCTTTTGATATGGCAGCATTGTAATTTGACATCTAATAATGAAATTGAAAATAATGTTTCAATTTGCAAATGGCCGAGCCGAAGTATCGCTTGCTTGCAACAACGTTAAACAACGTTAACCTATGCTTTTGTTATATTATATCATTCGTTTTCCTTGTGTTGTAGACAATTTTCTTTATTACTAACACGAATTGAAAGTGGTGTTCGAGAAGTGATTTGTCAGTGTAAAGTGGAACTATGTTATTTAGTAATATTGTAATACAAATGTGCTTTGCAGTATATTGTAATTATTACATAGACATTGTTAAACATGTTAATATGCAATAAAATAAAGTATGAAGTGTTTATTCGTTTTATTTCAGTATATATATTTTCTTATTATGATCACACCACAAATAATTCACTGTTTCAAAATCATATGGAAGTATTGATATTTGTATCAATATTTCCATAATTTGAAAAAGTGAATCATTCTGATTTTGCATAAAATAATGGTTTTTTAAGCCAAATTTGAATTTTGCCGCCGAGAAATTTGACAGATTAGTTTCGGTGGGACTACGGATGGTGGCAGCAGTGGCGTTATATGTCCCCCATCTTTCAGGCGGTGGTCCGAATTATGCTCACATTGCTCACGAAGCTTACACTGCTAACGGGCGGTCCGATATTAGTGAGCGCCTTAACGTCTGTTAGCAGTACTAATAATACGGACCACTTATGAGCGTGCCTACGGCATTAACAAGTTAATATGTTGCACTTGTCAAATTCGTAGGTAACCTAATAAAGCATTTTTTTAAATAAATATGAGTGGAGTATGTGCTATAGCCGATGAAGATTATTGCTTTTGAAAATGATTGTATTCAAGCATTTTCCGCAATTGAGGAAATTGACAATAGTGACATTGACGTGAGGGATATATTAAACGTCAAAATAACATCAACGCTCACGGTGCTCACGCTCCAACCCACTTAATTATTTATCAATAGTTTTTGATAACATTGATTTATATTGAATAAAAAATGATAATTAATGGTGTATTTAATTATCCTACGTTATAATATTATTAAAATTCACATCTACTAAAATATGTCTTTCCGTTTTAAATAAAAGTTATCGGCAATTAAAATGTATATCATTGTATTGATTATAAGCTGTAATTATTTTTTAAGCTTGTTTCATATAATTATATTTACCTGTGAAGGCATTTTGATGCGTTTCGTTTTGAAAGTGCCGCTCATTTTCCCAACGCTCACAACGACCCACCTCGCGACCCGGGTCGCCGTGGGCGTCGCGTGAGCGTTAGTCATGACGTCATGGATGACGTTTTCGCCGCGACCGCGACGACCGCGGACGGCGTGTGGAACGGCTAAATGAGCGTTTTGATCATTTTGGACGCCTAGTGGAACGTAGCCTAAATGAGCGTTTTGATCATTTTGGACGCTTAGTGGAACGTAGCCACCAAAGCCCGTTCCACTTGAATTTATGACAGTAACGCTCGCAGGTAAGTGGAACGGGAAGAAACTATGATCGTGAACGTGATAATTTTGATAGCTAGTGGAACGCACCATTTGTACAATTTATTCTTCATTTTTTCCTTCTTCAACGTTTTGCCACTTTGTTAGAAACTGTTGCCAAAACAAAAAAAAATATTTTTTTTCGGATTCAAATAGAAGATGAAGTTTCAAAAGATTACAACCCATTTGTAGACAAGTGTAAACCAACGCATCTTTTGTTAACTCCACTCATATCACCAATAGGTGCAATATTTAAATAATTTCATAACATGGAACACCTTAAGAAAAGATATAAATTGTTACAAATCTAACTAAATAGCATAGTTCCACTTTACACTTGCCTTTTATAAGAACAGATAATGTCTCTTGTGACAGTCCGACAAATCACTTCTCTATCATTACATATGGTTTATTTATGAGATCTCAATTATTTCACTTCAAAGATTACTAAAATTATTGTCATCTTTTCACTGAAATTAAAATACCAGCATCTTGCATGTCAGGGACATACATGCTCACAAGCCTCTATATGAGAGCCAAAAGTTTATAATGACTCGGAACTTGTAGGCGGCTGCCAAGCTATCACAAATATCCAATCGGCCTTTTAAAATGTAACTTAAAGTCTAAAACCACTTTTACCTACGCAATTTTTTTTTTACAGTATTTAGTTTCTTGGTGGACAAGCTAAATATTATTGAAGAGATACTATAATTTTTGGCATTTTATAATTGCTATTTTTTATTTTAAATTTACCAGCTATTGCAGCGTGTTATACAAAATTATTTGATTGATACGTAATACTGACAATACTAACAAAAATTAGTCAAATGATACACAAGCCATGGCCGCCCTGAAGTTAAATTTTTAATAAAACTATTGCGTGCTGTACTGGAAAACAAAATACGAAAAATCTAATTTGCGCAGCCAAAATCTAACTTCAGGACGGCCACGTCTCATTGTCCTCACTGTACATAACATGTCAATTTCTATATTATTATGTACTTTGTTATATAAATATATAATATAATCTCAATCCTTTTGTCAGCAAAGCCATTACTTGATTGAACTAAACTTCCATTTTCACATTTGATATTGATGGGGTTTGTTATCTATATGAACTGATTATTGTTTTTAAAATATATATATATATATATATATATATATATATATATATATATATATATATATATATATATATATATATATATATATATATATATATATATATATATATATATATATATATATATATATATATATATATATATATATATATATATATATATATATAATGCTCGCCTGAAAAGGGCATAAGTTAATAAAAGATAGTAAATACGGATAATAATTTAAATAAAAATATTGTACTGTACGTTTTCTAAATTATTGTATAACGGAAATTACGTCACCTTTTATATATTAAAGGCTGGCCACATTCTCTCTTGATTTTTCTAATATTTCATGTCAGAACTAAAGCTGTGGCAATATGGCTGTAGCTTTCGAGTTTCGCTGGTAGTGCGCGGTGCTCTAATCAATTTCTGTATAGAACGGAGTATTTCCGACGGATCTAAAGTTTCATTTTTAATTTTTTAGTGATTGCTGTTTCCTTTTACGTTGTTTTTACCAAATATCTGTTGCAAATTTTTTAATTTTTTGTATCCGTCGTCACCAGAATTCACGCGACGACAAAATGGCGTCGCTTGACAAGATTTTGCAGCAAAAGATATTTTTCAAATTTATTGGTTTAATATAAGTTTATTCAAAAAATGTCGCAACAAGTGCTTAAATATTTTTATATTAAATGAATTGAAAACTTTTAAATTATTTCCGTTCTATATTATTTGTTATACAGTGTGTTCGTTGGAAATTCTGCAAAATGCTCTTGGTAAGTGTTTTATAAGCTTTTTAAGCATTGTTTTGGTGTATAATTCCATAATATTTATATTTTCGGGCTTTAATTAAGTGGTGAATGTTCTAGAAGCTGTGGGTGTGGCCGTAAAAAACCAAGAAATTTTAAGACGTAATAGTGAATAAATCGCTTTCTACGATTGTTTACAATATATTTTGTTGTTTTTATGTATTAAAATTTAATTGTTCCACTGAATAATGCTTTTCCATCGTTTCTTTGTTACGTAACCTTTCATTAGAGGCCATGTAAAGTGATTTTGGAAATGGACCCATTTTTGCAATTTAGCTTTGAAAATTGGTCTTACCAAGCGATGTTATAGTTTAGAGAAGCTTTTGAGGTTATGTTTTCAATATTTTTCCTAAATTACTATAATTGGTAGGGTTTTATTCAATATTATGCAAAGATTTTCCCAGTTATATATTTAAAATATTTTAGCTTATAATTATTAAAAAATGCATTAAATAAGATTGCATTTTTTTTATTTGGGTACTTGGTTGAACTGTATTTAAGTTTTATTCATTTCTTTTCTTATTCATGCGATTTTTTTTTATATTTTGTGTCATTTGCTTTATTTCTTTTACTGATATTTTTCTTTAAACCTTAATTTTTTTTTAACTTTGTCAAAAATATTACCTACTATGTTTTACTTGAAATTTTAGGTACTTATTATATATTATAGATTTTTGAATAGTATAATTATATTTAAAAAATCAGGTGTCTTACATTAAACGCATATGTTTTATTTATTTATTAAAAACACTAAAAAGTGACTACTTTACTTACGTTTTTAATGTTTTATAGTACCAAAATATTGTTAGGGTTAATAAAATTGTTGTGTAATTAAAATAAGTAAACAGTGTTTTATTATTATTTGATAAAGAGTGGAACTAATTAAATAAATAACTGAATGCTTTGTTGTTTTAGAAGGGCTTCATGAATGAATCTGGAAGTGATTCAATGAGTGAAAAAGGAGAGAAAAGTGATTCTAGTGGTTCAGGTTCAGGGAGTGACAGGTACAATATTATTTTATATGATTTGGAACAACATTTAGTAACATTTTAATTGTTAATTTATTTATATCTTACTTTTAACAGTGATAGTGGTTCAAGTTCCTCTGGATCAGCATCACCTGGTAGGTCAGGGTCAGAAAAATCGTCTAATGCTGACAGATCCCATCTAAGTGATGACACAAAATCTCCAAAGCACAGTAATGCCAATTCTTCAAAATCAGATCACCAAACCGATAAAGATTCCTCAGATGATTCAATTACAAAACGCAAATCTAGAAACCATCATGGTAAAATTAAATCTGATTTATGGGAAGACAATCCTGATATGTTTGGTATAAGAAGGTCAGGACGATCGAGAAAAGAACCAGACAGACTTAAACTTGCTGATAGTGATTCTAGTGAAAAAGGGAAAAGTCACAACAGAAAAAGTAGGAAAAAGAGGTACAATTCTCTCATTTTGTATATAACGAATAATAATATGTTTTAAAATAAAAACTAATCTCACTGTTAATTTTATAGTGACTCGTGGAACTCGGATACCTCAGATAGTGATAGTGATCTAAAAGGTTCACCACCCCCACCTTCAAAACGACCAGGCCAAAGAAGTGTACCTCTAAGAAAAAAGAAACCAGCACGAAGAAGAAGGTTTACTAGTGATGAAGATGAGAGTTCAGAGGCTTCAGATGAAGAAACTAGGAGGTAATGTAGAGGTTTGAATTCAAATTCCTATTATTTTATGTATAAATAAAATATAAATATAGTATGTAAAATAACAAAAAATATTTTAGTATAATGTCACTTTTCATTATACAGACGTATAAGGTTCGCATGATACTTTCAAAGCAAAATTATAACTAAATTAAAGTATAACTTTTCTATTTAATACACTTTATACACATTTTTAATGTACTCATTGCCTTACTTTCATAGTTCAAAGTATCTCACAACAAAAGTAAAAAATACCAAAAAGGTTTACACCCCCCCCATTTACTATGTAATTTTTGAGATAGTTTCAATTATCGCCCTGGTGGAACATAGTGTCTTAACATGGGGTTCTCAATTTCCTCTTTGCCTACCCTGCCACGTGTGGGATATAGCGTGAAGCTGAGTAGAGTATAGCCCTGAAGAGAATCAAACCATTTGATTTTACAAAATCAATTGAGGCCTGTCGTGGGGCAGCAGCACAAGTGTGTGACTGTAACTGACAGGTTCTGGGTTCAATCCCCAATCGACGAAATGAAACATTTAATATTTTCAATTTAAATATTTAATGTTTCTTCGCTCTGGTAATAAGGCAAAGCGCGGCGTTGAGTTCCGCCACTCATCACACAATGCCTCAAATTTGGAAGAAAGTGGGAAACTGAAGTGGAACGGAGTGTCTGAACACTAGGTTCCCGGGTTCCTTCTGCCTCGTGCGGGGGGATACGGTGTGAAGCTGATTTTACAATCACATTTTTGCCATATTTTTTTTTTCATAAAAAGTTTATAACTGTTTTAAATTTAATAATCTGATCAGTTTAAGCAACACTTTCAATTGAACAAATTAATGGTCAAGGAATATTGACATTCATAAGGTGACATGATGATTTAAAAAATAGAAGACAAATTATAACTTATAATTTGTCTTTCATATTATGTTAAATGAGAACAGCTCTGTAGCAAGTTAAGTGACTTACAATATGGTATATCCTGAAAGCAAAGCGACTAAACTGCATGTCAATGGCTTAAAAAATCAATCTTACTCTTTGAAACCACAACAATAATTGTCATGATTATTATTTTTATAGGTACGGCTTGTCCAGTCTCCTATTATAAATTACTACAATTATTAACATCTAAAAGATAAATGGATGGTGCTCACCTTGTGGTTTAGAAAAACGTTAATGTTGTTTTGGTTTTTTACCTCTTAACAAATAATATTAGAAATATGAATATACAGAAAAAATATCGTAGGTCTTGCGCATGTAGTTTTATATTATCTGCGAAATAGTTTTGTCTATATATGCTACAAGCATTTTTATATAAAAAAAGAAGATAAAGTTTTGCTAGTCTTTCCTGCAGATCATTAAAAATGTTCCGCAAAAACCTTGTATACACATTTATCTACATTTTTGCTTTATATAACTTTAAATTACAATTAATAGTAAAAAGAATATACGGAGATATTTTGTTTCTACAATTTACAAAAAAACTTTTTTTAAGAAAATATTTGCAGTACATAGATAATATATTTGTTGTTACGTCAAGTTGACAACTGTAATGCACCATTTTAGTCCACTTTCAAGATGGCGCCCATGGCGTCATTTTAATACAACTGACTATGAACTACGATGTTATGTAACTGAATGTAATCACTTGTAATTTCTGTAGTTGATTTGCTTATTTCTGAAAAGGTTTTTGAATTATTTTTTATTAATCGCCTTGAAGGGGCGTAGATTTTCGTACTAAACAAATATCTTATTATTCTTATTCACTCACTCAGCTTCACGCTGTATCCCGCTATTGACAGGGTAGGCAGAGGGAACTTGGGAACCTATAGTAAATACACTCCGTTCCACTTCCGTTTCCCACTATCCGCCGAATTTGAGGTATTGCGTGTTGAGTGGCAGAACTCAACGCCGTGTTTTTCCTTGTACCAGAGCGAAGAAATGAAAACATTAAATATTTAAATTGAAAATATTTCATTTCTTCGAATGGGGATCGAACCCACAACCTGTCGGTTGCAGTCACACGCTTGTGCCGCTGCGCCACAACAGGATCTTATTATTCTTACTAACTAAAATATTTTTTTTATGTAAGATGTATGGTTTTCTATTAACACAATTAAAATCCATTCGTATTACTTTTGCGATTAGTAATAATAGCATGAATAAAAATTATTGTTGACAATTTCAACTGACAATTATTCATTGTGTTGATGATAATGTTATCTTTACTTTCTATTTGGACCAAACCTTGAATCCACAAGAATGTGGTATTAGTTAGAATAATAACCACTGTGCTAAGAAAGTGCTTATAAGTTATATTTATTAGTATCTTTAGATTATATAATATGTTTCGGCGTTGCGGGTGACTTTTTAAATATTTTTTTTGTTTATTTATTTATAAAGTAAATTCGTTAAAATTAAACGCTCGAACATAGCTGTGGCAGTAATTTATTATTTATCTTACGATGATTATTATTATTGTTATAAAGTTATTAAGTTTATAAAGCTTGACGATAAAAAAATGAAGTATTCGGAGGCCTGTTGTGGTGCTGGGGCACAAACGTCAGACTGTAAACGCGACAGTTTGTGGGTTCGATCCCCATTCGATGAAATGGAATATTTCATATTTTCGAATTATATCGATACTTATAATAAATGTATAACTGATCAATGTTTGTACATGGAATATATATTTAAAAAAATCTAACTTTTGTGTGTTTGTCTGTTTATCTGGCTGTCTGACAAACGTCTATGCGTTCGTACGCGTTTGAGTTTGTAATCTCAAAAATGACGTACCAGATTTAAATACAGTTTCCAATTTTGGCAGCATTGCTTTAACATTTAGTGTTTTTTTTTATTTAAATCAATTGATATTAAATGTAAAGACGTTTAAGACTAAACGTGAACTTTTATAAGAACAAGTATGTAATTGAGATTGGTACATTTATTTGTGTGCATTTATTATTAGTGTTTTGACAGCCCAGCATTCTGTACCATACATTTTAACGCAAAGTACACCGGAAGTGCATCCTTGATTTATTATATTTATTTCTCCTTCTAATAAAATAAAATGCGTCATTAAGTTCAGCCACTTAATATCCAATGTTTTTTAAAATGATCATGAAATGGAGAATGGGGCAGGAGTATACACACTACAATCTCTCTACCTGTGTTAAACCATTTTTGGTCACAGTATAGAACTGATACAAATTCTTAATATATATATATTTTTTAATTACAGTCGGACGGCTACACGTCGTACGGGAGCCGCAGTAAGCTATAAAGAGGCCAGTGATGAACAAACAGACTCTTCAGATTTGGTTGAAGTAGATGGAGTTGATGGTGAGGGTGATGCTGAACCAGAACCAGAAGATCATAGTGAAACTATTGAAAGGGTTCTAGGAATTAGACGAGGCAAGAAAGGAGGTAAGCTGACTTAATTTTGTAATTGTTATTAAAAATTAGATATGAAGAATTTGTTGAATTTAACATTTATTAAATTTAACATTTATTATTATGTTATTATTATTTATATTTATTTTACTGTTATTATTGATATAATTTTGTTTTTATATTTTGTTTGATTGATCATAATATTTATCTCAAACCAAGTACATTTCTTATAATTATAGCATTGTTGTGCAATGTAGTATTAAATTTTAGCTAATGTCTTCTTATCATTGTTCAGTCACTGGAAATGTGACTACAGTTTATTATATCGAGGAACATGGTGATCCAAATGAAGGTTGTGATCCTAATGATGAAGAAGCAACCGAACCTCAGTACCTGATAAAATGGAAAGGATGGTCCCACATCCATAATACATGGGAGTCAGAAAAATCAATTAATGAACAAAAAGTAAAAGGTTTAAAAAAGTTGGAAAATTATATTAAAAAGGAGGCAGATTTGTCATGGTGGAGACAACAAGCAGGTCCTGAAGATATTGATTATTTTGAGTGTCAAGCAGAATTACAGCAGGAATTAGTAAAAACTTATAACAATGTGGAAAGGATAATAGGTAAAATGAGACTTTATTTGAATTAAAAACCATTATTTATAAGTATACATTTCTAATTATTGATTTCAAAGAGATTTATTTTTATATTTTCTAAATATAAAAAAAATATAGCTTGGTCTCTGAACTTGCAAATCAAGTTTCCAGTCAGATGCACTGTGTCTGGCTGGAAATGCAACAGTTGTTAGATAGATTGTTTGTGACCTGAAGAATGAATTATTTTCATTTGCTTGCTTTGGTAACACAGACAAAGTGCAGCATTGAATTTCCACCACTCTATGTGGCGACAATACGCAATGTCTCGAAAATTGGACGGAACAGTGACATACTGAACAATAATAAATTTAAATATAATGATTTTAATTTAATGTAACAAAAATATATTAAATTTTAGCTGAACAAACCCGAGAGTTGGAAGGTGGTGGAACTGCCCATGAATACTTCTGCAAATGGGAATCATTGCCATATGCAGATGCAACATGGGAAGATTCCACGCTTATTGAAAAAAGATGGCCTCTAGAAGTTGAACATTTTAAAAGTAGAGAAGCTGCAAAGACAACACCATCAAGGCATTGTCCAGTATTAAAAAGAAGACCCAAATTTCATCAAGTAAAAGAACAGCCTGAATACATTGGCAAGGACCAGGTACTACTACTTTATAAGATATTTATATGAAGAATAAGAAACAAAAAACCTGTGATAGTTGCAGTACATGAATTTATATAAAAACAAAAATATTGTATAATTTCAGACTTATTTTTTGAGAGATTATCAAATGGATGGATTAAATTGGTTAATACATTCCTGGTGCAAAGACAATTCTGTTATATTGGCTGATGAAATGGGCTTAGGTAAAACTATTCAGGTAAATATTTCCTTTCTACTTTCTATACTGCTCAACATGCAGCTCTACTATAATAAATGTAAAATTATATTTTTTAGTAACAGGTAATTTAACAATATCTTTGTTTGTGTTCTTTTATAGACAATATGCTTCTTATATTACCTTTTTAAATCTCAACAACTCTATGGACCGTTTCTTTGCGTAGTACCGCTTAGTACAATGACTGCATGGCAAAGAGAGTTCACGCAGTGGGCACCTGATGTTAACGTCGTTACGTACATTGGTGATGTTACAAGTCGAAATATTGTAAGTACACTCTTACGAAACATTCACTTTTAATTCCTAACTAAATGGCAACAAAATATGCAAGAAACATAAATATGCCTATAAAAAATTACTTTGTATTTTCACAGATCAGACAATTTGAATGGAGCTTTGCCACTTCAAAAAGACTAAAATTTAATGCAATATTAACAACTTATGAGATTTTACTGAAAGATAGACAATTCCTAAGATCTTTCAGCTGGGCCTGTCTACTAGTTGATGAAGCTCACAGATTAAAGAATGATGATTCACTTCTGTACAAAGCTTTAAAAGAATTTGATACAAATCATCGGCTACTTGTTACTGGCACACCATTACAAAATTCGCTTAAAGAATTATGGGCACTATTACATTTTATCATGCCTTATAAGTAAGTGGTTTCATAATTACAAAGTTTGTATAGATTATTAATTTATCAATTGAACTTCAAGTTGTTGAATTTTCAATTCAATTTCTGTCTTATAGATTTGAATCATGGGAAGAATTTGAAAAAGATCATGAAGATGCAGCAACTAAAGGATATGAAAAACTACATAAACAATTGGAGCCTTTCATACTAAGAAGGCAGAAGAAAGATGTTGAGAAATCACTACCTGCTAAAGTAGAACAAATTCTTAGAGTGGAAATGACATCAATACAAAAGCAATACTACAAGTGGATCCTTACAAAAAATTATAGTGCCTTGAGAAAAGGTGTGAAGGGATCTATAAATACTTTTATTAATATTGTAATTGAATTGAAAAAGTGCTGCAACCATGCGCTATTAACAAAGCCTGAGGACTTTGAGTCTCGCGCATCTCTAGCTACGACTGATGCCGTTGAGGTACTTGTATAATATTTTGTATATCATACATTTTTAGAAATCTAAACGGATTCACATTATACAACCAAACATTTTTTTAAGATATAATACTTTTTGTTTCAGAAATTATTAAGAGGAAGTGGAAAATTACTGTTATTGGACAAATTATTATGTAGGCTAAAAGAAACTGGACATCGTGTTCTTATATTCTCCCAAATGGTTAGAATGTTGGACATTTTGGCAGAATATTTGCAAAGAAGACACTTTCCGTTCCAAAGGCTTGATGGTAGTATAAAAGGTGAAATAAGAAAACAAGCATTAGACCATTTTAATGCAGAAGGGTCTCAAGATTTTTGTTTCTTGTTGTCAACGCGGGCCGGAGGTCTTGGTATAAACTTGGCAACAGCAGATACTGTGATAATATTTGACTCAGATTGGAACCCTCAAAATGACCTTCAAGCTCAAGCTCGCGCGCATCGTATTGGACAAAAAAATCAGGTTAATGACATTATGCTTTATTTGGACTTTATTTATTTTTTTAAAGCAAATGTCAATATTTATATAAAATGATTATTATTTTTTACGGTATTCAACATCTTGTATTAGAATATTATATGTGACATGTTTTGCAGGTTAATATCTATAGGTTAGTAACAGCAAGATCTGTAGAAGAAGATATTGTAGAAAGAGCAAAAAGGAAAATGGTACTTGATCACTTAGTAATTCAGCGTATGGATACTACTGGACGAACAGTACTTAACAAACGAGATTCGTCAGGCACAAGTGCAAACAACCCTTTCAATAAAGAAGACTTGAATGCAATATTAAAGTTTGGTGCTGAGGAACTCTTTAAAGATGACGATGAAAATGACGAGGAACCTGTCGTAAGTTGATTTACAACAATTTAAATACACCCGGCTTTAGTCACGTTTTAAAATGTGTAAATGATAGTTACAATATTCTAATTTAAGCCTACCTTTATACCCTACACTATTTAACCTTTCCAGCGGTTGCACCCGCGCGTGGTCTGTCATTCCGCAACTTTGCGTGTCTTTGTTAAAAAAACTAAACAATATTTGAAGTCATTGTGGAATATATTAAATGAAGTGTTAGCTGTATGAATAAAAATAAAAACAAGTTATTTATGCATATGTTTGTTTATTTATACTGGATAGAAGAACAGTCCATAATATCTTCAAAACAATATCTTTAGGCGCAAATCAAATTTATAAATCAACAAAAACAAAATAAAATTTTTTTTTCCTAATATTTCCTTATAACTAATAGACAGACTATAATCATACTTGAAATCAAATTAACGAAGCTCTTAAGCTGCACTGGTTTTTCAAGTATTTTTTTACGAATTTTAGCTATAACTTAAATTCTAATAATAGAAAAAGGGACAACAAACAAAAAAAAACTTCTTGTAACTATTTTAGGCTTATTATAATAACCTATTCATCACCAATCTCCATTAAATCTTCTGGACATGCATATTCCTGGCATATGATGATATGTCAGGAAATGCCGAAAGACTTCATCTTCAATTTCCACCTTCTCTAGTACGCGAGATACTTTAGTTTAAAAATGTTAAAATTTATAAAACCTTAATATTATACATAAAATCAAGTAGCAACATACAAATAACATGAAATAGTTACCCAGGTATTAATTTTCGTTTATAGATTTTATTTTTCGTACACAATCGGTCGCGAGCGGAATCTAAGACCGCAATACGAAATAAAAAAACGCCCGCGCGTGTACTGAATGTACAATGTAAGCTTACTCGTGTGTAGTACCTCACCTCCGCAAAGATATCATAGAAGCATAACTGTCTTTCGTTTAAAGTTTTAGTACACTGACTAAAAAAAGTTCTTTGCGTTCTCTCAGACCGCGCGCGACCGCTGGAAGGTTAATATAATTTTAAATAACGTTAATTTACATATAAATATAGTTACACGACTTTTTTTTCAGTGTGATATTGATGAAATTTTGCAAAGAGCAGAAACTAGAGATGAGGGTCCATCAATGGTGGGAGACGAACTACTTTCAGCATTTAAAGTTGCCAGCTTTGCATTTGATGAAGAAAAAGCTGTGATGGAAGTTAAGAAGGAGGGGGCAGAAGGGGAGGAAGGCAAAGACTGGGTAAGACACTTGTATATCTGCATTATAATATAATAGGGAAAGTTGTCTTCGAGGAGTGTCTGATTTACTGGGACTAAATGAAGAATTAACTTAAAACTTAATTATTTTTATTTCTAGAGTGGTAGAAAATAACAGCTTATTTTCTACCACTCTAGAAATAAAAATCTAAAAAAAAATTACAGGTGATTACAGAATGTCTTACTAGGTTATCTCTAACAACTACTTCATATAGTCATGTAGGAGACACGTGAATTTCGAAAATTTTGTATTTTTTTTAAATTATAATATTTTTCCGTTCTAGGATGATATTATACCTGAGAATGTTAGGAAAACAATAGCTGAGCAAGAAAAAAATAAGGAAATGGAAGATTTATATTTGCCCCCACGAAGAAAAAACATGCAGCAGAACAATGCAGATGAAAGTGAGTACTTTTACTATTCTTAAAGTAAGGTTACCTTTGTATGGTAAAACACAAAAATGTATAAGGTGTTGTTACTAATCCAAAGTAAATTTGAAAACCGACTTCCTGGTTTGTAAAAGGTTTTGGGTCAAACACTAGTTTTTCCTCTGCTGTTGTAGTAGTAGAACAGAAGCTGCTACTACTACTACTACTACTACTACTACTACTACTACTACTACTACAGTAGTATTAGCAGCTTCTGTTTTAACAAGCTATTTACTTGGACTTAATCGATTTACAAAGCAATGGGGCTCTTAAAATGGAATTATCGATTTTTTTCAGTTGGTTGGTTTTTGACTAAAAATTTAAAAGAGTTTAGTAGCTTAGAAAAATAGCAGACATTAAAAAAATTAAGGCTTACATATGTTATGTCTAGCACGTTAATATGAGAGTAATAATAGATGATTAAATGTTAAAAATAATTATAACTAAAACGTATATGCGTTTTCAACGTCTCACTGTTTATTGTTTGGTGTAAATTTTGGTATGAAAGCGTAATTAGATCTTACTTTTTTAAAATGAGTCTGGTAAAGCAGTGACTATTAGTGGTATTACAATGTTGTCTGAACAATACCGTGCCACATACCATACAACCGAAGAAACAACTCAATTAGTGGATGAGACATATTTTTTTCGGTAATTTGTTTCGGTAGTCAGAAATTCACCAATTAGATCGTGTAATTTAACACCGTTAGTTTTTTATGGGGCTATTTGAAATCACTTGCGAGATTTTAACTACCTAACTGCATTAAGTAAAGGAGAAGATTCAATGCTGCTTCAATGAAATTAGGCCAGTATATAAAGCTGTAGACCATTATTTAAATAACCCTATTGTCTTTTATTAATAAAGTATTATTATTCAATAATAAATTACAATCAAAAGACTAACACTTGTTTTTTAATTAAATCAAATTTTGCTTCAATTTTGGAACACCTTTATAAGTGCAGGCTCTTTTTGGTATAACATTACAGTAATTAACATTTAACATTTCAGTAATTTTTCGAATAGAAATCAGTAAATTATAAAACAGCATGCTCCGAAATTTTCAGAATGTGATGTCACAAAATGTAGGACAATTTGTCACTCTTTGTCGTACTACTACATTATCACGTCGATATGTTAAGTTAGCATATGCGTATAGTTTAAATAGTGATATGTCGTCGTAGGCGGAAGAAAGCGCCGCGGCCGCGGCACCAGCGACGGCGCGGACGGCGCGGACGGCGCGGACGGCGCGGACGACGGCGAGGGCGACGCCGAGAGCGACGCCTCCGACGCGGAGCTGAGCGCCGACGACGACCGGCCCCGCAAGCGCGGCCGCCCGCCCGCCTCGCACAGGGAGAAGATCAAAGGGTTCACTGATCAAGAGGTGTGTCAGTCTCTGTGATGGCCAGTATTTTTGATAAAAACGTTGATTAAGCAGGGTGGGCAGGCGCGCCTGTGCAGCTTAGACGAAAGCATTCTGCTCCCTAATTAACAACTTTCGAGACGTAAGCCGTAAGCAATTATCGAGACGCAAGCCTATGGAGGGTCGAAGCTCAACGCTGTGCTTTGTCTTGACAAGGAGATGTTTTAGAAGTTATGTTAGAAAAAATATAATCATACTTCTGAGTTGTAATCGTAACTATCTAATCTAACAATCAGTCTGATCTACTTACGTTATGGCGGCTACTTACGTTATGGTGGCATCTACTATCTTTTTAATATCATTGTAATTTTTCTTTCAGATACGAAGATTTGTGAAGAGTTTCAAAAAGTTTTCAGCACCATTAAAACATCTCGACAGCATTGCATGTGACGCCGAATTGCAAGAAAAACCTTTAGCTGATCTAAAAAAATTAGGAGAAATTCTTCAAGAGAGATGCAAGGCTGTTATAAATGATACTTCTGAAACTAACAGTATGTTTTATTTCTTGGTTTTATTTTTTAATTCTATATAATTTGTATTCAATGGTAATTTATCATATAAAATTTTTAGATGAGGCAAATGATGGACGTAAAAATGCAAGAAAGACTTTTAAGTTGGGTGGTGTGCCTGTAAATGCCAAAACAATGGCAGCATGGCAAGATGAACTGGCAGCTTTGGATGAGTTCTTGCCACAAACTAAAGAAGAGAGATTAAAATGGCAATTGGATTTCAGGTAATACTAACTTAATTAAATGCTAAAATAGTTAACCTTTGTCATATACAAAGATATTTGTTATATTAATTTTTGATATATATTACTTGAATAATGAGTTCACTTTTATTTATTATTATAAAGGACAAGACCTGCAAATTTTGATATAGAATGGGGTGTAGAAGATGATTCTAAGTTGTTGGCTGGCATTTACCAGTATGGGATGGGGTCTTGGGAGGCTATTAAAATGGACTCGTCCTTTGGTATTGGAGATAAAATACTCACTAATGAAGATAAAAAGCCACAGGCGAAGCATTTACAATCCAGAGCTGAATATCTTTTAAAACTTATCAAGAAATTGTTAGATCAGAAAAATGGAAAACAAAAACAAAGGAAACCGAGAATTAAGAAGGGAAGGGAGCCAGTAACAAAAGACATGGTTGAAGAGGACATGACTTCTGGAGATGATAAGAAAAAGAATTTAAAAAATGATAAAGATAAGGTAATTACTATACAATTCTGACCTTACATTTATTTTGCTAAATAAATCTGTTGAGTCTTTAAAATCTGAACTTTCCTATCTCTAATTTAATAATTATCAGATTACCATTCCAAAGCGTTACTATTGTCTCACAAAAAAGGGATCATAATGATACATTGTTTATTGTTTTTAATCGTAAACGCAATATTTGCAGGTTCGATCCCCACTTGGGGGAGTGAATAATTAATATTTCCCCTCTAATAGACAAAGTGCGCTTAAAGTTCCTCAATAAAAAAAAAAAACAGTAATCTTGAATTTGGACGGGAGGTGGTGTTTCAACTCTAGGCTCTCTTTGCCTATTTGATATATGCGAAACAAAACGTGAAATATGTCATTTTATTTTTTTAGGGTAAATTAAAAATGGAAGATATTTTGACGCATGATGAGACATCTAATGATAGAAAAGAAAAGGATAAAAAACGCACAAAGAAGGAGGGCAAAGATCGATCGAAAGGAGACAAAGTAAAGGGCCGTAAGAAGCCTGCTGGTCCTATGCATTTTACAGCCAACAATGAACCTAGAGCTTTAGAAGTTTTAGGCGATTTGGATCCGTCTGTCTTTGAAGAGGTATATTAAATACTTTGTAAATGTAAAAAGGTTTTTGCTAAAAAATATCATTGAAATAAATATTATTAAGTTGAAATCATTAAGCTATAATTCTAATAAGCAGAACAAATGGTTTTTAATTTAAATGTACTTTGTATGCTGGTTATTTAATAGAATATGAGTGGCAAATACACAGTTTTTATTAATATGTAGTTACATATAACATTGTGAAAATTAAAATTACATAAACATAAAAATTTTGATGTTTTTAAGAAACAATTCTTTCTTGCCTAATGATTTATCTTAGGACTAATCTTTGTTTGTGGAAATTTTGTATAAGTATTTATACAAAATTATTATATTTTATGCTAACAACAAAAACACAAGTTTAAACATAATACATAAGCTTAAACAGAAAACGTTTAACTCAGCATCACGCTGTATCCCGCACATGGCAGGGTAGGCAGAGGGAACTGGAGAACTTAGTGTTAAGACACGTCGTTCCACTTCCGTTCCCCACTTTCCGCTGAATTTGAGAAATTGCGTGTTGAGTGGCGGAACTAAGCGCCGCGTTTTGCCTTGTAGCAATGAAAACATGAAATATTAAAATTGAAAATATTAAATAATTCATTTCCTCGAATGGGGATCGTACCCACAACCTATCGGTTACAGTTACACGCTTGTGCCGCTGTGCCACGACAGGCCCAGACAATTTTTTTTTACTTAAGATTTTATTTTATGTAATTTATTTTTATCAAATAGTGTAAAGAAAAAATGAGACCTGTTAAGAAAGCGTTAAGAGCACTGGACAATCCAGACCAAACCTTGTCAGAATCTGAACAAGTGTCGAAAACGAGATCCTGCCTTACCCAAATAGGAAATCAAATAGATATATGTTTGTCGGAGTATCCTGATGCTGAAAAAAAGGTTGAATGGAGGAGTAATCTCTGGTATTTTGTTTCAAAATTTACGAATTTTGATGCGAAGCAATTGTATAGGCTATATAAATATGGTCTTAAGAAAAATGTTGAATCTAAGAAAGATGGAAAACATAAAGAGAATAAGGTATGGTATTAAGGCAGGATATTCAAATGTTGTATTTTGTTTTAATTCTATTATATTTAATTTTCTGTAATCATTTCTTCACCATTTTCAGTCTAATTTAAAGAACAATGTAAATAATTTAAATAATTACGTAAAATCATTTAAAAAAGAGGGAAAGCATGATGATCACGATCGAAAAGAAAAGAGGCCAAAAATTGACAAAGAAAAATTAGACAAAAGCAATGAGAAGACACCACACGCATCTGGCGTTAAGAGGAAGCTGGAAGAGGGCGAATGTGATCCTGATCCCAATGAAAACAAACGTCATGAAAGGTAAGTTGTCGTCATTTCATCCCCACCCGAAAACATCTAATTCCGTTAGCTGCACTCATTCCTCGCTTATTTTTTTTCATTTATTAACATTTTTTTATTTCATAACTGTTCGCCATCGCTAACATCCCCGTTCATCACCATCTCGCTTGTAGCAGACATAAACACAAGAGCAAGGATCGCAGAGATAGGGAAGGGAGCTTGAAGCGAGACGATTTGATGTACAGAGAGCGGAGCCGGTCGGAGCGCGAGCGCGACCGCGAGCGGGACCGCGAGCGCGACAGGGACCGGGACAGAGACCGGGACCGCGACCGCGAGCGCGGCGAGCGCGGCGAGCGGGACCGCGACCGCGAGCGAGACCGCGAGCGCGACCGGGAGCGCTCGCGCACGCGGCGCGACAGCGGCGGCGTGGCGGCCCAGCGGGCGCGCGCGCCGCCGCCCTACGCGCCGCACGCGCACGCCGAGCACGCCGCGCACGCCGCGCACCCCGCGCACCCCGCGCACCCCGCCTGGACGCCGCCCGCCTACCCCGGCCCGCGCCAGTACCGCGGCGACCGCAACGCGCGCCCGCATGATAAGAGACGGTAATTGAATTTTATTACATTTATTAATTTTATTCATTTGGAACTATTGTTGGGGAGAATACCCCACGTGTAGTGTTGCCAGTGGTAGTGATGTACCGTTTGATACAGGTTCGGAGGGTACGCGAGCATGGGCGGGCACACGGCGTACAGCGGGTACTACGAGGGCGCGGCGATGGCGGGCGGCATGGGCTTCCCGCCGGTGCGGCCCTACCCCGAGGAGTGGCGCGGCTACGCGGTGCAGCCCGACTACCCGTACGACGAGCGCGAGTACGAGCGCGAGGTGTACCGGCGCGACTACGACCGCCGCGCGCCTCCCACCTAGCTCGCCCGGACCGCCCGGCCGACCCGAACCGCCCGACCCGCCCGACCCGCCCGACCCGCCTTGTAAATACGCCCCCGACTCATATGCCACGTGTAAATAGCCGACCGACGACGTTTCTGTAAAGTGTAAGTGACAAACAGTGCTGTGGTTTTATCTTAAGTGATAATCGAGGATCGTCGATGTCGAATTGAGACCTTTAATTATATAGTGACTGTGTTTTGTAAGTGAGACTGTATAGTAAATTTATTTATTACCGAGTCTGTCGAATTATTTGTTAATGTACAGATTTTAGACAAATAATATTATTTTTTTTATATTTTTCCAATTTTATTGCCAATTTTACCGGTTTTAAATAGTTTTCTCAATCTGCTATTTCTCGATATTCTATTTATTTAATGCCTCAAATAGGAGTTAATTTTACAGAGACACAGGTGATATGCGTAGTTGATAGTCAGTGTACAAAATTCAGCAATTGTAAGAAGGTTTGCATATATTAATAAAATCATGTGCAATCTAGAGAATTGTATAGCTTAAAGAGTGGCACATATACTTTGTCATTGCATTTTAGCAGTGTAAAGGAAAAGTTTAATTTGTATTTCCTTTCTCATTATACATGCATTTCCGAGTCCTAGTGGGACTCGTACAGTCCTATTTTTATACAATATGTAAAGTCTTATTCTCTGTTACACGCAACTGACTGTAATAAGAGTGGAAGCGTCTTGGTGTACACCATGATAATAAACATATTATTAAAGTTGATTATTGTTTGTTTTTTTAACTTACACTTGTTACTTTTACAGGGCGCGTTCAACGTGTGTTAATTATCACAAACAAACAAGCAACGAGGTGAATAGGTTTTTAGTTCCTGATATGTTATTGATTCAGTTTGGTTAGTTCAAACTAATTTAATATTAAATAACTTTTATTATAATATGGAATTGATCATCAAATAAATCCTTAGTACGGATATCTGTCATTGCCAGATGAAAATAATACTATTTAATGAGGGGTACATAGATAGTTCTAGAGATATCTTTCATATTTTTTTTTGTTTTAAAAACTGGCAGTGAGATTACAAAAATAACAATAAAATTCTTGTATTTATATTTTATAACTATAAATACAACAACCGAATATTACATAATAGTAGAATCAGTAAGTATATAATAGTAATAAATAATAATTTAAAATCAATATATATAAGTAAAAGTTTAGCCCTATACATTCTAATTAACAATAATAATGTCCCTAGGAAAGACTAAAAAAAAAGACTAACGGTATTTTTCTTATTAGTAGATTTCTATTTACGTAAACTACTAAAACGGGAGATGAGTAATGCTATAAATAAATAATATATTAATTGTCAGAAGAAAAAAAAGAACTGAATATAATTCTATACCTATTGAAGTAAGTATTGATGTATCGTTTTTTTTTAATGTTGATCCGAATCGCATTAATAAACATTGATATGTTTCTATACGTTGAAATGCTTAACATAATCTTAACCTATAAATATACAGAGATATCTTTATAATCTACATATTATCGTATTACACGGTGCTTATAATATTGACGCTATATACTTTAAACATCACTTGAGCAGGGTGGTCTGTCTTATCACACATCTTGCAATGTAGCTGCATACCTAGCTGTTACCTTACTAAATAAATAATATTACAAAGCGGACAGGTAATTTTGTTTTTTTATAAGTAAACGATTAAATACTGTTCTTACTTAAAATAATTAATACAATCTACCAATCTGGCTGTGTAGACTGAATATTCCAGTAAATCTAGTACAGTATTTGTAATCTACATTGACGGCTACACACTAACTCGCATAAAGGAGGATAGGCGGAGGGAATCTAGTGTAGTTTAATATTTTATCATCCTCGCTCTGGTATCAAGGCAAAATGCGACGTTTAGTTCCACCACTCAACACAGAATAAAAACTTCCTTGAGAATTCTGTGTTGAGTGGTCGAACTAAACGTCGCATTTTGCCTTGATACCAGAGCGAGGATGATAAAATATTAAATATTTAATTTCCCTTTTACAATCTCTTAGGATTCGAGAGGCACTTTTGATAACAGCTTTTCGCCTTCGCCAATGTGACATTATATAGAACTCACACGACGGTAGAGGTTGTATAATAAAAACAAGTTTTGTTGTTTTTTTTTAAATATATGACGATGTAAACAATGCTCTCTCAAAATTAGTACATTGGTTTAGTGCAAATAATTTACTTTTGAATAGTAAAAAAACCAAATGTGTTATATTCCGAACACCCAACACGAAAATTGTGAAAGCCGACGTACTTTTGAATGGTGAAGCCGTGGATCCTGTTGATTCTACGGTATTTCTCGGGATCACCATTGACTCTAAATTACAGTGGGGACCTCATATCGATGGATTGGCGAATAGACTTAGCTCAGCAGCCTTTGCGGTTAAAAAAATCAGAACATTAACAGACGTGGAAACGGCTCGCCTCGTTTATTTTAGCTACTTTCATAGTATTATGTCCTACGGCATCTTACTTTGGGGTAATGCAGCCGGTATTCACTCAATTTTCGTCTTGCAGAAGCGAGCTATTCGTGCAATCTATAAATTAGGCCCTAAAGATTCTTTAAGGGAAAAATTTAAAGAAATCAATATAATGACCGTTGCATCGTAATACATTTTTGAAAATATTATGTATGTTAAGAAAAATATTAATGAATTTACCAAGATAAGGGATATACATAATATTAATACTAGAAATAAGTTTAATCTTAGTGCACCTGTAACTCGATTGAATCGAGTCCGTAATTCTTTTATGGGTCAGGGTGTACGCTTTTACAATAGGATCCCAGAAAACGTCCGAAAATTTTCTATTTCACAATTTAAAAAAGTTGTGAAAAGACGTTTGTGTGTTAAAGGTTATTTCCAAATTAACGATTTCATAAATGATAGCACGCCTTGGGAATAAAATGCTCGCTCCAGGCTATTTCAAATGTATCATTGTCACAATTGATTATATGATGTAAAATTTGATTAAAAAAAAAGACATGTCCCGCTGAGTTTCTTTCGCCGGTTCTTCTCATGTCTGAGGCAGTAACTTTAGTGAACTGGTGGTAAATTGTTTGACGTTCAAAAAACGAAGCTTGTAACTTCTTATTTTGAATAAAAATATTTGAATTTTTATTGGACTCCGAGCGTGCCATTTGGGAACTACCATCAACCCATATAAATGAATATTGGCGATATTAATATATATTGATTGGACAAAAAAGAATGTTTGGTAAAAATATATATCATTTTATATAATAGGAGAATGCGTGTTATTTAAGTTATAACTACTAGCCAAAATTATATTAGTTATTTGGCCTTCCTTCCACAATAACTATACTAATTTATAAAACTAATTTATGAACCTGTTAGCGAAAGATTTAAATAAACAAGGTAACTGCTTAAACATCCATGCGATAATTTTCCTTAACTTAAAGAAGGATAATAGGGCTTGTTATCCTTCTGTGTCGCACAGATTTTTTCCAGAATACAATAACCCAGGATAAATCTGAAGCATGACATTCTTTCATAGACCGTTTCCTTGAAAACAAGTTTCCAAACTACGAAGAAAAATCAATGAAACCACGATGCAATACTATGAACGTCAAATTACGTTTTCTCGATTCCCGTGACCATTTCCCCGAAAATTATTTTCAGATATTTTCTCGATTTTTTTTTCGGGAAAATATTCCCGAATATTTTGAGTTGTTAGCGAGGAACAGAGAGGGAGATTCCATCGAGACAAAAGAGAAAACGAAAATGTTATCAGGAATAATGCGACATTAGAATGATTACTTATTATACTGCTAGACCTCGAAGAGGGACTCGCTCACCAAAATAAAAATAAAGCTATACTCTAAAAACTCTAACTCTGAAATAAATTATGGTGTAAAAAAAAACTTTAAAGAACAAAACCATATGCGAATAAAAAATTATGTAGATTTTTTAAGAGTTACACTATTGGCAGTAATTTATTTTACAGTCTTATACTGTGCGGCATAAAGGTATCAATAATTAATTGACATTTTTTCGTAACGTAGTAGTGCTAACAACTTTGTGTATAAAGATCATTTGGCAACGTGCAATTTTTTTCCACTTTTAAATAAGAATCAAAATCCATACTAAAATAAGATTCTCTCAATATAACTTGTCCAACACAAACCTCTTTCTGATATTGTGTTTTTTTTAATCTATTTGTACCCACCACACGCCTTACTATCGGTTTTTTTCTTTCCTTGAAAACAAATGCACGATATGGAAATAATGAATTGGTATGTGTTAATTAAAATTGAAATGACCCTAGAAATAATATCATTGAGCATCATTTAAGAACCGGAGCTTATATTATTTTTGCACGGATTAGATTGTTAATGTGTCTGTTTGTTTTATTATATTGTTAAACAAAATAAAAAAAAGGCTTTAAGAAGTTAATCAATGCATTCATTATATTTTATTCAATTAATTTAAGCATTTCTCGTGTACATATCTATTTTTATATTTATGTTTGAATTAATACAAAATATAAATTTCACATTACGTTTAGCTATAGGTAGGTACATCACAATCCATTCATACCTCGCAACCTATTTATAGATTAAATCCTCAATGAACGCGGCGGGGCGACTGCGCATGTCCTGAAATCAGGTACCCAAAGGTTTCACACTTCAGTCGAGTACTTTCATGTGACGATATTAGCCAGTTATAAAATGTTAGACATAAAATATTTAGATTTTAAACTAGAAGTTGTTAAATAAGTTATTATCTATACGTTTTCTTGGATTTACGTGGTAAGTGTAATTTGAAATTGTAATTCTAGAACTCTCTGTAATGCCTTAATTAGATTAATCAGTTGGTAACCGTAATGTTATCGATTGGAGTAATTTTGATATATTTAATAGATCTTTTGATGTATAGAAAATAACTAAGTTAATTTTCAACACTACTAGTTTTAGTCTTCGGAAATATTGTTTATGCTGATAACATAAATAATAGGTACTACAAACCATAAATATTCATTTTGAAAACGATTTACGTCTTAGAGCTTTACATATCTCTCGGGCACAATCAATATTAATCAATCAATATTCTTCAGTATCTATGTGTATGTTTTTTTAAGTTGATACATGTTTTTATAACATGGCGTTTCTGCGATTTTCAATCGCCTTGTTTTCAGGTATAAATTAAGGCTGTGTTATATGATATGAATCGCATATTGTGATAGTCTGGTAGAACAACGATGTTAACTATTCCAGCAACGTTCACCTTGCTGCTTTCAGCTACAGCCTTCGCCTGTTACCTGTTCCCGAGTGGTAAGTACGAAAGAGAAATATGACGAACAAATAATAATTTTTTGTACAAGCGTGTTTTAACTATTAGATCATGCAAATTTATCATAATTTTTTTTGTCTCTTACTCTGCGACCTTATGCGTTGAATTGCAAAACTTTTTACAACAGTCCTTAAATAATGACATTTTAAATATAAAAAACTTCTAGGCTTCGTCTTAACCGCTCAACAATAGTTTCAATTTTGCAAAGAACCGTGTCAACTATTAGAATCTTTCATACAAATATATATTTGAGTATAATTTGTACATAGATATTTATTTATGTAGTACGTTGAGGTAAGATTTATAAGTGTTAGGTCACGACCGTATTAATCAAATAGTCAGCTATATATTTTTTTTGTATTAGTCACACTAATAGCGATGTCATTTCATGCCAACTTGGCTATCAGTAGTTGCCACGAGTCTATTAATTATACCGAAATGATTTTTTCCGAAAAAAGTCGTGATGTGAAAATTTATAAGTATAACATAAAAAAAATTAAAACTTATGTATTTATCTATATGTGTATCTTTCTTTCTAATTTAATAACGTGTAGCTCAAAATTGTTCCGAAAGTAAACTTTTATTTATTGTAATTAATAAAATATAAAAAGGCTATTTTGAGTTGCAGCGGTAATAAAACCGAAATACTTGTGCAACAAGTTTTCAACCAGGTTTTTTCAATTCAAAACCAAGATCTGTTTCATTAGGAGGTACATCTCATATTGTTCCTCACTATTGGCCATTACCACAAACCAACTCTAAAGAGGTTTCAACAAAAAGCCAAAACAACCTAATTCCAATTTTCTCACCATGGTAAAGAAGATTAGTTAATAGGAAACTAAAGCTACAGCAAATAGTGCAAATATCAACACAGGGGAAATAATAAATGCTAAATATGGGAAAAAGCCAACGTCTACCTTTTTCATAAACCTAGCACCTGAACCTAACACAGCTATCAAGAGTCTAAAATACGTATACCTATCACCAGTCTGAAATAAATAATTGAAGATAGTAGGAAGAAAAAGTCCATAGTCCAGTGTCAATGCTGCCAGCAGAATGGGCATACTTATTAACTATTGCTTACGTCCATACCATTATGTGAAATGTGGGCAATTCCATAAAACTTCTGAACGTGACAGCTCTACTCCAGCTCAGCGTGCCCTTTGTAATGGTCCCCAGTTTGTATTGGTCAATGGATCCGGTAAACCAAAAGAAGATACTGTTAAAACAATTTGAAAAGTTTGAGACAATCGTTCATCAAATGAGTATTCTTATAACTCTCATAACCAAGGTTGTCGACAAGCTAACACGACGTATGTTTTACGTCGTACGCCTAGTATGACGTACAATGTACAACGTAAATGGTTTAGCACCCAACAAGAATAAATGTTGAACTCCTTATGAAACAGCAAAAGCTTCATATTGTTCTAATATCTGAAGTTAACTGTACTGCAACGTCTAAATTTCTCTCCAAAGACTAGTTGCTATCTAACCAACCAACTGGATGGCTCAGCACATGCTGGAACAACAGTAATTATTAGATCCTATCACACACCACATAATGCCAGAATACGTAAAAGATCATATACAAGCCACAACGGATACTGTTATAGATCTGATCTGATCTGGATATATAAATATATCTGCAGTTTATCCTCTTCCCAAACATAAAATTTGTGAGGCAATGTTTACAAATTTCTTCAGCTTACTTGGCCCTTGATCTTTAGCAGGTGGTGATTGAAACTCCAAAAATATGACCTGGGGTTTTAGGCTAACGCTAACAGCTGAGGATGAGCATAAACTTTAACAACCATTTGTCATCACTCTACTGCAGAGCCAACATATTGGCCTCGTGATGTCAAGATGGTTTCTGACGTATTGGACTTTTTTGCAATAAAAGTACTTTGCAATCACTATTTTAAAATGGCGACATGTCATGATGGCTCTTCTGATCATTCGCTAGTCTTGCTGCCTATAAGTTTCCAAATAACTAAAAACGCAAGCCCAGAAAATGTACACAATAAATTCACAGATCTTTGACATGACATAGATGATGCCACCTATTACTTTATGACAATGATCCAAGAAGCATGCTGGCTCAATACACATATGATATAACCAAATTGAAGATGTGTAAATTTACCATTGACGATAAAAGAAGTAGTGCTCGAAAAACGCAGACTACGAAGAGTATGGCAAACAAGTTGGTTAGAGGCAGACAGAAAGATATTCTACAAATCTACACAGGCTGAATGTAAGAAAGATGATTGCTGTAGAGATGCGATCTCTTCGTCGGATATGCGGAGTCAGTTTATCTGATCGCGTGTCCAATGAAGAAATACACAGAATGGCAGGTACTAGCGTGGATGTCACAGTGAGAATGAAGAAGAACGTGCTCAGGTGGTTTGGGCACGTCGAGCGAATGAGTGAAGAAAGAATGGTAAAAAAGATTTATGAAGGAAAAGTGAGTGGTAAGAGAGGGAGGGGGAGACCTCGGTTGACCTTCGAAAACACAGTATCGACGATACTGGAGGAAGGTCACGTAAAAAGCATGAGGACCCCCCGGAGGGCATGTATGAAGAGGTTGATGACAGTGGACGAGGCGAAAGAGGTATGCCGAGACCGTAGCGTTTGGCGCTACGTTCTCTCTGCCTACCCCGCTAGGGATATAGCGTGAAGCTAAGTACACAGGCTGTAAAAGAAATGCTCTAGGAATAGCATAATATTACAAATACAACTGCAATCCCTTTCTCCTAGTGCTTCAATCGTCTACTCACTGTGGAAAATCACAAGGCACTACAACAGATCCCAAACCTCAATACCACCTCTAAGAATAAGCAAAGGATGTGCAAGAACTCCCCAAGAAAAAGCTACCTAATGCAAAAGTATTTTTTAAAAATCACACCAGTAGATTCTGACATTAGTGCATTAACCCCATAGACAAACAAAAACACTCTATTTCGACGGCGATAAACGGATCTAGGTTCGTTTTTAGAAAATGTGATGTATGGGTTATGAAAAAGTTCTATAAAGTGTCATTAGAATAAGAAGGTAAATTTCACCGCAATTTATAAAGTTATAGTAGCTCCGGTGGTCCTTGGTTCGACTCCCGATTTTCACTCCGATTATATGTCTCTTTTTTAATATGTATTCGTATTTAACAAATACTAATAAAATTAAATAAATACGGACCTTTTACATGATTACACGATAAGTCATCGTGTATTGATCCGCAACAATACATTGGCTCGCGGGCTTCGTAGCTCTGGTAAGAATCCAGTGGCGTAGCTACCAAGGGGCTAGGCGGGGCAGTGCCCCGGGGCCCTCAAGCTCAGGGGGCCCTTCAATACTTACCAGAAAATCTCAGTTGAACTGAACTATTGAAAAATTCTCCCATTTTCAAAATAAATATGACAGGTGGCAACTTGAGTTTAATCATGGCAACTCAGTTGTGTGAAATTCTAAAGTTGTAAAAAGGGAATTTCCCTAAATTATTTGTGTGGGTTGACAGTATTATCAGTAGAATTAGGAATGTACTAAATATTTATTTATTCGTCCATTGATTATTTATTAACATACAAGTTAACGTTTTCATAGACAGGGTTTATTTTAAATTGGCCAATAGATATCTAAATCCGTAAGAGATACATACAAAAAAAAATGTTAGAAAACTATTTTTTTGCCAATCTATAAGTACGTGTTTGTTTTTTGTCATATTTTAAATCATCAAATGTGGTAACATTGGCGGCGATAAAATGTTTAGCAGGGATTCCCCAACGACGTCTTGTATCGTATCATTACGTTTCTCTTCTTTTCTTTTACTTGTAACGTTGTCAATGAACAGTGAGTACCTACCTTGAGTATAATCTTACATAAATAAATTAGAAAACTAATATTATGGACAAAAAAAAGAAAACCAGTGGTGTATTCAAACGCAAACAACGCCAAGAAAGAGAAGAAAGTAAACAAAAATTGCCCAAAATTGACAAGTTTTTTAGTCAGCCTTCTGCAAGTACTTCTGGGCAAAATATTTCTATTGATAGTGACTCAAATAATGTGGTAACGGCAGTGTTTGTTGAGAATCCTACTGAAGAATATTCAACAATTATTGCGGTTGAAGATAGTTCCGCCACCGAACATGTGAACGTGGATGATTATTGTACGGTACCTACGAACAAAAGAACGGATGATTTGAAAAAGTCACAGACCTCTAATTTTTTTTAAAAATGTGTTCGATAAATCGCTTTATGACTTGGGAAACTTCGTGAACAAAATACTAAATGATATTGAAAGACGTCAAATTCTTGATATGGGACCTTTACAGCCATTAGGACCTTTTCCAACTGACATTACCCAGAACAATAGGTGTTTTTCAAAATCATACTACGTTTCAAGTTCAAAATATGGACCAGTTAATCGTTTTTGGTTGTGCTATTCCAAAATACTAGACGCTGCCTATTGTCAACCCTGCTGGTTATTTTCTTCACAGAGGAATAATGTCTGGTGTACGGGAATTCATGATTGGAAGCATTTATCAGAAAGAATTAAACAACACAGTTATTCGAGTGACCATACGGAAGCATGTGCTGTGTATGAATTTTGGAAAAAAAAATATACTATTGACAAGGAACTTGAAAATGAAATCCGCAAAAAAACATCCTTTTGGAAAATTGTTCTTCAATGGTTATTTGATATCATACTTACCCTAGCAAAGAGTTCTTTGGCTTTGAGAGGACATCGAGGAGACTTAAGTCAGGAAGGATACCATGGAAATTTTTTGTCCTTTGTAGAGATTGTCGCCCGATATGATCACATTTTGCGGCAAGTTTTGGATATGTCCAAATGTAATAATAATAATTTTATTTTGTTTTAATATTATTCATAATTATTAACTATTTAATATCAGGGCTTTATAAAATTGTGCTTGTTATGTTTTTAGGATCTGCAAGATATCTGAGTCCAACAATTCAGAATGAAATGATTGAGTGCTTGGGAACTAAACTCGAAATTCATCTACTAGAACAAATTAGGACGTCACCGTTTTTCGCCATCATAATGGATACGACACAGGACACATCGAAGGTAAATCAGCTAAGCATTGTTGTAAGGTATGCAGTAATAACCAGATCGGAAAATAGACAGCCAATTGATATAGAAGTAAAAGAAGTGTTTCTAGGCTTTTATGCAGCCATCAAACACGGCGCAGCAGATTTTGTGAATTTAGTAACTACATTATTTAAAGACAAAAATATTGATTAAAAAAATGTGTGGGGCAAGATTATGATGGAGCCAATGTGATGAGTGGTGTGTATAATGGTGTACAAAAACATATTATGGATATCCAGCCTATCGCGGAGAATGTACATTGTGCCACTCATAATTTAAATTTGGTGATAAATGATGCCATTAGCAGTTGTGTAGAAATACAGATTTTTTTCGCAACGTTGCAAGATTTGTATAACTTTTTCGGAAACAGTATGAACCGTTGGGATCTACTATCAAAATTCACAGGCGAATCAGACACCACTCTAAAAAAACTAAATCCCACTAGATGGTCCAGTAGAGTCAATACGATATCTGCAATAACACTTCGTTTTTTTTACATTATCAAGACATTATCAGAAATGGTTCTAAAGAGTCCTAATAAAGATGAGCGTAATGAAGCAGAGAGTATTAAAAGAAAAATTCTAAATTTCAAGTTTGTGTTGCTTTGTGAATTCATGCATATTGTATTGAATGACATCAATTATGCATCAAAAATTTTACAAAAATCCGACATAAATTTGGATAGTAAAGCTTTAGCAGAGACCAAAGCAAAGTTGCAAATTTATAGAAATGATTTCGAATTATTCAAGTGCAAAGCCTGTGAAACTGCAAGAAAATATGGTATAGATACCCATTTTCAAGAAAAAAAGGCAAAGAAAAGTAAAAAAAAAAACATTTTGATGAATTAACTGTTGATCACCGATTTTCAAACCGAGAAGAAATATTTAAAATTGTGATTTTCAATAAGGTACTTGATATATTAATAGCTCAATTAAATACCCGTTTTACTGGCATGAGTGCAGTTTGTCAAACATTCGAATTTCTAACACCAACATTTCTATTAAATGTTGATGAAGCAACTTTATTACAAAAGTGTGTCAATTTCCAAAGAAAATATTCCGATATAATAGGCCCTAGCTTTTCCCTTCAATTTATAAATATTTACCACCTACTTGTACCTCAATTAACTCAATCATGGACTGTTCACCAATTATGTAAGGAAATAATGAGTAAATATGGAGTGCTAGAATGCGATCTAACGGAAGTATTTACGGCAATATTATTATTCTTTACAATTCCTGTCACTTCTGCAGAAGCTAAAAGGTCATTCAGCAAATTAAATATAATTAAAAATTATTTAAGAAATAGTATGGGCCAAACTCGACTCAGACGTTTATCGCTAATAGCAATTGAAAACAAAACCGCATCAAGTCTGGACTTAACCGAAGTAATTGATACTTTTGCGAAAACTAAAGCTAGGAAAAGATTGTAATAATTATAATCGTTATTTAGTCTTTTGGTAGGTTTGACCTTTATAATATATATTATTAATTTTAATTAATTAATCTTTATATTAATTACAAGTAGCCATTATATGATTTTGTTTAGTTAACACTTTAGCCTATTTTTGTTAATTGATTAAGAAAACATAGTGTTTAAGTTTCATAATTTTTGTAAATAGCTTGCATCGGCAATAGGTCAAATAACTGTAAGCTGGTGCAATGTATTTATGAACAAATAAATAAATAAATATATAATGAACCCTTGAATCTTTTCTATTTCTTTTTCTGCCCAACACTTAAACCAAGTATTAAAATAATTGTAATTTATGTGGTCAGTGTTTAATAGTTTTATACACGAAAAACAGCTGATGATAGAGTTGCTAAGTAGCACTTGTATATTTAATGATTTTACTTCAAAAAACCTTACCAGTTTTGATAGCAGTGGGGCCCATTTTTTTATTTGCCCGAGGGCCCTTGGTTACCTAGCTACGCCACTGTAAGAATCACACTGAGAGTCGGCAGATTAATTTATGTCTATAAAGCAGGCACTCGGAAATTGCACGAGGATACTGTTCTACAACCCAAGTCAATCCTTGATCATTACAAAAAAATACCTGGACCTCTTATTCTAGATGACTCTTAAATAATTTTAGAAATACAACGTAAAATAAATATATCAATCCACCTACCAAATTATACCTACTACCTATTATAACCAACACGTAGTATAACAATATCTTATTAATGATTGATTTGGTTTTAAGACAACAATTATGAAGTTTATTATTATGAAGGGTATTTGTTTGATATACATATGTTTGACACTTCATAATAAAATAAGCTTTCGTAAGTAAGTAATCATTATTTGTAAGATTAATATAGGCATCATAGTAGAGACGGACCACGCCTGAGATGTCATTAGGTATTTGCTTGCATAGGCTATCGATTAAAGTTATTTTAAATACAATCGTTCAAACTTTTTGCATTAGTATTATTATAAATTTTACTAGGTTGTTTAAGTGAGCCTGCAAAATGAAGTTTGTAAATTTTTATAACGTTCACTCACGTTCCCGACGATCTATCTATTAATCTAAAATTGGTACAGAATCATCATTAAAAGTTTTTTTAACATATATGATATATATATATTCATATTGTATTTGTATCGTAGATTATAGTTTCTATTGTTGCAGCTAATTGATGTGCATATTGTGGCAGACGTGCCGGATCCGTGTCGGGGAGTGTCGTGCGGTTTTGGCGAACAGTGTCGGCCAACAGCGGATGCAAAAAGTTACCACTGCGAATGTCCCACTTCTTGTCCGAGTTATGGAGATCACGAAGGTTCCCGACCTCTCTGCGGCAGCGACGCGAGAGACTACCCGGGCGTATGTGAGATGCGACGCGCCGCATGCGAAACTAACACAAACATAACTTTTAAATATTTCGGTAAATGTGGTAAGTATTGTATCACTTTAGAATCTAATAGAATCTAATGGTTGATAACACATTAAAGATTGAAATTTTGGTTCACAGTGAAATATCGTAACGTAAACAGGATGACGCTAATCCCGTTCAATTTGCATTTGGGCATGATGCCTAATGCTAAAATAAAAAATGCTAATCAAAATGAGACTCTTAGATTTTTTAATATGTTTCATGATTGTTAATAGATCCATGTGCCGGAGTAACCTGTCCCGATCCCGAAGTTTGCCAGCTAGACGATGGACGACAGCCGTCTTGCCGCTGTGCAGAGCCTTGCCCTCTTGAATTTTCACCAGTTTGTGCATCTGATGGAAAAACCTATTCAAATGAATGCCAAATGCACAGAGAATCGTGTCGTGCTAGAAAACAATTGAAAATCATATTCAAAGGACAGTGTAGCTCGGGTACAATATACTTTGCTTTGATGTTATAACCAACTTAAATTCCAACCAATCAATCAATTTGGTGTACTCACCTTCATTTTAATATTCTTTTTTATAAAATTTTAATTCATTTCAAATTTAATATTAGATTTTAACTTGTAATTTTAATTATTACATATTAATTTATAAGTAAAATCATGAAATTCTAATTTATAATGTAAATCACTAAATGTAAATGAAGTAATGAGTAAATATAAGCTACGCTATACTAGCGAATTAGCCACAGCTTGCCTGCTTGAATTGCACTATTTTATTTCCTAATCTCTATTACTTTCATGTTCCTATAACATTATCACTTTTAAGTCACTATCTATACATAGAAAACTAAAATTTTAGGTAACTTAATAAAAATGTAGTAGCAATTTTATCTAACCAAATTGTTAAATTGACGTAACATTTTTAATCAATTGAAATAAAACAGACACTAAATGTTGAAGAAACGTTGCTAAAATATAAAGGTAAAATATATATTAAAATATGATTAGCCTCTGCGTACAAACGCAAAGACAAACAGACAACAAAATAAATAACTATTTTGGGTCCTATTACATTCATAAACGTCCCCTATAATTTTTTAAATATCTTTAATGTACACACAGTGTGATAGTGTGATAAAGATGTCTCTTTCTCTCTACTGAATGGCAGGAGAGGCAGTGGAAACCTAATGTTAGGGTACTGAATTACTCAATTCCGCAATAATTTGAGTGCCTATTATAAGTGAATTATAAGCATATAATTAATAAAATTAATTTCTAGGTGTTAATCCGTGTGCGGAAGTGGAGTGTCGGCACGGCGCGGAGTGTCGGGTGGAGGGCAGCGGGGCGGTGTGCGCGTGTCCGCCGCCATGCGAGCCCGTCCTACGTCCCGTTTGCGGGTCTGACGCTCGCACCCATGACAGCGAGTGCGAATTGCAACGAGCCGCTTGCCTTTTGGGGAGGGAGCTGAAAGTTGTTCACGCAGGCGCTTGTGGTACGAGTAATGACTACATTTTGTTTAACTGTTTGTCAGCAAATATAGATTTTGTTTATTTTAAATAAAAATATATTTTAAAATATGTTAACTTTTGTACGAGATTCAAATTTCCAATGCTAATACTATATATGAGACAGTTGCGAGTTCGAATCAATGTTCAATATATAATATAATATTTATTCAAGGAAATATATATGGCTATGAAAACGGGGTAAAGTGTGGTATTGAATTCTACCATTCAACACATTGTGTGCCTCAAAAATGCGGCGGAAAGTGGGATACGAAGTGTCTTAACACCGTTTTCCTCCGTCTACTCTACAATAAATAAGGATAACAGTCAACAAATATCGTACCGAATGTGATCTCGTGGCGGCTACCTACCCTACATGCAAGAGTCTCGTTAGGGCTTAGCATAGCCGCTCAGACCACAACGCCTTGCAGCGAACAGCGAGGATTGTCCGGTCCGCAGGCGGTAGGACTCGTTGGCCCACTCCACCGTAGCGTATTGCCAAAGATGGAGCGAATAATATGCACTTAACACTAGCAGCAGAGATCAAAGAAAGAGCAGATATCATATGACAGAGTGAAGTTACTGTGATTAGGAGCCGCAACCTGGTGAGACATACGCGCTGGAAATTCATAAGCATATACTTATTCGCAGAATTTCAATCCATATGTAAAGCCATTGGGTTGGCTCTCATTAGCAGAGCTTTGTTCCTAGAAATAAAAATAAAAAATATAACTACACGCTGGCTCCTACCCAGAGAAAACCTAAAAAGTTAAAAATATTTTTACAGACCAGAATAAAACGTTGCAATTATTCTGGACGCAGATGGACCGGTGTCTGGAGCTAGATCATAAGAAAATTACTTAATAATTTAAAAAAAACAATAGAACTGTACAATAAAAGAAATTAAATAGTGGACAAAGATATGAAAAATAGTAGTAGTAAATCAAAACAAAAAATAATGTGTAAGTCCATAAAAAAGTAAAAGATAAACTAGTAATAGATATAAAAACAAAGAAAAAAGATAATAGATATATATCGATAGTAATAATAATACATAGAAAATAAAAAAGATAAATAGTAAGGTTTAAAAACACATAAATGGTAAACAAAGTCTCCGTTTACGACACTTGGGGACTGTTGGTCATCCTTCCAGTAGTCCTTCTCTTTAGACTTCAGATAACCCGACTTCAGATGAATCCTAGTTTCGGGTAAATTTTGCTTCGCTTCGCGGGGTCTTTACCCAGGTTTCCAACCGGTATTTGCGTTCAGTACAATGGTGGTTCAGTATGTAGAAAATGTCTATTTGGCTTTGCCCAATAGATAGATCTCTTGTGAACATTTTGGAACATTGCTTCCGTTCGATAGCATTTTTAATGATTCACATGAAATCGTGAAAGTAAGTTAATGACTTTTGCTTATTTAGCCACCTATAATGAACAGCATTTTCTTACCTACACAACGTTTTCCCAGCCTCGCTTAGTTATCTCCCATCACAACTATATATTATAGCTGATTATTATGGCTTAAGAGATACCCACAGATATACCCTGCAATTCTTCCTTTTATTAAATTAATTTAAAGAGATTATTATGCAATATAAATGTAATAAAATTTTACTTTTAATCATTTATTCGCAAACTTATATTATCGATTATCGATAACGATATATCTTCGTCGATACCAACGATTTATCGTTACCGTTTTTATCAGAATAAAAGTTCGCTATATTAGCAAACTTGGGCTAAGTTTGCTAATATAGCGAACTTTTATTCTGATTATTCGCTACGTTTTTAAGAATTTAAAAGTATCTAAACATTCGTTACAAAGTAGCGTAAATGAAATGAGAAAAAAATTGCTTGTTGCTTCCCTGATTCCTTGGCGCCTTGGGTGGGGCCTAAGTAATATCATAACTATAATACTATTTTATTGCTCGACATAACATCATCATCACGAAAAATATTTATCAAATTAAAACCAGCATTTCTTTTATGTTTCATTTACTTACAACCTGTGGTGATAAAATAAGATAAAATAGGCTTTATGGGGCAACACACATATCTGAGTATTAATTACATAGTTAAGATTAAACACAACATATCAATTTGTTCAACTTTAATGACTTTTATAAGATAGGTTTTTACAACATCGTTTTTTTAATATTTATCTAATAAAATCCACTTCAAAGATATGAGTTTGAATTTATTTCCGTTATAATTTGATATATATTATTTTCTTACGAATATGTTTTTGTTATATATTCTATAACTACGCAAGTAGGTTGAAATTTGAAGAACTAAGAATAAATACGAAAAAGTTATAGTTTTTGAAGTATAAAAATACCAGATAAGTGTGAATTCATGTCGTTCACCAAGTGGTTTTCTGTATCATCTTCACGATTTAAGATCATCAGACAGTATCACTTATAAAAATAAAATCCCTAATGACATAAAAAAAATGTTAACAGGATCAAACGGAGTATGCGCTGGTCGTATATGTCCTCACGGCGGTGAATGTGTGTCTACGGGAGGGAGAGGCGTGTGCCGTTGTCCAAAGTGCTCTAACGAGTTTGCCCCTGTATGTGGTTCAGATGGCATTTCCTACGGCAACAGATGTAAGCTACAGCTAGAGGCTTGCCGACATCGTCGACACGTGCAAGTGTTGTATGATGGGCCATGCAGTAAGTATGATGCAGTTTGGTATTAGTTACTTATTTTATGATTATGTTGATATTTTGTTATCATCGTAATTTGGTTGAGGATATTTCAATTGTATACGCTATGTGTGGGAGCTCGGTTACCATTCAATAACTAATACGACTACAATGTCAAATATTTTTTATGTTTCCGGTATTGTATGATAAAAATAATCGGAAAGTTGGAATGATTTTTAACTATAGGTGCCATAGGCCTACATTACTATAATTCTACAATTACACAAGTTAGTTTAGTTTATTATTTTACTCTACCCATATAGAAAAACCTCCGATCTAAAAAGTCACTACTTTATCTTGCAAAAGTGCTTATTGTTAGTTACTGCTAATACGCTTTGAACCAAACATATCTAAAAAACCAACGATAAATAAGGCTTTCCATTAAAAAACTGTATTAGAACTGATTTATTCATTCAAGAGCTACGATGCCACAGTCATACACACAGCCAAATAAACGGAGAGGCTAAAGCTAAAATAGAGGTGTTATACCCCTATTTTGGCTCCTACTACTTTTGTTAAAAACTTAAATGTAAATAAACCATAAATCAATTAATTTTATCTTTGTTGTTTTATAGATGGCTGTGAAAATAAGAAATGCGAATTTTACGCAGTGTGTGAAAGTGACGGAGTCTCTGAAGCCAGCTGTGTTTGTCCCAAACATTGCGAAGATGGAACTGTACATAATTTTAATATATTTTATTTATTTCAATTTATTATACCAAAGCCTGTCGTGGCGCAGCGGCACAACTTGTGTAATGCCCACTCGAACAAATGAAATATTTAATTTTTTCAAATTAAATATTTAATGTTCTCGTTTTTTCGCTCTAGTTACAAGGCAAAGAGCGTCGTTGAGTTCCGTCACTCAACACGCAATGCCTCAAATTCTGCGGAAAGTGGGGAACCGAAGTGGATACCGATAAAGGACTTCCCAACTTAGCCAAACAATATTATACAATTTATATTTTAACATTAATTGAATTTATAATTTATGTTATAGGAAACTGAAGAAATTTGCGGAAGTGATAATCAAACTTACAGCAGTGTGTGCGCACTGCGAGACCTAGCCTGTCGCGAGAAGAAACGACTTCACGTTAAGCATATGGGGTCTTGTGGTGAGAATCCAGAATGTAATATTTTAATTTATATAATATTTTAATTGTGGATTATAAAGTAAGGGAATATTCACAAAAACCATTTTTTTTCCCGTAAATCCCGAGCATATAGGAAACCCGAATTAAAATGTAGCATATATGATTATCCACAACCCCTTTTATGTTACAAAGAGAGTTCCGTCAAAATTGGTGTAGCTTGCGTTGCGTTGTGCGGAGGTTCGCCCGGAAATAGGAAGATTGATAGACAAAGGAGAAAGAAAAACAATTTTTAAATATTCAATATTAATTTACTATATTCACTTGAGAAATACTGTTGATTTGAAGTCACACACACTTTAAATTTATTTATGTTCACAAATAATTCACAATTTTATTTTTATTTGTAGAAAAATAATATTTCGTAAATATTAATAAGCTGATTTTATTAAAATGATTTTATTTAAAAAGTCAAAGAAAAGTTCTAGTGAATCTAGTCTATTTATTAAAGCCTTTTATTCGTGTAAATATTAAAGTTGCCAATGAATCTTTTCAGTTATGGAAGCTAATTTATAGTGAATCTAGGAAGTAGACAGACTGTTTTCTTTTTCAAAAAAAAATGAAATAACCTATCAAATATAAATAAATCTCTGATGATGTCTTATTCTACAACAATTCTAGATTTCAAGTCCGATCCGACATCAAATTATAAAAAAATATATCATGTTACGTATCATATTTTACCTGTAATATACATTTTAGAAAATCTATACTTAACCTATCGTAGTTAGTCTAATTAATTGAATTCATGCAAATAAAAATGTAATAATTTTAAATAGACGTATTATAAATCAATTCTCTGATCTACATAAACAAAGTGCGCTTAGTTCGGCCTCTCATCTCGTTATGTCTCGAAATATTGGTTAATGGTAAGGTACTTGGTTCCAAGTACTAAAATAGTATAATTCTGTGTACTATTTCAAGTTTAAATATTAGTGCTTTCACTTCCGTATAATACAATACCTGTAACAAAGATTGTTAAAATCTTCCATGATGTTATTGGCAAGTATAATAGAAAACATGAATAGGTACGATAAATGAATATGTATGATAAGCGAAGAAAAATCGCGGTAAATGCCCTGCGACGTCACCCGAAGCGGGCTCAAAATGGTAGCGTATATATATCTCAAACTTTTTTAATAATTTTGCTCAGCTTCACGTGGTATACTGCACATGGCAGGGTAGGCAGAGGGAACTTGGGAACCTAGTGTCAAGACACTCCGTTCCACTTTCGTTCCCCACATCGCAATTTTAATAATTTTAATTTCACTTTTAGAAATAATTTGTAGGTTCGAAAGCCTACTTATATTTGATGAACCTTTTTTTTTCTTCTTAATTATTAATTGAAGAAATAAAAAAAGAAAATGCATATCCCTTATTCTTCTTACCTGTCGTATAAAAAGTTTTTAAATAAAATTAAACAGAATCATGCGACGGTGTCCAATGTCCCGCCGGTATGTGGTGTTCACGCGGCAAGTGCGCTTGCGCGGCGACTTGCGCGGACGCGCCGCGCGAGCCCGTCTGCGCCGACGGACGCACCTTCCCCAGCGAGTGCGCCCTGCAGCGGGTGGCGTGCGAGGCGCGCATGCGAGGAGAGACGCCCCCTAAGGTCGCGTACTATGGGGAATGCGATCCTCATGGTGGAAATTTCACTGGAATTAATAGTAAATCGTTTTTAATGTTTTATTTACATATATTTATTTGTTTTTAGAATAATTTACTATCAAATGTCTTTTTTTTTATTTAATTATAAATGTTATAATTTACTATCAAATGTCTTTTTTATCATTTAAAAACATCAGTGACCTATTTTTGCGAACAGTGTTTATTTTCTATTTGCTCTGTGTTTGTTTTTCTACCTTGCAACGAGGAGGAGTAAGCTAAGGTAGATTATTATGGGGACTGGGCTCCGACAAAAAATATTACTTATATTAATACAAACATTATTTTGTTTTTTTTTTTATTTTGTTGAGCCTTGAAAAGACTACGTTCCACATGCAAGATATAAAGATAAAAAATGTCACACTGAATATTTTAAATTATTTTAAATCAGATTCCAGCCAATCAACCAGGCTAATAGAGAACGGGAACGAAATACGCTTAGACGACACAGAGAGTTCCAGCGCACCAAGTGGCACGGCCGTGTGCGCGCGAGTGCAGTGCGCGTACGAGGCGACGTGCGCGGTGGACGGCACCGGCCAGCCGAGGTGCGCCTGCCTGTTCGACTGTGCTGCGGCTGCAGCTGCTGCGTCTGCGCCGGTGTGTGCATCCGACCTGCGGATGTACCCAACTCTGTGTCATATGAAGCTAGAGGCGTGTAGACGTCAAGAGGATTTAAGACTTCGACCGCTAGCGCTTTGTAGGGGATTGGAGGTATAGTATTTGTATTAATTTAAAAGTGATTTTATACATGTGTATTATAATTTTGGTAACCAAAATATATACAATAACTTTATTATACAATAACTTTATTCCATTATAAAAATTTGGTAAATATATGGGTTCAAAATTATAAAAACATAATATCAATATAAGCGAAAGCTGAAATTGAATCACAAGTTTCAAATGCTAAAATCAGAATCTCTTTAACGTAATTAATATATTTTTTTAACGTTATTTTATTTGTTACAGTTTCGCCCATGTGGAGACGATGAGCCAATTCTTGATGCTGAAGGCCGACCTATGGACTGTGGCGGCGGTCCGCATCGCAAGGATTGTCCTGCCGGAAGTTACTGTCATCATACTGCTAAAGCTGCTCGCTGTTGTAGAAAAGGTAACTAAATGTTATCATTAAGCTTATTAGAAATATTGTACATACTTTGATAGAAATAACTAAAATAATGCACATTACGCATACAATATTTTTTTGTTTATTTATCTTCTACAAATTACTGTAACTGATACGGATTGGTTACCAAATATTCAATCTACATTTATCGTACGCTTATTGTATACTTTAATAATCTTCAGTTTTAGTGAAACTTTGAATTAATAGTTTACATAAAATTCACTAATTATTAAATCAACAATGCAGATAAAACAGTTGTAGAAAAGAAAGACTGCCAAGAATCTTGGTACGGATGCTGCGTTGACGGTGTGACACCGGCGAGGGGTCCAGGTGGAGCCGGGTGTCCATCCCAGTGCGGCTGTCATAGGCTAGGGTCCGTCTCAGAACAGTGTGATGATAGTGGTCAGTGTCAGTGTAGGCCAGGAGTTGGCGGCGAGAAGTGCGACCGATGTGAACCTGGTTATTGGGGGCTACCACGTATAGGAACGGGTCACACTGGATGTATACGTAAGTAGAGAACGTTCTTTGTTTATAGTTAAAGCTTAAAACGCTTACTTGCAAGTGTGCAATATATATTTTTCTTGTATTTATAAGTTTTATTTATTTAAAAAACTTCTGTCTTTATTGAGTAAATTAATTTATATTATATTTTATTGAAATAAATTTAAACATAAAATAATATAGGAAATACTTTCGTATACTTGTTAGTTTTAATGTTTAAGAAAATTAAAACATATTCTTTCCTTCAGCTTGTGGTTGTTCAGCATTTGGGTCAGTGCGAGAAGATTGCGAACAAATGACTGGACGATGCGTTTGTAAGTCTGGTATACAAGGCCAAAAGTGCACAGTCTGCTCTAACCACGAACACACACTTGGTCCAAATGGATGCTTCGATCGTACGTAAATATTATATTTTAAAATTTAGTTGAGTTTACTTATAGTTTCCTATAACATTTTTTTTTTATTATTATTCTGCTCTAGTTGTTGGTTGTATCAATTTTCATGGTTGTCAAACATGTATATACTATCATCAATAATGGGGAAAACGCTTATAGCAAACGATAAACACTGCCAGCTGCCACTATATGTCTGGACTCATGCTAAAACAGTTTTATATAGAAAATAATAAAAAATATCTTTAGTAGAGTAAGAAAGAAAGCAACAAAATGAAAAATAATTTAGCAATGACTATTTTTTTACTTTCTAACAGCGGAATCCACCCAACTGCCAGCCACCGATTGCGAGCATATGACTTGCTACTTCGGGGCCTACTGCGTTATACGCAGCGGGCTCGCCACCTGCGAGTGCGGTGCTTCAGAATGCCCCGCGACCGAGGCTCCTTCCGTTTGCGGCAGTGACGGACGGACATATATTTCCACTTGCCACTTAAGATCCCATGCGTGTAGGACGCAATCTGACGTCGTAGCACAAGCGTTCGGCCCTTGTAGTGAAGAAGCCCCCACAGTCAGGCGAGGTAGTCGCTCAGCTGAACGTTTCAATTCACGTAAAATATATATTAAAAACACAAAATTCTCAGATATGGATCGCACCCCTAACTCCATCCAGTTCACCGACGCTTCTGTAGACACGAGTGATAGCGGCAAACCCGACAGCCCTGAACCTGAGCTGACTTGCATCGACATTTTACCGCCAGTTGATTATCGCTAGAGTGCTAGCATATAGCATATTTGCACAAAGTAGTTAATGCACCGTTTTAACTTAATATAAATATATACTTTTTATTTTTTAAATGATTAATTCACAGAGAAATTACACACTACACATATACCAAAGAATGTAGGTGGTGGTTGTAATAAAAATGCACCTAAAGCCATTGAAATTGAAAACCATTCGGAGGAGCAATATATAACGAATGAAGTTGAGGAAAATTATCCAATATATGAGGAATATTACGAAGAGAATGTAAATGAAATATACACAGCGCCATTGTTTGACGGTCTCGCCCGGATGACAGCTAGGACACGGTTGCCGGCTAAACGATTCGATATTTGGGCGGAAGTCTCAGCTGTTTGCGGAAGAGGTGCTCTAATAAGTGCATCAGGTGTAAGAGATTATTTGTGGCTCGGCTTTGTCGACGACCGAGCCATATTGCGATGGGATGCGGGAAATGGCCCCTCAGAATTGCGATCGGGAAAAGTAAAAGTTGATGTAAGATCCAAGATATCGGCACGTCGATATAAGAAAGATGCGATGCTAAAGTTAGGTTCGACTACAGCCAGAGGGACAACGCATGGACGAATGAGTTCCTTAGATGTGGATCCTTTTATCCATGTCGGTCATCCGCCAGATAATATAACGAGGTAAGAAATTGTATTGACATATAGGACTTCCGACATGTTGGCATTTGTCTCTCTCTCTCATGAAGCTCAGCTTCACGCTGTATCCCGCACACGGCAGGGTAGGCAGAGGGAGCTTGGGAAACTAATGTTAAGATACTCCGTTCCACTTTCGTTCCGCCAAATTTGAGACATTTCGTGTTGAGAGGCGGAACTAAACGCCGCGCTTTGCCTTGTTACCAGTGCGAAGAAAGAAAACATATTTTTTTTAAATTGAAAATATGAAATATTTCATTTCTTCGATTCGATTGGGGAGCCAGCCTACCTATCGTTTGTGCCGCTGCGCCAAGACGGGCAAATTGATTATTTCCAGTTTGATTTCTGTCTAGGGTTGTGTTCTTTATATCGATGTATATAAGATTTCATATAAACTGAAAAATATCGATATCTAATGAAATTATGCCTGATATTATTTAATATCAGGGCTGTCGAGCCTTGGCGTAAAGAAAGAGCCTTAAGAAACGCGTATACAGTATATGCGATAGATTTTGGGTTCATTTACCCACTCAAGGAAATAAATATTTTTATTTCTTTGCTCTGGTAACAAAGGAAAGCGCGGTGTTGACTTCAACCACTCATCACGCAATGTCACCCTGTTATGTGTGGAACACAGCGTGAAGTTAAGAAAAAGTTAATGGATGAGGCGTTTATTAGGGGTTTTTACGTAAATTTAATAATGTTATTTCTTATTTGTTATCCATATAAGAGAATGATGTGATACAAAGAAATGTAATTTATATGAGGATTAAATTGTCTGTAAATTTAGGTTATCAGGCACGCACGCGTTACACGGGTTTGTTGGATGTGTCCATCGCTTGCGTGTCAGCGGTCGCGACATCATACCCCCCTCCCGGGGCCTCTCCGTCACCGCTCACGGCCTGCGACCTTGTACACCGTACAACCTCGCTCAGATAGAGTGTCCTTGATATTTGCAATAACCAGTTTTAAAAGAATGTAAACAAACATAAATCTTATTTATAATTTAAATGAAAAATAGGTAAATATTTTGGCTTCTTATTGTTTTAAATCATTCATATAATTGACATGGAATATTTAATTTGCTAATATATTTGTATAACTAATAACGCCATTTTTATATCAATATCTATTGGTATCTAGTCGCACCAAATGATTCGCCACATACTTTAAGGACGGAATCGGGGATGTTTGGAAAAAGCAGATTTTGAGACATCCGAGTTTTTTTTTTCAATTTCGGATTCGGATACGGATGCTGACCTTACATGATACTTTTGTCCTACGGTTACTTATAAAAATAATGGTCTTGTGGCATTGACAACTTTTGAGCGTAGGACCAGGATGTCGTACCACGCAATTTGTAGGACAATGTGGCTGTTAAATTACATAAATATTTACTAACTAATAGAAAAAAAATTAGATGGTTAGTAACTATTTTTCATGACCTTGTTAATAATACATGTTGGAGAGGGGGGACTCTTTGATAAAACCTTGAATTTTGTAGGACAAATATTTTCTCGGTTTATTTAAATAATTATCTTGACGATTAACGAAGAAAAAATCAGTTAGTAATAAATTTTTGAAATTCGTCAACGCAACACATTTCATCCCTGCTACCCCTATTAACTAACATTTACGATAATTGTTTTAAGGAAAAAAGTTGGGCGTCTAGTCAAAATTAAGCTACTCACGAAAAATCAGCTTGTTAGTAGCAAATGGTAAAAATAGTCCAGGGATCTCGTACAGATAGTTTATTATGTTTTATAAATATAAGTAGATTTTTTCAAAACACTTGCTAATAATGTCTACTTTATTTCATTGTACAAATATGATGTATATTTTGTTTACATTCTTTGTAAACTTTACAGTACTTTATAATAAATATTCTAGGTATACATACATTTATAATACTTATTCGTTATAAATACTAATTGATTGATAAGTATCTATTTATTTTCTTCAACTTAAACTATCTCGTTCTTGTGTAATTCTAAGGTTCTTAATAGTAAACAATTTGTTAAAATCATAGAGATTCTATCTGTCTGTTAACAAGAGTTTTAATCTAATAACTCAATTGTGATATTGTTCAAATCTTTAATATTTATTGTAATTAATCGCATATCTTAAAAAAATATGAAAAATACGATCTTTATAATGTATTTCTATACTTCAATGTCTTAATCTATTTTGACACTTTTGTAAATATATTTTCAGAAAATATTAAACGAATATCATTTAATATTTTGTTTAATTTATTCTGCTTCTATATAAGTACGGGATTTATTTTAAAATTTACGTAATTATTATTGTACATTTTAATAATATTACAGACAATGAGCTTACTTAAAAATTAATGTGAAAACTAAAACATAAAATTAATGAAAATAAATAAGCGCGTAAAGCCATAACCAAGAGTTAGTACAAAATATGAATGACTTGTCATTTCTTCACTTTTCAACGGCAAGCTATTATTTCTTATCTAAGTTTCGTCCCCACTTCCCTTTATAATCCTTATCGCTATCTACTTCATAAAAGCTCGTCCGCTTTATGTTTAATCTATTATTCTTGAAACAACGAGACAAGTCTTTAAATATTTTTACAATTAACTTTCCATAATTTAATTTAATTACGTAAAATATCTGTGTAGTGTGTGACTTTTTGCCCTTAAATGAATAAATAATAAGTTAAACGTCTAAAGATTAGAACGTCTTGCCGTTGTGATCATGAGTAATCTAAGATCTTTTTTTATAAATTCAGAGGTATAAAAATAAATAAGTGAAATGTAGTTATATCATAAATCTCGGAAACGATTCCAACGATTTTCGTTGGAGTCGGAGGGGGCTTTGGGGGCGGTAGTACGCTTAGACTAGGTTTCATTTTTACAAAATATCATTTTATCTGCAACAACAAATTGCAACAAAATTACTTTAAACTGAGAAGTTAAATTTCGTTAGATTTACATAGCTATAATAGTTTCGATAACAAATTAGGTAAGCTCAGACCCACATGACCTTGGGCCGAGTCTAGTCTGAATTCTTCTTCAAATATAATTTAAAAACATCATTTACCAAAAAAAGAACACCCAGCTAAGCTCATCGATCATCCGGGCACGAAAAGAGTACCTTTTTCCCCTTACCATTCTTGCATTGCATTTGCAAAATATCAACTATTAATTAACTGAATGCAGGACTGAAATCTGATATAAATAATATAATCGTAATGATTATTTTATTATTAAACTGTACCCATTGATTTTATAATATATGGTTTCAGTTCACATATCGAACTCCCGTTTATGTGAATCCACTTCATTTTGTTTCTTTTATATACACATTTTAAATAGATATACTTTTCTTACACCAATATATTTGTTTTTGTATCTTTAATAAAAATCAATTTTGTTATATGTTCATATATGTATATAATCGACGTGGTATTTAATTTCGTATAAATTCGTAATACAGTAAATTCCTTCTTATATGCCTGGCTATATTTGTGTCCTCGACATCAGTTGAACGTTGAATTATAATTTGTACGATAAAATAAAGTATTAGATGTATAAGCGGACACTTCCTTATATTAGTAATGCAACAATTATACGCAATCGCGAATATTAAGATAATGGGCTCTGATATAATAATCTGTTTTGAAAAAACAATCATTCAATCTTTAATAAAAAGCGATTCTATTTATTAAAAACCTTTTTTGTAAATAAAATAATTTAGGTACTTCATATTATAAAGGATACATTATATTAGAATGTAACAAACAAATATAACCGATAATTTTAATTCTCTTTTTAAAGATTGTTGAATATAGTGATGAATATTAAATCTTGTAGAGATACAATTTTCTAACGACTTAATATAGAGTGAACGCTGAGGAATGTTTAATTAACGCTGCAATATTTTACAACGACGTTCTTGACATCATTACCATACGCACATCTTTACATATGTATGTTGAAAATAAATTCTACCGAGAGTAATGCATCAGAGAAAGTAGGTTTATGTTAACCAAGTGTAAGAAACTCTTATCGAATTTTTCCTTTATTAATTTAGTATTTCTTTTGTTTATAGTAAAAGTATAATAGAAAATGTATCATTTATAATTTAGCAGAAATAATACCTAAGTGGTAAAATTTTATTGCTTTTTGAAAAGAAAATCAGAATGTGTATACTTTGAAAAAAATGTACACGTGCAACATATTGTAAAACTTTAAGAACAAAGTTTTAAAAAAATGGAGTTCTTTCGTCACGTAAAAATTTTACACAGCATTAGTATGTATGTTACGCTCGTAATACAATACTAATTGCGAATAAATTGACGCAACAGGCTACAGAAAAGCGAGCAATCTCTCATGACACCGCTACGCGAACGATCTCATAGATTTCTCCCTTGGCGGAGAATTAGCGCGAAAGCCACGACAATTATTTACGAGGTTTCGCAGCGGAATTACAGCTCGCGGCGCTACCGCAGCCTTTTATGTTTATTCACGGGTTATTATTTCAGAGAGGAGAGATTATTTGAAAACGTAAACGTAGGTGCTCTCATATATCACGCGGCCGCACTCCGGTGGCGGCTGCAAAAGTAATCGTACCAAACATGTTGGAAATTATCCCCTACGAGTGCTTGCAGGGGATGAGCTAACTCGTTTGCAGGCACATATAGAATGCATTATGCTCTGGATTTATACGTACACATGTATTTTGATACTTGATGGTGCTATGTATTACGATTTTTTGTAAACAATATTAGTAAAATTATTACTACACCTGTAATTATTTTTACTATTTTAAATGATGATAAGAAAAATCGAGGATGTGACGCTCATAAACATAAATAAGCTGGTTGTAGGTGAATATTGCCTGTCAGGAATAATAAACGACGGCCATTACTACGTTCGAAATGAGTCGTTTCATGAAACGCGAATGATCAAGTGTCAAATAGCGACTATTAAATTTGGATAACGCAGCTTACGTTTATATTTCGCACGTAATCCCCTCGTCGTCGTATAAAATACGGGCTGTCAGTAAATATTAAAATCTGGTACAATTTCGCCTCTTTCAGTGTCATAAATATTGTCCAGAGATTTTCATATTAATTGCGACTCTACTAGAACGCCTTTGTAGGCATGAATTTTAATTTAATGACCCTTATGTGAGTGTCGTACCGTTTGGGTCTCGTAATGCTTATTTTTAAAGTGCTTATAAATAAATTATTTAAATATTATAAATATTAAGACGTATATACATAGACAGCGTTGATATTTTAATGTTTATAAAAAAATGCAACGAAAATAAAAGCTCATTTCAAATATTTATGCGTAGCGTGATATAAGTTTTCTGCAAAAAGATTTATGTATTGCAAAACTTATTTTTTTTGTTTATTGATTTGTCTAATACATAACAATTATTATTATTTTTTTTACATTTTAAGTAGCACGAAAATCTCACGGATATATCTGGGTACAGAGAGCCATTTCCTATTTATTTTTTTTTACGTAGAAAGTGCTTTTTGAATCGTGATTTGGTTTTCGCATTACTTAAATACATTTTTTGCATTGATTTAAGTTATATTTATGCTTAGTATCCAGTGTGTAGATCTAAATTTTTCGTGTAACAGACTTGAATTATTAATTTCAGTAAAAATCGAAAATTTAATTTTATTATACACAGTCAACATGACAATGCTGAGATAGCTGATCCATATCACATTTTTATAATATACAAGAACACCATATTACAAGATGTCGTGTGATCAATTATATATGGGGTATGTAAATATATGGGGTAGGTGAACGGTCTGGAATGAGTGGGTGCGAGTCTGCGCGGCGCGACAGCCTCCGGCGCGTACTGCGCCCGTGCGCACGCTCCTATCAGCTATACTATTTCTAATCTCGCTCCAATCTTACTATATAAGAAAATTAATAGTAACTTCACGTTATTAACAAGTAAAACAAATTGATACCAGTAATAACTTGTTTCATATTAGTTGTTTATATTGAACCGTCATGTGGGTTACAGCATTAATCCTGTTGGCGTTCTCGATGGACGTCGTCAACATGGACGTGCAATTATACGAGCGAGCAAGGGTGTCCAGCAGGCGACAGCGACGCGCATTTGCTTGTAACACAACTGTCACTTACAACAGTGATATATTAAAAGAAGCGACTCTACGCTCTACATATATATTTATTGGTAAAGTGTACAGTGTTAAATCTGATAACATTAAAATAGTTTATATGGTAAATATTCGTAGGGTTTTGAAAGGTGATTTAAATGAAGTTGATTTACATAACGTTGAAAATGTAAAATCATTAAGTTTTAGTGGTGTTACAATTTTAGTGAATAGTGTTAAAAACTTTCGATGTTTTCTACTGCGTTCTCGTATGTATGCAATATTTATAACAGAAAGAAGATTTACTGACTGCCGGTTAAATTTGATGTTGGAACCTGTTTTGCTGACCTTACGTAACATAGATATAATCGAGGCGGCGATAAAAGGTAAGGTAGCGCTTATTTATTTGTATGGAAAGTTAATATGACGTTAATATGACTGTGAGTCATTCTTTTAAGATTTGATCTTTGAGTTTATATAGTTAGTTTTATGAATATATTTTGTCAGTAGCAAAATTATTGATTATATTTGTCAATGAAACAAAATTAATAAATTATTTTTATACTATGAGAATAAGACTTGCCCTGGGGTTCTCTTCAAGAAAAGAAATATATATTATTTTTATTTTTTGTCTCTGGTCACAAGATGGCATGGAGTTGACTTCCGCCACTCAACAGGCAATACCTTAAATTCTATGGAAAGTGGGAACGAAACGGAGTGGTTTAACAGTAGGTTCCGAAGTTCCCTCTGCCTATCCTGCCTTGTACGGGTACAACGAGAAGCTGAAGAAAAAAGAAGTAAAATATTTTTTACTTTTTTTAATACATTGTTCTATTTTTAAATGTTATGAGTTTAATTTTAATAGTTCAATCATTGAGGCCTAATGTGGCGCAGCGGCACAAACGTGTGGGTTTGATCTCCACTCGAGGAAATAAAATATTTAATATTTTCAAACTAAATATAGTGGGGAACGGAAGTGAAACGGAGTCTTAACACTAAGTTCCCAAGTTTCCTCTGCCTACCCTGCCATGTGCGATACAGCGTGAAGCTGAGTAAGTTCAATCATTGAAAAACTGGGAACAAACTTATTGATTGCATTTTATGTGTCTGCGTAGATATTGCGTAAACAAGTAGGCGGCAATTAGTCGGGGCGGGGCGTCAGTCAGCGATATGATGACGGGAACTGATTGCGCTCGAGAAAGTTTACATTCAATATTACTGTTTAAATGATCCCTTTTATTGCTTTGAAATATCGCAATATTTCTCTTGAATATTAATGTAAATAGAAATTATATATTAATTTATGAAACGACTTGATAATTTATTTTAATACGTACAAATTTAATAATTTATTATAATTTATATGTCAGTCTTAAAAGCAGTTGGTACATCTATGATAATACAAGGGATAATAACTTTAGCGTCACGCTGTATCCTGCACAAGTTTGCGTAAAGCTGAAAAAATGTAAATGTTTATCAGTTGTTTTCACTATAGTACAGCCATAAATTACATTCCTAAAACAGTTTTTTATTACATTAAAGTTAGTTTCAAATGTTAAGGCAATATAAACAAATAAGTTTAAACAGACCATAAGGGTGGACATTTGTTCAGATGTACAAAACTAGTATTTATGCAAGTCAGTTTCGTGCTAGTTCACGTTATAAGTTAGGTAACAGCATACATGCCACAGTAATATTAAATTTTCTACTTCCATGTCTCTAGAAAGTTTCTACATGTTTTGAAGTTTTGTGTACCTGTGCGCCTTTCTACGAGATATTAATTTTATGAAAACCCAAAGTGAGCATTAAAGTTTCGTCCACAGTTTAAGGTATTCAACTTTTTAATGCTATTTTCTACTTTTAATTTTTTTTGTTTATTTTACATGCAAATTTTTTTTTCAGCTTTACAATGTGAGGAAAGGGTTATATTAGTTATATAACAGTAATAATTTTTTTCGGTTTATAGAAAACTTACATGCAAATATTTATTGAAATTCAATACATATTTTTTTAATATTTTATATATTTATTAACTACTTAATACTACCTAAAAGTGTATCTTATTTCTTCTTATTCTTAATTTCATAGTACGTCAACTAAACATCCTTCCTCCATTTCTTTTATTTAAAACGAATCGAATAACTTTATTAAAATAAAAAAGACTGGAAAGACTTTAATATAACAATACGTTTATTGAGCGTCGTATCTTCAGTTACATAAACTAGACAATAAAAAGTTGAGCATAATAAAACATTCTTATTTCAATAAATGTTTTCCTTCAGGTCCGCTCACGTTTATGGCACCATCATCATAAAGAATAATCTCGAATTCTGACATTGACTTACTTGTTGTGTTATAAAAAAGCAAGTGAAGATAATTTTATGTTTATTTCACACGTTGTCGTAGCCATTCAGATTAAAAGAACATACAGAAGTGAGGGATTCTATTTAATATTGACGGTCTAATTATTGTTCGAATCAAAAAAGAGACCGACATCAAAATTATGAACAGATAAACAAAAACTAAAAATTTAAATAATATTTTGATTATTTGAAAACAAAGGTTACAAATTTAAGAGCTACATGATTTTACAGATACATATTTTACATTGATACAGTTATACTAGTTAGTAAGTAGGGGTAACTTTTTTGATATTACTATTTTCATTATTTACACACATGATGCAAAATAAATAGAAGGAAAATTTGAAGTAAGAAATGTAGGACAACTTAATAAGCGGTATTTAAAAAAAATAGTAGAAATTTATACATATACATTTAAACCAGGGGTAATGTGATAATTAAAATATTAGTAAAGTAGACGTTTAATGTGTAAACTTTATAGGTCGTTAAAGTTGATGATCGAGTTCATTTTAACTTAATAGAGGAACTATCTAGTTTAGATCCTTTGAGAAAATAACACCGACTAAAACTTTTTGTTCCTCATCTCTCGATGTACTGTTTTGCTTCAGGGACTAATAATGTTATGTGTGAGAACTTTTAATACAATCTAAATTGATCAGTTTTATCCAGCGCCCCCGGTATTTTTAAATCGAACCGTAATATATTGCTCGATTAAGTGCTAGTAATTGACTTGTCTCCAGTTTTAATGTTCAAAAACTATCGTTCGGAATGGTGATTGAGAGAATTAATCGAGTATGAATCGGTCTTTCATAATTGTTTATATGGGATTAATTGTTCAGCTCGGTTCGAATTGCCTTCGGCTGTGACTCGGTTCTCGTATATCACTGACTTGACGTGCGATTCAATTAATGCATCGACTGACAGTAGCCAACAAATACATGAAATTTTATAAAATATTGTCTGCGCTGTCACATCATGTATTGTTGGATGTTGCGGTCGGTACGGTCTTATTTCTGTATTTCAATTTGTGATTAACTAGACTCTTATTAGTTTCATAAATAATTTTCACAGTCATTAAATTCATTGAAAAACACTAAGACACGCGAAGAATAGTCCATAATATACTTCACGCTGTATCCCGCTCGAGGCAGGGTAGGCAGAGGGAACCCGGGAACCTAGTGTTAAGACACTCCGTTCCACTACCGTTCCCCGCTTTTCGTCGAATTTGAGGCATTGCGTGTTGAGTGGTGGAACTCAACGCCGCGTTTTGCCTTATTACCAGAGCGAAGAAATTAAACATTAATATTTATAAATTGAAAATATTAAATATTTCATTTCCTCGACCGGGGATCGAACCCAGAACCTGTCGGTCTGTCAGTTACAGTCACACGCTGTTGCCGCTGCGCCACGACAGGCCTCATATATATATATATATATATATATATATATATATATATATATATATATATATATATATATATATATATATATATATATATATATATATATATATATATATATATATATATATATATATATATATATATATATGTATATATATATATATGTATATATATGTATATACATATATATATATATATATATATATATATATATATATATATATATATATATATATATATATATATATATATATATATATATATATATATATATATATATATATATATATATATATATCTCAAAGGACATTTCTCGAACGACTTTATGATTGCACCTAAATATATATCCTTCTGGCAATCCAAACGAGAACAAAATCGAACAGAATCGAAACAGAGAACTAAAACAAAAAATAAATAACAGGAAATTAGATATATCCTTGCAAAATTAAATTTGCGCTTAGCTTTATTTACATAACAAGCGGAACGAAGTAAGTTTATGAGCAAGGGACATTTCAATTAAGTGCCGAGGCATATGTTAATAAGTTAGTCAGAAACGTCTCATCATGGAGCAGGCTGTTAAATCTCGCAGAGATAATAAAGTGGACAGTATTTACGACACACCAGCTAAGTTATAGGTCGATTCGATTAGCCCGATACAGAGTTTGCTGAAAGTGCTTGTGAGTTGAGCAACTTGTGTGTTTAGCTGAACCTCGATTACACAGGGCGCTCTACAAATATTTCTTGTCGTGTGACATACGTATTGCTGTTACATTAATAATTATATTTTCAACATATTTTTTAAGTTTTTAGGTTAATTAATGTAGTATATCTAAAATGGTGCTCACTTTTATACTTTTATTTGTGTTTAAATATTACCATCGAAATACAATGATATAACAAAGTTTTATAAATTAATTACTTTAAAAAAAAATATATTTCTAACTTTATAAAATTTATTCTAATAATAAAGTGTTTATGTACCATTAGTATTCAGAAGTCCTTTGTAATTAATATATTGTGCTTGGTGATACTTGTTGACGTCGTCCTAAAACAACATCTTAGAAAGTCTGTTCCAGTGATAGGAGTTCCTTAATCTTCATTTCATAGTTTATAGTGCAGCTTACTGTACTAGAGCTTAGTTTACTTGACGGTTAGCATCGAACTTCTTGATTCTGTTTGTTTAAGCTAGAGTGATTGTATTTATTGTAATAGCTTACATATACATAAGAGTATGTATTCGTTACGTATGTATACGACAAGAGATAATTATATTGTCTTTATTTATGTCCTATTTTACTATCAAATTTCAAATCGATTATTTTATCTAAATAAAAAGCGCATGTAAATGAAAATAACTAAGAATTGTGTATATACAAATGAAATTGTGTATATACAACTAAGAATTGTGTATGATACATTATGAGAATTCATTTGTGATCCCAAGGTAACCCTGACTGTATTTGCATCAAATAGTAACAATATAATTGAAGACATCATATAACATTCCTTTATAAAAAGACTATCCATCCACACATAAAATATTAGTTCAAACCTGTGGTACTTGCAATTAGTGCGTTCAACTAAACATCTCTTCAGCTTTATAATATTAGTACAGAAGTTTAGATATAAATTAAGTGTTATTATTTATATTATATAATAATATATATATTGTTTAACTATTTTTACTGGGACCCATAAATTGAAATATTATTAGAATTTATTTGTCAGCATATAAAGCATAGGGTCCGCATATATAGAGGCTTCCATTAAATAAACTTAACAAGAGGAGGCCTGGGTATGCCCGCGAAAAGTTATTGTTAAATTATAGCATAACTATTCTAAATGTTTACGGAAATTGTGTATCACATATGCTATTCTAATGTCTAAGGTATAATTACTGTAAAGTTTCTTCTAAATTCTTTCAGTAATTGTTTAAGCATTCATATTTATAATATTAGTATGGTTTTCTTACTAAAAATATTAAAATAAAGAGACTAAAACGTGAAATATTGTCACCTCTTCGGCCTGGTAATACGGCAGAGCACGGTGTTAAGTTCCGCCGCTCAATACACAACGTCTCAAATTCGGCGGAAAGTTGAGATCGAAACGAAGTGTCTTGACACTACATACCCAAGTTCCCTCTCACTACCCTGCCATGTGCGTACTAACAAGTTTAAAACAAAAAAAATATACTGCAAGTTCTCGATTCGCGCCAAATTTAATAATTAATTGATGCCCTATAGATGTCCTAATGGTTACGCGGCGAATCACAGACATAGCAGGCATAGGCACAGTAGGCAAACAAGACCTGGTCAACTGGTGTTAAGGTACTATGTTAAAAAGTAAGATATGTTCGATTCCTAGTTTCCGCTGAATTCTTGAGCCATAACCAACACGAAAAAAAAAAAAAATTAAATAATTCGTTTTCTTGAGTGGGCAACGAACTCACGACTATCGCGTTTATAGTAGCACGTATGTGCTTCAGTGCCACGACGTCCTCAAATAAATTAATATAAGCTTGTAATGTTTTTTTTTGTAAAAATCTTATTATTAAACTTACTATATTTTTTTCAATCTTTTGCTTTTAATTTAATAATATTTATTTATTTATATTGTAAAATTATACTTTGTTCCAAATTTCATAACTCTAGGTCCACGAGTAGTATTCTATAGGTTTTTATTACGTGGAAAATTTCAGATAGAAAATGCAGCAACAATGATGTATAAATCGAACGAGTGTCTTTTGATGGGATTGACTTAGAAACTTATTTTTTTCTATACTCTAAGGATTGATCGATCTGAATTTTGATATTAATTTTAGCTTACCTAAATTTCAGTTTACTGTCACGTAGTTTAAGTTAAACACGTAAATTTATAGATTTCGTTTTCTTTGATTAGGTACCGACCCTTAGATACGAGTATATATTATATTATAGACAGCAATATTTTAGTTTAGTAGATGAACTAAAAACGGTCACAAAACCTTTATTAATATAACCAGGAGAATCCATCGTAAGTAACTTATTAAAACTAAGTAAATAATTAAAAGTGATGAATAAAAATAAATTTAATTAGACAACACATACCTATATGTGTTGTCTAATTAAATTTATTTTTATTAATGATGCATGGTAGCCAAATAGTTGCCTCGCAAAATTTGATTTGATAACCTTAAATTAAATTTGTAATGATTAGTTTTCGTTAAGGTTACCATCATTTAAATCCACTTCGCCCATTTCCAGGAACCATGACCTATATTTTGTAATACACTTTTTTTATTTGTACTTTACATTTTACATCACATTTTCACTTTATGACAATAATCACTAAAATGGATTTAATAAGCACATGAAAAATACAATTTTCGTCGCTCCACAATTTAACCTAGGAATATGAAAGTACTCTAGAGACGTTTCCAGATGGAAGTTTTTAAAAAATAGCTTTTGTGGTGCTCGTACAATAGAATAAAATTGTACATATTTTCATAATAATTGAAATAAACTGTAGAGCAACAAATAATAAAATATAATATTCATTTATAACTGAGATATGCTTTTGGGAATGGATATATATGTATATATATATATATATATATATATATATATATATATATATATATATATATATATATATATATATATATATATATATATATATACACATACATACATACATACATACATACATACATATAGATATACATACACATACATATACCGTCTCGGTATTAAATATATCATAGGATGTAAAATAAAAATTCATTAAATATTTAAACATAGCTAGTATTCCGCGCGCTAGTATTCCGTTAAATAATGTTTCCAAGGAATACTATTACATGGAATTCGTAACAATTTTAAGCAAAAATGTTTTAGTTTTAATCGTTTTTGGAACGTTCTTGATCGAAAATAATCGATAGCTAAAAAAGTTATTCGGTAAACAGCTATAAGACATTTGTAAATATTGCAGGTTACACAAATATTCTGTTTAACTTATTGTTTAATAAGTATTGGTTAATATTTAACTCTATATTTTTTTATTTTATTGCCAAAAAAGGGCTATATTTATAGAATAAATCTTGTATGTATTTTTGTGTGTATTTAATATTCCATATATGAGAGTGTCGAGCCTCGTGTTTTATTATCACTGCGAGGAAATTTAAATAATTTATTTCCCTGAGTTAAAATCTAGTCCACAACCTTGGTGTTTATACTGACTGTAAATTTTGTGGGTAAAATTTCTAATGACTGCCTTTTATATTATTTCTTACCTAACCTAACCTACCTTTACTTGATTATACTACATCTATCGTGGAAATACAATGATATCTCAATAAACAAGTAAGCTGCCCAGTATTACATAAAGGCTATCACAGTTTTAGTTTTTTAACTACCTCAACATGTAAATAATTACACTTACAAATTTCTAATATATAAGATATTTAGAATAGTAAGTACAACATTTACAAAGAAGCATTGTCAGAATGTTAAGAATTTTCACAGAGATTCGTTTGTGTTTATTTCTGAAAGCTGTTAGAAACAAATTCTTTTAGTAATTGAAAGCGTCGATTGATGTCGTAGGGGCATGACTTTATTCACTATAACGAGTGTCTAAACTATCATTCAATATATTTTTATTTAGGATTATAGGTTAAAAAATGACACCGGAAAAACTTTGCCCTCAGCTCATTTTTAAGATGGACTATTTCCTGTTCCGCTCCTATCAATTACTATGTGAATAATATAAAAAATAGAGCATACATAGGCAAATTAAAACAATTCTAATATTCTAATTTGTAAGTAATTGCTTAGAAAGTTGATGACCGCTTATGATGATTATTTAAAAAGTGTTTTGTTGTACCTTCATGAACACAAGTTCATCAACAAATCGATATTAAAGTGATAAAATATCATTTTTATATTTTTGCTAATATCATTTATTTGTAGGTTACCTGTAAGAAAATTGAGAACCTTCTCACTAGTAGGTATACGGATATTACCGTTACACATAAGGATATTACCGTTTCTCGTAAGTCTAAGTAACGAAAACCATGGAATATCTTAGCGTTTGTTATATCTTGTGTGTAATTTGTCTGCGGCTTAAGTAACATAGCTTCAAGCTTCTAGCATAGGTAACGAACAAATTACATGTCGCGTAAAGATTATTAAAAGCAAGTCATACTGTGACTTATTGTTTATAGAGGATTTTGATGAACTATATAAGATTTGTTTCTTCTTCAACCTGGCGGTAGTCCCGAATTTTGTGGGCACGGTCTGCGTTCCGGCTCAATCTAGCCCACTTTACACTATGTCTTCTATGGTTAGTCCACGGGCTCTAATATCCTGTAAGGGATCTGTATAAGAGATCCAAGGTACCCGAACTCTTGCGAATTAACGGCTCGTCCAGGACATGTATAGATACTTGATTTCGGCCTCTAAGGCTTGTTGCGGCTCTTTTACTTTTTCAACACATTTAATTTTTCAACAATTATATTATCATATATGCTACTGTTTTTACAAAAATATATTTTATGTCGGTAATTTTTCAGACATGCTTTCAATTGTGGTCTTTATCTTCGCGCAGTCGTACCGTGTCTGAAATGGACTATTTCAATAAGCCATACTTATTATGATATTTTCCAAAGATTTTTTCGTCGTTAAAAGACCTAAATATTATCAATAATTATTTTAGATTTAGATTTTTATACTTACCATCTATATATATACAAATAATAAAAATGTTACTTCAAAATTTTAAATATTTGAATTTTTATTACAGTTGATTATTTTTAACATTTTCAACTGATTAATTAAAATGTAAAAAAGCTACATGTTCGCGTTTCCGAGTTCAACATTTTTGCCCGAATAGTGTTTTACGGTGCTAAAGGATTATTGGAAAATTTGTCAACGCGCTAGCTGTCCTTTGTTTTCATTTAATCATTGAAATATTTATCTGAGTATAAAAGAGGCGATTGTATAACCAACTATGACCAATTAAAATCCATATAAAAATGCATATTTTTTGACCTTTAATGCCAAAATAAGTTAAAATTTCGTAATAACTGTATCAAAAGATCAGTAACTGCCATCTAATTGCTAACAGTTAATCTATTTTTAATATTCTAGAAAAGCGAATATCTTAAAAGTTTATGTATGTAACTCTAGGTATAAATATAGCACTTTTGATTTGTGTCGTTGTTAGATCACGACGTCAAAATAGCCTTATAAATTGCACAAATTATCCCAAGATCTCGTTATGTCCCATAATATGAATAGATTAGGGATAATATCGGAGCGCTCAGGTTCGAGCTTGATTTAAAAAACAACGCTTGAAGCAACGAGGTCATTGTTACATCTTAGTTTTATGGAGCTAGCAAACGAGCGTCCATTGTGTTGTAGCGATCGATTTAACCAACCGGCGACGCAATATCGCCGAGCAAAACGACTACGAAAGTTGATTGCGCTTTTGAATTGTACGAATACCGTACTTAGTCTACATGGGCGGGCGATAGCTTTACTCCTCTTCTTTCGGTATCAAGCCAATATAAATTTAATTTATAAGTCTTATTTATACTACTTATGCAAAATATAAATACTATTGTGTAAATATATTAATGGATAAAATTTTTAGAGTCAATTTTATAAAAATAAATATTCATTGGCATGGAGTTAAAGTTAGTTTAGTTCTCTTTACCACTAATTATAATGCATATGGAGTTGTCTACTGAATTTAAATAATGCTTTTTATCCCTTATATTACGTTTTGACAAGTTTTTAGGAAAAGAGTGCATTTTTAAGACAAAATTATACACTAACAAAGTTATTGTTAAATTTATAGTATTTATAAACGTGTGTGACTTAAATTATCATTTATGTTATGACATTTTATTCCTGGAATTATTTGCATCATAGACTAAAAATGTACACTTTAAGAAGATTCATTAATGCAGACATAAAAGTGGAATGCAAATTGGAAAATCTACAAAGTATGCGGTATAACGAAGTTTGTGGTCGCGGAGGTGCTAATTTTGGCTTGCGAACTTTTGTTTTGTAGATTCCTTGCATTACTTATTGTTGTTTCTTGTTCTGCTGCTGTTGGCTATGAATTTATTATGAAATCTATAAACAGTATTCATCAGAAGTGAAGCCGCAATAAAATACAATAATATTACATTGAATGTTCATAAACACCTGTACCCAAGTAATAAGAATCTGTAGAATAACATAATTATGTCTTATCAAAACAATAACTGTACATGTAAATATAATGTCCTTTTCCCAAAATATTTTTCTAGTTATATATTATTACTCTAATAGATAACGTCTAAGTACCGTAACAAAAACAATTTAAATGAATGAAAAATAAGTAAGTAACTACAATACCTATTTGTCAAAGTCGCGTGAACTGTTTTTGTGTATTCAGAACGTTAAGAAAAGTTTTTATTAAATTTCTTTTGCGACGTTTCATTTTGACCTTCAGATGCGAGCCTGACAAATGGTACGTGCCTGCTCAAAAGAATATATTCAAACTTCTTTGGAAGTAATATTAAATAAATATCGGTAGTATAAGCCTATTGACATTACAAGAGTATGTCCGATCGAGTCCATGCAAATGAAGACATCTTGTTGGGAGATGTTTGCGCTTTTGGGTAAAAGGACCAAGATGTTAACACTAGTGTCGTTCTAACCTCGCCTACCATGAACACGTTTTGCGTAGTACTGCCTTATCGCAATTTACACACATTTGCGGTTATATTAGGAGTTACAACAGAGTTACTGCTAGGGAGACTTAAATTGTTATTTAATTACTTATTATTGTTAAACTACACTAAATTAAAGCTATTAATGTAGGCTATATTTAGGAATATAGTTTTCTAACAATTTAATACTAAAGTTAATAACTTAGTCGTATGCTAGGTGAAATAAAATAGTCAAAGCTTATTTTTCATATAAAATATGAATTTATATAAATCTATAATTGTTTTAATCGTTGTTATAATATTGATTCAAATGACTACGTCTACTATTTATTATATAGATATTCCTCTCTGTATGTGTATTCTTAGACATAAACGTAAACTTAGAATAATTTATCTCATTGATCCCTTTGCATACGTCTAAGTCAGTGCACGACAAAGTTAAAGTCCTTACTAAATGGATTTATGAGGGTAAACAAATCACACCGGGTTGTAGATTAAGGATATGGCGTCGCTTATGCCAAATTACTCTGATGTTATTTGCTTCCATTTTTCTTTAAAATAACTTTTTAGATTTTAGGCAAAAGCAATATTGAAAATTAACTTTTTGTACCTGAAATTAATTATTCAGAGATTTATATAATATCCAAATCTTTTAAATGTTTACCAAAATAATTTCTATATTGTATTAATATGTAACAAATACAGTAATTACACTGAGTATAGTATTACTAGTAAGCAACATATAGGCATAAATTTTACTAAGTAAAAATAGTAATTTGCTAAGTATTAGTTTACCTACTATTTAATGCTTATATCAGGTAACATCTCCGCTAATAGCATTCTGATGTCTCATACAACAATGTAACGGGAGAATATCACACAAATACAGATCGTATTATGATCGGACCTATTTTAAAATAGTAAATGAAGTAGTAAACGGGCGAGCTAATATTTTTTGGTCTTCTGATCTGCTAATGATATTGTGTATCGTAAAGTAAATGAAGTTTGTATGTAAACGTGGTACAGTCATTTAAGTTAATCGCCATTAAAAGAGCATCAAGTAAGTCGAAGTACGCAGATCCTACGCAAATACATCGTGCAAAGTTAATTGCCGGAGCGCCCGCCGCGCCGCACTGGTTCACTTTTTACGCAGCACAACTGGCGGTAATTGACTTGTTCACGTCTAATTATGTGCGGGCTTTGGCAAGCTTAACTGCAATAACGAAATTACATTATACTGCTAGAAATATTGCTTATTGAAATTTCAAGTTGCATCTCAAAGTAGTTACGGAATAATATGATTAAACTACTAATGTACATATTTTTTTATTTAAAATGACGGTAATATAAGATGTTCTTATTTTTCGTATAGTTTTAACACGTTGGTGCGAAGAAACGGTATCGTGCCTTACGTGACATTACAAAAATATTTGACGATTCCAGTTTATTGGTAGTTGAGTACTTAGTTTTGGTCATGTATTTGCTGGCTGGAGTGACTACCTCACGCGTCGCTGACAAGAAATGCCATTGACTGGCCGTCATCAATTAACATAATTGAAAACCTGACACACGATCCGAGATAAAATATTGTCTTTGGGATGGCATGAAACGTATAGATGCCATTTAACGCAATGAGTCGCATTGAATAAGTAAATAGCAACCAAATAGAGTTCCCTTAATAGCTTGAATAAATTTATACGTTAAATTAATAATTCTTATAAATAGTTTGTATTGTTTGAAGTGGTCCTTTAAACATTGATATTTTAATAAAAACACGGTATAAAAACTAAATTTAAGAAATATAAAAATATTACTGTAACGTCTAATTTATATATTTGTCATACCATCATGTTGTTAACGCAAAATCATATCCCTTTATTCTTTGCATTAGTTATTATTGACATTTTTTTTTTTTTTTTTTTTTTTTTTTTTTTCCAGCTTCACGCTGTATCCCGCACTAGGCAGGGTAGGCAGAGGGAACGGAAGTGAAACCTAGTGTTATGACACTCCGTTCCACTTCCGTTCCCCACTTTCCGCCGAATTGAGGCATTGCGTGCTGAGAGTGGCGGAACTCAACGCCGCGCTTTGCCTTATTACCAGAGCGAAGAAATGAAACAGTAATATTTAAATTGAAAATATTAAATATTTCATTTCCTCGACAGGGGATCGAACCCAGAACCTGTCGGTTACAGTCACACTCTTGTGCCGCTGCGCCAGGACAGGCCTTATTATTGACATTCTTAAGAATAATTAATTTCTCAAAATAAATGATAGCTTATGTTGCATCTTCCTTATGTAGCTTCATATTGTTTCGAAAATTTTGATATACACTAAAAATCTCTTACTTTTTTACAAAACTAATATTATTTGTATCGACAATGTAAATTAATGATTTCCTATCACATATCGAAATTCCTATACATATCCAATACGCAACTTTCTATGTTACACTCTATGAAGAAAACGTTTTGAATATAGTCCTGGTAATTACAGTCTGAAAAACGTTCTAAAGACTAATAGCCGATGCATTTCATCAATTGTGTTCTATCGTTATCACATACATATGTATAACTTTATTGAGTAATAAGCGAAAAATAATTCCGTTTATAAGCGCTTGTAAATTACTAAATCGGTATTACGTCGGAGTATGTTGTCACTTTATCGCACACTGGATTATTTTAATGACGTTATGGCTGTTGGCGGTTACCGTATGTAAAAAAATCAACCCTAAGAGTAGAATGATTTCATACTACTCTTGGGATCTTTATGAAACTGAAATCTTTATTAAAATTAATAATATGTGTAATGTTCACTGAACTTAAGATTATAACCAATAAGTGAACAATAAATAATACCCTATTTTCCTATTCTTAATAAAATTAAATTCATATAACGGTGCAAAATTTAGGCTTTAATGTATGCTCAACATACATAAAAATAAGTAAATAGCCAACTTTTTCTTATTTTTTTACACTTTATGATTGGATTTTATTCTTGTTTTAAATGGGACGAATTTTATTGAGACTTATCTTTAAAAATAAAATAAATGAAAACCATTCATCAAAAAAATATGAATATGAATTTAAGCGTTAATGAATTTAAAAGTAAATTATGAATTTATGAAAACGTCATAAGAAAACGGACGAAAAATTTCGTACTTTTATGAATAAAACTGAATTATTATCACCGAAATGTTTAATTTAACAAGTTATTTATTGTTTTATTACAAGATGAAGTTTTGTTATCTATTAAAACCAAACCAAACCAATAAAGGCGTTTATTTCACAACTGTTAAAAGCATTCTGTTCACTTCCTAAATGATGGCGTTCCGAACGTGCCAGTTGAGCGCAAAATCACTTCACCAACTAAAGCTATAACTAACTTGTATAGTTATGCCTATTATTATTATTTTTTTATAATTGTCTATCAACACTTTTAAAAGAGAAATACTTAGAAAACGTATAAAATTTGAACTTGCTCCTCTAAGACGGTTTCCAAAAGGCGCATGTTCAAATTGTTATACGTTCTCTAAATAAGTAAGTTTGTCTATATTTATTTAACCAGCAAAGGAAATCAAATGTGACATGCATTCCATCTGACTTACTAATATCATGAATATAAATTGAAACATCATGGATATTTATGCGGGGTTACCCGTAGATATTGCTCGCAGCAGCGATACGCGACGGACGGGCAGGTGTTCAGACAATGTGCCCCGCAGCATAGATTCCCGATATCAATATTTATGTCTATTACCGAACCGATCACTAGAAATACGATACCATAATTTGAAATCTCTTATATTTTTTTCTATTTGAACCCTGTCGAGTTTTAAAGAAGAATTGCATATGTATGTTATTTTGTTATCGCCGATAGCCATATCAAATGTCATTAAAATAATCCCGTGTGCGATAAAGTGACAACATAATACCGATTTAGTAATTTACAAAATTATTTTCCGCTTATTACTTCAATAAAGTTATATATATTGTTGTACATTGACAACGATAGAACGCAATAGATGAAATGCATTGACTATTTATCTATAGGATTCTGTCAGACTTTAATTATCGGGACTATATTAAAAATGTTTTGTTCGTAGAGCGTAACATAAAAGTTTAGGAAATTCTGTACGTGGTAGAAAACCTATAAATACTTCAATCATTTTTTATTTCAATTTTATATAAAATGCAACAAAAACGATGCATAAATACTTGTATCTTTTTATTCCGTTGACTTCGTTGAGAAACTGGATCATTTGAACGCCAAAGGACCGTAAATCTGTATATTTGATAATTCCAGCTTAAAACCTCCATGCGATCTTCTTATCTTGATAGTGATACTCTAAGGATTCCATTTGTATTCTGTTTTGAGATACGAAATCCTGTAAACTTTTCCACGAAATTTTATTTGAAATATATAACGAATAGTGTAATACTATTAGTGTATATTTGAGGCCTGTCGTGGCGCAGCGGCACAAGTGTGTGACTGTAATGCGTGCGATAGGTTCGATCCTCAGTCGAGAAAATGAAATATTTAATATTTTCCATTTAAATATTTAATGTTTCATTTTTTCTCTGGTGATAAGGCAAAGCGCGGCGTTGAGTTCCGCCACTCAACACGCAATGCCTCAAATTCGGCGGAAAGTGGGGAACGGAAGTGGAACGGAGTGCCTTAACACAAGGTTCCCGGGTTCTCTCTACCTACCCTGCCTCGTGCGGGATACAGCGTGAAGCTAAATAAATAAATAAATAATAAATAGTGTAATAGAATAGAATTTCGATAATTCTTTAAAAGTTCTAAATTAGTTATATATAATTTTAGTTAAATTTTATCTTCTTGAAGCCTTAGTGTTTATACCAAATAGAATAAATTCGGTATATTTAGAATAATCTCAATTATATTATAATCATGAGGCCTATTGTGGCGCAGGGGCATAAGTAAGATTATAAACTTGACAGGCTGTGGGTACGGTACCCACTCGAAGAAATGAAACATTTGAGTATTAACATTTAGTATTTTCAAATGAAATATTTATATTTTTAATTTTTTTGCTCTAGTAACAAGGCTAAGCGCGGAGTTGAGATCCGTCATTCAACATGCAATTCCTTAAATTCGGCGAAGACTGGGGAACGGAAGGGTCTTGATGGGAAAAGAGTGTCTTAATACTTTGTTCCCAGGTTTCCTCCACCTATTATGTTAGGTGTAAGATACAGCGCGAAGGTGAAAAAAATAATAATATAGGTTTATTATATTATAAGATATGGTAAAAGTCTATTGCACACTTGATGAGATACATAAACATATGAATTATAAGCACAAAATTCACAAAAGCGGTGTTATCACTTAGGGTCTGTCCGCACAACAATATATCACGCATAGTATATTTTGGGTATTATATTCCACAGTCGGAATTACACCTAGTATCCAGTGTGAATAAAAAAAATTGTGTGTATATCAATTATAAAGATCACCATTGGTCCTCAGTATATTAAATTTTTCGAAGAGATCAAAAAATATAAGAATTCGTAATATTTAATTAAATAGAAATAAACCAATAACAGGGTGAGTTACCATTTACGTAGATTCTCCCTACCTGCTTTACATAAGATGGGACAAGAATAAATGAAATGGCAAAGATAAAATAATTTAAGTTAAAATAATTTAACAATTGTTATAGGTACATACACGAATATCATAAATATTTCTTATTACCAAAATGAATCTTGCGCCAGGTAAAATGTATAATACGACTTACTATAAAAGATTAGCGCAACAAGAGCTTGTATTTCCAGAATCTAGTTTATGACCTGGAAAATCTGCGTAAAATATTTCTATAATTAATTCGCTGCCGAGAAATATTTGTTTTGTATCACTATTGTTTCATAACTTAAATATAAGTGTACGAATAAATTATATGAAATAATTGTGTAATTTAAGAATTCTTTAGAAAATAGGCTTTTTGTGAAAAGTTGGGGTTCGCTCATAGTTTGTTTCTCGCAAAGTTTATAGGATTTAAACGTTTAATTTAAAATAAGTGACTAGGTCTGTCTGCATACTTGTCTACGCCTATCAGCTGGAGATGCGTGACGATATAATTCTCTAATTATATCATGTAAATTTGTGTTTTATTATGATATTTTTCTTTAATGTAACCATCTTTTATTTCTTATGTGAAAGAGTTTTAGATTTACTTAGCTTCACGCTGCATTCCGCACGTCACAGCGTAGGCAGAGGAAACTTGGTAACCTAGTGTTAAGACACTCAGTTCCTTTTCCTACTTTTCACCGAAGTTGTTTTTTTGTGGCATTGCGTCTTGAGTGGCGGAAGTCGACGCCGCGCTTTGCCTTTTTACCAGAGCGAAGAAATGAGAATATCAATAAAATCAAATATTTCATTTTCTCACGTGAGGATGTAACTAACAATCTATCACGTTATAAGAGTCACATGCTTGTGATCCTGCGCCACGACCAGCCCGAAAGGAAAGTTTTAGACTTTCAGTCACGTTTTAGTTATAAATAAAAAGAATATATTTTCATATTCTAATCAATATTTTCTAAGAATAGAGATTTTCTCAAGTCTTCACGTCACAAAGTATCATATTACAAATAGGGATCACTCGGATGTAACGAGAACTTTGTTACGCAATCATCTTGCTAGTTCAAACGGCAGCCAGTCCGGTCCGGTCTGAAAGACTGAGGAGCACCTTTGTGCTCTGAAGAGTTTCTGGTCTGTTGAACCGTGATTTGTACAAGACTAATGATGTAGCCATTTTCAGTTACTTAATGCGCTTTGATCTATTACTTTAAAACTGGCTTCGAAGTCTAAGAATTACAAGTGAGACGGAGTTTCAAACCCAATTAACTAAATTATAGAAAACAAAAATTAATCTCCATAGTTTAGCAATTTAAATAGAAAACTTTAATTTGTATTTAGCGTTATTTTAATAGTTCTATGTAAGTTTCCTTATTAAATTTGGCCTTAGCATTGTTCGAAGTTGCAGATAGCGTTGTAAGCGCTTTGCCGGTGTTCTGCTCTCGTACACTCAATTCAGCACCGGCTTTGCCAGCAGCGTATAAATCGAAAGCGGCTTACATACGTGACTGCTCCAGCTTTTATTTACATCCATTACACATTTATATAGATTAATTTTTAAAATCTGTAAAGTGCTTTAGTAAGTACCTACTTGAAAGACTGCTTTTATAATTAAATTAATAATTGCTTAAGTAGCTTTGTTTACATCGTCATCTAAGTTATAATACCCTCTCGCACCCAATTAAGTTATTATTTAGAATTCACAAGGAAGAAATTGAGGATGTCATTTTAGGATAATTGCTGTTGAATATTTTCATTAAGTGGTGATAATCTCCCGTTAAGGGCTCGACTGTACATTAAAGAAAATCTTAAGCAAGAATGCTTCCTTATTGTTGACTCAAGTGCCACCGATAACCATTTGCATTTTCAATCTTAAAAGGAAAATGGACTGATTTGTTATTTTGTTATCGCATATAGATTTAAGAAAGCTATTTCTTTACAGTTTTTAGTTAATACATTGTAATAGAAGTGTATCAGTGTTTAATGAGCGGGCGGCTTGTAGTAGTTTAACAGCGTGATTCAATAACATAGTGCGATCGCGATAGCGAGTTTCAGCAAGTTTCATTTTGCCCAGAACAAAAGTGAATTACATATCGCACGAGTAATATCTTTAATATGATATCATTAACAACTCATAACGTAGTCTTAGCGGCTTTGGCACATTGATCTCGGTTTTTAATTAAAAAAGGTTAAAAAGATGTGAATGCTTAAAATTAAGAAAAAAAATGAAAAAAAAAATAATATTTTAATTTCTTTATATATCCAATTTGGATTACATTCATTTGCATGCAAACTAATAAAAATATAGAAAAATGCTGAATATTAGCACTCAGTAAATCGGTATCGAAAGTTACTAACTCGTATAGCATTTCATTACATTTTATTTTGGGGATACTTGGGCATTAAAAAAAATTACGAATGCGGTAGTTTTCGTTATAGAAATGAGTCACATTAATTTACACACTAAGAGATACGTCCATAATATGATTTTTTTTGGGTACCAATTACGTAGGAGTTATTCTATGATATCTTTAAGCATCTTTATATTTCTGATCGACCGATAGGTCGTGCTTCAGAGGATATTATATCCACAACGTTTAAAAAATGTAACAGATATATTCACTATATTTGCATTCATTATACAAAAAATTGTGTATGGACATCTAATTCACGCTTTTCAGATAAGCAGTCAGAACGACTTACCGTAGCAGGCCAATCAGCTGTAAGCTATTTGTAATAAAAAACGATGCTTTAAGAACATTGCAAGAGATATTTGATTACTTGTGGGATTTATGGGTAAAATGTTAAAATGTTTTATTACTCAAAGAAAAACGATTTAGTTTCAAACAATAACTGTACGGCTATTTGTATTTTCGCTGACTTAGTTGGATTTTGAAAGCATACTCAATTACGTTGATTGCTCTCTGTATTACTACTAATAATGGCACTGGATGGTATAATCTGGTACGTTTATTAGGTAGTTTAACTGTGAATATTGATTATATAAAATGCTATGCCATACTTATTTTATGACACTATTTATAATTTTACATAAATAATAGGTATATACTTTCAGTTCATTTTATATAAAATATGTTTTAATATTTTTGGTATACAAAGAAAACATATTTTACAACTAAGCTAAAATTACGAGGACATAACTGTATAGTATAGACAGCTGGAAACTAGGAAGTGGTAAAAGTTTTAGTCTTCATTATTATTTTAGTATTAATTAAAACCTATATCTGTACAATATATTACATAAAATATTTATATAAAAGCTTTTATAAAAGTCCATCTGAATACACTGTTTCAATAGGAGTTTTCGAGTTGTAGTTCGTAACAGAATCAACAGCGTTTCTGTTTCATAGAAAACTTTTCGAACCAATTTGATACTGCCAGTAAGTTATACAACTTATAACTACATACATACGGTAGTCTAGCTATATCTACTAACTAATGTATATAGCTATACCATATTTACTAAATATTTAATCAGGTTGATTATACTGTAAAATTTACAAATTAAGCCTATAATAAGAGGGAAATCTTTATACATTGTACATCTTTCTCGACGCCTATAAAAATAATTTTATCAATTATATTATTATTTAATTTCTAACATAAGTTTGTCGCCTAGACCAACATATAACTTGGCAGTGTTAGCGGGCGCCATATCTCGTTCACCCACGCATCTCACGCATCGCGAGCTTTCACAAGCACTGTACGCCTTTCCGAACACGATCGTACTATTTGTAAAACTACTGCATACTATTTTAACGTTTGTGTAAACACAACACAGTGTATGTTTGCGACAACTTATTTAAAGCCTCAGAAGCTTTTACTCATAAACTAAGTGCATTAGAGAGAATTATGCATAATTCTCTCTATGAATATGTCTAGCGAACGCATTTATTCGCTAATGTTTTTCAGTTTTAATTAACACTGGTACCTTAACATTACATGCATGAACATATTTATTTGTGCGAAAGTATTTACTATTGTTTATATGTTAAGTAGCCTTTTCTTTTGAGCATTTATTTTTATTGAAATCATAAGCTTAAAAAAATATTTAAGCTATGTTTAGTTAGAATTTAATTTATTTTATTTTTACGTTACATTTTAGATTAGTGTATATACAATGCCATTACAGACGCACACTGATCTATTAGATTTTTCAAAGTCTTAGCTTTGAATTATCTAAAAGTTTAGTGTGTAAATATGTTTAGCTTTTTTTCAAATAAATTTTGATGTGACAGTAAGTATAATTAGTGTTTCAACTAAAATATCGTAGGATGCGACCCTTAGGTTAAGGTAAACTTTTAAAAAGATTGTGGTAAGCAACTGTTGCATCTCAACTAGTCTGGTAAAGTTTAAGGGGACTTCTTGCATTATGCATAGCTTCTCTGCTTGGACGTTTTTTGTAGCTTAATGTTACGAAATATATAAATAAAAGAGTTTATGTATAAGGAAATTTTGTTGCATAATGGTGCCAGACGACGTGATTTGGTTGTCATTATTAAATTTCCTAAAATGTGGCACATTATAATGTAAGAAGGAAGATGGATACACATTATTTATAATAACTTAATCATAAATAATTTGTGTCTCAATATACTTTATATAAAAACTTACATTGTTTTCAATAATACTAATAATTAAAGACTTGATCTAACATCCTACATCCATGAGCTTCATGGCTCTATATGTGACAGCCTTTCTTCAGTCAGCTTCGGCAAGCTGCGCGGGCGCACGTGTTTGTGGCGCCACTCACGCACGATTGTTACAAACTCAATTTAATCGATCTATATTGAGAATGTTGCTTCGTTTATGACATATAATAATACCAAGCGAAGATAACTTTTAAATAACTTAATATATGCTCATTAGATTGTATATTAAATGTAATGACTTTTTGTAGTGAGATGACATCTTTTCCTTTGACGAGTTGCCGGCATATTATAACCTTCTGGAAACATAAATGATTTGAATAATGTGACAGATATATTCTTAGTATTGAATATAGTAGTGGCTTAAGCAATTATCGAAATGAAGCTATCACTAGTTATTTTTTATATTATAACTTTAGCGATCGTCGGAAGCGAGATCCGAATCCGTGGAAAAGTAAGAAAACGAAACAACGTACATAGAAGGCATAGAGCCATTCTACCACCGTGCAATTTCAATGAAAGCCTTATCGAGGACGAATGGGCTTTGATGGAAGCGATAAGGAAGTCGAAGTTTATTTTTACGGGAAAAGTTTTGACGGTTAAAAAGTTTAGATCAATGCAGGAAATTCGGGTAAAAAGGTCGAATTTGTATCGCGTTTATATGCGACGTGTCTTGAAGGGTGACGAGAGTGAGTTCAAGATGCTTGTCAAACAAGAAGGGCTCAATGTGGACACTTTAAGTGGTTCGACTGTTATAGTGGAGAGACCGCACGCTCGTGAATCCTGCGCTCCGTCTCCGCGACCGCGATTATCTGCTATCTTCCTAAGCGATGGATTGCTAGTCGATAAGAAAAGGGGGCCCACCCAACATCTTCGTCTCCTCACTGATCCTGTTCCCCTTACTCTGTATCACTTAGATAGAATCAACGCTGCTGTCAAAGGTGGGTGTTTATTTATTTTACATTTTATATTAGATAACACAATACAGAATATACCTTACAAGGGCCTAATTATTTTATGTTAAATATTATACGAATAAACAAAATGGCGTTATTTTCATTGCCTTTTCAATATCAAGATTGTCGTTGATATTTTTTTATATTTTATCATTTATTAATTGAAATATTTTCGTAAGGTATCGTTTATGAATAAATACATATTATTTGTTGGAAATATTTCAACCGTGATAACCCCTCGTGAAGAAATTCGTATAATATTATATTCCAATAAAATGCCAGTCGTGTTGAGTAATTTTACAAAGGCGATGATAAAAAGCTTTGAGCAAGATTAAACAAGGGCGAAATTAAATACTCAATAGCTCGAACCTGGTGGGAATTATAATAATGTGTGGGTGTTGTATCCATAATGTACATTGTGAAGGCATTGAGATGTGGTTTGATCGACATCTCGACAACTGTTCGTTAAGTTAATGGAGTGAATGCGCCCGATGCGTTTGTGCATTAGCCGACACTGCATAAACATGTAATGCTGACCATGTAAGGATTTTAACACTTATAGATAGCGTTTATTATAAATTATATAATGTTAAAATCACCTTATAAGCTTCTGGTTACTTTTATAAATGAGTTTTTACCGGTCATTTTATAGGTGTAAACAGATGTATGTAGTAAAGTGAATTTTATATTAATTAGTTAATCTCTTGAGAATAATAGAGGAAATACTTCTTAATATGGACATAAACATTTCTTAATATATAATTTCAATTTATGAGTGATTATAATTGCATTTTTTATTGATATGTAAAATATAGCACTTCGCCTCATTAAGCAGTAGCTTATCTCTTGTGCCTAACGATAATTCTAAGGAATTATCTTTGGGTGGCGGACATTTGTAAAAATCTCTCTACAGAAATGCTAATAACAACATAAATAAGTTATAACAAACGTATATAAATTTCTATATAGTTTGATGGGAATTTAGGTGGGCTTAGTTGGTTTAGACGGATTTTAAGGGGTTCAAGTCCTGCTACGTTAAAATTTTTATACGTTTTCTAAATATGAATTTTCACTTTAAATATGTTACAACATTTTGTAAAACCTGCCGTAAACTTATGTTTCATTATTTAAATACTGAATGTTTATTGACCTTACCTACCTTAGGCTTTATACTCTTTTAAGTACCCACTTAAAAATGTTATTCTAAGCCAGCTTTAATTGAATCCAGAGCGATTCACGAATAGATTTTGTTCGGGGTCAAATACTTTGCAATAAATTTTATTGCGAGAACCATTTTAAGCTAAAATTCCAAGAAGATCCAATTTAAGCCTCGCATAATGCAATGAGATGAGTATCGTGTCTTCTTCAGGCAAAATAAACTACTCTTGTACCTTTTGCTCGTGTAAGTGTTATTCTACTCAGCTTTTTTGCATTCTGCTCGGTTAAGTGTTTTTCTACTCAGAGATATAAGCTGCAATATTATAAAATATAGTCAATTTTATTTAAACTAACTATTTTAATTAAAAAAGACGCACATTTTGGCAAAATATGATTAGTGTAGTGCCTTATTACCTGAATGAGATATTTAGTAGAGAAAAGAGTTAGTTATTATATTGTGTAGGATTTATTATTTGCTAAGGTGTTTATTGTAAATTACTAATTAACAAAAACAGGTTAATCACTTATTATTCTTTTTTTATTTTTTTATACTATATATGAACAAGTAGTCAATTTTCTATATAAAAGGGCAGCAGATAAAAAAAATCGTCAATATTAGTAAAAAATGGATTACATGTCAATAAGGAATTTACGTAAAAGGGAAATGTAAGTTATAAAAGTTTATAATGTTTTTAAAAAATAAACTAGACTAGTAATATAAATAAAAATTAGCACTTTTCGAGGGGTTTCGTTATTTTTACGGCAAGTTCACATGTTTAGGCAAATTTAATAATTATTCTATCTATCTAGGTCTATAGGATTACTCTATAAGTTTCAATTACGCGGCGGATAAAATCTCGACGCCTGTCGTGGCGCAGCTGCACAAGCGTGTGACTGTAACCGACAGGTTCTGGGTTCCATCCCCAGGCGAGGAAATGAAATATTTAATATTTTTAATTTAAATATTTAATGTTTCATTTCTTCGCTCTGGTAATAAGGCAAACCGCGGCGTTGAGTTCCACCACTCAACACGCAATGCCTCAAATTCAACGAAAAGTGGGGAACGGAAGTGCAACGGAGTGTCTTAACACTAGGTTCCCGGTTCTCTCTGCCTACTCTGCCTCGTGTGGGATACACCGTACGACCTCGTGCGTGAAGCTGAAATTAAAAATTACATCGTAAACATTTGTTTTCTGGCGTATGCACTCATCATGACCATCAACTACAAACAATTAAATATTTATAAGTACGTAATATATTTTATTGTTTTTTTTTTGTAATTCGTATATATTTTTTTTGTATTTCTTTTCTTTGTATATTAAGGACTTTATAGGTTCCTGTTACCTAATGAAACACAGTGTTAAGACACTCTGTACTGTTCCTAACTACGAAAATATGTCATAAATATACTCATCCTACTCAGCTTCACGCTGTATCCCGCACATGGCAGGATGGGCAGAGGGAACTTGGGAACTTAGTGTAAAACACTCCGTTCCAATTCCGCTACTCAATTTCCGCCGAATTTGAGGCATTGCATGTTGAGTGTGTCCCGACACTCAACATGCCAAGGCTGCGTTTTACCTTGTTACCAGAGCAATAATAAATGAAAATATTAAATATTTAATTTGAAAATATTAAATAATTCTTTTCCTCGTGTGGGGATCGACCTGTCGTTTGCAGTCACTCGCTTGTGCCGCTGCCCCACGACAGGCCTCAAACAACATAAATATACTGATACACATAAATAAGAATAACATCCCTTTAAAGTTTAATACAATGCGTAGCTAGCAGCTAGGTTCCTCTATCTAACTTTAGTATAGTCTATAGGCACATACTTTTTTCTATTAAACATATCTTTACGAGCCATATAAAATATGCAACTTATACTTTACTGTTACTCCATCCACGAAACTGTTTAATATCGGCAGTGTTATAAATAGAACAAAATGGTAAAACATTAAGTATGTGATGAAAACACATTAAAAGTTATAATGGGCTATATAATTTAGAAGTACGTACTCGTTTATTAAGTAACTGCTTAGTGCAACAATAAACGTTAGTGTAGTGCTGCAGTAAATAAATGTTACTGAGTCAAAGCTTTGCAAATTATACCTTTAAAAGTTTCAATAATGATGTATGAGCGAGTAGTTCGAAATAATAATATTTTTTATTTTGTACTTATTTGAGTGTTGTAGTGTGGAGTATCGCATATTATCAAAGAGAAAAATATGTAAGTAAACAGAGATCTAACCCACAATGTGCTGTTCTAATGTTGATATAATTTAAAACACATGTTATACCTTAAAAGCCGGTCAAGTGCAATCTAGCCTATCGGCTTTAAACCAATTTAAAGATTATATGTTAAAAGGTACTACAATTTATAAAGGAATATAAACTTAAATTTGAGGTTGTATGCACTGATTTGGTATAAGACGAATTCACCATAAATAGAGTTTTGTGATGATAGTGAGTGATTTTCTTTTTTAAATACACATAGATTTTCGCTTATCGAATTTTTAGTTTATTAGTATTGTAAGTTCTCACTTCTTGTCAATTTTCATAACTGTACGTCCACGGAAAGTAACCTATAGGTTTTAATTATGCAGTGAATTTCATACATAATGCACAAAATACGATACAGCATTTAGCTCGTCCTCAATGCGTTGACTTATAAGTTTGATTTGTTTCTGCTCTAAGAAGTTTTAGTTTAGTTATATTGAAAAAAAAAAAGAAAGTAATAAGCCTCTTAAATTATGCTTAATCTAAGATATTGAAATGTCGTATTTTATATAACAGATCTCTTTTCAAACAATTTTGATTGTCGTTTATTGAAATACGGGTAAGTTATTTTCGTTTAACAATATTAATACTCTGTGGGACTTTAGTATAATACGAGTACCAAAGGCTAGATGTGCGGCGCGATTAATCCGTCTCATTAGAGCCGACGAATGCACGCAAACAATACTAGCTTTACTTCGCTATCTGAATAAGTGTTGCAATAAGTATTCTAAACGCGCGACGTCGATATTGATAACATAGCAGCTCCCTATCTTCTCGATCACAGGAGGCGTTGCGGTGCGGAGAAAGTAATGGGCTGGTCCATTCGTCACGTTGCGCCTCCACCCCACACGATGTTTATGTTTTAATGATAACTTAACGACTATGCATAATTTTCAAATAATAAGAATGAATAATTTGTGAATTATATAAATAACAAAAGATAACTGTCTTAATTATTATTTTGAATTACGGGAAGATAGAAAATGTATGTGTTTTGAAAAGAGACATTAAAATTAAACAATTACATTTCTTACATTGTAAAAAACATTTCAGTATGGGATTATTTGTTAAAGCCATTGTCATGGCGCAGGTGCACACACGTGTGACTGTAGATGCGACAGGTTGTGAGTTCGATGTCCACTCGAGGTTATGAAATAATAATTATTATAATTTCTTCGCTCTGGTAACAAGGCAAAAACGCCATCAGTTCCGCCATTCAATATGCAATACCTCAAATTTGGCGGAAATTGGGGAAAAGAACGGAGAGTCTCAACACTGAGAACTAAGTACGGAGTAACGGAGAGTCTCAACACTGAGAACTAAGTTCCCTCAGCCTACTATGCCTTGTGCGGGATACAGCATAAAGGTGTATAATGGATGTTTTTACTTTTTATGAATTCTGTACATTGACCAATCATATAAAAACAGAAATATAAAGTGATATATGTTGAAATGTTTCAAAATAATATAGTGCGACGTTAAAGATTCGTCAAGAAGGCGACCGCCTCGACTCGCCCGCCCACGCTCGTACCGCTTTCCAAATTCCTCGTGTAAGCGCTGCAGCCATCTAAGTGCGATTAACGCAACCGCGCCGATCTTTTTAGTATTTTCAGCTTTATATCTCATAGATATGTATCTTAATCCGCATGCTATCAGTACACTATAAAAATAAAAATATTGTGTTTAATCTCATGGAAGAATTTTAAAACGCTGCTTTATTCAACCGTCAGTTTAAAACAAATTAAAATTACTATAAAGGTGTATTTTCTGTTTTCGTTTACTATATATTTTTTTTCTTTTGGCTGTTTTTCGCACTTAAACAGATAGAAGAAACCTGGGACCTTACCCTTACCCTGACCTTATTAGGACACGCAATTTTTTACGTTTTGCCGATTTTTTAAGGCATAGCGCATTGAGTGCCGTCAACACCGTCATCGCCGCACTTTGCTTTGTTACTGGACATAAGTTTTGTATATGAAATTATAATTATAATACTATACTTATATTTTTTTATAATTTCATATACAAAAGTTAACAAAGTTTCGTTTAAATCTTCCGTAAGCTTCCATTTTATGAACAAACCACATGAATAGTATATATTGCGACAAAAGTAGTTATCCCGAGCGATCCACCGCTGCGCTCTCGTACATGAATATTCAGGGCGTAGTAAGGCGGCGACTCGTTCGGCAATAACTGTTAACTTGGGTCATATTGTGCTCTATGTATTATCTCTCACCCTGCGGCTATTACGCCTCTGTTGACCCATCGAGTCTTCTGCAACACAAGTTGTAAGTTATATAGCTTAAAGCTTTTATTATACTTAAGGATTGTTTCTTACTATAAAGTTAAGTATTAACCTAATTTAGACTTCTGGGCGTTGCGTTTTAAGATATATTTTCGCCAATAAGGTCATTTTATGGCTCATTGGTGGATTAATGTTTAATTTGACGTTTGTTTATGTTGATGAAGGCTACATAGAATTGCGAAGTCTCCAGTATACGCGCGGGTCTCAGCTCGCGCACGCGTCTCGGTGGCGCCAACTCGGACTCTTGCGCAACATCGTATTCTCCAAGTTTTACGAGTCGCTTCAATCATAAGTTTCCCCATATAAAAATACTCAGAATGCTTTCTTTTATTTAACAACAGACCAGAACAGCTTAAACAAAAATATGAAGCTTCAATTTTTAGTGTTATTGCTTTACTTCTATACAACAATTCACGCCCATTTCCATATAAGAGGTACAGCCGAGAAACGGGATACGTCACATAAAAAGAAAAACATAAATGGACCTAAATGTGTTTTAAACGACACGATAACTAACGATTACGAAATTCTGTCGTCGGCTGTGTCAGAATCTAAATATATTTTCACGGCTCGAGTCCTGAGCGTCAGAAAGATAAAAAGAGGTAGCAAACTTAGAAGGAAAATTTTTATGACCTATAAACTGTACATACGGCTAGTAATGAAGGGGGACGTGCCCGAGCTCAGGAGCCACGGGTTTTTAGGAGACGAACGTACGTTGAATGGGGCAATTGTGTTTGTTGACTGGCTTCGAACGAATGAGTGTGCTTATAAGTTGTATAGACATTCCTCAGGCATATTTTTAAGCGATGGACTTTATGAGAAATATAGTTGGAGGATGCCTCGCCTGCGCTTATTGTACGAGCCTCTTCCACTGTCACTCTACGATTTGGATAGAGTAAATGCCGCGTTAAAAGGTAAATGTTTACTATTCTATTATGTTTCATTTTATACGACTTATGATTGTTTGTGTACACATGTTATAAAACGCGTTTGTTAGCTGTAACGTTCTCTCGACCTCTTCCGAGTAACTTTCTTGGTAGTAACGGTGTTACAAAATGTCATTTGTAAACTCATACATATCAGCTATGCTGTGGTAATTATCGAATATATTAAAATTGTACTTTTTTTAAAATTTAAATTGAATGTTTATAATTTTTAGTTATATTTTAATTTTGTTTTTAAATTAGGAAAACGACATTTTTTAATTCAATGATTCTTCTATTATAATAGCCGTATATACCTATTATTTAATGTAATATTAAATTAGACACGACATAGTCCTTGGCCAGAGGTATAGTATCATTATAAACGCCATACGTAGTGTGCTAGTGTGGGCGGACATCAGCTTTTGCTCCACCATGCAATTTACTACGCCAACCAGTAACAGTACCATTATTATCCGTCAATAGTCTATAATTGTTTTCGTTTTATTGTGGGATCCACAAATCTGTATACAAAAATTATCATAATTGAAAAACGAAATAGATTTTTTGTCACTAAATATATTGTATATTGTAATAAAATTTTGTCGGGTAAAAATATATATATAATTTTACATATTTCATTGATTTTTTTTGACTCAGCGCCATTATTTTAATAATCTGTATATCACGCCCAAATCAAAAAGTACATTTATTTTTTCTGATTATATTTTACGTTAAATTACCGTTTCGTACGTGATAAACAATATACGGTATATACTTATATTTTTCAATATATATTTTTGGAATATTACATTTCATAAGAAAAAAATAATTTTAATATATCTTGTCCATTGTCCGCTTTTGTTTTTAATATTAAAATATACATATACCGACTTCGCCATATCGGAGTATGTATTCGTATGCTAATAATTAAAAAAATAAACAATCAAACTATAAAGGTCAACATAAATATCTGATAACACCATAAAGTATCGATACAATCACCCAGCATAATTTATACCGGCCGATAAAAATCAATGTTAAAATAGTGTTTCTTTGTTCAACTTGAAGCCGTTTGGCTAATGATGAAACTCGATTTCAATATCAAGTTTATCTAACACGAAAAATCTGAAGGCCCCGTGTGTAATCAATCAATCTGCGCTGGCGCCACTCTGAAATGTTCACACTCGCGTACTCTTTGGTGAATGTTAATTAAGGCTGATTAGCTTGTAACAGAATTCATGTCGCTACTTTCACCGTATCGACTTAATGGGTGTTTAAGATGATCTTTGCATATATTTATATAATGAATTTGTTCATGATCAATATGAAAGTGTTTAACATATAATATTCAGATTTGACTTCTGTGTGTATGTGTGCTTGGGAATCAGTCTACTTTACATGTTGTCTTGCCAAAAGTCATCAATAATCTAATTTAAATAATTAAATACTAACTACCACATTAATAAAGTGAGTGGGGTAGTATATATGTATTTTTCTATAATATGAAACTATAGTATAGAAATATCCTCTCTTCCTATCTTTATCTTAGAAAATACTTATGAGTTGAATCATGGGTAAGCTAAATTTGAGATGAGGTTTAACAGACATTTTTACACATAATTTAATACTTTTTTTTATCTGTTCTTATTCCAAATATATATATATATATATATATATATATATATATATATATATATATATATATATATATATATATATATATATATATATATATATATATATATATATATATATATATATATATATATATATATATATTATCTTTCGTCTTTTATTACAAACATAAAAAATATTCATAAGTTATTGTTATCAACTTAATAGACGTTTTAAACGAAGAAAATAAGAACTAGAATCAGTTTTTATTTTATAAGCAATGATTTAATTAGAGCTCATGCAGTTTTTATGTTTTCTAGTAATGTTGTCTAGACATGTTTTTATTAGTAAATATTAAATAAGTAAGTACCACATATACTTTCATAGTGACTTTCCTTTTAATATCAATTATTTTTTTTTTCCGAGTTATTCTGAAATAGTTTCACGAGACTTTATAATCTACAAGTTTGAGTGAAATATTAAAATATGTATCCATTAAAGTTGAAGCTAAGCCGTCGTAGGATCGGTGCGTCGAGCAAGTTCCAAGGTTTCATGCATAGATTAGCTAAGTAGTTGTAATTTGACTTGTAGCGCCACACTGACGAAGTAGGTTAATATTTAATAGAACGAACAAAACCTTAAGTATGGACGATAAAATCAAATGATTTTCTTTAACCAGTCATTACATGTTGTCGATACGCATTAAGTCCTAAGTAAAACGGTAGTTATAGTACTCTAGCGGTAAACGGGTACGCAAATATAAGCTGAACTGCTTGCAAATAAAAAGGAAAGTGGCGTGGACAGATTTCTACAGCCATCAATTATACGCAGACAGCACCCCAGTCAGGTCTGAACATTTTATTACCAGTTATACGTACATAGTGTAGATAGCTACAAGTCATGTGATTAATTTTTTAGCTTTTCTTAGGATGCATTGTAAAAATATTCGTGTTTTTTTTTAGACACTTAAGGGTGTTCATTTGTATTTGATTAAATTTTTATTAACTGTCACTACCTAGTAATAGATTATTGAAAAAAGTAACTATTTAACAAAGCTGAAATACATGTGTTTACCAAACAACAATGCAACCTCCAAAATGTAAACATATCAACTTTAAATTTGAAGAAATAGTACATTAACAGTAATATTATGTTAAAGAAATACTACAATAACAAAAAAATTGCAAATATTTGCAATTTTTTTTTTGTTATTGTAGTATTTCTTTAACAAAAACTTAAAATGGACAGCAAATATTTTGGATTTACAATTTATATATTTATACACAATATCACAATATGCTAAATATGCCAAATAACATTGTATGCCAATATTCATTTAAAAACATATTGATAAAAATATATATATTTTAATATTTCTATTTTCACAAGGACTACAATTTTGCAGGTTGCTTTCGATGATTTTGCTTCAGAAGCGCTTGCAGGTTTCGTCTTAAAATTTTTTCACTGACAGTTTTTGGTATCTCATTGAGGAATATCACGCCACCCCTCAGCCTTTTCCAGGGTGAAACCTGGTAATAAATTTTGTTAATTTTTCGTAAACATCAGGTTGAGTAGACTCAGCTAGCCTAAGTTATAATAAGTGTAAGATACATGGTTTTCTTCGTTATACAATTATTTGATTAAAGAAAAGAAAATGTTTTTTAGTAATTTATTTGCTATGTCTATATATTGTTGACACAAAACACACTTATTGCAGGTAAAAACAACACAAAAATATGTTACCTAACAGCAAAATATGTTACCTAACACTTACCTTATCTGAAACGAAGTCTATAATTTCTTGTTCTGTTACATTAGCATTTGGTTGCTTCACTATGAACGCCGTAGGCAGTTCTCCTGCCAGCGTATCCGGCGCACCCGTCACACCGACATCTTTAACTGCGTTGTGTTGAAGTATTAATGCTTCGAGTTCTGAAGGGGGTACCTGTAAAAACGTATACATAAATATTGTTATTAATAATGTATATAATTTTGAGAATAGTTGCATATTTATAAAGTATTATTTATTGATTACAAAAGAATAGACTAAGAATCTATGTTCATAATTTAGAAGGGAAAAAAACAGTATACTTATCTTTCAAATTAGTATTTGTGATATAATCTGTTCAAGTATGTACTCGTATATGGATAAATGGTAACTATGCACTCGTATATGGATAAATGGCAATGGTGGCTACTAATGGTAATAATATTTGTTAAAAAATAAATTAAAGATACCTATAATTTTTAGTTCAATTAATAGGTTAACATGTATATTAAAATATTCAATTAGTATATATAAGCAATTACGAGGATTCTATTACGCTACAATGCATTAATATTTTAACACAAAAAGTTACTTATTGTTTTACATTTATTTACCACCGTGCGGCTGGGACGTGCCTTATTGCACTTGAACGTTTTTTACAGAATTTTATATATTTCTATGTAAGTTTTATTACAGTGAGTTTATGCCAAAACACATTATTTTAGTTGAAATATTAGATCGGAGTATAAGATCGAGCTATTACCCTTATGTTGGCAATGTCTATAACGCAAATATCAATGGACGTACGAAATAAATCTTACCTGCCAGGCCTTGTATTTGATAAGCTCCTTAATTCTATCAATTATATAAAAATAGTAATCTTCATCATAATAGGCAATATCTCCTGTTCTGTAAAATCCGTCTTCATCAAATTCAATTTTACTGTCTCTTTCCACGTAGCCTTCAAAGACAACAGGCCCTTTAATGTAGATTTCTCCTGGTTCATTGTAACTCAATATTTTTTTTGTATGTGGGTCAACTACCTGTGCACGAAATATTTTTTTTATATTTACTTTATACATTTGGTAAATTAACATTTCAAAGTCAGCTCATACAAAAGTAAAATAAATAATAATAAATTATTTTCTATTTCAAAACAATATCATGTGTGACAACTTAAACGTACCTTTACAATACATCCCTGTACTACTCTTCCAACACTTCCCTCTTTAGGTGTAACTTCTAGATCATCTGTTATAGCTCCAGACGCTTCTGTCATCCCATATCCTTGTAAAACATGTTCTATATGAGGAAACCTAGGAAAAAAAAAACTTTTTCGTACTGTATTCCAGATATAACTTTTATTTTATATTCTACATCAACTATAAAATTATATAAAATATAGAGGCCTGTCGTGGCGCAGCGGCACAAGCGTGTAACCAGCAGGTTCTGGGTTTGATCCCCAGTCGAGGAAATTAAATATTTAATATTTTCAAATTAAATATTTAATGTTTCATTTCTTCGCTCTGGTAATAAGGCAAAAGCGAGGCGTTGAGTTCCGCCACTCAACACGCAATGCCTCAAATTCAGCGGAAAGTGGGGAACGAAAGTGGAACGGAGTGTCTTAACACTAGGTTCCCGGGTTCCCTCTGCCTACTCTGCCTCGTGCGGGATACAGTGTGAAGCTGAAAAAAAAACTATAAAATTCTAATAAATACGATATTTCATAGGTCGTAGGAAGTATACTATTGCGCATTGGACCTTTGTATCTAATTATCTTTTTATAATTACTAAAATTGAGGCCACAAACTAGGTCTTAAGCCTTTGTATATCTCATACTCTATTTCTTCTACTTCAAATTCTTCAATTTCATTCTTCCTGTCGGGTGCACTGCACCAGTTTAAACCCATTTGCGTCATTCATTATATCTTTTAGGTTCCATTACATTAAAATACTCGTATGTCCTCAATAGCAGATTTTCTTTCATATATTCCATGTACAGACAGCGACGAATTCAAATTATATTCCAAAAATTTTATGAAAGGGAATAGTACCTAGGTTTTGATCAAGAAAGAAATGGTTAATTTTAATTATAACAACATAACAATAAACATAATTTGCACCTTGATTTTAATTCACGAATATTTTTAGGATTGATCGGGGCACCTCCTGAGTATATAATTTTTACTGAACTCCAATCAAAGTCCGTAGCTTTCGTAGACTTACACAATGATAAAATTAAAGTAGGGGCCACTATTAAAAGACCAATCTGAAATATGGAATTACTATAATATGCTTAAATATAAACAATAAACTACGATAGGCCTGTTATGGCGCGGCGACACATGCGTGTGACTGTAAACGACATAACCTGTCGTTCGATCCTCACTTGACGAAATGAAATATTTAATATTTTCAATTTAAATATTAATGTTTTCATTTCTTCGCTCTAGTAAAAAGCAAAGCGCAGCGTTAAATTCCGCCACATAGCACGCAGTGCCTCAAATTTGGCGTAAAGTGTGGAATAGCAGTGCAAAGGAGTGTCTTAACAATAGGTTTCCAAGTTCTCTCTGGCTACCCTGCCATGTGCTTGATATATAGTGAAGATATAAATAAATATTACAAAAAAACTACGACTAAACTAAATATTGGTTTATACTCACCTTATATTTTTCAATAGTTCTGAGGTACAAATTTTCATTATATTTTGGTAAGAATACAAGGGTTTTTCCATTGATAATTTCATGTAAACTCGTCACTAACCCCATCGTGCTTGACCATGGAGCAATTGTAAGTACTGTAAAATTTGTGTTCGTTATCCTGTTCAATAATGTATATAGTAATAAAAATTCCGGAAGAGTACCGCACTACGCCACTAATCTAGTTTTTAGTGATAGTGAATTGTATCCCTGATCATGGAAGGTAATACTTTCTTTGAAAATGTATAAAACTGAACGGTACGGTATCCATTTTTTTTAAAGATTATTTATTTCATTTAAAATTTAAGTAATACCTTAAGATTTTGTAACATTACATAGTGTATGAATATTAACAAGTCCATCGTATACTTTATTCAAGTAAAAAAATATAAAAATATTCAAAAAGAAGTACTTTAAATACATACGGGGTTTTCTGAATCGAGACTATAATGTTGTAATGACTTATCTTAGCCCCTTTGGCCAGACCAGTAGTCCCCGAAGAATACAGAATAATGCCTGTACTCGTAGAACCTTTAAAATAAATATATATCATTATATGTGTGAAAAATGATCACATGTTAACAATCTAGTGTGAAATTAGATTTTGTCTATAGGAAATTCATTTAGTTTTTTATTAAGTGTTATTTGGGTCATTAACTTTTTCGTGTTACCTCTAAAGTCATAAGGCTTATAAGTACTAATATCAACATGGCTATCCGTTAGTTCTTTAAAATTGATACATTCGCTCTCTTTTGTCGGATCATCGTATAAAATATATTTTTTTATTAGTATACTCATTTTTATATTAACAAAATGCTTTTTGAACGTTTCTCCCGATAAAAACATATATGTTGGTTTGGAAATGTTAATCGCATGTATGAGGTCGTCTGTAAATAAAAACATAATTATTTTTTATCTCCTATTTAAACATGATAACTCTTTTGTACGTTTTAGTAACATCAAATTAATTTTCCAACAAAAATGAATAAATATTAATTAATATTTGCATTACGATCTACTACTCAATTATATCAGTTGAAGCTCACCTCAAAGAGCTTTATGATTAAATAATAAGTACAAATAATGAAATATTTTCTATACAAATATAAAATACGTTATTTTATGGTGCATTCTAGGAAGGCACAACTCTGTTTTATAATTGATTGTTTAAATAATCAGTATTGAAACATTTGATTTTTTTTCTATATTATACATTAAGTCAAGAACATTGTATTGTTGTTTACATAATAAGTTACATATCGAAGATTTTTTTAAAGTATTTTTCTACGTTTCAGTGTTGAGGTTTTGAAAAGTGAAACAATTATTATTCGTATTTTTCATAAAATATAACTGAAATATAAAATAGTCAGTCTAAAATAAATTAAAGCTTGCATAATTATTATTTTGCTTGTTTTGCCGTGTGATTCCGGCTTAGAATAGGATCATCCTGGTACTGATGGTGTCGTAAGAGGCGACTAAAGTGCGTGTGGTAGAGTCACGTTGCCAGTAATGGCAACACGCATGGGCAGACTCGACCTGATTATCACCACCCCCGGCATTTAAGACCGGCGTTAAGTAGTGGCTTTGGCCATTGCGTTTCGCATTAGGTAATGCCGGCGACCGGTGCCCTTCCAGCTTAAGGACGGCAACGCTCCAGTAGCTCCTCTGGAGTTACGGGGCCGTGGGCGTCACTTACCACCAGGTGACCCGTACACTCGTTTGCCATCTTTTCGATAAAAAAAATAACTAATTTAAACTTCGAATAAAAGACAACAGTATGTGTAATATGTATATGTAAATAATAGCTTACTTTATGAGAAAGATATATAGAAAAACAATATGTAAATAATAAATTTTCTACTAACCCTTAGCCAACCACCAATACCCATTTCTTCAAAGCAAATTTTTACTTCTGTCGCTCCATTTATCTGTTAATACAATAATGGACAATAAGAATTAAATATATTTATATACATAATGTAAAATATTACTTTAAATCAGGATAATATTTATTATCTTAATTTTGTACTTTAAACTAACTTTCTTTGGTCTCGCCATTCAACACGTAATGCCTTAATCTTAAATATGGGATGAATAACTGAAGCTCAGTCAGCTCAGCTAAATCATAAAGAAATTACCTATAAAGTTCGTCGATAAATAGATTCTTCAACACAAAAAATATTATTTTAACGGATCCAGTAGCTCCTGAGATTAGTGCGTTAAATTAAACTGCGTTTTTTCAAGTGCATATTATAGTTATTTACATGATACCATAAATTAATAAATAATTTAATTACATAAAGAGAGAACAAAAGGTAGCAGGCGCTACCACCCTCTTAATAGAATATTGTATTTCCTCCTCTTCGACAGCTTAACGAACTTCAGAGGGATTTTGGAAACCTAGTGTTAAGACACTCCACGTTACACTTCCGTTCTCCAATTTCTGTTAATTAAAGGTTTTGTGGCATTGCGTGTTGAGTGGCGGAACTCAACGCCGCGCGAGAGAATGAAAACATTAAATATTTAATTTGAAAATATTAAATTATTCATTTGCTTCAGTGGGGATCGAACCCTCAACCAGTCGTTTACACTCTCACGTTTTGAGCCGCTGCGCCACGACAGGAGTCTATTGTCTATCGCAATACATTTTCAAACTAATATAATTTTTGTCATATAAGAGTAAAATTCATTTGTATAACTGTCGTGAGCCAACATTTTTTGTAAAACAAACGCTCCAAAATTTAAATGTGGTGGCACGGAAAAGTTTTGATCGCTAAATATAATACCATTATTTTTTTCTTTTACGGACATATTCACCACTAGACGGTTCACCACAGTATAAATAAACTGATTACATTTTGTGAGTTACATATTTGATAACGAGACGTGATTCAAGGTCAGATTACGATGAGCCCAAAAATCAAAGATTTGTCAGATTGTTTTATTCCTGTTAGTATATACTAATGCAATTGTAACCATTATCTGACCTTATTGATTGATCAATGAAACGAAAGTTGGTAAACTACCCTCACTAAAGAAAAAATGTTAACAGGATTTATTTTTATATTGTAAAACATCAACAGGATTTATTATTATATTATAAATGTTAACAGGATTACTTTTGATATTTTATAAAACTAATTATACGATTTTATAAGATTTTAGTAATATATTGTAAATAGTGCACTCATCTCAAGTATATGATATGATATACTTTCTTGTCCTGATAAGAAAATGCTAATTTTATGACATAATATCAATAATAAAAATGATAACACCGATATGTACCTACTGAATATATGATATTTCTTATAACAATAAGTCTAATACTGCTTCCTAGTAGTCCATTAAAAGAAATATAATGTATTTTTGTAATTGTCTTTACAAATTTTCTTTAGGTCGATCTCAGTAGTATTGCTTTTAAGGTGAGCAAAAACTGAGATAAGGTTGATAAAGATTAATTTTAACTATTGCGTTTATAGGATACTGGTTACTTCGGTTCTATATGACCGATACAATAATATATGATTACCAATTAGTTTTCATTTTAACATCGCTATGTCTCTTGATTGTAAAAGTTTTGTTTTTATAGATATACAATAACCACAGTTTTTGTCATATTTACAATCAATACTTATGTTGACTGAATATGTATGTTAACGAATTGAATTATTGAAACAGCAATAGGGCAATTGTACCACCTTAAAAGATGTATTTTTTTAAGCAAATAACTGACTAAGCTTTCCCATTTATTTTCTATAGTATTTCAAGTTGGTACGTCTCCATAAATCCATATTATGCTAAAAGTAGTATGTGCCATCTTGGTCACAAAGACGAAAACTATTTCTGTAAACACGTTTCAATGCAATCGTGACTCGGCTTTATACTTAAAATAAATTAACTGTTGTAATAAATAGGACGTTAAGAGTACGCACATACATGTATGTATTTGAATGACCGAGCTTTGTTGGGTGTATCTTTGGTAAATCATGTATTTTGGATATTTGTTAAATACAATTTACATATTAAATAAAAAAGAAGCAGAAAATAAAGTAAGAAATAAGCATAGTAGAAACACCTTAGTTGGAGACTAAGGTTCTCAGGGCTTAAGATCGCCTAATTTCCCATCGGAGCTGCTAAGACTTTATGAATTGCGGCGATATTTGCTTTCTTATTCTAATTTTATCGCCTGAAACTGACATTAGACATTTTCTGAAACAAAATGAAACCTTGCTATCGATCCTAGATCCACACAGCCTAATTGGTCACAATAGGTATGTTCGTTTCTCCTAATTTAATACTAATTTTACTAACCGCTACTGTGTAACTGACTGTGTATTTAGTATTTAGATATTGCAGTTTTGAAGTAGTTACAAAAAATTATGTGGATGCACATAATTGCTTACGAGGTTGTTATTAGTAAATTAAGTAATATTTGTATTCTCTTTGTTTTGTTGTGTAGGTTATACTTTTATAAGAGTTAAACTAAGCGAAAAGAAAAGAAATACTGTTTTAATTTCAGTCATAATTAGGTTTAAATAAAATAATTCATATCATAAAAAACCGGTTAAGACTGAGCCGGTCTCTCACTTTTTACAAAATTTTGTGCATGTGAAGTTTAATAGGGAATAGGGAATTTATATAAAATGTAGTAAAGACACACTCGCATCTTTAGATAGCGATATATCTTAGTGACTTACCTTAAAATTTAGTGACTTAACTTAATATCAAATTTTATTGCAAGGATAATTATACAATATATAAATATTAGAAATATTTTTCTCAAGAGAGTTAAAACGGTGGCACGAGCATCAAAATTACAAGAGTTAATGGTACCTTCATTATCTCGTCTGTCTTGGAAATTCGTAAATCATTGTGCATTGTAGCCCTCGCTGTGAATACTCGGCGGCGGAAATAACAGAGCGAGTCGAAGGTTCGAATATGGCTGACTACTCAGTAGGTGAAACTTAATTTGTTAGTACGCTCGAGTACAAAACTTGTTCACCCACGCATCATCCGACTTGGCTGTTCTAGAGAATATAACTGTTTTAAATGTTAAATATTATAGGCGTCATTATCATAGTAATATAATTTAATAACACACAATATCATAACAGTTTTATAAAAATAATGATTAACATAAATGAATAATATTTTTTTTATATAACAAGAGGAGTTTATATAATACAAACTCATTTGGCGTAGTATGTTTATCGAATGAATCGAATATCGGATGAGTATAGTAACAATAGTTTTCCTGTTTTAACTTTTTTTGTTTTTTCCTCATTTTTATATTAAGCTTAGGGTAAAATACTCCGTTCTACAAACACATTATTTTCAGACAACTATTTAAATTAGTTCACTATGTATGTTAATGTATACCTATCTTTTGTGGCAGTGACTCACAGTCATAATAAATTTATGCTATAATCCTATCGATAAGCGGAGGTTGTTCTCGTTAATTGTACTACAAAACTTGCTTTACCTGATGATTCATTTTTAAATGTCTATATATTATGTACCTACATATAATTTACATTATGGTTTAACATCAAACGCGAGTATAAGCTTTCACATATTTGAATACATTCCATTGAATAACTATTTTGTTGAACACTGCCATAACTTCTTGGTTAGACTAGAATCGTATTAGTTTATAATTATAACTGAATTATATTCGATTAAAAAGGATGAATTTTGCATTTAATTTTATAAATATTTAGAGATTCAGTTATTATGGACGTATGCTATTATGGGCGAAAGTAATTATGGATATTGAAATCAATTAAAAATGGAAAATAAAAAATAATATTACAAAAACCTTTTAGTTCCAATTTCTTGAAGAAAAAAAATCCTAAATATTTTACAATTATTCTTAAATAATTTTACAATTATATAAATTAATGTCGGCGATTGTTTATGTAATTGTTATTTGTTGAATGGTTTGTTTCAAACATGTATTTAAAAGTTTATAGATAACAATCTTTACACTACGGCGCTGTTACAGAAGCACACGTGAAAGATACGGAGCCACAAATGGTAGTGGGAATTAGCTTAAAACGATAGTAGTAATTTAAATTGTTGTTTATGTTTATAAAATGATTAGTAAAGTTTATGTAATTTTAAAAATTGTATTAGTAAATTGTTTTAAAATTTAATCGCACTGATAAATTTATTCAACGATGATAAATAATTTAATATAAGATGTTGTGATGCGTCTGCAAATATTTATTTTAATATTTAAATATCCAATTTGAGAAAGTTTTTATCGGTAAGCTCTTTTATCCATGTAAAAAATGTTTGTATCATTTATTTTAGCATAAGGTAAACATTTAAGTTCAATAATTACTTTTTAAATTCCTATGCTTGTCTTGGTTAAGTATATCTACAAAAATAAAAAGTAATTAAAGAAAATACATCTAATTCGAATCTTCAAGTAAGTACATCGTGAAAGTAAAGTCAAATGCAACAAAAATAGTAGATATACAGTCAAATATAATATTTTTCATATTATTACTAGTACATGAATCGCAACGATTTTTTGTTCGGTATCATAAAAAGTACAGTGAAACACAAAAGTAACTTCATAAAGTCGTGTGAATAAAAACACCTAAAAGCGCTTAAATACGAGTGGTATTTTAAAGTTTTATACTGTATTGCACTAAATTCGGGTCAGGCCATTGTTTTTGTGGCATCCAGATTTAACTTCGCTATCGTGGGTCATATATCATGGGGTGTTTACTTTATGATAGTAGGGTATTCATAATATTTATTTATCTTTTTCACGTAATTCACTTCGTATAGCATTACTATTTGTAGGGTAGAGTATAACAATTATGATTATTTAATTATTTTTAACTAAAATGCAATCTTAATTAAGTATTAATATGAAAGATATTATATTTGACTTTTAATCTGCTATATATATATATATATATATATATATATATATATATATTATATATATATATATATATATATATATATATATATATATATATATATATATATATATATATTGATATTTAGTAATACATGCAAGTAATATCTTTATTAGTAGTCAGAAGAAATACTTACCAATCCTAACTGCTTAGAAAGCTCGTTAAAAGTTACATAATGACACAATATATTAGTGTTTTAGCGTATATCTAAGTGGTATGCCACTTATGGTGATCACACGCCAAGTGCCCGTCCCAGTAACTAAACATCGTAATGAGTTTACTTCACATCGACCTTTTACAATGTATCAATCGGCACCGATGTATATATTATAACTAAAGAAACTATTTCAAAAGTTATATTTTTATTTACAACAGTAAAATAAGTATTACACATACGTGCCATTTATTCCATCATTATCACAAACGTTTTTTTTATTAAAAATCTCTAGTTAGACCAGAAATATGGAGATATTTCTGGTCATGTATATGTTTATATACTTATTTAAATATCTGAAGCCTGTCGTGGCACAGAGGCACAAACGTGTGACTGTAAAAACGATAGGTTATGAGTTCGATCACTACTCAATGACATGAAATCATCAAATTTTGCTCTGGTAACAGCAAAGCGCGGCATTGAGTGTCACCACTCAATACGCAATGCCTCAAATTCGGCGGAAAGTGAGCCTTAACACTCGATATTTATTTCGGTTTCCACATTCTTTCTGTTTACATATGCAGGATGCAGCGTGAAGCTGAAAAAAATTAAATACCCATTTGGTACATTTTTATTGGATTTGAATCTGTCTGAATGAGCTTTTTTATACAAAAAAAAATATTCATTTCGCTCTAACTTAATCAAGATAATTATCATCATTTCAAATTTAGGCCAGCGTGAACCAAACATTAGGGGAATGTAAATATAATTTCTGAAATGAACATTTAAAAATTAAAATTTTCATAATAAAAATTGTATGTCTAGAGAGATATTCTTTACGTTCAGAACGGTGAAATTTTGCATTTCTATTTAGTTTACTTATTACAAAAAGTTTTCGTTCGAAATAAATTTATGTATTTGCTTAAAACTAATATATTTGTCGCATGACATTCATATGCTAAGTCGTCTACAAATCACGTCTGTAATTTGTATATTATAAGTTCAAATACAGTCTACTATGATATAAAGTAGCTACTTTATAATATAATTCGACTTAAGCAGAAAGTTTAACAACCAGAAAATTCTTACAAAGTTACACCGCAATGATAGTGTGACTTTATGAATGTATATTAGATTATTAGTAAGTTGTAGGTCTAACACGTCCACGTTTGCAGAGACCGTCGAGTGGGCGGGCGCGACCGTGAGAAACAAATATCCAGTGTCGCACTCACGGCCTCTTTTAACGCAGAGGATTAAAGATGTGCCTAATGGAGAGTGCTTTTATAATTAAGGCTTAGCCATTCACTATTCATGATCCCCTCTGGGATCTGGATACAAGATATTACAAAGTTCTTACCTGAAATATAAAATGTGTAATCTGTTAGGCGAAATCAGTTTTCTACAAAAGGAAAATGGTCGGATGATTACGTTTTTCCGATTATTGTTATGAAATGAATTTGAATTGGAAAAAAACGTTGATTTGTTACGCAGAATTGACCCAAATATATTGTATAATGTAAATTAAAGTATTCTCGATATATCAATTTACATATAAATAACAAACAATATATATATATATATATATATATATATATATATATATATATATATATATATATATATATATATATATATATATATATATATATATATATATATATATATATATATATATATATGTATATATATATATATATATATATATATATATATATATATATATATATATATATATATATATATATATATATATATATATATTATATTATCACTTATGATATTTTTATTAGTGATTTATCAGCAATGTCAATGTGCAATGTATATCGGAATGGGAAATGAAAATAATTCATTCCCTGACTTGGAATTGAATCTACAACTATCGTGTTTATAGCAATAAGTTTTCCTACTGCATCATGACAATGTATGGTATTCAATAATTTGAAAAGTTTAATGGTATTAAGCCATTTTAAAAAGAAAAAAAAAAATAATATTAAAACGTCACATCTAACATAATTTTAAAAGATATCAGATATCTATTACACCGTGAGCCATACCACCTTTTCTAAAGATAAAATGGACAAGATAAATGAGCCTAACGTGCAAAACGTTTAAACCCATTCCCGACTGAAATCCGACGAGTCAGTTCCATATATTAGTGCTAGCGAACGTTTCTGGCACAAATTTTGATCATTAACCAAATTAGTTAGCTTCAAACCATCCCGTAAAGCTGCTCGGAACCGGGCCGTTATAGCAACGAATAGAATAAATTACATACTCTAAAACCGTGCTATCTGTAAGTGAGAATTAGATTGTTTAGCGCGTCCTAGAGTGTCGTTATTTGCATAACTTTTAGATCTTTTAGTTGGAAATGTCAGTAGTTTTGTCGGCTGCAGCTTCAAGCACTTGCAATGTGTTTAACTATTGTTTATTTACGTTAACATATGTGATATGTTGTTCAATATAATTGAAGCTGCACTTTTTTTTATGGGGTAAAGAAGACCATTGCAAAATCGCATAATTTCAGTTTAAACTGTCAAATGTTAATTTGAAGTACAAGTTACTATTATGGTATTAATTCAATTAGTAAAACAATAAGTGTTAAAATATTATAAATATTGCATAACCTCGAGTGGGAATCGAACCTACAACTTATACAGTCATACTCCTGTGTCACTGCGCCACGACAGGCCTCAATACTTCCTCAAATTAATTTGCTGCATGATATAACTATGTTGTTATAAAACAATAGCATAAAAATGAAATTTCAATAAACAGTTGAATACCACGTCACCATAAATAAAAATACGAGTTTTGCAGGTTGAATTTAATTAAAACTGAAAGTTTTAAAATTAATATACACAGTAAATTGGTTTGTTCAACAAACACCCGTCACGTCATGTTTAAATTAAATTTTTAAGCGCACTGCACGCGAAAAAATACTATGCTTATTTTTTTCAAAAAATTATATGTATTTTTATTTGGAAACTTATATGAATTGTTTAAAAGGACACTAATTGGTGATAATTATTGGTTGATTATTTATGTGATATGAAGATTCTGTTCCTACCTATGTTCCATTATCGTCTTAGCTAGGAAAACTAGAATATGAATTTTTCTTCGCCATCATTCTACTGACAGAATTAATCCTGTTTAACTTAGTCTTTAGACAAATATGTTATTTAATTAAATATTTTTTTCACTTAAAGCATAGTGACAAACGGATAAACATCTTACCTCATTGGGGATTTCAAGTGATGATCTCAATAAAAATATTCTACTCACTAAATTTGAATTTTATAAGCTAGCACTGGTTATTTATCTATAGTCACATCGCATTAAAGTCGTTACTGCGTATGAGAGTTTTCCTTATTTAATACAGTTTCTAAATGAATTATATTGGTCATACATATGAATATATTATTGAAATTGACCCCCAGAACTATTCAGTAGTATATATTAGTAAATTAAACTGGATTTATATTATTGAAATCGATATCCTTATAAGGGTTCAGGGAACCGTTGTATTGACATAAGGGTATCTTTGTCTATCTTGCTGTGAGTGGGATTCGGCAAAAGTTAAAACTGAAATATTTATACTATAACATATAAGTCAGATTTTATCACAGGTAATTAATTACAAAGTTTTTACTCCTATTTTTAGGTAAATTCAATAATTTTGTTATGCTCTCTGCAAATAAAACACATAATTTATATTCAACCTCCATTCATTGCATAATATTCGAACGAGCGTAGTATTTTTCATAGAATCTTACTGTCAAACGCCCTACTACGGAGATGATAATAAAACCACATCGTAGGTGGCCGCACAGTGTGAGGCGAATATTTTTATTGTCCTTAGTTTTATTGTTCTACTAGATTTTAAAATTTGATGTTAACAGATACATAAGTTATTATGACAATATCCTCGAAGTTTTATTTATAAATGTGCTTATACATATGTGTAAAATTAAACATCAATTATACTTGCGTTTGTATACATTTCATTATATTTGATATAAATGCATAAAAATTTTAAAACAACCGTCTAAGTTTAGATTTTTATTATAAAAAAGTTTGAAAACGAACAGGGCATTAAAATAATACTGTTTTCTATATAAGCCAGCTTTTATATTTAAAGCAGAGATACATTAATTAAGCTCATAAGAGGTACATGGTCCCCCGTCTGAACCATTTTACGGACAATTTTGCAAGAATCTTCATCACAGAGTTGTTTAAAATTTAAGTTCCTTTGAAGTTTCGTTCACTTTAATGTTCATTGCTCTCCTCGGGGAGCAGCGTCAAAGCTACTTACTAGGACTGTCGTGTTTTATGATCTGCTCTTATTTGCTTCTAAATACCCTAATTTTTTCATAAAATATTTTTACCATTTCCCGTTGGAATTGATATATATATTTTTTAGCTTTACACTGTATCCCGGACATTGCAGGGTATGTTCATTGCTCTCCTCGGGGAGCAGCGTCAAAGCTACTTACTAGGACTGTGGTGTTTTATGATCTGCTCTTATTTGCTTCTAAACACCCTACAATTTTTCTTAAAATATTTTTACCATTTCCCGTTGGAATTGATATATATATTTTTTAGCTTTACACTGTATCCCGGACATTGCAGGGTATACACTTAAGTTCTTAATGTTAAGAAACTTCGTTTCCGTTCCGCACTTCCTACCGAATTTAAGGTATCATCGAGTAAATTTTTTCAAGTGGGAATCGAATCCACAATTTTCGTACGTTTTAATGCTTGTGTTCCTGCGCCACGACAGGACTGTCATTCTCAAATCTTTGAATCGTTTATTTGGGTGCACATCGATTTAAAATAATTCTCGTATGACTACACTACAATATTGTTATACTTGGTAATAAATTAAAAAGCGATACGCTGGTACAACTCGACTAAGTGTAAGAGGAGAAAAGGGTAACTTAAAAATATACTCTCTTTCGATTCCGTAATAATTTTAGGGGAGCAAATTTCAAAAAATATTTCAACAATTATGTTTTGGAAGGCTTACCTTTATTTATTGAACAAGCACTTTCAATTATCTATTTTTAGTAAGTACCTTGTATTTGCGTTGTAATAATGCTGACGACTGGACGTTTTTTTACAAATCAATTGGCTCAATTTGCGTCGCGGCAGTCAGACAGTTTGACGACACTTTAGAGAGCATTCCTTATTGTTTAATATGTTCATGGCTTAATAAATATAATTATATTAATGTTATTATTATATTGATTTTTATGTTATTATATTGATTTTTTTTAATAGTACATACAATGATTGTGAGAACGATTTTGGTTTAAGGTATCAAATATTTAAAAAATATGTTGTGAGCTGTAGTCGATCAACACCATACTTCTGTCACACTACGTAAAAATAAAAATAAAAAGATACTATATATTTAGCGTTTTTTTGGAAATCTTATTTCAAAGATCGTTGGGTAGGTCAAAAATTTGATCTCTTTCCTATAAGTTTCTCCCTTTCACGCCCAATGGCTCAGCAAATCGAGTTCAACAGTTCACCTTTTCTTTAATAAGCGACGAAGGTTAAGTGGTATGTCTGTTTCACTTAACCGTTTCCCGGAGTTCGGGTAAGCGGTGGCCGCTTGAATCCACAATATTATATTATTTCGTTGGCAGCCCTTCGGTTAAACAAAGGCTGAACAAAAACAAAATGAGCTACACAGATTTGTGTTGTTCTTTGCAATTTGCTTTGTTTTCATAAGTTTACCTGGTTTTTGAATAAATAAACGTAGGTATCCAATTTTAAATTCCATTATGTATTGTAAATATTTATACAGTCACCGCGTTGGGACGAAATGTTGAGATCTAGACTAATTTGATTAAAGTTGATTAAAATGTTACATATTACGGAAACGTATATAAATTTTAACGAAACGGGATCTGAACCTGCTGAAATTGAATTAACTTTAATTTCTAAGTGAAGAAAAGCACTTTAAAATTGTTTGAAATAAATATTTCTTATTAAATTATTAAATCTTTAAATTACTTTTTAATAAGACCGTAGTGGATGCGACAGCAACTCGAGAGATTAATTATTTAATAGTTTTATTTCTTCACAACTAGTAACTAGAAAACGTACAGCGTTGAGTTCCGCCACTCAACACGCAATGTTTTCAAATTTCAGTAAAACATAATTTCTTAATAGTAGGATCCTTCGTATCTTGATGGATGCGCGATACATCGTGAAGTAAAGTAAAAAAAAAAAAACAAAAGTTTTGACCTATTTAAATTGGTCTTATCCCTTATCGTAAATTCATTCACATTTTATAGAGAATTGCATAAAATGTTTCGGTTAATCTTGCACTAAGCTTGTTAAATTTTTATAAATAAAAATATTTGAGTATCGTACTTATTGGTTTTGTGGCTAAAAGCACTAAAGGTGAGCGCCTCTCGTGGCTTCTCGTCAAGCGTCGGACTGAATGCACACTCGTCCGAATCGTTTGCACAGACGAAATTGCTTGGCGTGTCGCTCTTGATTGAATTGAACCGGCTCGCTGATTAGCCCCATATACACGCCAATGTGTGTCTAGTGGTTACGATTTGTGCACTACCTCAATCATCTTCTTTTTTACCTTTTTATTGCAAGGTAGGTAGTTTTAATTTCGGGAAATAATATATATCTAAGCATCAAAGAGTTTCACACTGTATCCTGCACATGGCAGGGTGGACAAAGGGAACGTGGGAACCTAGTGTTAAAACACTCCGTTTCTTCCCCTCTTTAAAACTCTATTATTTTTTTTTAATTTTAATTAAAAATTATTTGTATTTCTAATAATTAACTCTTTTAAGCTATTTTACTTTATTTATAGAGACAACTTTCAATGTGTAAATCGAAATCAAATTTGAATAAAGTCAAGTGGCTGGTTTTCGGGTAAAGCATCGAAGACGAGGGCCTCTTGTCGGCTTCGTGTACAGCGGTCTGAATGTATGTTCGTTCAAATAGTGTGCTCAGACGAGATTGCTTGTTATGATTGAATTTATTAGGACTGCTATAAAAATTAGCCCTTGTTTACATCGTTGTGACTCAATTGGCTAGAATTCTACACTAATTTGGTTATTTATCTTGATATAGTTGCATTATTTTTTTTTTAGAAATATGCATATAAAATAATAACAAAAGACAGAATTTTTCGTAATACAGTATATATTACAATAAATTGTAAACTAAAATGAGTAAAAGAATATTTTTTTTTTGTTTTTCTGTAGTTTGGGAGCAGTCTTATAAAACATTTAAAAAATTCTAGATTTCATTACATACAAATAACTAATGTACATTTCCTACAAAATACATATTTCTCTTTTTTAATTGTTTTCGTTTAATTATTCATACGATACGTTCAACGAACTATACCGTGAAAATATGATCTAGATACGAATAAGAGGTCAGTAGGTAAAAAACTTTTACAATCACGTAAGTGAAAATCTAGTAATGAGTGTTGTATAACTGTTAATTTATTAGTTCAATAATACGATTTTAGATATTATATCATTTAAGAAAAAAATTTTACATACTTCTTAATATGGTGAAAATGTTATTAATTAACATTATTTTTATACACATGAAAATCACGAATGTATCCTGTAATGTAATAAAACACAATACAAAGAAATCAAAAAAGACGATGCGTGTTTGTTATCAAAAAGCTTGATGTATAAAGTTGTTAGAAGTCTAATAACTCTCACAGTAACGAGTTTTGAGACGTTAACGGCTACTATCTTGCCTATTAATGAAAACGTTAGATAAACTTATCTGGGGAATATCTGTATGCAAATAAATTGTGCTCAGTTGCGGCTCGTTAGCGCGGGTCAGACGTTTGTCACCTTTATGCGAAGCGCCCGATTCATTGTCGGCTTAAGCGTTCTGATGGGTAAATTGAAGGCAAGTTTGTGAGGATAGATGACTGTTTTATCTGAGTTTGACACAATGAGCCTATCTATAGCCTACATACTTGTATTCAAAGCTCCTGTTAGAGAGGTCCCTTAATATTCAAACTTCTTTATAGAGCTGCAAAGTAATTTTCTATGTTTTTAGCTTTTTCTTTCAGCTCATTCAAAGACATTACCTGTTATTTGAATGTTTTTCTACAAAAATATTTATACATAATCAGTATTTGCAATTGTTATATTTTTCACCTTTATATTTTATTCCCTGAATTTGGGAACCTATTGGTAAGATACTCTGTTCCGTTCCCCACTCTTCGTCGATTTTTGGAAATCAAACCCACATTTTTTTATTTTTTTAATGAATAATTTATTTTGTTCATTCATTAATTTCTTTAATTATGGCATTTGGAGCGTGCCAGTTGAGCACAGTACACTTCGCCAAAGTCACACTGTATGGCAGACTCACGAGAGGAATTGATCAGTATAAAAGAGATAACTGATTTATTTTGTTAATAAATGCAAGGAATAAAGTTATAAATATACACGTATTTATAACATCCTTTACTTTTAATATTTACAACCATAATCGTATTAATCATTGATAATCATTTTTTTGGTACTATTAATTATAAGTCAAATAATATAATATTTTACACAAATAAACGTAAAGATCGTCTAATCTAAATTACATAGAAACATAATTTATTTCAACTGGACGTTTTAAATTTAATTTGATATACAACAACTACTGTACTTCTTCAAAAGAAAAAGATCATGGAGGACTCTGAACACCTTCTATCTTCTCAACTTACTCTATCATAAACCTCATCTTAGAAAATATATTTTACTGTTTACTCCATTTACATTTGCGTAAGTGCGTTGTACGTAATTACCCGCCTATTTACATAGGCACTTCGGTACTAAGATAAATGGGTGCAATATTTTCTACTTGTTATACGACCTCAACTTTGGGTTCTGCTCGAATGTACAATGTTGGAACAAGGTTTATGATAAGTGTTAAGATTTTGTTAATAGAATTACAAAATTTATTAGAATGTTGTTTCTCTTTGAAATTGGTATATGGCTCTTGTATTAGGTTAATGTATACGCCGTTTACAAAGTTGATAGGGCATGCGGTCCGATAATGCGCTTAACTCGACAGGGGGAGATGTTGCGCATAAATCATTACTAAGTGAGATCGGACCCGATGTGTGAACTCGTAAATCACCCGTGTAAATGAGCGCTAGTAACCCACTGCTGGTGGCCTGTCTTTACATTTATTAAATCAACTTAACTGTCTCTTTAATATGGTCAATTGTTTCATTAAACAATAATAATTGAAAGGTCTTTTGATAACGCACAAGTTTTTATTACTACAGATTGAATTACATTTTTGTATACATTTAATTTGTTGTGTACACAACTGATTATGGAGCCAGTCTTTTAAAAGTGATTACGATTTTATTATATAAACTTATTGGAATTATATCTTAAGGTAGATACAAATATAAAATATACTATTGTTTTAATTATCGTTACCATTAGGTATTTAAATTGTCTGAATAAACAGCATGTGACATAATGAGATCTTTAATTTTTGCGAACATTACACATTTTAAATAAAACTATTTTAACCGAATTAATCGCGAATGTAGCATTAATACAGTTTTGGAACAGTGACGTTTGGAGCACCACGCGGTCACGGATATTACTAAAATAAAAAGGAAGGTAAAATGGGACCCAATCCACGTGCAAATCTTGACAGGACATGGAGGCATAGCCAGTTATTTATACCAATACAAGATCAAAGACACCCCGGGATGTGGGAGCGACCCCAACATCGAGGAAACCGTGTGGCACATAATACTCGATTGCCCAAGGTTTTCCTCAGCCCGCCTCAGCCTAGAAACCCAGTTAAACACCAAGCTGGAGAGAAAAGGCCTAGCTACACTAATGGCGGACAACCAAACAAGACCAATCCTTCTCGAGTACCTTCTAAACATCTTCAGCACAGCTATGCAAAGAAACGGCAGCAAGATTGCAACAAGAAGGAAACTTGAGAAAGGGAAATGTCTTACCGCACCAGTCACCGAAATCAGCACTAAACAAATAACAATCCCAGAAACACACATTCAACGCTTTCTACGCATTGGACACCCCGGTATTCCAGGGCTATCACTTCGACCCGTAGCCCTTTTTATGGATGAGGATGAAGAAATGCTGGGATTCTGCTTCTGTATCGTTGGTCCGAACAAGTGGGTCTACATCTCACCTGGCCTAGCTGCCCTCACCAAAGGCAGTACCAACAGGGCCACTATGAGAAAATCGGACTACGATAGCATGCCTACCACATCGCTGGCAAACTGCAAATATCGAACAGTGCGAACTAAAAACAAAACTATCGCACTCTTCGACGGCAGCGACGGCGAGTCCCCCTTCACAAAAGCATGCAAAGTGCTCGACCATCTGAGCATCCAGGCAGCAGAAGAAGCAAACATCACTGGTCCAAGAACCCTAAGTGTTGACGTCATGAAAACTGGATTCGACAGAGGAACCGTCGAAGACTTTCTGGGATGCATAAACGCCTCCAAAAAACACAGAGTAGTTGTTTACGAGAATAGAGGACAAGACCTGGCCTTCCTGAAAGATAGAAAGAAAGGAGTAAGGAGAACAGGTTCAACTCACGAAAGCGGAGCAAAAAGACTCGAAGAGAGACTAGCCCAGGAAGAGAAAACAAAGAAAGAGGCACAAACAGCTATGCCCTCTAAAACAAAATGCCACATAAAATCCTTAGTCTATTAAAGCCAAAAGAACACTTGGTCAGGAAGGGTAAACCTACAAGGGCTGACAAAGGTCAAATCACAACACCTGATCTGCCTCCAGCTAACGAAGCAAAGCAGCACATGGAAAATGCACTCCTCGAATACGTCACCTTCTTAAGGGTGACTATCAAAGTCAACCTTGCGACCTGTGAGAAGATAAGAAGTACCTTCGAACTCAAAAACGAAGGCTTGCTCAAGGTCCTACTCGAGGAAGAAAAGGCCGCTATCTACGACAACTCCACCTTAAAATACCTGCGGGGAGAACCACCAAAACTTCCCCATATGACGGCCTACAGCGGCAAACATGGCTTCGTAGAAAGAGACACCCAGACCAATGAAGATAACAACTCACCTAGGTACAGAACATCAACCGACGACCCAATTCTAATACTAGCAAGATGTACAGAGGTCTCACTAGAACACAAGATATTGGAAAGGGCACAAACTATTCAGCCTTCCAACATCCCATCAAACCTCTACAACCAACCTACATCACCGGAGATAGAATGGGTCAACGGAGTTCCTGGCTGCGGGAAATCTACCTGGGTAGTTAACAATTTCAACCCCGAAAGCGACCTAATCGCAACCACCACCATCGAGGCAGTCGAGGACCTCAGAAGCAAAATTAAATTCAGACGCGCGAAGGAAGCTTACAGCAGAGTCAAAACGATTGCTTCAATCCTCGTAAATGGTGTCAAAGACAGGCCTAAGAGAATGATAGTAGACGAGGCCTTGATGAACCATTTGGAGCGATCGTAATGGCGGCGAAACTTACAGGAGCAGAAAAACTCACGCTGATCGGGGATATAAATCAATTACCCTACATAGACAGGCTAAATCTCTTCAAGATGCATTATATCAGCCCAAACCTCGTGGCGTCCATCAGCCTAGAGCTCACAAGAACATACAGGAGCCCACAAGATGTCACCTACGCTCTAAACGAGGTCTACAATGGGATTTACACAGCTCGCACAAAGACTCGATCCCTGAACAGATCCAGACTCACCGGCTCATCCGTTCCAAAGGATTCCCCGAACACACTGTATTTGGTGTACACGCAGGCGGAAAAAACGGATCTTATACGGAAAGGGTACGGAAAAGGACCAAACTCACGCACCCTCACCATAAACGAGTCTCAGGGACTGACATACGAGTCAGTAGTGATCATGCAGACAAAAACACAAAAAATTGCCTTGCACGACAGCATATCACACGCTGTCGTCGCAATCACCAGGCACACGGAGAAATGCATGTACTACACTGACGCCGAAGTTGACGCAATCGGCAGATTCATTCACAGAGCAAACGAATCCCCAACGGACGATATAATAGACTATAATCTGAAAATGGCTATCTCTCATAGAGACAAGGACGCAATCGACAAACTAAGACGCACATAACAAAGCGAAGATGGAAGAACCTCAATCAGACACGCAAAGTCGACCAAAAAAAGAACAAACCCAACCCCACTACCACCTGGCTACAATATCATCGGCTCTTAAAGCCCAAATAGGCTGTTAAAGCCTTATCGATCTACGATAACTTATGACATAACAAATATAACATGACTTACGTAAACCCGTTGAAATGAGTAAATTACCAATATATTAATAAAAAACTAAATCACAAAAACCAAAAAAAAGAGAGCAGACAAGGGCACGGACGACGCATGTCCGTGGTGTTTTATTTCACAAAAAAAAAAAAAAAACCCTATATAATTCTACTCTCAGCTTCACACTGTATCCCGCACATGGCAGGGTAGGCAGAGAGAACTTGAGAACCTAGTGTTAGGACACTCCCTTCCACTTCCGTTCTCCACTTTGCGCCGAATTTTGAGGCATAGCGTGTTGAGTGCCGGAACTCAACGCTGCTTTTTTACCTTGTACCAGAGCGAAGAAATGAAAACATTAAATATTTAAATTGAAAATATTTCATCGAACCCACAACGCATCGGTTACAGTCACACGTTTGTGCCGCTGCGCCACGACAGGCCTTTATATATAATATAAAAAATAAGAAAATACCATAAAATAGTATAAATAAAGATTTGCTTATTGTATATATGATGCTTGAAACAATTCGATATAAATAAATATAACTTAATTATTAACTAGAATATATGTAAATATAATATTTTTTTTAATAATTAATTAAAATATATAAAAGGTTAAAATTACCTTTTTACTGAGGTACAGTACAAAATGCGACTGATTACAATTGTGCCCGAGTTGATAATCCTGCGAGGCGGTCGTTTATTTTGATCAAACGTATGTATTTATTGGTTTGGTCCAGATGAAGCTCTCAATGAGTTTTTATATTTTCATCCCATTCTGACTAAATGGTGTACTTTAATGTATAAAGATTTCTTAACGTAGGATAATTAATGATAATAATATACCTCTTCTGTTTGTAAAAATTAAAAACACAAAAGTGTTTTAGATATTTATTATAATTAGTGTCGTTATTAACGCACTTATTTACATAACAGCCCCAAAGAGATTATTGGATACAAATACAAATTTAATAACTGGACGGCATGACACGCAAATCCTGGTCTTAGAGGAGACGAGGAGAGCTGAAATTTGCACTTACAAAGTTGTGTAAGGTAGAATGCTGTGCTTTAATTCAGTTAGTGGTTTGGTAGCACGGTGTTGCTATTTACGCTACCATCATTAGACTAATGATCAGATTGTAATTACAATTTGGACTGCGTCGTTCTAATTGTGCTAATAAATAATTTATTATGGTTTAGTTTGAGTGGTGTTTCTCAAATGAGGTAGTAAATTTTAAGTAAATATTAATATTATCATTATTATTTATAATCAGAATACAATTTCTAATAGAATAGATATCAGCAGATATGGCTGTTTTCAATGGAAACATGTGTGTATCTAAATATGTGTAAAATAACAATACTTAACAGGTCAACTTCCTCCAACGCTTTACTCAATTCTTTTCTATTAAGCTTTCTAAATTGTAGTAAGTACATATTTACCTTTATAGTAATTATATATTTGTATTCGTAAATTCGTTTCTATACTAATATTTTGTATTAATTAATCAATAAAACCATCAAAATATCTTAAAATAACAAAATATATATTATTTAATTCAGTCAGAAAGCTGTTATGCGAGTTCTGTCTTCCTTGGACATCCACAAGTCGAGTAGGCCAGATGGCATTTCTCCTCTTGTGCCCCTTTCTGTGAACGTGCTCCTGAACTGACGTTTCTAATGCGCCTATTTCGCCATTCTTACTCAGTCGGCGTAGTTCTAGATTCGTGGAAGAGTGCTCGTGTCGAAAAAAGGCGATGGTGTCGATCCAAATAATTACAAGCCCATTGATATCACATCCCTGCTCTCAAATGTTACGAAGAGCATAATAAATAGACAGCTCTTGGTTGGCTCTAAATGATCACAGATTGATTAACGACCGCCACTATTTTGTCGTCAGGGTTGCTCAACCGGTGATCTTCTGGTTTACCTAATCCAGCGCTGGGCTGTCACTATTGAGAGCAAGGGAGAGCCGCTAAAAATCCCAAAGTCGTGTCCCAAAGTCGTGTCAGTTTTCAAGAACATTCCCTTAAAGTCGTGCCCAGCATCAGTATATTGGGCCTCAGCTTTTCTAGCGACTGCCAGTATCACGATCATCTAGAAAGCAGGGCCAAGTTGGCCTCGAAGAAACTGAGGGTCATCAGCACAGCGAAACAGTACATCATGCCAAAACACCGTTTGGCCTTGTATAGGGCCCAGGTTTGGTCTCATATGGAATACTGTTCTCACCTCTAGGCTGGTGCATCATAGTATCAGCTTGAACCTTTTGATCGCATACAACGTAGAGATGTTCGAATCGTCGGGACCCAATGATCAGTGTGGGGCTTGATACTTTGGCTTTGCGTAGAGACGTACCCTCGCTGTGCGTTTTCTACCGCATTTATCAAGGGGAGGGTTCAGGAAAACTGTTTAACTTGGTACCTTCTGCCTAATTTTCCAACCGCACATTACTAAAGTACCATCCACATTATCTGGACACGTGGTACTCCTATACTTTGCGGTTTCTTAGGAATTTTCTTACACGTGCCACATATCTATCTAAAGGCCTTCCCGCGGCAGTATTTCCAGGTCGATACAACATACGGGTACCTTCAAAAAGCGCGACTACCTCCAACTTAAATGCCGGCAATGCATCTGTAGCTCCCCTGGTGTTACACGGGGCCGTGGGCGACGGTGATCACTCACCATCAGATGACCCGCACTCTTATTTGCCTAGTATTTTCCTTAAAAAAATAAATGTTCTCAGCTTCACGCTGTATCCCGCACGAGGCAGGGTAGTCAGGGAGAACCCGGGAACCTAGTGTTAAGACCCTCCGTTCCACTTCCGTTCCCCACTTTCCGCCGAGGTTTTGCGTGTTGAGTGGTGGAACTCAACGCCGCGCTTTGCCTTATTACCAGAGCGAAGTAATGAAACATTAAATATTTAAATTGAAAAAATTAAATATTTCATTTTATCGACCGGGGATCGAACCCAGAAGCTGTCGGTTACAGTCACAAGCTTGTGACGCTGCGCCACGACAGGCCTCAAAAAAAAAAATTTTTTTTTAGTATATGGAGAATTGAATAAAAAAATCTAGCAATTTCTGAAATAATCCGAGCGTAGAATGGTCAACCCATGTCGTTGAAACTGTACAAAGTCTAAACAAAAACTTAGATTAAAATTCGTCAAACAAGTACACATTTAATATTTTTAGGTATTTCGCTTATGCACTGTATACATTTTATTGTAACCAAGTGTAAAGCTAAGCTACGACTCTGAAGTGTAAGAAAACAATAAAGAAACAAAGAAGTACTGCACGTATATCGTGAGAACCTATAACAGTTGACAAGTTGACAGCGTGTAGGCACAACGAGCCTGCTTAAATTAATATTTTAAATGCCATAAATATATCACTGTTGCTAAGTGCCGAGTGTTATTGCGTTTGTTAACGCTATTGTAGCGCAGTTGGCATGTGGCTAACCGTAACGACAGTGGATTCAAATCTAGTTCAGAGAAAAATATATTTTTTATACATTAGTTGAGTTGTAAGTTTAGGCATGAAGTAACAGCTTAAAACGCAAATAAAGAAAAAAAGATCCGAATAGTGAATATTTACCCCATAATTTATATGTAATAAGTATTTTATTTCATTGAGAAACTTTTTAGAAAAAACATATTTTAAAAGTTTATTTTATATAAAATAAAAGCATACGCCCATAAATTAAAGCTTATTAGCTTTCACAAGTTCCCATTAATCTATTATCCTAAAATTGGTACGGAACTGTAGGCGAGTGAGTCCATTATACAAACGCATGGATGAGACTTCCGGACGAATAAAGTCAGGTTTTGAGACTATTTTTTAGATTAATGAACGTTTTGCAAAACTTAGAACAATTAATAAATATCTTTTGTTGTTATCATCACGTGTAACCTACACATATCATGACGTGTAGTGGGGAACTTAAGAAACTAATATAAGACACTCGGTTAACATTAAAATACTTCCGGACCCCATTTACCATCTCTTAGTAGCAGAACTCACCACTGCACTTTGCTTCATTACCAGAATGAGGATATAAAAATATTAAATATTTTGATTTTTTCAAGTGACAATTGGACCTGTCACGTTTAAAGTCGCATGCCGTGCCTCTGACCCACAACAAGCGTTAAATAAATAAATAAATAATAAAATATATTAAAGATCCATTTGCCGGTTTAAAATATATTAAAGACCCGTCTGAACGGTATAATTACTACTTTTCTTCTATATTACTCTCTTTTTATAATATCAATATATTTTATATTAAAAAATAACGTATACGGTAAAAATACACTAAATAACCAGCTATATCCGTAAAACAGTCCCAGACAATTTATTAAACAATACATTTTAAAATAGTATAAAAAGTTATATACCACTTTATATTAAGGGAATAATATAAAGTCGTTTACAAATTTTTATACTATTTTAAAATATATTGTTTAATTAACATTTAAGCTAAAATATAATAGTGAACACTGCAATTTCATAATTATTTATCACGCTAATCGCAAGAACGTTTATATAATTAATTTTATAAACGTTCTTGGGATTAGCGTGATTTAACCCACAGACAAACAGATAAAATAAGAAAAATAATCTTGTTTTTGGTTCTATTACGTTATTAACAGACAACGAACCGTTACGATTTTATCATACATGTAGATCTAGAAATAAAATTTGTTAAGGTATCTAATATTAACGATAGTTTAAATAGACTTCAAAAAATATTTTATGATATTTAAAAAACATATTCTGAATTATGAAAAATAAAAAATAAAACATACAATATATATATGTAGCATAAAAATACATATGTACACAATGTGTTATTGTTTATTTTTCCGTTTAGTAACAGCTTAACGCTAACCACTTAGCAGAATGTCAAGCTTTCATATTAGCCAAAGTAAAAACGTACTAATTCAAGTCTACGTAGCCTTACGCGTCAACGAGAGCAAAATAAAGCTACTTGTTCAGCTTTATTCCTTTTGTAAAAGTTACTCAAAAACATATTTTTCAATAATATTTTATGAACAACTTTGACCCACTTTCATTTTTATTGTATTTTCAGATATTTTACTTTTATACTTACGTTTATGCACAGCGAGTGCCAAGTGATTTGTTAAAAACTCTTATATTCATCGAATTGATATATATATATATATATATATATATATATATATATATATATATATATATATATATATATATATATATATATATATATATATATATATATATATATATATATATATACATATATACATATATATATACATATATATATATATATATATATATATATATATATATATATATATATATATATATATATATATATATATATATATATATGTTATGATATTTTTATTTTAAAATATTTCATTGCACCACTTGTGCGATAGTTTGCGCTATAAAACGATATATGCGTTTAGTAGTTATTGCGTGGTAGAGTCGCCTGGAGTCTTAAAGAAATATTACGTTAGTGCACATTATTTCAGGCAATGCGGCTGGATAAGCGTAACACGTATTAATAAAGCTTAGATATAATTTATATTACAGCATTTCAAAAGAAAATTAATAGTAGCAGTTTATTTGTTGCAACGCTACAAAGGGAAACCGTTTTGTTATTGTTAGTGCCTTTCATTTTTATGGATTGGTCTTGTAATTATAATGTTTGTAATTAAATTAATTTTATCTAAAAATACAATTATCCAGCAGAAAAGTGAAAATACTGTAAATAAATAAACACGGGGCTAAATATTATCCTAAAAATACAATAGTGGTACAAAAAAAAATAATTCTACTAGGACCGGATGTAAATTCCGGAAGAATTTGGCAGTTCGCACGACGGTGGTACGTACAGTATTTCTGTATATTTAATTTGAGAGATTTGTGTCTAAAGGTAGAATTATAATAATTTATTTTGGAGGTGTATAAACAAATTAATAGGTCAATAAAGAAATGAGGCCTGCCGTGGCGTAGCGGCACAAGCGTGTGACTGTAACCGACAGGTTATGAGTTCGATCCCCGGTCGAGTAAAAAAAAAATTAAAAAAAAATCTATTTTAAATATTTAATGTTTCATTTCTTCGCTCTGGTAAGAAGGCAAAGCGCGGCGTTGAGTTCCGCCACTCAACACGCAATGCCTCAAATTCGGCGGAAACTGGAAACGGAAGTGGAACGGAGTGTCTTAACACTAGGTTTCCGGGTTTCCTCGCCTACCCTGCCTCGTGCGGGATACAGCTATATGCAAAAATTATATGAATTTTTTTATGTTTTATTTATTAGTTACATATGATGTGTTAAACAAATCATGAACAAAATATAAATACAAAGTGGTTGAAAAAATAATTAATATACAATTATCTTAATTATACATAGTATTTATATTTACACGAATTTCAATGAATTCAAGTTTGAACATTATTTTCATTATTTACATCATTGTCGTGACTCACAAAATTATACTTATCCAAAAAGCATCCAACGCGCACATAATACAGTCAGAAATAGTCGATGTATTAGTGTATACGTGTACACAGGCTACTGCGCGTGCGCTAGTCTGGGTCTCCATAGCGATAGATATACTATTATCATTAGCATGTCGGTGACGCGTACCGAGGATTTTACCCTCTACCAAAACGCTCAACGCGCCTAAAGAAGTTTTCACTTCAAAAATAAAGAAATACTAATATCGTAATACTTACACGGCAGGTAGTTATATTAGTAGTTATATTGGAAATATATCCATTATATAGTACCGAATTAGCGCTTCTGCGCTATGAAAAAGCTTACAGCAAACTCAATATTCAATTCATTTCATAAATATAGACCTTTGTAAATTAACTTAGTAAAGCTAATGATTTATATTGTTAAGGATGTCAATACAGAGTTAAAATAATGTAATAACTTCTCAAGACAAACAGAATCGACCAAATAATAAAATCTAATTCTTGAATATTTCAGACAAACAGATACAAAAGTTCAATCGCAGTGTGTAGTTACAGCACAATTTAATCCGCTTATACGGAAGCACTGATATGCATATAAAAGATTTAGAAATATTAAAAACGTTAAAGAAAGTACTTTGTTCGTAACACTGTAGGTCTTTCTCTTTGCTATATCGGCACTGCAGATACCAAGATGTTTACTATTAACATAAATACCAGATTCTAGTACTGTATAGTCTACTCGTCCCAAGGCGTGGTATGAATGCGAAATACAAGTTGTATTCAATCCAGTCGGAAATAAGGAGATTGTTTGTTGTTGTATTGATTTTTGAAAGACATGGGACATTTGTAGTTTCTTGAAACTTCAGTGCATTCTTATTATTACTAAAGGGAAAAATTATTTCTATATAATAAATAATCCGATTTGAATATTTTTTAGGTCAAATAGCAAAAAATAAATAAAACCAAAATACCTTTGGTCATGCTTGCAATGTATAACTTTTCGAGACTTTTGCTTAATAAAAAACGTTTACGCCCAACGTGAGTTCAATTATAAGTTACGAAAAGAAACTTCGTGACTTGCTTCAGTTGAATATATTATTAATTTTGTAGGCAAATTATATATTTATCAAATGGATGGATTTTAAAGGTGGCCTTTGACTTTTAAGCTACCAGCAGCAAGAAATCAATTTACGAGTAGATACACAGTATTTTTTTCGTTATACAGTAAATATTTCTTAAACTTTTTAAACAAATTAGTTTTAGGTTGTTTGATACTTTATTTTACTGTCTGTGTAAGCGCGCAATTACGAATTTCACTTTGAAAATATTTCAACATACCACCTTTGCTGAGCTTTCAAGAGGAGACGATTTATACCGTAACGCGTACACTGCCTATGTACTCGAGCAAACGTTTGATGTTACGTAATTTAAAAAGCGCCTCATAAATAAAGAAAAAAACTTTCTTTAAAAAACTACTTTGAGAATGTTTTTCTAGCGAAATGTAATAGTAACATAAGATTTGTTACGGAGTTAGCGTCACAAAAGATAAATCAAGTTTATGTGACGTCTTCTGCCGCAAGGGAATTTATGTGGTTGTGCAAGAACTCTCTTACATCTGGTATGAAACAGACTTATCTGTAAATAAAATTAAAATTATAGCTACAGTCATTATAGTTCGAAACTCCTTTCTTAAGTTAATTTCGCTTTATTTTTTTTTAAAGCCATTGTGTGCGCGGTCGATTATAATAACGTCTTAATCATATAAAGGCAAAAAAATATATAAGGAAAGCGCTTATTAAATAAGTTTAACAACTCAATACTCTGATGCCCTCATTGTTCTCACACCAACGCTACGTGACTTAATTTAAATAAAAACCCCTCCAAATTTAAACACAAAGAGCAATAATAATTAGGTCCGATAATAAGAAAGAAGGCTGCGTTTATCGTACCGGTTGACTTGCTATGTAAATGGTTATGATAATGTATTAAAATTGAACATAAATGGAGTAGAATATGTGTAGTCATGCTTTTCGTAAGCATTTAACATTCAACCGCAGTGGTTTTCTAGCTCGAAGACTCGTGTGTATGGACATAACGCGGGCGTAGCGTGATGCGGCAAGTATGTTTTACCTTTACTAAGGAATTAAATTTTATAACAGATTACTAGGCTCGTGAGCTCTACTTGCAAGTAATACATTTTCCGTAAAATGTGATTTAAATGAGAAGTTATGACAAAAAATCTAAGATCATTACGTAATATGCATGTCTTCAGACATATATATATATATATATATATATATATATATATATATATATATATATATATATATATATATATATATATATATATATATATATATATATATATATATATATATATATATATATATATATATATATTAAATGAAACACACGGTCAAACAAAGTCACGGGTAGACTCTACGAGTCTACCCGTGACCACGGACTACTGTAAAGTGTTCGAAACGTCGGGTTTCCCAAAAATGTTTACCATTCAATATACGCGATTAATCCGTTTAAAAGTGTTTCATTTAAAATGTATAACAATCGCGAAAATCAAAGACATTATTATATATATATATATATATATATATATATATATATATATATATATATATATATATATATATATATATATATATATATATATATATATATATATATATATATATATATATATATATTATATATATATATATATATATATATATATATATATATATATATATATATATATATATATATATATATATATATATATATATATATATATATATATATATATATATATAAAGCCTTCTATAAAGTACATACATATATAATATTATGTATTTTTAAGTTTCTTTTACGTTTTATTTTCAGAGGGTTACCAATTTTCAGATCTCTACAATAGTACAAATTACTGAAAGTTGCCACAAAAAACCAATAGCCTAGATTCACGCCAACGGTTTTATTGAAAAGCACCATACACTAGTTTTCTTCTATTCTCGTTCAATAACTGAACAAGCACCTTTGTTGCTATCTGTCTATACGCGATGTTATTGGTATAGTTTTGAAAAGACATAAACTTTTATAATTTTATTAGAAAGACATAATTCTTGCGATGATAATGAATATTTTTTATTATTCAGAATATATACATATAATTTTACCTACAAAAAAAAATACAAGCAAAACACAAATTTAAAGTGAATAAGTCAAACATTTTTACTTTTAATTATTATTTGAATTTGTGTTTTAATATATATGGTATGTATGTCCTATTGGATGAGTAACTTTTATCCGAAAATATATTTGGGTGGTTATTTTTTTGGATAAATCTACAATATCAAAAAAATACACGGCTGTTCACGATGTTTGACGTTTTTTTTTTAAATAGTTCAAAATATCTATGGATTATGGAAATCTCTCTCTGTTGCTTAAACCGTTATGCACTATATCAGCGCAGTAAACGCCCACTAGTTCTTTTACAAGTAACACCTACAGGCGGATGGTTTAAAATTGCGCGGTCACGCTACATAGGCTTATTTCAAAGAATATGATATAAATATTAAAGAATAATACGGCTTAAATGTATCTCAATTAAGAAAGGTAAGACATGTACGAATACTGGTTTGAGTGAAGTACATTTTAATCCGGATTTATGATATGGTGCAGCTGCAATCATTTACTTAATATTTTAAAAAACATATCAATGAATTTTTGTATTAATGTTTCACGCTTATTATCTATGCCATTAAGAATTATGTATCAAATACGAAAAACTATAGTAGTTTTTTGTATTCGATACACAATTCTATCTACTTGCTACAGTAATTCCATCCAACAATAAAAGGGTCGCAATCAAAGCTGATTGCACCATCGAAATTATTACTTTAATATTTATAGCAATATATTTATTCAAATTACAGAATTATGGTCGCATTATTATTCAGGATATACCCTACTACTATTTCTCACCCACACGACTTTGCTTCGACGGGTTAATGTACGAAATAAAAGACGATATTATTATTAAAACTGATGAATCATACGTGTCACTAGGTTTGTTTACTCGCGACATATCGTGCTTGGTCCTGTAGGGCACTCCCTGTGACACAGCTGACAGTAAGATCTATCTGTTTGGATTACGTGCCTTGTGGCCGTGTTCTATTTACTTTGTTTTTATTATCTTGGAATCGTTAGGGCAGGTCGCGGTATCACTTTTGTTTTGGTCGATATCTCACGCTTTAGCTGTTTAAGACCGGACGTGACAATGTACTTTACAAGGAGGACTTTATGGTACAGTAGTTAACAATGATTGATAGAGACAGCTATTTTGCATATACAATAAGCTGGCTTACGAGAAATATATGAAATGTATTTTAAAAACATGTAAATTTTATATTTCATGAATACAATATGTGAAAATCAAAATGTAATATCCTCACTTAATAAACTGCGAATCAAATTTCCTGAGTTGAAAATGATGTGTAATAATTTAAAAATTAAAATAACAAAAGTTTTCGCACGTTCACGCTCGAATAACAGTTTATGAAATGACATGCTGGCATGTGAATAGGTTTAGTCTCTTTAGTATTATAGCTTTTGTGTATTGTTGTCTAATTAAATTAAAGGTACGCGATAAATTAGCTTTTACTATGGCATTATAATTATACTTTGTCGACCTAGTTACGTTAAAAAAATCAGTGTTGTTATCTATTCCCCCCAAATTAAAAGTTGTTTTAGCAACTACATATTTTCGTAGTCATAACTCAAACGCCGCCGTGCCAACCAATTGCAATTATATGCAATGCTGTTTTAACACCGGCAAAAAAATCTTCATTTGTAGATATATATAAATATACATAGGTATGTGTATATGTATACTTATTTATTTAATCAATTACTCAGTTTCACGCTGTTTCCAGCACATGGCAGGGTAGGCAGAGGGGAACTTGTGAACTTAGGGTTTAAACAATCCGTTCTGTTTCCCACTTTTCGTTGAATTTTGTGTTTTGAGTGGCGGAACTCAACGCCGCGCTTTGCTTTGTTATAGCGAAGAAATATGTTAATGCTTGCTCCTGCGCCACAACAGGCTTTAAAGATTCCTTGTAAATTCCTAAAGTCGGCTACATTAAAGCCATATTGGCAATATCGTGCGTATATTACAACATAATGTCGCTTTTTCTAATGAAATATTAATTGAATTGAAATTTAATTGAATTGAATAGTTTTAAAATAGTGCGTATTAATCAATCTATAGATAGATAAAAAAATAATCTTTAAAGATAATTTTTATTTACTACATAGTTATTAAATTACAAAAATAACACGTCCCCTTCTCGGTTTGAACACCAACCTCTTGCAATAGTCGAAAACTAAACAAAAAATATATGTCTTCATAACAACATCAATGATATATCAATTTATATTAATTAATTATCGCTTCATTCAAAAAGTCACCCTCGATGACGAAATAAATTATATAATAACAGAAAAATATAATTGCTTTACTATAATAACTTTCACATATGTTACATTGAAATCAAATATTTGTGGGATATGTGTGTAAATGTTGTTCTGTGCGGCATTTACTGATGTTGCGAGATGGCAGTAACGCCGACAGACGTAATGAGGAAGGTGGGATGTAAAATCTCACAAGGCTATAAGTGCAGCGCGAGCGTTACTATATTATATGGACGTTTAAGTACATAAGATTCAAAACAGCTTGTTTTCTCGTAAAGAGATGTGATGATAAGATTGCTGGGCTCCTCGACGCCGCGGGGCTCACTATAACGAGGCTGCGTTGACGGGGCGCCGGCGATCGCGACAAACAGCTTTCGACCGAGCCACTTTTAAAATTATTTCTTTAATTTTAAACATAATAGCTATTCAAATTTAAGTAAATAAAAATCTATTAAGCCGTTTTAACTAATTATTATTATTAAAATGTATCTTCGTGTAATATTAACTATCGTTACATTTAGAGAATCAATTATATTATAAAGCCATAAATAGATGTATTTAACATAAAGCAAGCTTATGTATGAAATAAATCTGGATTATTATTAAATGATATTAAATCTGCATTCTGCTATGTAGGAGGCGAAAACGTTCTATGTACACATTTACATAAGCTTCCAGGGCTGATATATTTTTATATAATTATATTTATATAATTGCTTGCTATGAAAGAATTTAATGAATGTTCTTTGACAGGCTTGTATTTTGCTTTCACTAATTGAGTTACGATTAACAGTTTGTAAGTAATAGTCATAATGTTTGTTAATTAAAAAAGCTATGTGAAATTTGATTTGTTTAAATCTCATATTTGATTAGATTGAGAAATATTTATTTATACTCATAGGTTTCTATTATCACTTAGCCCAAAATTGTTTGTCCACCTTCATTTTTAAGAAGTATGTATATATTTCTAGAGGTATATTCAAATACAATATGCTTATGAAACGTGCACGAGAAAATAAAGTCAATATTTCCTTGTTTTATTTGTACTAAATATTATATACTTTAGGTTATTAATATCATTTTATATTTTTGTGTTTTCTTCAGTATCATCAGTTAAATTAAATTTATATATAAAGTACTTACAAGTCAGCACTTAAAGCTCTTATTGGCACAATAGCCCCCAAAGGACTATTTAAGCTTTGTTAATTTCGCCTTTTAGTTTTACTACTATTAACAATATTTTGCCCCTGGACACTAGTAACTAGTGTAGTTGCTACGGCTTGCAACTTATAATTAAACTGACGATGTCTTCCCGAGGAACAATTAATTAAACTATAACTGAGCGCAGCAATAGCAGTTCGGTTTAAGACAGGAATGAGTTATAAAGGCTACATATAGCTTTACATTAGAATGCAACCATCGTATAAGTTTAATAGCACACTGATGTGACATACTCGTATGTTTTGTACATAAATTGCATATTATAATTATGATTCAAGTGCAAACTTATGTATTTACTTTCATTTTTGTTATACAAACAATATATATTATTATACTTTATTTCGCAAGAAGCAGAGTGAAACAGATAACGTCCCTTGTGAAAGCTGTGTTAAGACGGGAGTGTGTTCCTTCCCCTATTTAACACCGCGTGTTGTCTTGTTGCGAACATTTGCTGCGTTCTATCTTGTCACCGTATAAATTAAAAAAAATATTCCCAAATAACAATCAAACCCGTAACCATCACGTTTTACAGTCGCACGTTTATAACTCAACGTATTACGAGTATAATTAGAATATATTACCTAATATTTTTTTAGGGTTACGTTCTTAAAAAGGCACGAAGGTAGCCCATATTGGATTGTTACCATTTATCTTAAGATGCCTTAGATGCATCAAGCTTAAATTCCCTTTAAGTAAAGAAAAAAAAGGTTTCAAAGTCAAAGCAATCAAAAGATGTGAGCATTTACTGCTATTTGCTGCTGGATTTGTTTCAAATCGCCGCGTAATCAAAACGCGTAGGATACTTTTCGTAAACTTACAGTTATAAAATTTTACACGAAGTGAAGTAAACATATAGAATAAACGAAGTAAAAATTCGAAAACTGATTTTTTAATCTAGGTATTTAATAGAAATCATTAGCAACTTATATTTGTAGTTCGTCTTAAGAGTGCCAAAATAAAACCATATCATATTAAAATTCAGTCTAAGGATAACACGTATACTTTAAATGGTGGAAGGATTGTGTAAAGCGTTTTATAAGTAGATTTAAAACCATGAGAACTTAACATAAAGGAATAAAGCTTTCAATTACCCAAGCGGGCACGCCGTGGGCTTTTAGAGAGTAATGATTCCGGCGGATGACGAATTCACTGGAAACGTTCTTGAGTGGGCTGGAGACCACCCTGCCGAGCACAGTGACACAGGCCCGGAGCGATGCTTGGCTTACCGCGCGGTCACTGCGTCAACACAATTTCGCGTCCGCTTTACGCCTTCACCTCACTTTGACATTTTACTCAGCTACGGTCACCGCACACGTCTTTTCAATGTAACATTTATAATACTAGTTAGAAGTGCCCCAGTTTTTGCATATTATTTAATTAGGTTCAGAAATATATCGTTGTGTTTAAAAAAAGCATCCGTATTATCCAAAAGTATAGACAAAGGGCAAGTGAAAGATAATAACGAGATGAAAAATGCTTATTTGTCTCTAGTAAATCGTTTATTTCAAGAAAATGCCAACGCTGAATGGTTGGGAAATTGTCCTGACGTTTGAACAAGGAGTGTATTTTTAAAAGCGTCCTTGATTCCGCTCGTAACGTTCAGTGAGACTGCTTTTATTTGCGAGCGACTATCCCGCCACATATTATTTGAGCTTAAAGTAAAACAGACAAATAAATAGACCGTATATTTTAAAATGTCATTCTAAACATGTATACTTTTAATAATATATCTATGTAATTTATATTTTGTGTACAGTTATCTACCTTTTATTAAATTAAATATGACACTCCAATTTATATTATGATTTTATTATGTTATATTTATTCGATTATTTATAATTAAGAAATATTATTAATATTTAAACACAGTTACACAATATATCTCAATATTATTAATAAAGCTACAAAGCCCCTATATGATCCTCATTTTGTACGAGGTGTGATAATAACTTCAGCGGGCGCATGAAAATAATTTTAACAGAACGTGATACTCAATTAATTTTTCGTTTAAACGTTACATGTGACACTTAACGGCTACCTCATTGTCGGCATAAAAATATTATTTGTATGGCTTAATATAAAAAGTAAACTAATTAGGTAACATTTCTTTTTAATAATCTATATCATGTACACATTGTATATGTATATGTAAATATATATATTTGCATTACATTGCACTTTCACTTTTTCCCTAAATAAAATTTAGTTTTTACACTCTCTAAAGTCACACTTTGTTTACTAGATCGAGGAAATAAAAATATAGACCCCAATGCCCCTTTTCCCATGAAGTTATCAATTCCTTAACCGTCGTACATAAAGGCGTTATGCTGTTCCACAGTACTGGGACGTCCGCCCAATATAATATTATGATAAATTAGGAAAAGTCATACTTCATTAAATATTTCAGACTATTTAAAATTTTGTATTTCTAATATACAGAGATTCATATCAATATAATATAAAGTTTTTTTTTTAACAAAACTTTCAACAAAGTAACATTTAAATGACAAGAGAAGATATGTACATTTTTATTTTTCTTGATAAAATGAAGATGGTTTTATTTAGGTACAGCACACAGCCGTAGCGGAGTGCTATCGCGGGCGGCGTAGTCAGGCGTACGCAATTTGTGGACCATTTCTCTTCGCATGCCGTGCGACACTTCTGCGGATTGGCGCGAAAGAAATTTATGGATACACTTTATTATTTTACGGGCTGGGTTAGTTTTCGTCGAAATTTTCCAGCGGCGCTGACCTAAATGACCACTCGGAGAAAAGGAGATCCGAGTAACTGTTATTTATTTCACCACTTTCAGAATTAAGCAAGTATTTTCTAACAATAGTTTCAATGATTACTTTGTGGCTAGTAGAGATTCGCCTCTGGTTCTTAATTATGCAACGGATTTATATTGTATTTTTACTTACTTTTAGTTTTTACGAAATATTTATATTTTGTAAAATTTCGTTCACGTAGATAAATATGTAGATGGTAGGTGGGTACATATTTACAATGTTACTTACTTATTTAATTGAATTAGGTAAGCTTAGCACATAATAGTTAGTTATATCTTCTGTTATGAAATTCCTATAAAAGGCATGAAGAAGGGGAAAATGAATAATTGAGAAAAGAAAACGATTTTTTTAATTATTTTTAGTTTAACGTTGTATATAGCAGGGTAGGCAGAGTGAGGACCCTAGTGTTAAAATACTATGTTTTTCACCTTTCGCCGATTTCTTGAGGCGTTGCATGTTAAGTGGTAAAGATGAACGCAGCGCTTTGCTTTGTTATTAGAACGAGGAATAGAGAATTTTAATATATTTTATCATTGAACCGTATGTATTTTCTAATTATGTACACGTGTTTTACACACAAATTATAAAGTTGTAAAGTTGGTTAAAAAAATAAAGTATTTACTCATTCATAGAGCGATGGGAGGCCGTGTCCCAGAATAGTACAAAAATAGAAAAGAAAAAATCATTTTCTGCGAATGTACAGTGAAAGGATAGCAGTTGATAGGCACAACGCATTATTAATCATACGAATCATTTATAAGTCATTTCCATTTATAAAAATGTACTCCATAAGTAGTAGAAATTATCATATTGTTACTTTTTTCTTAGCGGCCCTTTCTTTTACGTACTAGTACATTTCAGGAGGTCAGTGCTTAAATCGCTCAAATACTACAGCTATAGCTTATTGACTTTTCTGCAACTCCAACGTGCAGGTCTTTTATATTGTGAAGTTAGGCACAAAATAACTATTGTAGTGACTAGGCATTGTATTCGAACGGTACTGCAGTCGCGAACGCAATTTGTCGTACATTTCTCCGGTGTGTCGTCGTAATATAGCTGCGAATCGGGCTGACGTGAAACTATCGATAAATCTGTGCAGAATTAGTTCTCTTATTTTTACTTCCCTGTGTGTTTTATACTGGAAATTGTTTATAGAAAATATTATTAAATATTTTTTGAAATAAAACAATTTTTATTTAATTCAGCTCTATATTTAGATAGGTATATATGGACTCAACAAGGTTTTACGGATTTAACTCACCATATCTAGGTTTTTCTATTCAATATATTCAATATCACTAAGCGAACATAATATTTTACTAGGTATTTAAAGTTTGTCATTAAAATAAAACATTGATTAAGTTGATTTTATAGGCAGAAGATTTATTTTAACATTCTAATATAATAATAATTAATGATGACAATATTTATAGTTGTATACGTTTTTATCGGCAGCGATAATAGTTTATATTACTGCTGCTTCAACACGACATAATATTTTACGAATGACAGTGGCAGGCGACGGGAGCGGCGGTGTTTAATCTCGCGGCTGGGCGTGGGTGTATCTCATTTTTGCTATAAATTTATATACAACTCGTAACTACGACTTGAGCTCGCCTGTCACATCTGTGTCAAAATACTGCGCATAAAGATTATATAGTTATTGCAAGTGTATTTAAATTGAAATAGTATATATGATTTGTTTTCGCATTGGAGTTGATTTTTAAAACGGTTTGTCTAGAATTATGTGTTTTTATCATTTACCTGCACTTTGTAGCTGTAATGAAAAATAATAAAAAAGAAACAGCATTTTTTTTTTGAGAAATCTGGCACAGATAATATTGTATTTTTTTTATATAAAATCATATATTAAAATATATAGCGTACAATTCATATTTATTCATATTAATCAGCTGTAAATCATGGATGACGGAAGAGTTGGACCGTTGGAATTTTGTAAGAAACAAATTAAGAAATAAGTTTTAATTTTAAATATACGGAAAGAATGCTTTAAAAAAGTTTAATATTGCTTTATACGTACAAACCTGCGATTTACATTACAATAAAATGTAACTGAGCATTCTCGTACAAGTGTAAGAATAATGTCTTACAATATCCACTTGTCTCCATAAAGTAAGGATTTAACTGCTTAATTAAGAAATCATCTTGTTCGCAATTTTAAAGTTGTACTTTATTACGGTGCAAAATTGTACAATGGAGTATCATTATATCAATGAGATGAATGAGGTTTATTTTAAATTGTCTAAAGTATATGTTGCAGCAGGCAACGTCAATACCAATATTATGTACAGGGTACATGTACTGCAATACATAAATTAAATAGCAATACATGTACATTATTTTTTATTTAACGACACAAATCAAAATTAGGACGCTGTGGTAGATATAGTTGGAATGTATAAGAACATAAATGTGAAATGAAAGCCGAGTAAAATATTGAGTAATGCGTCGTTGTCGATTTCACCTACAAAAGAATCAAAGATCTATACTAGTGCCAAGTTTTATGCTTACTCGGGATAAATTAAGTTATAAGTTTAATTCAACTTCAACTCAACAATTATTTACGTACAGGATTTGGTATATTTTCCTAGAGGTAACAAATACGAGTCATGTTGATGTGGTGGTGATGATGAAGTTAAGTGCTTACTATTAATCACTAATACATTGTGATTATTGAAGTCGCTTTATCTTCCTACATTACTTGCTATAACTTTCATACTAAATATACTTTTAACTGTAATTATTTATAATTGTCAGTTTTACGAATTTTCCTGACTATCTAATATCAAGTTTCTATGCATCTAGAAGTAGGTTGTGGCTGAGTGAGTGAGTCCGACGAAACGAGTTTGAAAACCATTGTTTTTTTTTTATATTTATCGAGCTAAAAGAAGATCTTAATAAATGTGCCAAATACGAGTTACGAAAGGTACAAAAATAGCTTGAAATGGTTCGTATAAGGTACATTGTACCTATCTAGTTTTAAGCCAATAGTAGACAGTAAATTAAATAATTTTACAAACATATTGTTTATATATAGAACAGTGCAAACATTTCAGCTAATCAGCACGAATCGAAACAAGACACGGCGCGCCGATATTTGAACTGCTCAAGAAGGTATGAAAGCATTTCACAGTCGGTTGTTTATCCATTTGCAATTTCTGGAAGAAAACTAAAGTTTGTTTACGTTCCATTCAATCTCGCGTGTTCTCTCCAAGTAGAGCGCTCGCGACCACAAAATGCAATTATCGACCGTTGTCTGGCGGAACTATGCTTGAATTGCATTCCAATGCTGGCTAAATGTGACCTGGCCCAATCCTAAGCTTACGAATTTCGTTCCAGAGCCCATCCCGCCATAATTCTGCAATTTGTATGGAACTGACGCAGCCGTATAGCACATGCCTTAGTCGCTAGGCGCATACATAAAACAGTTTATGCCATGAAACTATGTAATCAGAACTTTGCGTTGCTATTTTACGTAACTGCGGTTAATATAAATTCTAGAGAATTATAAAGTGACGTGACATATTTATGATAACCTATTTATTTATATCCACATAAGAAAGTATATAACGTTAACTAAGGCTGTCACTTCATGTTTTTCTTCCACCTGTATATCAGTTGGGGTAGTTTAATGGCTTTTCTTCGCTCTACTTTTGTATCCAGATTATGTAAGCAAGTCAGATCCTATTTAAATTCAACTTGAGTTAATCAGTTTACTCGAGAACTTTATCTGTTAACTGGTATAAATTAATAGGGATTTATCAGCTTTTTGCAGTTGGTTTTAATTTTGTGTTAAAAAAACATTCGTGTTTAGTCTTAAACTGTGATTTCCAGTGTATATCAAATATTTATATTGATTTGTTTAAACGGAAGTAAAATATATTGGGTTTTTTGTGTTATTAAATTTAACTTTAAAATCTTTTTTTACTTATTTTAAAGTATTAATTCACCCTTAAGACAGACTTGGACGGTTGCCAAGAGGCGCGGGTTTAAACTTTGATATGTTTTCTAAATTAGTAACTGTAAATTCGCTTGTTATTTTACTAGTAGTATAGCAATATCTATAAAACGAACCGCAAGCGCCACGTTCTTTGCTTAATCTCTTTCACATCGTCCATTGTCATCACAACTTCCTAACAAATCTTAGTTAATTATAATTATTATCGCAATTGCTGACCGAATTCAGTCTTTGTATGGACAGTCAGTCACTTTCCAATTGTACGAAGATGGCATTATATTTTTTTTTATGTCAAAATATCACGTTTCCTTTATTAATCATTAAAAGTTAATAATTTATCTAAGAAGAATAATATAAGAAGTTTAAACTTAAATACAATAAAAAAATTACATACACATATACATAAACTTTATGACATAAATGCATTTTTAACATAAAATTTATATATTAGATCTCTTCAGTAGTTATGACCTCGTTTCAAATTTTTTGGTAGTAGCTGTTGTGCAAAATATATCGTCTTGAATTGTCGAAGTAAATGTCAGTTAATCTTTAGGGAGTTTAATAATGACTAGTCATCCAGTGTGGCGGCAGCGCTAAAAGCGTTTCTTCTGTTAATACCTCCCCAGTGGAGCTGAGTGAAATTAGGACAGCTTTGTCGTCTTACGGCAAGCCAGAGACGTTAATGCAAATGTAAAAATTCGCTAAACAGATAAGAATAATTAATACTTGTAAGTTTGTGTTTATTTTTTTATATAAACCTCAAGGAATTTGTAAGAACTGTTATCGTATCTGAGATAAATAAGCTATTTCTGGGCAACGTAATAAATAAAAAAAATAATCATATTTAAATATGTTAAATAATATACAGTACAAAGATACGCTATATATGTAGCTATAATTAGCGAATAAACAGCAAGGTAGCAGAACATTGTTTCATTTTGACATGAAATATTGAAACAGATTTTATTTAAAGCTTAAAAGGTAGGTAAATATAAATTGTTGATCGTGTGTGCAATCGTTTCATTAGTGGAGATGGCTGGCAGGCACGGCCTTGCAGGACTGTTGCGATTATTACCTACAAGCTAATGTATCGGTTTACTGGTTCACCTACGCAGTGAAATACTTACACTAGTAGGTGTCAGAATGTACTCCATTTTACATTTGTGATGCCACATTAGCTATATTATATTAAATCAGAACTATTATATGAATATTTTTTCTGCTGATCGGCAACATTAAAATATAATATAAGAAATTGTGCTGGTCGTAAATTATAACAAATTGTACGTTTAGTTTGCATTAAACTGAGAAATAGCACTAGTTGTAGAGTCCCTGATACCCACTCTGTCAATCTCTGATTTGAGCTACCGATAAAGTTTCTAAATCGATAGTGTAAGGAAGGCTGCCTTATCTTAAATTTACGTTCCGAGATCTTTCCATAGCTTATGAATAAGTCTTGCAAACTGTACATTATTATATAACATTTATTGTCCATTGGTTGTATAGAAATTATTAAGAGAAATTATATCCTTCATAATATTTACGTCAACAAATATATTTTTTAGACATTTTAAGCTACAAATTTGGGTTCTGTATTTCATATATTTCACACGTAGCTGTAAGATAAAATTTTTCGTACTGAAAATATTACATTCATGGTTTTATTTATTACAATAGCGTGGGCAATAAATATAAATTTATAGCATCATAAAACTTCATATTAATTGATAATAAAGCCACGTAGAACAGTGTCTTTATAATTAAGCGTCGTCACACTTTTTATAGGTCCTTCGTAAAAAGGCCGATGTACTAAACACTTTCCCATTATTTCTATGCATAATATTTTACGCTAAATAACACGTCGACCGTTACGTTTGTTGCACACATATTTCCAACACTATATTTTATAATATAAGTGTTTTTACTACGTACGTACTTGAGATACTTTAATTGAGAATGGCTTAAGGATAATAGTGACGCCCTTTTATCTGCATATACTAGTAGATGCGGAATAATATTTAAAGTTGCTAAAGAAATTAATTTATGTAAATTGTAATATTATTGTGTAATTTACAACTATATTAACATTTGTTATTTAAATATGAGATCAAATAAGAGAATAAATATCTTAAGTCATCTTTTTTTAAATGTTTACGCAGGCTGTAGTAAGAGGTTTATAGTTTAACTCAACTAAAACAGGCTGTGGTCGGCCGTAAAACCTCCAGTTACTACTCGTACGGCAACCTGCGCGCGCGCACATTGTCCTTTCTATATCGGCAATACTTCATGTCTCACAAAAATATTTATGATTTATAAATATAATAAAATAATGAGTGGTTTTCATAAAAGAAAAAAACAATAAATACATTAAGTATAAGCAAAAATCATGATGATAAATTTAACACATATTCTACTCATCCTTTTCACATGTCTGTATTTAACTAAAACTGAATTCAATAACAAAAAAACATTAAAAACAAGGAACACTGTTTTTAGCGTCAATGACAATTTCGTAACAGAGTGCTACAACAGTACTATATTTAAAAGTGTTAACTCTTTAAAACATATCGTGTATATTTCAGAATATGTTTTTACCGGAAAAATATCTGGCGTGCAAAGTAGAAAACGAGGCGAAAAGTCGATACGACGAAACATATTTAAAGTGTACGTTAGGAGGGTTTTAAAAGGCAATAGAAGTGATCTAAGTGATTTGTTGAATCTTGAAACGAATTCTAAAAATTCTTCAGCATATTTACTTGTTGAAAGCAGTCAGTGGGGAAAATATTGTTCTACGTCGAAAGGGTGGCCAGCGTTATTGTTTGGTGAAAAATTTTCTTCGCCCTTATCGTTAGTAATAAATCCAGTACCTCTGAGTATTGATCGCGTACGAAAAGTGAAAACTGTTATTAAAGGTAAATAATTTCTCTCTTCTTAAAATTCAATAACTTTTCTTTTAGATATGTCCAGTATGAGGATAAAATGTTAATGTATGTTTTTGTGTGTTTTACAAATACTCTTATAATAAATAATATGTTAATGTATACATTAAAATTAAAAAAAAAAAAAAATCTGGTATTCTCCATTTACAGAAGCTAAAAGTAAATTTTAAATATTTATCAGTTTGTTGATCGCTGGAAGGATTTTGATGTTTTTTTTTGCGTTACATAGCTATTAATCTACCTAAGCCTCTTAGCGACAATTTATTTAGCAATAGTTGCTCTACATTGTAACAAGTTTCTGATTACTTTTCATAATGAATCAGAAAAATTAAGGTCTTATTAATACCCAATATGAAACCCTAGCAACCCGTGTAATCTATGAAAAATATTAATAGAACGCCTTAAGTTACTACTTTATAAGTTAAATATCTTATTTTATCATAAAAAATGTAAGGGCTGAAGTGGAACTTTACCAGCCTAGCCAAACCTTGATATTATAAATGGCACAAATATAATACCTTGAGAAACGTTGTTTTTAGTTTATTATTTTTTGATGACATCAGAAAATTAATCATCATCGCCTGATTTGAAACAGCAAGACCTCGATTTAAATGAGGAGAGGAGGATTTTTGAGGTTGTTCTTTTTAAATATAGCACCGCCTATTATATTCTTGGTGTTATTAAAACTGTTCTGTAACAGTTATTTCATATAAATTAGGAATTCTAATAGCGACTTTAGCTGATCTATTTAAGTAAGTAATAAGCGACTTTCTTTAAAATAAATAATTTGTACAGAAATTAAAAAAATATTTTATTTAAAATATTTATCTTTTATTTTATAATAGATAGGTAGCATTTGAAGTCGTACTGTTTAAATCAAGCGATATCCAGAACTTGTAATTTCACGGTAATGTACCAGCGGCGTTTTATCTCAAAGATTATCGGGTGTGAATTGTTAGACCCAAATATGGACTGCAGTTGTAAAACCATTGAGTGAAGAAGTAATTTATATAGACGTGGTAATAAATGTAAAGCTACTTTGAAGCTTTAATAATTATTATCATTCATAGAGAATTATGTATGGAAATTCGAAGTAAAATGAAAAAGAGGGTGAAGTAAAGGGTAAAAAAGCAAATCTAATTTTATTTACTTACTTATTTCTCTTTTTGTTTCAATGAAACAATTAAGTTAATAAGCGAAGTATACATCGCTATATGGTGCGCGTGCTGAGTTTTATAACATGCAGTCATTTTTAAATGAAAACATACAAAGTTAAAGAAGAACAAATTGTATGCAATAATGGTATAATAATATATATATTTCTGAACTGTATGAAAGAATTAATAATCTTTGATAAGAATTTCCTCTTTCAAATGAATTAATTTCTTGCTTTAGGCACAGTGTATCTGCGAACTATAGATATTATAACAATAAAAAACCAAAACAACTAATTTTACTCATAAGCAACAACTAAATTATATAAATTAAAATTGATCACAGAAAAAATTTTCTAAGGCTAAACGCGAGAATATTCTGTAAGAAAATGAATCGTACATTCGAAATTTATGGATATAGAAAATGCTGGTGGACACGATCATTATCTAAAATCTCCCGACTAATACTTAATAAGACAAGATAACGTGTCGATTATTTGATAAAGAGACCTTTTTAAAGATTTATTATAATGAAGACAATCCCGCCATTAGATAAAAACAAACTGTCTTCCTCCGAAACAAGGGTCCGATCCTGCGCAATGTGTCGCAGCGCTGCGGGACCATAGACATTATCGGGACCACCGGCGAAGCACAAGGACTGGGACGACAAATTTATTGACACTCTTTCAATTAAAGCCATTGTTGTCGCAAACAGTCGCACTGGTCACATACAAATAAAATCCGATAACTCGCAGCATGAATCTGTTATGTTCGAGTATCGCTCTCTACACACCTTCCGCCGTAAAAGGAGATTTATTAAAACTATTTGGAAACTGATTCGATCGAATCCGAACGATTTGACATTTAGATAAGAAGTAAAATTTATTTTTTCTCTTGATTGCGTCGCCTCGCTCCAGTGACAATGGAATAAAAAGGTTATAAAATGCGCCGGTTACGGCAGGTCGCCCACGTCCCGCGGGTGTTGTCGAATGTTCGTACGGAACGAAGTATCGAGGACGCGACCGGTCGCCGCTGCTGGCAGATAAAATGCGACGACTGTGTTATTACGACGCTGATACTCGCGAGCTTACGTAAATATCTATGTGAGAACGCAATAGATAAGCTGCAATGCGTAGGCTGCGGAAAATGCATGGACCGCACAGCCTTGAGCTATGAATCTCGTATCTCAGGGTTTAGGTGATGGGGAAGAAAGTAGAATATTCTAGATAAACTATTGACTAGAGTCATATTTACATATTATTATGTAATATAATATATTTGACTAGTCTTTATGTTGAAATAAAAAATATGTAAATAGAAATTATCGCAATAATTTGAATTTTATACAAAATATCGGTAATTTCCAGTGTATAAACTGCTCAGTATATTATGTTAATATAACAGATTCAATTCAAGTATCGAAGCAGTTTTTTTGGTTTGTTTGGACAATTTACATATTTTCATTGTATTCGGGTGCGTTTCAATAAAATTTAACCGCAGTCGTCTCCACGTGTCCTGTGAGCACCAAGATGTTATTTTACGACGATCCTCGAGACCGAGTTAGGGTTATAGCTATAATTCAATTTTATGAAACCTCTCATGGAACAAAGTGTATATTTCTTAAGTTTACACACATATCGTGTTAAATAAGATGACTTTTTAAATCGACCGAAATAGGAAAATCTAAAATTTTAAATTGAATTATATATAATATACATTTTATAGAATTAATTACTTACTTAAGATGACCCTTAAAATTATATGGTAAACAAGAATCATTATAAATTGTATATGTTATTGTACAACAATGTCTGATATGTGCTCTAGCTATCAATAGGTAGCGTAATGTAGGCGCAATTTAAGGAGAAGAAATTGTGAAATTTATTAGAATTAGCATGAGAAAGATAAAATGAAATGAATTTTAAGTCTTACATGGCTGTTAGTTTACATCAACTGTATTTTTTTGCATTTAACATTATAACCTTATATTAAATACGCAAATAAATTCTTATATCTTCTTCTTCTTCTTAGCTTCACGCTGTATCCCGCACGAGGCAGGGTAGGCAAAGGGAACCCGGGAACCTAGTGTTAAGACACTCCGTTCCATTTCCGTTCCCCACTTTCCGCCGAATTGGAGGCATTGCGTGTTGAGCGGAGGAACTCAACGCCGCGCTTTGCCTTATTACCAGTCCGAAGAAAAGAAATATTAAATATTTAAATTGAAACAATTAAATAATTCATTTCCTCGATTGGAGATCGAACCCAGAACCTGTCGGTTACAGTCACACGCTTGTGCCGCTGCGCCACGACAGGCCTCGTTCTTATATCTTAATTTGTATAAATATTTTTTATACAAATTGTGACGATAATTAACTTTTATACTTGTGCAATCATAAATCTTTATTGACACTGAGGGCGCATCGTCCTTACGTTCCCGTTAAATACGTTTTGTTCGTATTTTGCTGCGCTATAACGCAATGAGAAATTCCTAACAAAGGTTTACGGGTCCAATAACGAAGTTTACGACACACACTGAGGTTACGTAGCACGTGTTAAAAGTGTACTATCTTCTATTGGACAGCCGGGCTAACAGCATTTCCTTAAATTAAAATTTCAAAGTGATTAACAGCAAAATCATTTTATATGAGTTCTAATTTAAGTACTTTTGAACATTATTGTTGAAACAATTTTTAAAATTACATAGAATGTCTTTTAATTCTTAAATACAATCTTTTCTATGCATAAAACAGTGTGTTTATTTTCTCACCAATGAAGTCGCTTGCATACGATGTTAAATTATACGAATATGTTTTGTAAATATATGAATATTTTTGTAGAAGTTTGTTGAATTTTTACTTCATAACATACACAGTAGGATAACATTTGTAATTATATATAGTAAAAAAAATAACTGTGGAAAAGTGGTTTTTTATTTAATGTAAATTGGATTTGTTTAAATATTTATTATACTTATACATATTACATTTTAAGAGTAATGATATATTTATGTGTATATTTGTTATAAAATTTTACAACGTATAATATAATTATCGTAACGTGAACGGAGTATTTTGTAATGTGAAATTTTTAAAAAGCTATTCAATAAAAACCTTTGCCTAAAATAAGGTGTATGAAATATCATGAATGCTTTCGCTTTTCGTTAAAAACAAAATGACAAAAAGAAGTGGAATGCACCCCGCATAAAAACATATTATGGCGCACCGTGACTATGTAACAAAGTCTTTGCCTAATATAATGGAATATCTGAGGCGTTATGTATAAAGATTTATCTAATGTTAATATTATCGGAAATATTTTAATGTGCTTTTAGAGTAATGATTGACATACAGTAAATTGGCACAAGGTGGCACATCTTATATATTTAAAAAAGCAACCCTGAAGACATTGGCTCGAATCCAAATGCTTAAATCCGATAATTTTTGTTCTTCTTTCTTCTTTTTTTTGCTATGTAAATTGTATTTAAATATCGTAACCAAAAAAACAGGCTTAGTATTCCGGGTACTATTATTTATATCACATCCTCTCAATATCCTACGGGAAAATGTTAATATTTTTAAACAGTCGACTTATAATTTACTTAATAGCTTACATGTTTGTTGCAGTAACTACAGATAATGACTCTTTAGAGACCTGAGAGAAGAGAAGAGAGTTTTATTTCTAAGTTATCTTCGTATAAATATAGAATATTAACGAAATTATAAAAGTATTACCATTAGGCGCCACTAACATAATGTGGGCGTCAGTTTAGGAGAACAAATTAGTGAAACTTCTTAGAATTTGGATTTTTTTTGCTTTTAGTGATCTCAATCGCTTTGAGCTTAACTGCCTTGCAGGTAACGCGACATTCCTTTCTTTTGTTCGAGCGACTGGCGTTGTCTACTCCTACACACTTCCGGAGGTTATTATGCATACATATTTTGTTATGTTTTATAGGTCTTATATAGATAGCTATAGCAGTGAATACTTTATTTAATATGAATACAGTATTATAAGCTTGAAAACATTATTTATATATAAAACAAAAAAAAAGATTTATTTATTTAGAAAAAGTATAAAAATTTAACGTAGCAGGATTTCAACCCGGTCCGTCCGTCCGGAGTTTATCAAGAGGCGCGAATTCAAATCTCGCTACGTTATGATTTTTATACGATTACTAATTAAATATTTTTACTGTCTAAGTATGGATTAACACTTTCAAAATAGTAAAAAATGTATATTAATTTTGAATTGATATAATTTATTTTTAATTTTGAAATCGCTTGAACGCTTACATAAAGCATTAAATAGCGTTTGATTGTTCCGAGTATTATGTGGCAAACAATAAGTGTTCGGTAGCACCCAATAAGGTTTTATAAACCTGTCTCCAATTTTGAATACAATAAGGAATAATTTGAAAGGTTTCTGTGTTTATAAAAGCTTCAAAATAAAGCGTATATTGAGTATATTTTTAATATATTTGGTGGATAATTTATAGTCGGTTTTTGACAGCTGACATTATGACATGCTTGCGCTTTGTTCATTAATCAAAGAAAGCGACTTATATTGTTATTTTTTCCATTTTGATTTCACGATCTCGACGTTGATAAGTGGGCAATAAGTAGATAATTAAGAATTTCACATAAATTATATTGATCTTGTAGTTGTTAAGATTTAAAAATATTACTTTTAAAAATATATACACGAACAGATATAAGTTAGTAGTAAGTTGGTCATATTAATTTGTGGTTATTTATTTTATATTGTTTATTAATTAATATCAATAATGACTTCCACTAAATGGTTAGAATTAATTTGTTAATAAGAGTTAATTTTATAGCTCTTTTAAAATATTTAATTTTTAAAACTTAGGGACCACACTTCAGATGCGTTCAATAGAATTTTATATTTATATGAATTTATCAAATATAAATTAATTTAGAAAATCAATTTAGCACTTGTTTGCATAATCAGGGTAGATTTACAAAATAATTTCTATGATTTTAAATAAAAGAAATGATTTTAAACAAAACGCACAAATATCTCACCATATCTTTACTTATCCATATCTATTAAATAGTGTAGATATAAAGATCTACAAATATTATTTACTATATTTATTACTAGTAATAAACAGCAACAGCCCAGCAACTTATTTAGTGTAATACATCTAGATGTATTACACTAAATAAGTTGCTGGGCCAGAAGCTATGCTCCACTCGAACAAATAAAACACTTAATATTTTCAAATGAAACATTTAATATTTTTATTTCTTCGCTCTGCTAACAGAGCAAAGCACGGCGTTGTGTTCCGCCACATTGCACTTGCTAATTAAAATTTGACGGAAAATGGGAAATAAAACGGAGTGCCTGAATATACAGGTTTTCAAGTTCATGTTCGTAAAGCCGACTAAATAAATGATTGAGTACACATGTAATACGACTATTAATAGTTACAAAGTAACGTAAGCGTTTTGAAATATTAGGCTACGTTAATATTAGTAATGTTAATTATTTCAATTATATTTAAAATTCCCACCCACACTTGTGACAGCGTAATATTTAACACAATGATGCGGGGGCATTGATGTATTCTATTAGATAGAGATGAGCTAACTTGTTTGCTGTTTATTAATCGATTTTTTATTGTTACAGGTATGATGTTGACTTGTTCGACTTTTTGTATCTCTTTTATAAAACTATAAATACTCGGGTACGTATCAGTATGTTTATTTTGTTAAATATTAATTATAGCATTTTGTAACGTGATTTGTCATTTTTATTTGAAAATTTGATTATATTGGTGAAAATATTATTATTTTCCTATATTTTTGTCTAGTTAATTATTAAAAAAATGATATTTTTGAGGAAAATACAACATTTTCGTACATTTCTTAAGATTAGATACTACCGTATTCTGAATATGAAAAATATGAATATTACAAGAGAATGAGATCTATCTTTTCGATTTCCTACTAAATTATTTGCATATCAAATGTGTATAGAGATATATAAAGTTCAACCCATAAATATTTAATTGAAACGGAGTTCTTAAAGCGGAACTAGCGACAAAGGCGATGCTCTGACTTGAGTCTTATAAATTAAACGAAGTTGTTAATTGTGTAAAATGGTTTTGTGTAACTAAGTGCTGTAGACGTCGCAACCAGAAGTAGCCTGTTTAGTTTATAGTAAAGACTTCTCTTAGTAAATAATACAAGTTAGTGGCCGAGGGCAGGCTTTCGCAAAGTTCTGTTTGCGCGTGTTGGCGCAATGTTGACAATGTTCTGCCTTCGCGGCCACTGTGCATCGTGACATCGAGTAAATATTAAGCCCGACAGGTTTTAAAGTAGAAATTGATGGAGAAATCACATTGCTCTAACTGTCCAGGCTTGACTTTTACTTTGAGATCTTCTAACCGGGTACCGATGTCCTAGAAAAAGAAATAAAAAATAATTTAAAACATTATCCACGATATATATTATGTATGGACATGTATTATTATTTTAAAAGACTTAATTCAATGAAGTACATACGTAGCTTATATTTTTTAGATTTCAACCGTTATAATTATTTATTAAGCTGTTCAATATTACTTTGTAAACGTGAAAGTAACTAATCGATTTAGTTGATACAAGTTTACCTTCTAGGAAGGCCGCACTATTTATATAGATTTGTCATCATATTAAGTACACGTTAAAGAAATATCTTACACACTAATAAAATAGTAATAATAGTAAAAAAATATATTCATAAATAACTATTTCCAGATTTGTTATGTTACTTGATTGTTAAAAAGTTCTAGTCTTTTTCCAATAATTATGATGCTAACTGTTATATTGAGCTTTACATGAGGATGTGCGGTCAGTTCAACCTTATTGCGTTATCGGTATCGGCCTCGCAATCTGTATGCCTTGCTGATACGACGTTTATAGTACCACTAAGCGTTTTAGGTATTACCTTACTCTCGTTAACATGTTCCAAGAATCTCTTGCATAAACTGAGAACAAATAACTGAATAATACAGAGGTATACTGCAATCAAACTTAGGACTAGATAGATTCATATGAATGCTTACTCTAAAAGACGACAAAATATTTGTATGTCAATGAGTTATGTGTTATGTTCATATATATTTTGCTGCCACGCAAAATATTTTCATTTATTTTTAAATATGGGATTCATTTTTAAATCGATACATATATAAGAAGTTCAGTGCAATGAAAATTAATAATTCAGTCAACTAGAACATTTATATGTATTAGCCAAGAAGATAAGGATTCAAAGCACATAAAATTATACTGATCTTGTACATTAAAAAATTTACAACGTTAGCATTCTATATAATAAATAGTACATAAATACAATAAATCGTCCTACTATGAATATGAACTAATTTTCATAAATTGATACTAACTAAGTACAATATTTATGTAAGGCCTGTCGCAAAATGATAACAATCAGTCTACTAGTGTATGTATATATGAAAATATTTTAAATTGTCAGGTAACTAACTTCATATAGTTAAAATTTATTAAATAAATATTTGCCTTGAGTTTGTTCAAAAAAATATTTATTAATTACAAACTTAAATTATATAACTTTTATTATAAGCTTTAATTGTAACACTTGTCCAGTTAATATTTTTTATTAAATTACAACATAATTAATGTTAAATATTGTGACATCTGAATAATTTCTAAAAACTCTTTATCTATTAAATTAAACGTTTTGTTGATACGCGACTAACCTTTTATATGTTTATGATCGCAATCATAGATAATAAAAACGAACATTTATGTTAGTAATGCGCTGGCGCAGTTAATCACTGTGGTTATAGTGTCCGCGAGTTCACAACGGCACGGGTTCACCCACGCGCAGCCAAGTGGCGCCAAATGCTATCTATTTGTGTTCTACTTTGCGTTTCAAAAAATATTTCCATATTTAAGCATTCCAATTCGATGGATATTCTCAATTTGATAAATAATTACGCAACTATATAATTAACGTTTATTGAATAAGTCGTATCGTTTCTATAGATATCAGTAGTTAAAAAAAGAATATAAAATGGTAAAATCTTATTCCTACTAAGCTTCACGGTGTATTCTGCACATGACAGGGTAATAAGGCAGAGGGAACTTGGGACCTAGTGTCAAAACACTCCGTCCTGGTCCCCACTTTCCACTGAATTTGAGGCTGACGTTGAGATGCAGAAATCAACGCCGTGTTTTGCTTTGTTACCAGTGCGAAGAAATGCAAACATTAAATATTTTTAACTGAATATATCAAATGTTTCATTTCCTCGAGTGGAGATCGAGCCTACAACCTGTCACCTTAAAGTCACATGCTTGTGCCGCTGCGCCACGACAGGCCACACATTCTGTAATTTTTTTATATATTTTTTACTTATAAATACTCTTTATTTTTAAATAAATTAAAAATATATATTTTTTTGATTATGACTTTATCTCACTTTTTTGACTTTATCATTAAACTAGTAATTTATCTAAGAAAATACACATTAAATACATAACATCAATAAAATAATAAATATAAGACATATTTACTAGAGAAGTACAACAAAGTCTTTGTCACAACGTTTTCAAATATTATTTGTGTACTTATGAAATATTACTACAAATAAACGTATTGTAACGTTTAATAAAATATATCATAAAAATACATAAAACCTTTTGTAAACGCAAAATTTATAACTCATTGAATGTAATAGCTTTATAAGCAGATACAAAGCTGCGCTTACGGAAATTTACATCGGTTGTTCTCTAGAAATCGGGATAAGATCCGTTATAAATTGCAAAAAGGCGAACCTTGCTTTAGGAACGTTTCTTTCAAGTACTTTACAATGCGATCTTGGCGTATTGTGCGTTCTGATCCATTGGATTTGAAGGCTTTCTTTGCATTTTCTTGACAGGATTTATATACTTTTATTCCACCCTCTCAATAGCTTGATCAGATATTGTGCTGTAATTTTATCGCCAGTTTTTTATATCTAAGATTTCAAGCCAAGTTCAAGTTTTCATTTAATGCTTATTTCTTATGTTCACATTTCTAATCTAGGCAATCTAGAAAATATAATAGAAAATGAGGTGCATCACAGACTCATTTTAGACATGTCTTCAGTTTGTATTTTCCCAAATAATCTGGGGAGCCCCTGTGACCTGTGAGTGCTTCTTCTTCTCTTAAGGTTTTTTTATGAAATATGCTATGGAATGAGACCAACAATTAGGAGAACTGATCTGGAATCACTAAAGTCGGCGGCACCGGGATTACTAGCGCTACTAGTTTTAATATTTCGGAATTGTATTTCTCCATAAACCCAAAGTGTGTACTTTTACCATTGTTTTTTTTAGTTTGTGATTACTGAGTAAACTTTACTAACAAGCATGTGTCTGTTTAAAAAAAAAATGTTTTATTATGATCTATATAACCCTCACGTGTAATGACGTATTAAAATAATAAAATAATATTATAAAAAAAATTAACATTACTCCAGTCTACCTAAAAATTATAAATTATATAGCGAAGTCCGACAAATTGAAATATAGGGTTTGTTGTGATCGTGTCTTATCTCGCCTAAGCTAGTTCATCCAATTGTGGAGCAGCATAATGACTTAATACAATGCACGTACGAACACTGCTCATGACTGAGAAGTCCATGGCATTTGCTACTTTGTCGTGTGGATTATACTTGCATATGAGGTTGTGCGCTTAAGTCGTAAGCGAAAGTCAAGAGACGCTTAAAGTAGTTTCTACAATGTATTCGAAAAAATCTTAACGACCCTTTTTTGTTGTAGGAATAAATTTACACTAACCTCCTAATTTTAGTTTACTTTTATCTCATGCATTTAATTAATGAAAATATAAATAAAAATCAAAGTAAACATAATATTACAAATATTATGTTTATGATTATAATTATGATTAAATGATTAAATGAATCATTATGATTATGATTAAATTATTAAAATTTTACTATTTTTAAAAATAACTACATACTTCTTTCTCTCTCTCTCAGCTTCACGCTGTATCCCGCACGAGGCAGGGTAGGCAGAGGGAATCCGGGAACCTAGTTTTAAGACACTCCGTTCCACTTCCGTTACCCACTTGCCGCCGAATTTGAGGCATTGCGTGTTAAGTGGCGGAACTCAACACGCTTTGCCCTATTAATAGAGGAAAGAAAATGAAACATTAAATATCTAAATTGAAAATATTAAATATTTCATTTCCTCGACTGGAGATCGAACCCAGAACCTGTCGGTTATAGTCTACTACGTAGTTAGTTACGGTTAAATTGTTTTTACAGCACCTTTATTAATGCCACTACCATTTAGTTAAGTAACGTGTTGTAGTAAATATGAATAGCATAATAGTAAATTAAAGGATTTTTATCAACTTATTATAAAATATTGCTGTCATGTTAGTTAAGCAAATGGCGAAAGCGATGAATGTATGCTTAATGGACCCTCAAATTTCTTTATCTATATTAAAATCATAATTAATACGTGCGTAAGTAATGTTTCAACGTCCTTTAACTTAATTAAAGCAGTTAGTTTACCTTATCCAAGGATTGCAGCGTCAAAATGTTCGAAGTTAGTTGAAGTTATCTCCAAAGTTCAGCAATCTACCTCGTAGGTCGGGCCAATCTCTTTGAAAATGGCTGTCTAAGTAGCCCAAAGCAGTCTTGCTCTAACAGCTCACGAATGTTGATATGGAAATCTCTTGCAACTACAATAAACGTCTGTAGACATTTATATCGACGTAAGTATAATATCAGTTTAAAACCAATAAATTCTAAAGAACCCCGCTTTTTGCCTTGTTACGAGAGCGAAGAAACAAAAACATAAAAATTTATAATTTTTAATTATTAAATATTTCATTTCCTCGAGTGGGGATCGAACTCACAACCTGTCGTTTACAGTACCACGCTTGTGCCGCTGCGCAACGACAGGCCTCAATATCTGATAATTACTTTGGATATTAGTTATCTCCCTTTTGTGAAAAATAACGAGCAGATGCACCCCAAGCCAAAATTTTAAAATGCAATCTTTGCTGAAGCAAAAAGATTAATGGCGTAAACGTTGTAAAGCGCAGCTTTGACACCAAAAATGCTAGTGCTCGTACGGCGTACGTAACAAAAACATTTATGCGGTAAATTTCCTTCATTTACTCTGTAGGAATTAGAAGGCATACATTTAGATCGCATAGAGGGTAGGCCAGATGCAAGTCATTATGCGGACGATCATTGAATTAATAACGCGACCGAGAGCGGTACGTTACGAGAGCGGTAGTGTTGTAAAGCAGCGCGTTTTCACATAACCGATTTCACTTTACAATGCTTAAGTTAGATTTCCTAACATTGCTATTTATAATTAGTCTATATTAAGACACAGACAATGTAACAGTGTCGTTAGAGAAATTTAAGTATATCAATCGCGTTGATCCCTTTTTTTAGTAACAAGGGAAATAGCAATAATTTACAATTTTAATCTTGCTAAGATTTGTTTATTTGTTAGTCTACTTTAGCTAAACATGTTGGCTTGTTTGTAAGATCCCATTGAACAATGAGTACTTTAAAAATTAGCCTTCGCCATAGTCTAATAGAAATTACTAAAGTACATATATGACACAAGGCTTATCCAATACAAACAATACAAAAATGACTATTCAGACAAACCAGAAGAGTTTGTTTGCTTTATAATATTAGTATAGAAATATAGAATATTTTTGGTTTGATAATATAAGGGACAAAATTGAGCCTCTATTTTAACATTTTTTTTAATTAATAACTTAATTTTGTTTTTAACTTGAATGTAGAAAAATATTTTTTATCAGAAAAATAATGAAATACTCGCTAGCAATATTATGATAGCAGTACAGAGACACCCGGACGTAATGCATCAAAGTCTCAATTTTCCTAACATTAAAGTTTTATATTTCTAGCTAGAACTTAGCAAAAAAAAATAATATTAAATAATTGATTATCGTGATTTAGCCAAGTTTGCGTGTTTAAATAAAGATAAGAGGTTGTTTCATACCCCAGTACACGGCTACGTAGCAAGCAGTCTTGCTAAACGGATTTCGAAGACGAATGCTGGTGAATAAAGTTGCAATATATTGAGTTTTAATGTAAATTACAGCTAAATTAGAAGATGAGTTTGTTATAACTCATATAACTCATTAGAGAACTCCTACTATATTTTTAGGTTTGCGTTTGTTATAAAAAAAATCATTCAACCTATCATTAACCTATTTTGCGATTTAATATAACTCTCTTATAATATACAAGTTTAAATGAATGGAAGAAAAGTAAACATTACTTGTTACTAGCTCCGCATATTATAAATTAAATTCCGCCAGCACTGTTTGCCTTTATCAGAGTTATCTCAAAAATGCTTATACGTGTAGTTTATATATAATATATTACATAAATAATATATATTACATTATATAAAAAGTTAATGATATTTCGACTTTTAAAACTATAAGATATTTTGCTTTCCAAAGCAGATCTATAGTTATATCATAAGACCGTAGATAAATATTTCAGTCATTATTGTTTTTTTTTTAAGTATTTTAAGAAAATGTTTTTGATACCTCAAATTCTGCAGTGAGTGGGGAATAGAACGGAGTGTCTGAACACTAGGTTCCCAAACTCCTTCTGCTTGCCTGCCATTTATGATGTACAGCTTCAAGCTGTATTTTTATAAAAAAAAATAATTCCTTTTAAAATTCATTAAAAATTCTAATTTCTGAATACCAAATAAAAATTATGTATATTGTAATATTAAATTACGGTAGAGTATTCTTTCATTCGCTAAAGTTAAAAGATTACAATTTTACACGACTTCAGTTGACTGTAGCTACGTCTTTAAGAAGGAAAAGCGATAGTCTCTCGGTTTCAACTGATAACGGAATATTTGAACAGATACCGCGCGTTCATTGGCTTATTGCTCTCAGTCTGACCGACTTCTCAAATGACTTCAGAGATTTTCGCCATATCTTTGTGACCGTTAATAAGCTTTTTTTTAATAAAGCAAAATTTTAAGATATTATTTTATTTTTTTGAAATAGAAGAACTTTTTATTTTTTTTTTTATTTTTAAAGGGAATATAATTCAACTTCATACAATTCTGCAATCAATGTGGACGTGAACAACATCCACATCAAATAGCTTCTTATAAAGATAGCGACCACTTAACTTTTTAGTTATTTTAGGACATTTTTGTAAAGTAAGGCTAAACTTGGTATACTTATTTCAAAACTTATATTTTTGAACATTTCATACTTTCTTCTAACATAAGGATGACATATATTCCTTATCGTTTCATGACACTTGGCTAGCTCTGAGGCAGAGAGCATCCATTAAAAGTTTAACCCGCACTCCCTAGTGATAGGTCACGTGACATAACCGTGGCTTGTAGACCAGACGAGCTTTAGAACTCTGAAGGAAATAAACTATATAAATTTTTAAGTATCTTGATACTAAGATATGTTCACATATATTTTACGTGTTATCTAGTGAGGTAAACCGAGACACATAGATAAAAATGTAATTTTATATATTTTTTTAATGAAAATTAATTAAATTGTTTATCTTTAGTTTGTTTCTTAATAAAGGATCACATTGTATCTTGATTTTTATGAACATGAAATTATAAATCAAATAAACATAATAAAATACAACTGGTATTTATACGGTTATGCATCTTGTGTAAAACTGCGTATACCTGATTTTTGTGTTGTATTTTAGTATTTGAGAAAGAAAAATATATAGTAGAAGTAAGCAGACGTTATATACAATTGGTACACAGACATAAAATTAATATGCTAAAATTTATATATCAAGCTTCGAAGCTCGCTTCTGCTTATCGGTCATTCAAAAAAGTGAAAACTATATTACAGCAAACTGAAGTACTACTGCCCGTTTCGTATTCTGTATATAGTATTCGAATTGTTGATTTAAGTAAAAAACGTATTGTTCTAACTTGGCATCTTGGTTTCCTGTTCGTCTCTTTGTGATAGCATCCTACATATGTATGTCATTTCTTCATAAGATTTTTGACATTGATATTGACTTTAGCGCTCTCATTTAAATATGAAATATTAATATTTCAAAAGGCCTGTCGTGGCGCAGCGGCACAAGCGTGTAACCGACAGGTTCTGGGTTCGATCCAGGTCAAGGAAATGAAATATTTAATATTTTCAATTTAAATATTGAATGTTTCATTTCTTCGCTCTGGTAATAAGGCAAAAGCGTGGAGTTGAGTTCCGCCACTCAACACGCAATGCCTCAAATTCGGCGGAAAGTGGGAAACGGAAGTAGAACGGAGTGTCTTAACACTAGGTTCCCGGGTTCCCTCTGCCTACTCTGCCTCGTGCGGGATACAGCGTGAAGCTGAGAAAAAAAATATTTCAAAAGCACCATAATTCTCGTCTAGAGGATTTAGCAATCTCAAGTTAGTGGGCATACTCTCTTATTTTTTTTAATTGAACATCTTTATTTATTAAATTACGAATTTTAACGATTAAAATTAATGATCTAAGTTTGCAGGTAAAGGCACTTTTGAAAAAAAAAAATGTTACGATTTTGTTCTATTATGCCAAATTTTATAACTATAGGTCCACAGGAAATACCCTAAAGGATTTAATTACGCAGCGAATTTAATACTACAGTACTGGTTGTTGTCCGCATTTTACCCAAAAACTACTGGTCAGATTTTAATGAAACTTTTTTCGTAATATACTTATTAGTCCTCGCTAACATATAGGCTATCTTTTTTTTGGTAATTTGTTTTATCTTTTTTTTGGTAATTCGGTCTTTAAGGGGTTAAAGGGGGTGGGGTTAAGTTTCCATGAAACTCCGTCAGTTTTAAAGTTAATTTTATTTGAAATTAATATTTGGCTATTTGGTTAGAAATTAAGAGTGACACAATAACGATTTTTGGAAATTCTGCCTTAACGGGAGTAAAAAAGCACAAGTACATAGCAAATTGACGGAGTTTCTTAGAAACTTTTCTTTGAAACTCCGTCAGTTTGCGATGTACATTGACGTTTGGTATGGTGGGAGTAAAAAGTGTCCTGATCAACTTCTATGAGAAGTAATTATTTTAAAGTTCTGGAGTCCGCCTGCCTACCAAACTGGTATGCAAGACCAAGAGCACGGCTTCACTTTAAAACATACAGAAATCACTCTTTTATAATAGTTTTTTATCTTCTGTTGGCACATTAACATCCCTTGGCGAGACGATGTTCGCGGGCATTAGCTAGTACCTATATTATAAAATATGTTATTTGATTAATTATTATATGACTTATGATTGCTACACTACATAAAAAGGGTAATCATAGCGACAGTTTCATTTCCACTGGTCCCCAGTAACACTGGAATGATTTCCCCGCTAGAAAATTACTTTGTTCGCGTGAATTCCTGATAAAGAGTCTTTTACTGTTGGGTGTCCTGAAATCTGAGCTCTAAAAATAGTCAATAACTATAAGTTTCCCTTTTATGTAAATCCCGACCAAAGCAAATCCCCGTTCTGTCTAGAAATTCTTTTTGTCATTTCTTGTATTTCATTCAAATCAAGGACTTTTGTGGGTTTCTGAAACCTAAGGGTGGCAATATGACGATATCGCTGAGCTTTCATCGGACACCCTTGAGTTTGTTAGAGGCTCGTATCTCTAAAGCTTGTTAGAAAAAAATGATTGAGTATTTGTTATATAGAAAATGTGTTTATATATCTTTTCGATTCGAATTTGTTTTAGCAATCTTTGATACAATACTTACTGTATTGTATCAAAGATTGCTAAAGTAAATTAATATTTCGTACATAGTAAGTCATTCAAATAAAACCTCGCTTTAATATATTCAATATAACTATTATACTAGTTTTGATTTCGGCTCGGCCCGCATAGTCCAATAAAAGTTAAGAGGATTATCTAACACAATATTATTTTTTCAATCTAAATTCGTAGGTTATCTAATTAAACGGCTTTATTAATATAGATAATAGATATTATACGTACACGCTATGCGCTGAGGCCCGCGTGTCGTATCACGCTCGACGCGACGGTCACCTTTCTCTTATATTTTGTAACTGCTTAAATCTACTAAAATATCACATATACTTTTTAAATTTAAGAATTTGAACCTATATACCTTTACCTAATTTTATATTTTCAATTGAATTAGGAATAATACTGTAAAGCTGAAAATGGTTTCGAAAATAACCCTTTATTTTTTTGTTATTTGTAAAAAGATAAATTGATTACTGTGGGTTGTCCTTAAGCGGTGAGGGTATGCTCTCGCGGATTTATTTTTCAACTTTTAAAGGTGAACAATTCTGTCAAGTAACATTTTTGCTCAGCTTCCACTTCCACTTTCCGCTTCCAAGTTCTCGTTTTCGCCGTTTTTTTTTTTGTTTTTACGCACTCATGCAATATAGGTAACCTTCCTTGATAAATGGGCTACCTAATCCAATTTTTAAAATTGCACGAGTAGGTCTTGAGATTAGCGCGCCCAACCAAACAAACATAAGCTATTTCAGTTTTATAAATATAATTTAAAAAGAGCAATATACCAGAGTACTCATGATGACCATAAAATAGATCTTTCATAAATAATTAAATAATAATTAAACATGTATGAATGTGTATAAATTCATATTATAAGATAGTTTTATTAGTGGTTTCTAGTTGTACAATGTAAGCTTAGCTAAGTCCTACCACCACAATTATATTCTAATTTTGTCTTTAATTTTTTATAACATTTTTAATACCGAGATAATATAAAAAATAGAGGCTGTTGTGCCGCATAGAAATAGCGTGTGACTGTGTGTTCTTGTTGTCTTTGTTGTGTGTGTGTGCGTATTTGCGCGTGCATGCGTGCGTGCGTGCGTCTGTGCTTAAGTGTTTGTAAGTGTTTATTCAAAGAAATTTAATATTAGAAGCACCACCCTACACACAATTTGGATATAAAGTTAATGTTTTCTACTAATAAAATTATTTGTGTCAAATGATTTCTTCGTTACTACATCTTCAAGGTATGGATGGTATGAGAAAGGAATGTGTCAGTATAGATAATATAAAAATGCTACCATTGTTTAAATTTAACAAACTGATTTGAGATTATTATGCTTTGTAGCATATAAATACTTCTTCATAAAGTGATGATTTTATAAAGGCACTAATACAGCGTGAATCCGAGAAGAAATATGATTAAGTATTTTTTATGTAAAATCTTTTTTTAATCTACACTGTAAACCGCAGGGCACGGTAGGCAGAGTGAACTTGTGAATCTAGTGCTAAGACACCCCGTTCCGATTAAGACACTACTGTTCTGTTGTATTGGTCAGTAAAATATCAACTGAGGCAATATTGATTAAATTTGATTACATAAATATGGCTAATAATTTAATTGGCTTTTTGTAGCACCTCTACGTACGTACGATGTAGCTTATGTATAATATAGACTAAATATATTTATTTCATAAATTTTCACTTTATTGATATATTTTTATGGTTTATTATATTTTTTTTGAAGGTATACTAAATATATTTTCCATACTATACATTAAATATACATTTCATTATAGAAAAAAACACGGAGCAAAGAACGATTATCCGAATTCTAAATTTAGTAACGTAATTTTCATGTGGAATATGCATATGTATTTATTGATGAATTCATGAATTCTTAGCTTAACTCTCTATCTCTATCTCATATGAAAAGACAGACAAGTATAAATAATAAACATAATTATCATTATTGTGCTTGAACACGCGTAGTACCACAAAATGGTAAATCCAAGAAGAAATATGAATTAGTAATTTCTAAATAAAATTTTGTAGCTTGTACCTAATAACAATAAGCACTATGTGACCGTTTTACTTGCAATGCGTGCATACGATTGTATATATGCGCGTCGTTGTATTTATACTTATAGACTCAAAAAAAAATTCTCTGTAATATACACGTCCTGACTGGACTTCTTGTTATTCGTTTTGACCATACTTTAATGAAACTAATTTGGACGTCTACACAATATTTAAGGCTTCATACCTCAAAAGGTAATACGGAAACCTTATATGATCACTATGTTATCCATCTGTTCGTCTATTAAGACTATTTATCTTAATATATTGTCAAGATATCAAGTTGATGTGAATATCAAATAGGTTAAAGTTAGGGTATACGGTTCCTTGGAGCACAGAAAATAAAATCAAACTTTTAAATGACCGTTATCAAAAAATACAAACAGTTGTTCATTGTTAAGCATCATTTTATGGGTAATTCGCCGCGTAATCATAATCAATAGTATACTCCAAATTAAGCATAAGGACCAATAAAGGAGTATAAAGGTTTCATTTTTTTGCTTTTGAGGAACTGAACCTTAAAAGGTAGGAGGTAATATAATATATTTTGGAAAATAATCTTTGCTTACAATATATAAATATCAAAAACAATCCTTTTGTTTTGAGCTTGTCATACAGTAAATGTGTTATAATTTTAAAATATTATCATTAAACAAAACCTCAGATATGTATGTATTTTAAAACGAATAATGAACTCAAATAATATTATAAACGTATAACAATCGCATTCAGTCGGATAATTTCCGAATCCATTGGAGTACACCTAAATTTTCTGGTCTATAAAAAAACGTTTACTTATACTTTAGAAACCATCTTGGACTATTAAATAAGTACATTTCTTTCCAAAGTGTAGATTAACACTTTAAAATTAATAAAAATATTTATTTATACGTCTACGTATGTTTGAGTAATTTTAAAATAGACTTAAAAACAACTATTATATTTGAATTTATGATTAAAACTCGAATAGATATCTTATATTACCCATTTATTATTTTAGCAATGTTATTCTTTAATGTTTGAAGTATATACCTCCAGGCATAAGTGGATTTTCAGAAGCAATGTTTGTTGAACATTATTGTACACATAATTTAATAATTATGCTTTAGATAGAAATGCAATAAACTCTCGTTCGCTCGTTTAATTTCAAAGCAATTAACTTGCTGTTTATTTGAGAGACTACATATTGTTACTCGATGTGTTCTCGTATTTGCTTATAATTTGAAATTAATAAATTATTTGGTGTTATTTTTGTTAATATTGCATATCTTTCACAAAGTTATTAATTGTTTCTCCGTTCTGAAATATATTTACTTACTTAGCTTCACGCTATATCCCTAGCAGGGTAGGCAGGGAGAACGGAGCGCCAAACGCTTCGGTAATCAAGAGATAGAGAGAAATGGAATGGGCTCCACATATAAAATAAATTATATTATATTTCTATATTAAAAAAAGGTTTTATTAGTAAAGCAAACATATGTTACCAATAAATATAAAACCACAACCACATTTTTTGTACGAGGTAAAATTAAAAAATGGTCATAAAACTAATAACGCTTTATTTATTTCTGTTACTTAAAACTTGAAAAAAGACAGTTTATTTATTTAGTCAATGCAATTGTATTAAAATACTATTTTTTGTAATTATCATGTGGAAATAAAATTATTTCATTACTATTATTATTATATTATAATTTTTAACTTTGCTAATGGTTTTGTTGTAAAGTAATTCGACATAATCACGTAGAATGAAATTAATAAGTTCATTGGTATGAATTGAATGTTTAACCAATCTCTCAAAGTAATCGGTAAAGTGAAAACAAATCTCTCAAAGTAATCGGTAAAGTGAAAAAAATAAATAAAAATGATGTCAGGTGAAGAAGAAAAATTGATGATGCGAAGACTTAAGTCTTCATTTTCATATGCAAACAATTTTCACATAGTCAATCTGTTTATAAAACATGTTAGAAAACCAAAGTGATTCTGTTGTTTCACCACAATAACACCTATTAAGAAATAACTAAATAAATAAGTTATTACCGTACCATCGTTCTAAAAATATACCTATACCAAATCTATAACTGAAAACCGCATCAATATTGGACTGCATAAAAATAGTTTGGATAATAAATAGCAACATACGTTTTTATTGGTTACAAACAAATGTTTACTGTAGCCCTCCTTGGCAAGTTGATAATACCGTTGATGATACCGGTAAAATTAACATAATGAACGTAAATCTATCTTAAAAAAATTAAAACTCACTGAAAACCGCATTAAGGTCGAACCATTGATTTTTCAGATAAATGTTAACATGAGTTTTCAAACAAATACACACACATACAAACAATAGAATCTCCTCCCTCTTATACCAAACGTATATATTGTCTCCGTTTCTTTACGGATACAAAGACTAGAAAGGAATTTTAAAATTGAGGCTTCTTTCGTGTGCTTCTTTATTCTGTGTAGTTGTTTTGTTATAAGTAAAATAAAAGGTTGATAAATGACAAGCTTTGTATAACTTGCCTCATCTGCTTCAGCGTGCACCAGTTTCATAACCAGGGGAGCACTTCCGTCTCACTATGAATTACTAGCGAACTCATTAACCCATATGAGCTGCCGTACTTAGATTACTAGGCATTAACAAGTAAATGAGACGCGTGATATATCGTCAATTTTGAAATTATTACGATATTTTGGCCACATTTGTTTTTATAAGAATAAATTGAAATCTTGGCACTTGTAGGGTGTGTGTTGGACTACGCTGCAAAGTTTTTAATAGAGAATCAAATATCTACCTCAAAAAAAGATCGATAAAGATCGGAAATACAAGACAATAAGTAATACTCATTATGAAATTAAATACAATTATAAGTTTGCAATAGTTATTAATGTCTTTATTTGTACTCATCAGAGCCAAGATCAGGATGCCATTCTGACTTCTGCGGGAGTCGAACTCAAGAGCGTTCGTTTATATTATTACTAGGTTACATTGCACATATTTAAAAATCTTCTATCTCATAAATAGACCTCTAAATTATTCAATTAATTGCTTCCTCAGCTCCATTTCTGTAATGCTCGAGAGATAAGATAGGCGTGTAAAGTACCTGTTTCTTACTTGCAGACTGTCAGCAATTTTAATAATTTACATGCGAATTAATTAACTCGGTCTTCTGATGATTGAGGTATTTTATAAAATTGCAGTATTTTGTCGTTCTTCCAATATTTAGTAATAATATGACTTGGTATGTTATCTTAGAAGCACTAATAATGTTATAAATACATATATATGTTTTGTTATTAGTATGTTACTTTATATAGCTTAAATCATAAATAAAACTTATTTTCTACGTTAACCTATAATTCTATAAAAATCTTTAAAATTACATAAAAATTGTAATTAAGGATAGATTAAATGTGTTAAGACAAAAGTAAATATAGAAGAAATGGTAGGTAAATCTTGTCAATAGTGTAAATGCTATGTAGACATTAACGTGTCGTGTCGACGTTTTTACCGTTTCATGTCTTTGTTTTTATAATTTTAGCACTTATAAGTTTTCTTTTTTAATTTTTTTAGCTAATTGCTGTATCCCGAACATGATAGCCAAAGGGAACTTCGGAACCTGGTGTTAAAATATTTCGTTCCGTTTCTCACTTACCGTAAAATTGCAATGAGGCATCGTATGTTAAGTGACGCTATTCAAAACCGCCTTATGAGAATATTAATTATTGTCTTTGAAAATAAAAAAAATCCTTCTTCGAGTACGGAGTGGGGATCGAACCCATAACCTGTCGTGTTTATAGTCACACGCTTGGTCCCCGGCGCCCCGACTGGCTTATTATTATGATTTGGAGTGATATCATAAATAAGAATTACCAATAGATTTAAGAATAATAATAAAATTCCAACCTGATTGAGGATGTATTTGCAAAAAAAAAACAAATACAAAAAAAAACAGTAACACTTGAATAAGTGAAACTTATGCAAAGCTCGAATCGTCAATAAATAAAAACTGTTTTTAATAAAAGCTCTGCGTGCAACGGGCGCGATCGCAGGCATATTGCATTCGAACATATAAATTCACTAATACGCCTGAACTTGCACGATAAAGTCTAAAATCGCACAACTTATTTTACTACTGGAATAATTCTTGGGATTTTTGACAGCGCAATCGAAGTTTGCCGGTAGGCTTTGCCGTGCTTTAATTAAGAGCTGCTCTGAAACTTATACACCTACGTTAGAATATTTTTGTCACGGATTATCGGTACACGATTACAGTCCAGTAGTTTAACGATTACTGTACATCACTTTGATGCCGAAGATTGTTTTTTTTAAAGAGAATCCTTCAATAAACACTCTCCTACATTTCAGACATATATATAATAATAAGGCGTTTTTGGAAAATATTTATTATATTGTTCCCACGAGCTAAAATTATGCAAAATAATATTGTTCTATATGAGAAAATTACGCTTTAAAGCATAAAATTACAAAAATATTCGCCCACAACAAAATTATCACAATTATCAACTTAACGTTAATGTTCATTTAATGTAAACGAGCTGATAGAATTGGTCTGAAATTGGTTTGATTATACGAAATGAATCCCGTATAATCGACGGGTAGACGGCCGAGTCTACAAATCGTTTACAAAAAGGGGACGATTACAGTAATTCGGTGGAATCGCAACGCGCACAATCAGCCAAAAAGGAATGAAGTTTTTATCGCGTGTCCAAGGCTCGTGCCCAGGCCGTCTCTAACGAGCTCATTGGTAATTCAAATTCGCTGGACCGCCGCACCCTGTAATCAATAATATTAAATGTACGTGTTTCCTGAAACCACGACTTCGAGACCACTGATCAAATTACGCTGCTCTGAACATGAGCTTGCCGCACTATTATGATGAAGCATCGACGTAAAGGGAAATATTCTGTTATAAATTGTGTTTTCAAGAACCTTTTCGCTGTCGATGTATATGATTTATTTACCTAGCGCTGCTAATGTTTACATATAGTAAGACTTCAATCTGGTTTATTTAAAAGACCAATGTTATTGGCTTTCTTCCAAACTGACTGAGGTAGTTGAGTTAATAATTTAACGGTACTTTGACACGTTTTCATAATTCGAATATTGGCACAATTAAGAAAGTTTTTGTATTATAAAGGGGCTAAAATATGTATTAATATTAATGTCATTCAACCTGTATAGTGGTCTGATTAGCGAATCAACCACATCGCTAATGACGTGCTATCAACCAATGCATTATTAATTGAGTTGCATTGGCGCCATTCCGCTAAAAGTATCTCAATATGCATTTCATATCAACGAGAACACATTACTGTAAACTTACTAGGTAGTAACGAAACACATCAAGTTTGTTATTGACGAGTAATTTTATATCTCGGTTCCATTTTTGCTGATCAACCTGTCGTTAAAAGGTGTAAAAAGCTTAGCTATCTTAAAGGATTCTATTTAGGATTGCTTATTAACACATATAATGGAATTGTAAAGTACTTATGTTTATTAGATGATAACTTAAACATAATATACAATTATATTTGCATATAACCTTTTCTTGTTTCTTAGGATTCATAAATTAAGAAATACTTTAGAAACATTTATACAGAACTTTTAGAGACAACTATGTTAAATATAGAAGAATAAATTTGTTTATACGGTTTATATAAGAATAATAAAACAATTATCAATATGACCTTTGGCTGTAACATAATCAAATCTTATTTATACATACTTTCAAAAGTACTATCTTTTGAGTTTTGTTTTTTTAGCCTATTGTAAATGCAAAATCAAAAAATGATATTTATTTATAAAAACTGCCTATTTATAAGATTTTCGCTCTGGTACAAGGCAAAACGCAGCGTTGAGTTCCGCCAATCAAGTGGGGAACGAAAGTAAAACGGAGTGTCTTAACACTAGGATCCCAAGTTCCCTCTGCCTACCCTGCTATGTGCGGGATACAGCGTGAAGCTCAGTAGAGTTGAGTAGAGTATTTAATTTAATTCATTTACCTATTTCAAACTTATTAGTAGTTGGCGAATTTGTATGGAGCATAATACTATTTTGTGTATAAAGATTAATAAGCCATTACAATTAAACGTACGAGTACACATTGTTATATAAAATATACAGTTATCGTACTTCAATCAATATCTGCACGGTTAGTAGATTCACCGTAAAATAAAGGTAACTACTAACTATACCACTCCCTATTATCATAGTACCGTAGTTCTACTTGGCTTCCTAGAGCGATGCCAAAAGCAATTATTAAGTATTATTCATTCCGCACATAACGCTCTCGATAGTATTCGTAAAAGACGCGAAGAAAATTGCACTAACTAATGATAGTATCGTTTCTTGAATACAAATTTGAGTCTTTCATCGCTGGGCACATGGCCTACGTACTACAGACGTGTAAGACTTGGTAAATTGAAATGGCGTTATGATTTATGGCTAGACTCCACGAAACAGTATTACGGTCAGCTTCCTTTACAGACGTGACATGAAATTAAACCAAATTGTAATGCGTATACATTTGCATTTTAATGCATCGGTGATAGTTTACTCAATATGTAGAAAGTATCTCGTGCTACATAATTTCAGATTTATTTTTGCGTAACCTTACATCGCATGATATCTTTTTATCTTTACATAAGTAAAATTAGGCCGCAGTAAATGAGTGACACAAGCGCATAAGCGCGACGATTGTGATTTCGATTCCCACTGGGGGAATTTTTTTATATATTTTCATTTTCTCACTCTAGTAATAATGGTTATAAAATATGTAAAGATATTAAAAAAAATAGTAAAAATGTTTATTAAAAGTGTCCGTGATATTATACTTGTAGACGTATAAAGTACTACATATTAAATTCAATTTCCAAAAGTATATCCATATATTATTACCTCACCGAAGCATAACACGAATTTAATTTTTTAAACATAAAAGGGAAAATATTTAAAATATTGGCAATAACGTCCGCCGCAAGTGTCTTTTATGTTGTTCAAAGCGGCTAAAACCGTGAATTAATCGATAAACATTTTTTACCTTTTTTAATTGTAATATATTTTATAATTATCTTTTCTGGAAACAACTTCCACGTCTATTAATAATAGTTTTACATTTATTTTAGTTGAGTGTTACATTTAATTCCAGGCAACTTTTTTTGAGCTCCACAGTGTATGCCGCACATGGCGGGAAATTGGGACCCTAGATTTAAGACACTCCATTCCATTCCCTACTTTCCGCTGAATTTGAGGCATTGCGTGTTTATTTGCGGAACTCAGCGCTGTGCGTTGCTTTGTTACTAGAGCGAATAAATGAAAATATTAAATATTTAATAGACACAGCGTAAATGGAAAAAAATAAATAAATAAAAATTAACAATAAATTATATTGTGAAAACTGTCGTGGCGCAGCGGCCTATGCCTCAAATTCGGCGGAAAGTGGGGGTTGGAAGTGGAACAGAGTGTCTTGACACTAGGTTCCTAAGTTTTCGCTGCCTACTCTTGCAATAATCAAGATACAGCGTGAAGCTGAGTTGATTTAATTAGAATATATTGTAACATCTTATTAAGTTAAGAGAGACGCTGTAGACACTTTAGGTTGTGGGTGCGATGAAGACTCAAACTTCAAATTTTCATTTCTGCATTTAGACTAGAGGGCCTTAGGCTCACCACTCAACACGTAATGCATCAAATTTAGCAGGTGAGGCAAAAAATTAATGATATCTAAGAACAAAAGATTTTTGTCAATTCAAACTAGGAACTACTCAGATTACAGTATTTTATAATACAAGTATAGATAACAACCAACTACTATTGGTACACATTTCTTCCATCGCTAGAACACGTAGACATTGACGAATCTCACAATATGGGCGCGTCAACCACTCTCTCGTATTTTAAAACTATAATGTCTTCTAAACTATCTATTAAATAGATATGCTGTAAAAGACAAGGGTTTGGTCTATATAAAACGCACAACGTATGTGTGTATAGTGTTTTGGAGACTTTATTTTTTTTTAAGTTCCAACCCAGGTTCCAACCATCTTCTCTATGCCTGATGCAGTCTTTTATAGGTTTACTGATGAACAGCGACTGCACATCAAAACTGACCATGATTTCATCGCTAGCTAAGATAAGGTGTTTCAGTCCGCTAACAAAATGGTAAGAATACCTAAATTACTAACATGTTTTGGGGCCACGCAGTGAACATAGTACTTTTGTGACATGTTGCTGCAGCTACTTTATATGTTGGTGTATCCTCTTGGTTGTATAGAAAACCTATTAAAATTAATTTTAAACCAGTTTTCTATCAATATTAATTCGTTTAAAATTATTTCACTCATCAATAGTGATTTCTGTTCATCAAACTATAGTAAAATAAACTTTACTTGTTTTGAATTCATAACGTAATTTTGTCATAAATTTATTGAAATATCATTAATTTATTTAATATATCATATAAAAGCTTAAGGGTTTAAATAGCTATTCTTGTTTATTTATTTCCGTAGGAGTTTCAGGAGATCATCTCTTATTGCTCTACTGCATCCCCTAAGGATAAATAAAAAAATCTTCTTATCCAATTTCAGCGTCCCTTGCTGTAATTCCGACTATACATTATTTGTCAGTCACTTAGTAACGTGAGAATTTTATATACCTATGTACACAGATAAATGAGTTTTTGTTACTATATTATGACTACAAAATAAAAAAAAAACTTTAGCGCATTTAAAAAAGCTTATCTTAAGCATTACTTCATAATTTCTTAGTTGTAAAGTTTCTTAGTCTGTTTATCTCATTCGCGTTGAAGGCATGATGCGCCGTTGCAAGGTTATTTTTAAATAGCGTAGCTTTTTAAATATTAGATTGAAACTATAGAGCTTATGATTACCATCTGAATTTTTATAAATCGTATTCTTTATTGTCATCTTTTTTAGCTTCACGCTGTATCCCGCACATAGTTGGATAGGCAGAGGGAACTTGAAAGCCTAGTATCAAAATACTTGTTTCCCGTTAAGCTACTACCGCCACGCCGCCCGACTCCGCCGAATTTAAGGCATTGCGAGTTGAGTAGCAAAACTCAACCCGCTCTTTGTCTCGTAATCATAACGATGAAAATAAAAATATTAAATATGTTATTGCCTCGAGTGAGAATCGAACCTACCATCGTGTTTACAATGGCATGCTTGTTGCCCTTGCGCCATGATATTTCATCATCTTTATTTTTGTATTTATATTCAATAGAATTTTTTTGGAAAAAAATATATTCATGTTTGAAAAGCATATATTTATTATGGACATAGTTTTATTTTTCGAGTCTTTCTCGGCTAGTATCTTTATTTGATACCAATAGCCATCTTCAGTGTTCCGCCAGAAAGACTGAGAATGAAGTGGCACAATTTTCCAATAACATGCAAAATATGATTACTATTTTTTTTATGCTGTATTCCGCACGAGGCAGGGTAGCCTGAGGAAACCCAGGAACCTAGTGTTAAGACTAAGACACTTCGTTCCACTTCCGTTCCCCACTTTCGTTCGTTGAGTGGCGGAACTCAACGCTGCGCTTTGCCTTATTACCAGAGCGAAGAAATGAAACATAAAATATTTAAATTGAAAATATTAAATATTTCATTACCTCGACTGGGGATCGAACCCAGAACCTGTCAGTTACAGTCACACACATCCTTGTGACAGTGCGCCACGACTGATTGCTATTTCAAAAGTGTTAATCCGCACAAAGGAAAGAAAAATATTTATTTAGAAAACGTATAAAAATTTGTACTTAGCAGGATTTGACCCTCGCACCTCATAGAATCGATCAAAGCGCTCTAACCATGAAGACAAATGTTTCCATCAAGCTACGTCGAAATTTTTATACATCTGTTATAATTTATAAAATATTAGGCACCAAAAAATGTAATAATATTTTGGGATACTCCGTTCACATTTAGATTTTAGCAGCACTATAATTAAAATGGATTCTGCTAACGTTACTATTTATTATTCTATATTTAAATATAATTTATAATTAATTTATAAAAGTTGGTGTCCATTGGAATTACAAAAGCGGTAGTTATATCATATAAGTTTGCTTTGTAGTTACTGAAAACCAGAATGTTTCGATGCAGTGCCCGTTGACCTGGTTGCTTTACAGCACCTTAATACCTTACCTACGTACAAGTATCTAGAGGAACTGTAAGCTGTTATTACACAAAAATTTATGGCCTGAATTGCTTCTAAGTTCCGAGTTCCCCGTAAACAACAATGTAGAAGTTGGCCAGTGTTTAGGAGGCTTGTGAATTGGTCAAACATTGAATATATTAATAAAAACATATTTTAACTGGTTTCCGCATATAACTTCGTTAGCATTAATTTATCACTATTGATAAACTGTTCCTATTTACCACCCGAAACTAAAACACCAAAACATACAGCGGGTAGGAAAGGAAATTTTGAGTGAGATATTCCTTTTTACGCGTTTAACCCGAATTCGAAACATAGTTTATTCGGTAGCGAAACTCAATGTGCGCCGCGCTTTATCTTACAGAAACTGGAAAACGAAAATACATTCACACCACACATAGGTCACACACTCCATCGAAATTAGAATGACATTCACACTAATATAGTACTACGATGGTATCAATTTTCAATAACTTCTATTTGTAAATTGCCCACCATACTAAACAATTTTTATTTTTTCCTGTATAGCTCAGTGGAAAATGCCTATCGTCGCATCGGAAAGCTTTTGCTAAGGTAAAGCTTACATTGACTATTAAGGTTATATATGAAATGTTCTAGTCTATAAAAATAATTATAGCCTAAAGCCTCTCCGGGCTTAATAGATATTCAACAAATAAGTTTTACTCAAATAGTTCCAGTAATTCTGAAAAAGTGTTTGCAATGAAATAATTAAATAAATAAAATTAAATTGTAATCTTTTTTTTATAGAAAAGACGACAAACGAGCGTACGGGTCACTTAATGGTAAGTGATCACCGTTGCCCACGGTCCCGTGTAACTCTAGAAGCTACAGGAGCGTTGCCGTCTTTTAAGGTGGATGGGCACCGGGGCCCGGCATTACCGAATGCCAAAGCCACTACTTAACGCCTTAAATGCCGGGGGTGGTAACAATCCGGTCGAGTCTGCTCATGCGTATTGCCATTGCTGGCAACGTGACTCTACCACACGTACTTTAGCCGCCTCTTACGACGTCATCGGTACGAAGGTGATCCTATTCTAAGCCGGAATCACACGGCTAAAAAAACAATGTATATTAATAATATATCCATTAAATACATCTTTACTTTCAAGTATGTATATAATATTTTTTGCATTTTAGTGCTTGTGTAACTTTTACAGAGGGTTTTTTTCAGTCAGTTATTATTTTATTATTAACCTTTATTTTATATGAAGTTATTAAAAATATAGCACCCAGTTTCAAGTTGTCCCCACATGGCGTACAGGAAACTTGAGAACCTATTATTAAGACACTCCGTTCCGTACTTTCGTCTGAATTTTAAGCATTATTTGTTGAGTGTCGGATCTTTATGCCACTTTCCACTACTTTGTCTTGTTACCAGAGAGAGAGAGAAAATAAATTATATTTAATTCGAAAATTATATTTATTTTCATTTTCTCGAGTGGGAATCAAACCCACATACTGTAGCATTTACAGTCACACGCTTGTGCCCCTGCGTCACAACAGGCCTCACTTTAAAATTATGTATTAAAAAAGACAACATGAAGACACGTTAAATATCTTTACATTCAAATTGCTTATCAATATTACAAATGTTTAGTCAATGTTACATTATTTAACCCATTAGTGGCACAGCAATCAACGGCTTAAGTGTAGTGAACACGCCATTTAACAATTAGGTATTCTAATTCTTCACGGAATATTCACGCGATGATATATTATGATGTGCCTTTTGTCATTTGGCGAAGTCATCATTACACTTCTTTTATTTAAATTAAATATTACAATATGAGTGATGTGGGAGAGAGACATAGGATTTATTGTGGGTACCATTTAATTATCAACTTAGTGCATTATTTAGAACTATTCAATGTTGCCGGAAAATATTACATGTAATTTTGGAATTTATATGAAATTTAAGCTATTTTCAGCTTACGCTGTATCCTGTACATAGAGAGACACTAAGACAAGAAGATAGAGACACTCCGTTCTGATCTATACCTGCCGCCGAATTTGAGGCACAGCGCGGCGTTGAGTTCCGCCATTTGAGTGACACACTCGAACTCCACACTGTGCTTTGTTATAAAGAATTGCAAAGAAATTAAAATATTAAATATTTTTTTTCCTCGAGTGGGGATTGAACCCACAACCTGTCGCGCTTGTAGTCACCCGCTTGAGCACGGCAGGCCTAGAATAAATATAAAAAAATAACGGATTTATACAACCAAAATTCGTTGCAAGCGAGACCAATGGAGGCTATAGCTCAACCACGCCCTTTCTGCCGATTATTAATTGCACGGGAACAAAAGCAAATGACTAGATGGAGGTGATCCCGTGAGAAAGGGTCGACGTTATCCATTCAGTTTCCAGACGTCCATGTGGAAGAGAAATGTTCATTTAAGATAACAAAATTTATGTCTTTGATTTAGGTAAAGTTTTTACGCGCTACCTCTCTACTGACACTTCATAAATAGAAAAGGGTCGACGATTGACATTTTTGATCAGTTCGTTATTATTGCATGTTGGAGCCGTGTGCTGTTGTCAGTATTCAGCTTCCATCGACCGTGCCGAATTGATATAGGATCCGGATAAACTCCACAGCGCATTTACATATTGTTCGCTTTTCAACCCTTCTCTAACTGAAATATCACGATATGTCTATTAAACAAATTGGACATTTTATTGAAGCTCTTGCATATATTAAGTAATGACAAAGCTATAAATTTATATGTACGTAGAAACGTTTAAAAATACATTTGTCACACTCAAAATAAGGAAACATCCAATGCAAAATGATTACGATGTTGTTGTCGTCACAATGTTCGTAGCACTGCAGCGGCAGTTAGGTAGTTTTATCTCACACAATTTCAATTTTTCATCTGCAGCTGTCAGCTTGGCGGCGGCAGATAAGTAACGTTCGCGTTCGCGTCGCGTCCCAGCAGAAAAGTTTGTTCGCCGCCAGTTTGTTCGCTCCACTTCCTTTTATAAAGTTTTTGTATGAGTCGCTACCCACGCGATATCAATAATTCTTACTATTTCTGCTGTTTCTCAATCGATATTGGTCACTTACTTACTGTATAAAAATATAATCTTCATACAGTATAAACCAATTATATAAAAGGTTACAAATTATATGTATGAATCTTGAAATTTATCATTATGTTTGATTACTTACAAAATCAATATTTTACAATCATTTGTATTACATTTTTGCCCAGGAATATAAAATAGTAAGCATAGAGTACATGTTACTTTGAGCTACACGTTTTTAGTGTATGATTATAAAATCATTACAACAAAACAACTTAATTAACATGACCTTGAAATTTAAAATCTTAGGAGTTAAATTAATTATTTATTCAATTTCAAAATTTTCTCTAATAAGATATTGCCTGTGTAAAGCTATCGGATCGTTGTTTGTTTGTCTTGCGTTATTTCACGGACAGTTAATTAAAGCTGTAAGTTCTTAGTTTAACTTGGCTGAACTTTATACCGATAACAACATTAATGAAAACTTGTCTGGTTTTGGGCAAGTGGCGGTGACAGAAGGGGAGGGCGGGGCGGTCGGTACGCTTCGTAGTTCTTGCCAGTCCGCGCCGCGCTACGGCGACGTTACGTCGACGCTACGCAGCCCAGCAGCGATCGGGACCGCGAACCACATGTCACAGAGGGTTCAAATAAATTCCGGCGATTATCCTATTTCATAATGCTTATAGAAATTATAAGTGTAAAGAGAACAGTATGATGGACAATTGTGTACATTGTGTCAATTGGATGTGTTATTCATGTGTTAAGTCTGGTTTAGTTTGTATGGGTGCATCGGTTGATTGTCCTATGCGGCTTGTCACTCACTTTCTATGATTAGTATGACCTAATTTATAATACTGTTCTTGTGGTAAATATTATGATGCTATCTTCGTTTATTTTTAAGGTTCTTTAATACCACTACACTCTCCAAAACATAATAAAATATATCTATAGTATAAAAATATCCTTTAACCCATAAAATATATCTAATTAAGTATAATTTATTGAAAAGTGACTTATTTATTGCTACTAAAATATAATCGTTCTATTTATAAATAAAAAGTTTATCACCGTATTAAAATACTATATGGATATTCACAAATTTGTGAAAAATAATAATAAATATTTTATTTTACAATATAAATATATAATATTAATGCAACTAAGTACTTATAAGTTCCTGTTAAAATTAAACTTCTAAGTAAATATGCTTATACTACTTATTAGTACTAAAATCATATCAAAGGGTATATTATTCAGTACATTGAGATAGATTCCTCTAATACATATTGATTTTTATAGTCTTACAATAAATTTATTTTCAATATGCATCATAAATTCAATATTTTCCATTATATACAACCACTCATCGTACAACAAACGGTAATTATTACAAAGTTTGATACACTTCAGAGTAAACAATATTTAGTTTGGGATTACAAGTAAATTCAACGTTACTACCACTTAGCTCTGATAGGTGTATCGAGTTTTCACGAAAGTTTTGTTTTAGTACAAGTAACTTTAATATTCTATTGTATTTGTAGTTTGTTTCAATATTTCATTATAAAATAAAGATATGGTTTTATTACATATATTTCACTATTATCAATGCCTCCTTTCTAGGTATCCTATGAGAATTTTTAAATGTTAAAGGTTCAAAATAACAAGACAAACAGTTATTTTAATGTTTAAATTAATAAATTAATTTAGTTTAAGCTATCAGTTACAAAATCTTGAGACACTAAAACAGATTTAACAAGCGCGCTAATTGCGTGTTACTTTTTAATGGTTTTAGATACTAAAATAATGCTGTTAGTGAAATATACATATGTAACGTATACTAAAGAGGTCTACTCTTTGTAGACAAGAAACAGAGACTTACTCTTTGTAATTGTTATTAGGTATAATATTTACGATGAAAACAAAGATTCTTCTTAGCACTATATTTATACATAATGTTACGTACATTAGTTACAAATAGCGGTATAATTACTAAACCTCACATTGTATTTAATGGGAAACAATCCTGAACAGTATAAACAGGAGAATTACACAAAGTTTACTATTGAATTATACCATACGCGGTTCACACGATAAGTTAGTACGTGGTTATTTAAATGTTTAGGCTATTTGCATACATTTCACGTTCAGGTGCTGGCTACCGATCGTTCTACACACGACCCGGACCGTTCTACTGAAACTGCTGAATACTGCGTTATTCCCCTACTTTATTGACTTAGCGACGCCCACTATTCTTGCTCATGCTAATATTGCTGACTAATATTAAAAGGGAATATTGTTATAGAATAGAATAAAAATTACGATATGATACTTAAGAATTTTTAAAACGACTTTCGACAGAAATGCCACTATCTTTTGGAAAAGTGGTTGCAGCTCTTAAAGAGCTAATCCGATTTTTATAAAATATAGTTCTCAGATTTGTTTTACGGACAAGGTTTCAGATTAAATATAATAAAAATTACTAAAAATAAAAGTGTCAGTCAGACTCGCCCGCTGAGCATTTTGTATCCATTTTACGACTGTAGGGTCAACGGGAAATACAACTTATTAAATAAACCACAAATATGAGTTTATAATTATTTTTCTACAATTTATCCATCTATAAACGTTCACTTTTCACGATTTTTGCCAAATATCATAACGGGTAGGTCCACGGGAAGCATCCTAAACATTTTGAATACGCGGTGAACTTCATACAAAAGGACAAGTGTCTCTTTCATGACAAAGATAGTATTTCTTAAGTCATATGATGATTCACAAAAGTTCTTATAATATATACATAATTGCAAATTTCCTGGAGATTTATTACAGCTTATATATAGTCATAGGAGAGTAGGACCCGCGTGGGTTTATTTAGATATATTATCCAGGTGAAAGGCCTGGACTTTTAGTTAGCGCACATTTTTTCATGTCAGCTTCACGATGTACCCTGCACATCATGCATCTGGGAAACCTAGTGCTAAGACACTTCTGTTCCCCATTTGCCATTGACTCTAAATTTGAGGCATTGCATGTTGAATGGTGTAACTCAACGCCCTGCTTTGCCTTATTATCAGAGTAAAGAAATGAAAATAATTAATATTTTAGTTTCTCGAGTGGGGATCAAACACATCAAACACACGCCAGTGTCCATCCACCACGATAGGCAGCAATATCGATCTGTTCGTGTAAAGATTATTTTTTAAGTTTTCAGGTAAATAATTTTCTAGGGTGGACCGGACAACCAGTTTCTCTCTCTGTTCTCTCATTTTCAGAACAGTTGTATATATAGTTCATCATATATAGTATGATAAATACTGGTTCTATTTTTATCATCTTTGAATGATTTAAAATTTTTAATACACGAGGTATTTTATAACACGAGGTATTATAATTTATAAGTTTAAGTTATTTAGTTGTTTATGCCACAACTTGATTGTTACTAGTTCGACAATCATGTCCTATCTCGTTATTGAAGGCCATAATTGATATTTTTTTTTAATTTATTTTCCATGTACAGATATTATGCGGTACGCATCTGTTACGTTTTTATTTGACAAATCATTAATATTCTTGAGAAAGAAGTAAACGTCTCTTGATATTATTAATATTTTTTTAAAATTGGAGTGAATTTACTTTCTTTTTGATGTTACCGCTTAAGTTCGAGTTTAGCGGTCGGGCAAAACTATTCAAGTTTTAAAGTTTTTCGCCGCGCATTCAATTAGTTTTATAGTGCAAAGAAAGCGCTTTAATAAAAAATAAAGCAGGTGAAAGTAAGATTAACTACTATAAAATGGAGCTAAAAAATAAAATAGTTGCAAATTTTTGCATTAAACACAGGAAAAGGAAAATTTTAACTTTTTTATTAAAAATTACTGTCGTGACGCAGCGGCACAAGCGTGTGCCGATAGGTCGTGAGTTTGATCCACACTTGAGGAAATGAATTATGTAATATTTTCAATTTCAATATTTAATGTTCTCGTTTTCTTCGCTCTAGTAACATGAAAAAACGTGGCGTTGAGTTCTGCCACTTGCCAAATTGCCAATGCCTCAAATTCGGCGGAAAGTAGGGGACAGAATAATTAGTTATATAAAAGTCTGCGTATATTAGGTGCACTCTTTATAAGTATTTCATAATAATGTGGTTCCATTGACTTAAATTATTCAGTTACTAAAACTAATAGTAGGTAAATACGTTAATATGCAAAGTTTTATGTGAAAAAGAAACAACAGGGCGGCTCATTGTAGTGATATGGTACAATGGATATGGAATGTGATATACATGTTACCTGATTCTTTTGTGTATATGAACAGAATGTATTGTTTAATGTCAAAACGCAGTATATTACAATGACGTAAAATACGTCATATATAAATTTTAGTTTGAAAAAAGTAATAAAGATGTATAAGTAGGTAAGTATTCAGTAGTTACTCCTACTAAGTCAATTATTACATTAATTATTCTATTTATTGTTAAAAAATTTAAGCTTTCCAACTACTATAAAATATCAAAGTTTAAATTACACTGCATACCAATTCTACAAAAAGTGTTAAACATGCAAACAAAGGTTAGAAAATAGCACTCACGGTAAATAGACGACGGTTTTATACTCGTATGCCTTTTTTGTTCAAGAATCTAGATTTTCAAGACGTGTGCATTACATAGTAGCTTGGTCGACCTGCTTTGGGATTTTAATCTTAGACTTTTACATGTTATTATCTTTTCATACTTATAATTTATTATCAGCTGTGATATTAGATCAAAATTGATTTTTTTGTACAAAAAAACTTAATAATACTTTTATAAATAATAAATGTAATAATTATAATATTTCATTAATTGCTTCTCTAGAGAACGGTTGATTGATGGTTTCTCTATCATAAAAATGAAGGAAGGCATTAAGATAAAAATTTTGTTTACAGGTTTTTGAATTAATACTTATAATTCCGAAAACGGAATAAGGAAACGCCTTTTTATATATTATCAATATATAGACCATAAAAACCGTAACTGCTACGAATTTACTTAATTTATTCAATCTGGCCCATGATTTGTTCACTACACTATATTTATATTTGATATTTCTTGCTTATCTTAATGAAGTGATATTTATATAATAAGGGAAACATAACTCACAAAAATTAGATTTATCTCCAAGCAACTCACTAAGAAAAGTTTGTTTACTCACGTTGCTACTTCCTTGTCTACCTTATCCGGTAGCGAGTGATGAAAGGGGCGCTTCTCCTAACACAAAAGATAAATACCACTGCTGAACAAGAGGAGTAATTGAGATAAACAGATGTGTATCCTACTACTCTATAACTTTCTGCCTCCAAATGTAACATATAATAAAATCAACAAAGTTTGTCTAACAACTTATCTTTTCTTTACTAACGTTAGGTACGTTGGTAAAGAACAGATTTGCAATTGATATTTATTTGTTAAATATCTAATTTTAATCTCAATTGACGTTGATAGCATCATAATATTATATTTATAAAAAATATTTTTGTAGTACGAGTGATGTCGTCCTTAGTAAAAGTTGTTTCAAATGTTGCGAATAAAGACTGAAGATGAACAGGTCGGGCTACGAATATAACGTGCCTGTATCTACAACGTACTACGCGACTAATTCAAGGCCACCGCAATATGAAAGAGGATATGGACAACTCGCACCGGTGCCGCTTTACAGTCCCTCTTCACATCCACTCTCTAACTATGCAGACGTATATGAAGGGAATAATGACACTACATTGCGAGCAGAGGAGAGGCATTGGTATATAGAAAATCATAAAAATTTACAAAGCAATTATAATACAAGCCATGACACGCCTTCAGAAGATATTAAAGATAAGAAAGAGGAGGAAAAGAAAACTGACGTTCAAATTACGAGATCAGACGCAGCTCAAATACGACAGAGAAGGAAAGAGGACCGATGTTCGTGTGAATGTTGGCCCACTTCTGATAGTAATGGATTGCAAGACACTGGTGGGAATGATACAACGAGATCTCTGTCAGGAGTGGATATGGTAGCATCGTATGGAGTATACGGGACGTCACAAGATGAAGATCACTCAGGATTTGCACGTATTTCTGAAAAAAATTCTACATTTAGCCAAAGGAATGATACTCCTGTACAGGGTGTGATAGTGAATCAACAGGGAAACAGTGCTGTAGTAAGATCAACGAGTAATTCAAATTCATCGTGCAGCAAATGTTGCCGATGGTCATCTACTGCACCTGCGCAAGGAAATTCTGAAGATTACTGCTGGATTCATTACTGTAGACCAGCGCTTATAGTGCTGTTACTACTATTTTTTCTAGTATTGTTGGGAGTTTCAACAGGGTTCTTATTAACAAATAATTGTAAGTATTCTATTAAAATAATTTTATTATATTTCATTCATTAAATCATGCACAAATTAAAATGAAAAAATATTTATTGTTTAGCTATGAAATATGTGAAGCTCAAAAGGTTTGAATTGGAATTTTTCACTAGTATAAGGCAACGACGATATGATAAATCATGATGTCGTCGTCATCGATGTAAGACGATATGATAATGATGAATATGAACAAGTTATAATTGTCATAATTTATTGTGTAACCTTTATATGGTTCATAAAATATAGGCGCGGTGAAAATATAACGCTAGCGACCAGTGATCATAAGCCAAGTCATCTTTTAAGATACGTGACATGATTCTAGGTGCTATCTTTATCTCCCGAGATACCTTTTTACCTATCAAGTAAGCCACGTGCGTTGTGTGGATACATTTTATCAATAGAACTTTTTGATAATAGAGAGAATGTTAAATATGAGAAATATATTTATACAACAGCCATTATTAGAATTCGTAGTGGCGCGCAGCAAGCTGCAAATCCAATTTTTTTTTTCAAACATAGCTAAGAAACATTACGATGAATAAAGTTTTCGATTAAAAATAACAGCACTCAATCAATTCATTCATTTAGGTGCTCATACTTATAACATTCCTTCTTTCCGTCGCGGTTTAAAAAAGTATGAGACTTAAAAAGTAATACTCTCTATTTTACTATTTATTTTATATATTTTAATAAATATGCATTTGAAGTCGGTACCACCGTGGATATAATCGTAATAGTTTAACTTTTATCTGGCGTTTTTAGTAATAGATGATTACTAAAAACGCCAGTTGGTATGGCATTTAATTTTTCTTTAACTATACAATATTATATTGTTTTCTTACAGTTTAATATAAATATACTGTAAGTTATAGAAATATTTGAATTAATTTTAAAAGCGAATAAAATTTGAACGCAGCAAGACTTAACCCGCGTCTCTTGCAATCCGTCCAAGCGCTCTGAACAACTAAGCCATACGTTCTTACCAAGTTACGTCGAAATTATTATACGCTTGTTACAACTTATTTATGTTGTTATCATCCTGTAGGAGATTTTATACAAACTTCCGCTACACAAACACAATTCGTTAGAATTATCGTTTGGCAAAAGAGAATGATATTTATTATTTTTACTATTATTTATTATTTTTACTATTTTAAAGTGTTATTCCACAATTAGAAAAGAAAAAAAAAAATACTAAATAATTTGTATAAGTATTTAAAAGTGATATCAATTTAGAGCGGTCGTAAAAAAAAAATCTAAACTTTAAATTATATTCATGAGATCTTATTAGCTATTGTGAGGTTTTTATTGATGTATTAATACATTTTCGTACACAGTTAAAATTCTACAAAAATTGCACAATAATATTAATAACGTTTTTTATACGTGTTTAACACATGTAACATGCACACATTAACAACACATGCAACAACACGTAACATGCTTGATGTTACGTCGCAAGCATCTGTACACACTATATCAAACCTCAAACATTTCTGTTAAATGTTTTTGAGTGGCCAAATTGTTAACAAATATTAATATAACAAATATTTACCGATTACAATAGGTATCAAAGTACTAATTTGCCAACACGGTGCTTTGATTTAATCGTTGAACTGTATATTTTGTTTAAGTAAAAAAAATGTTTGAAAATTCCTTATTTTTATATTAAGCCATATTGAGCATACACCTTGGTCACAAATCATAGGACTCTTAAAGCCCATGAGTATGAGTATTAGTTGCTCTAAATTGACTTTATATCGAATAATCAATAGTGTAGTCTGACTAAAATAGCTATAGCTAATTATAATAAAACTAGCAATGTTTGTTTAAATTTACAATTGGAAATACAGGTTAAACTTTAAGTTGCTATCGGCTTTCAAACTGGCAATTGATAGAGATGATCGCTCCAAAAAATATTAGGACGAGATTTATAAAACTTAAAGAGGTATTGATAAAAATAAGTGATGCACCTTTTATTTTCATAAACACAATATGATATATTGATGATCTTAGTTTAAGCAACATATTTAATATATAGAAAAAATTAAATTAACACATTAGGGACAACATATGTATATACACGTAAAAGCTTAAATTGTGCATTGCTAAAGCAATATAAATGATAAGTGCCGTTTGTATGGCCTACGCCCTTAATTCACAGTTGATTCTGTTGAAATGAAATAGTGAGGTGAACGAGTGTGGGGCGCGGGTATGGGGAGCAGCGTTCCGCTCGTTTTTCTCTCTGACAGAACATTTATTTTAGCGGCACTTTGGCTGCCACGTAGGGGATTTTCAAATTGCAATGAAACTATTGATGGAATTTAAATATTAATCTGCAAACAAATTTAATTTTATTTTGTACACAAGGTTTAAAAACTAGAGTAGACCTTTATATTTAGAACATCAATTTAGATCGAAAAGGAAAATATATAAAAAGTAATATATTTTAAATAATAATTTCCTTACTTAAATGTTTACCTTTTGGTGTACGTTGGAAGCTTAGGAAGCGTTAAAATCAAAAATGATACATGTGACCTTTGCAGCCTATGGTTTTCTATATTGTAATTTGTACAATGTTATATACAAAACATTTTCCGAATATATTTAACTGTTTAATCAACTTACGCTCTTATAAATTTGAGGTATAATTTGCTTAGTTTATTTTATTTTAAATATTTGTCATTAGAATGATTAATATATTTATATATATATATATATATATATATATATATATATATATATATATATATATATATATATATATATATATATATATATATATATATATATATATATATATATATATATATATATATATATATATATATATATATATATATATATATATATATATATATATATATATATATATATATGATTAATATATTTAAAAGATTTAAATCTAAATATTTTTTAAACTAATATTAACATTTATCGTTACCATTATCAAGTCCAGTTATCAATTTTTAAAAAGTAGGTTACAGTGTTATTTGATTCGTGTGTAATGAAACCTTACAAAATCAAGTGTTATTGTTACGTTAACGGTAGAAGGCAGGGTACCTGCGTCATAAATAACATAATGTTTTACAAGCAGCTAGCTTTTGCTTGCGGCTTCGCCCGCATGATGAACAGAAATAACTAATTCCATATAGTACTAAACATAAATTTAAAAAGCGTATAAAAATTTTGAACGAAGCAGGATTTGAACCCGCGCCTCTGGAATACCGTTCCAACGCTCTGACCAACTAAGCCATTCGTTCTCACCGAGCTCCGTCGAAATTCTTATACGCTTGTTACAACTTATTTATGTTGTTAGCATCTCTGTAGGGAGATTTTTACAAATTTCCGCTACCCAAAGACAACTCGTAAGAATTATCGTTTGGCAAGAGAGAATACTATTTATTTTAATATTTTTACTATGTTTTAAAGTGTTATTCCACACTTAGGACAGAAAATACTAAACTTAAATTTAACAACATAAATAAGTTGTAACAAGCGTATAAGAATTTCGACGGAGCTCCGTGAGAACGAATGGCTTAGGTGGTCAGAGCGCTGGAACGGTATTCCAGAGGCGCGGGTTCAAATCCTGCTTCGTTCAAAATTTTTATACGCTTTTTAAATTTAAGTTTAGTATTTTCTGTCCTAAGTGTGGAATAACACTTTAAAACATAGTAAAAATATTAAAATAAATAGTATTCTCTCTTGCTAAACGATAATTCTTACGAGTTGTCTTTGGGTAGCGGAAATTTGTAAAAATCTCCCTACAGAGATGCTAACAACATAAATAAGTTGTAACAAGCGTATAAGAATTTCGACGGAGCTCGGTGAGAACGAATGGCTTAGTTGGTCAGAGCGCTGGAACGGTATTCCAGAGGCGCGGGTTCAAATCCTGCTTCGTTCAAAATTTTTATACGCTTTTTAAATTTATGTTTAGTATTTTCTGTCCTAAGTGTGGAATAACACTTTAAAACATAGTAAAAATATTAAAATAAATAGTATTCTCTCTTGCTAAACGATAATTCTTACGAGTTGTCTTTGGGTAGCGGAAATTTGTAAAAATCTCCCTACAGAGATGCTAACAACATAAATAAGTTGTAACAAGCGTATAAGAATTTCGACGGAGCTCGGTGAGAACGAATGGCTTAGTTGGTCAGAGCGTTGGAACGGTATTCCAGAGGCGCGGGTTCAAATCCTGCTTCGTTCAAAATTTTTATACGCTTTTTAAATTTATGTTTAGTATTTTCTGTCCTAAGTGTGGAATAACACTTTAAAACATAGTAAAAATATTAAAATAAATAGTATTCTCTCTTGCTAAACGATAATTCTTACGAGTTGTCTTTGGGTAGCGGAAATTTGTAAAAATCTCCCTACAGAGATGCTAACAACATAAATAAGTTGTAACAAGCGTATAAGAATTTCGACGGAGCTCGGTGAGAACGAATGGCTTAGTTGGTCAGAGCGTTGGAACGGTATTCCAGAGGCGCGGGTTCAAATCCTGCTTCGTTCAAAATTTTTATACGCTTTTTAAATTTATGTTTAGTATTTTCTGTCCTAAGTGTGGAATAACACTTTAAAACATAGTAAAACTAATTCCATATAGCTTTTCTCGGTAAATGAACTATCTCACACATTTTTTTTGTTAATAGAAAAAGCTTAAAAAAGCTAAAATTATAATAAATAATATAGATTATGCGCTGAGGCAGGCGTACCCTTTTTGAAGTGACATTCACTCTGCTCTAATATTTTGTATATGTGACCTTAGTCCAGTAACATCGATAATGTATTTTCGAAGGTCAACTGAGTTTTTCCCTGTCTTACCATTAATTTTTCTTTCATACTTTTTTTCCCATTTTTTTCACTACTCATACGCTCAACGTACCCAAACACGCTCATCCTCATTCTTACTGTAACAATTTCGCTCCTAGAACTTGCCATTTTATATACTTATCTATCTCTTCTTGGTGCATTTGGTCAGTTAAGTTAACTCCATATATCATAAGAAGAGATCTTCATATCTACAGCATTAATTTTTCTCTCGTTCTACATTTACGCGTGGGAGAGCCACGTTGTCAGCAATGGCAACACGCATGGGCAGAATCGACCGGGTTATTACCAACCCCAGGATTTAAAACCGGCGTTAAGTAGTGGCTTAGGCCACTGCGTTTCGCATTGGGTAATGCGGGCCTCGGTGTCCATACATCTTAAGGACCGGCAACGCTCGGTCCGTGTAACTCCAGAGGAGGTACAGTCCTCTGGAGTTACACGGGGCCGTGGGCGGCGGTGATCACATACCATCTGGTGACCCGTACGCTCGTTTGTCGTGTTTCGTCCATTAGAAATAAAAAAAAATACTAATGCCGCATAACAGCGTTGGTACCAACATTGCAGAGCGTACAGCCAAACGTGCTGTTACTCTGAAGTTTCGCCGTATCATTATCGCAGATAAGGCACCTTTAACTCTAACGTCTAACTCTGTTACTGGCAGCAATATACCTTTCCACATATATTTGGTATCTTACATCTCTGTTTAACATACTTTCCAGACAACAGATATGCAAATTCATTCACTTGTTCAATGTCATCTTTCATTTACGCTGATCTTATATTCTTCCATATTCTTAATTTTAATATTACATTTTAATATTACAATAATATTATGTATTGAGATTTTATTCTGTTGGTTAATATGTATAGCCATATTTGCAGTGTAAGAACACGTGGCTAACTTCAAATCAAGCATTATTACTCTACTTATTTTCTACTTACTATACTTATTTTCTTAAATATGTTGTAAACAAGTGGTTTAAAGGCTCGGAGGTTCGTGGCATTCGCATTTGAGCCGACGTAGCGATTGGACCACCTCAAAATTCAGTTTTTGTAAAATATATCAATGTGGTTTTGGTGGTGGTATTTGTGATGTTAGGAGTGCTGACGTCGTGCTTTTTAAAGTCACCTGTGGGAAGGCTTCTAGGTCATATTTTAAGGTTTTATTATTAGAAATCAGTTTATAATAATTACCTGTACTCTTTTCTGCGCTTATCGGATTTTGTTACTTTGTTGTCCGTTCATCCGTCTGTCTGAAAATCTCGAGATTTGTGACAAGTGAATTTGCCGTTGATCTACAATGCTAAAATTAGAGTACATTGTCTTTCGAGGGCGTCCACTCGCACTTGACCGTTCTTATGTTTATATCATGGTACTGCTCAGAAGTATTAAGCTAAACTTAACATAAAAAATCTGCAAGTCTACGGTCCATTGAAGCACAGAAAAAACCTTAAGTCAACGATATTAAAAGATACCACCATTTTTGCATCGTTTTGGTACATATTGTATGAAATTCACAACCTACAAAGTCTTTCCCATGGGCTTTTAGTTATAACATTCGGCATAAAGTGAGAATTTTCAATAGAAAAAAATCCAAAAGGGAAAAATTATAGATTTTAGATTTCACAAATCGTTACATGAACCTAACTAGATTTAACATTTCAAATTGCTATAGGTTCTTTAAAGAAACTGTAAATAGAAATCGAAATTATTTTTTTGTTCGTATATTATGCCTATACATTAATAACTTAGAGCTTATTATTATATTGGAACAAAAAAAGCAGTCATAATTTTTGTAGGCGTTGCGGCCCTGTATTATGTAAACGTAGGCACATTCTGTTCCGAAGAAATGAAATTGTCAAGAGAGTTTAACTCCGTTCGATAGACTGTTAAAAAGTAAAAAAGGTTCGTGTAAATCTTTCTTTATTTTTCCTGAGAATTAATTTCTGCCAGTGCTCGGGGACTGATTCACGGGTCACGTTCAACTTCAGCTTTGGAGCGAATGGCTAATCGATCGATTAATTTTCACGCTGTTCGAGCACAAAATTCTTGTGGAATATATGAACCGATTTGAAATATTTAGTTCACTAACTGCAATCTATGGTTACATATTACTGCAGTCTTCTAGATAGAAGACTTACTTATGATTGTTTTTGCAAAAGGTTAGTTTAATTTTTATTGATTTTAAAGACATTCGGAATAAAATATGATTACAAACATAAATATTAAAAATATTATTATACTATTTTTATCTTTAAATTAATAAACTTAACAGTTTATTGTTTCTTTGTTTAAGACAGCAAGCTACGAGCTTAGAAAAGTAATCCCGTATATTTGTTCTCTTTCGTCTTAATGGATTAAGTCGTTTAAATCCATTCAGTGTAATGTTTCTTTCTTAGAAAACGATGAGTTTAAAGTTGGCTTTAATTATAAGTGGCACATAATAATAACTTGTAGATATACACAATGCCTTAATAAATTTAAGTTCGTATACTTTTGATCATATTTTCTATACGAATATCAACATTTATTCATCATCTTAAAATTTGAAACTTTTATGTTTTTATAATGTTCATGTTTTAAAAAGTCGAACGAGAAGGGAATCTTTTTAAAATTATAACTATAACGTAAAGTAAAACTATTTTGTAAAAATCCTATTCTTAGGACGTTTTTGTACGAACTTTTAGTAGGTTGTAGAGAGATTTCGCTGGTATATCTTTTACATCCACTTTTACTACATATAAATTAACCGTATAGCTATTTTTGGTTACCTCATGTATTGAATCATAATATTTATTTATTTTATCTATACATAATGGTCTATAGGAATGTTTGTTTTCCACGGTGCACTTAGTGCACCGTGGAAAACAAGGATGATGAGTTTAAAAAATAGACATAAATCTTGCCTATACGACGAAACGCCAATATCTACAGAGATTTATAGTGCTTTTCGAAGGTATCCATTAAAATAGTGTGCAGATGTAACTCTAAGAGCAAGCTTTATTCAGTCATAGCTCCAGGCTACGACTGAATAGGGCTTGCTCTTAAAGTTTACATTCCCTCCTGTCTTTATGAAGTGGACGTGCCTTCTAATTATAGTCAAGCTTTTTGGAGTACTCTGTTATGGTGACGTGACTAATGATCCCTTTTAAAGAGCACCACCAATAAGTGCCTAGTTGTACCAACGGCCTCGCCACAAGTAAAACAAGATTCTTTTGGAGCCTGTTCTCCATCTCACTAAGTTATTGTGATCTGGTAGAGTTACCTAGAAGGTATTAAGGTAGAATTGTAAAAAGCTGGGTGACCAATCGTACAGTAAGGTGCGTGCGTGCAGAGTTAAAGCAATACAACACTTTACTCTACATTTCGAGGTTCATTAAGTGCATCGTGTGGTTATCATTTTCATCTTCTTGTAGAAGAGATTTTAACATATCTCTGTCTTCCCCTACCTTTTTGGAACCCAACTCTGTTCTATTAGTCTGTATACCTGCCATAAATTGTTTATGGAATTTAAGTCTTTATTCAAGCTCTTTGACACACTTGTCTTTGGGGAGTGATGAAACTGCTTTATCCTTCGATTTATCCAACAGATGTATTTTAGTAATTCTAAGGTTGATGTTTATAGTCAAACTTATTGTGATCCCTGAGAAGAGTTGATGGATCAACCAATTTGATCCATCAACTCTTTTCATCATAGATGTGGATTTCGTGTCAGGATTGCAAAGGCTAAGATGAACTTTGTATATTTATTGTTTAACTTAAACCGATTTTTTAAATAAGTTATTAATTTATTTATTAGAATATTGACAACTGATGAGGTCTGTCGTGGCGCAACGGCACAAGCGTGTGACTATTACCGACATGTTGTGAGTTCGATCCTCACTCGAGGAAATGAAATATTTAATCTTTTCAATTTAAATATTTTATGTTTTCATTTCTTCGCTCTGTAACAAGGCAAAATGTAGCGTTGAGTTTCCCCACTCAACACGTAATGATTCAAATTCGGCGGAAAGTGGGAATGAATGTAGAATGGAGTGTCCTAACACTAGGTTCCCAAGTTCTCTCTGCCTCCCCCTACCTACCATATGCGGGTTACAGCGTGAAGCTGAGCATATTGATAACTATATTGAAAACTATTGGTGATCAGCAACAACCATGGAACGTGGACCTACATTGTATTGCAGTGGTTGCGTATACTCTTTGTTGGCTACTATAGTAAATTATAATGTTGAATAATAATATGATGATGTTGATTACTACAGTGAAAAACTTGAGTTGAATAATTACATATATTTTATGTATTTTGAACAGTTATTAACAATAAAAAATAATAAAATAATGAGAACTGCCACTTTTTTGCCAAAAAATTATTAAACGTTAGTTAAACGCATTTTTTTGTGTATGATCAATATGCTGTAATTTTATTTTTGTCGGGCAGAATCTCGAGCGATAACATTTTTTTAAGGTGCCTGTAATAGTTTGCCCTGTAATAGTTTTGCATTAAAAGTTTTTATATTAGCCATAATTTTACTATAAAAATATAATCGATGTCTCTGTTTAATTTAAAGATATGTTTAAAAAATACTTAATAGTACTACCACCAGGTGGCAAGCAAGACGCTTTGTGGGGCCAAAAATTCAACATGCACTTCTAGATTACGAGCTTAGGTCTTCTAGAATAATATATTGTATTAGTATTTGTGAGTCACGTTGTCAAGGATTATATTATTTTGTTTTAAAAACAAATATAAGTCTTCAGGTGTTTAATACAGTTTTTAGGTGATTTGTGTTAAAAAGTGTGTAAATATTTAAAATTATATCAAGGTTATAATTTATAACAAATCGTAAGCAATTTTTTTTTTTTTTTCTACCAACAACGATTTAAAGATAATAAAAGTCCTAAATAATTACAATAATTCTAACTTAGTCACTTAGAGGCCATTGATTTTATACTTGGGTGATTTTTTCCTTTACAAAATTTTATTTGTCACAATAGTCAGATATATCTTATCATACTATCTTCTTGTTTCTTCAAAAAGTGACAATGGCACATCATAAATAGTAATAAATAATTATATATAAAATATTATACTACTTACTTGCTAAGGCTAAGAACACACCCTGAAGCTCATGCTGTATTCTTAGCGGGGCAGCAAGAGAGAAAAGAGCGCCAAAAAGTACTACAACGGTCTCGTCATACCTCTTTCGCCTTGTCCACTGTCATCAATAATTTCATACATTTCATACATTCAGGGAATCTTCATGCTTTATACGTGATCTTCCCCCAGTATCGTAGGTACTGTGTTTTCGATGGTCAACGGGGGTCTCGAAGATTAAACTAGCTGAATTCAAAGAAATGATTCATATAGTGTATATTATTGAAATTATATTATTATTGAAAGTATATTAATATATATGAAATATGGAGGTCAAAAAGTGGGACATCTATTACAGTTTTACTTAGTATAAAAAAAAACAATTTGCGCTGATTATATGATAAGGTAATCTTTTTTTTAAAGTACTTATTGAAATAAAACTAAGGTCATGTTAGGATATTTATAAACAAGTGCTGTTAGGAAGGATTTGAATCACGCATATTGCTACGCTTTTGTCCTGTACAATGAAATAATTGACTATAAAGCTATAATTTATACAATATTCAAAGTGACTAACGGTTTCTTAACACGAAGGTTTCTACTGTAATATATAAAGATTGGGTTCTGTTTATAAAAGTGGACAATACATTGTTCCAGGATAGACATAAATTTCTGGCTTTCACCGTGGGTAATGTACGTTTGATAAAGTAGTTCTACCTTTATATATATATATATATATATATATATATATATATATATATATATATATATATATATATATATATATATATATATATATATATATATATATATATATATATATATATATATATATATATATATATATATATATATATATATATATATAATATATATATATATATATATATATATATATATATATATATATATATATATATATATATATATAATATATATATATATATATATATATATATATATATATATATATATATATATATATATATATATATATATATATATATATATATATATATATATATATATATATATATATATATATATATATATATATATATATATATATATATATCTTTCAAGCTCAAGATAGAGATCGTACTTTGCCTAGCTGGTGCGTGATTGCGCTTGACACCCGTAATATCCGGTTGCTGCCCACCGATGATATCAACTTCAATTTGTTGCGGCGCTGTACCGGCCGCCTCGATTTCTTGTAAATCGATATCACTTCAGTTTCCTGTTGCGTCCCTACCGGATTTAATCTCGAACTCGATTGAAATGCACTCTATCCGCTATCTGTTTAATTTTCCTCTTTTCAGCTTCATAATTATTGAAATGCTTAACAGTATGGCATATCTCTTTATAGTAAAATATGCCTATATGTTTATTTGGAATATTATTACGTAAAACATATGTGATTTTTTTACGTAATCCTTGTAGCTTATGAATAATCATGTTGTATGAGGGTTACTCCCCTTACATTCCTAAAGTATTAGGTATTATAATGAACACGTAATGTGATTTAATCAGAAATGTCATTTACATTAGTTGATAATATGTAATCCTGAAGCATATAAATTCAATTTTCACTGTATTTAGAAATATTTGTAGTTCTCTACATAACATTAGGGACGCTAGATAGAGTTTAGTTTTTTTTGGCAAACGATCAATTTTCTTCGAACATAGCTACAGTTTCGAACGTGGAATAGAGTTTGATATTTGCATAACGTTTTTTCGAACCTTAGTTACGTGTCATGAGAGTCGATTCCAGTTCTCCGCCTAACATTGTGCAGCGATCGGATTCGTTTAACACGTGACTGGGCACCGGTCGTAGTTTAATGGCCTCGTATATGTAAAGGACAGGCGCGGTACGTCCAACCAATTTGCAATAAAACAATATGACATCCCAGCACACCCTGGCCTGTGACCGCGCGTTTTGCCAACCTCTTGTATTTTATATTTATCCGAACTGCGAACCTATTAGGCGCGACCTCTTTATGTCACATTTCAAAATGTTATTTTCCTTGCCTAAAGTGAAATTAAGTTAATCCGGTAGATGATAAACACCAATGTTTTTCTTGTTCATACGAGACAATACTAATTTTATATTAAATAAAACGTTATAATTTTATGGCATAATTTTAAACCATAATTGAGATAAGTATGTGACACTCCATTAACATATCGGATTTTCTGTAAGAAATCGAAATATTAAAAAAAAATACATATATAAAAATATTAGGCCTGTCGTGGCGCAGCGGCACAAACGTGTGACTGTAACGGATGGGTTGTGGGTTCGATCCCCACTCGAGGAAATTAAATATTGAGTTCGCGCCACTCAACACGCTATGCCTCAAAATCGGCGGAAAGTGGGGAACGAAAGTGGAACGGAGTGTCTAATACTAGGTTTCCAATGTTCCCTCTGCCTACCCTGCCATATGCGGGATAGCGTGAAGCGGAGAGAGAGAGAGAGAATGGAAATATTAAACTTATTGTGATGTTTTATTTTTAGTTAGGACAACAGTTGTTGGTAAGTCTATACACATATCTATATATCTATGCATTCATATATTGATATTCTATACAATTTGAAGTGTCTCTCTGTGATTTTAAAATAACTATGTGTTTCCAAAATACGGATCTTTACACTTCACCAGAACATAAACAAATAATTTTGAAAAAGTTATCTTTCTTTCTGTTTGTCCGGAACAATTGCACCGATCTGAATGACGCTAACACTGAAATATAAATACAGTTAGGGGCAATGGGCTACTTTTTATGCCGAAATTCCCACGGGATCGAGATGATACACAAAGAAAACCGCATTTGTCGTGCGCACGGACCTATCTATGTAAATGTGAATAAACTAAACGTTTTTCTTTAAATAAATGCGATAAGTTTATCTAAAACATTAATGTTTTACATATGTATATAAAATTTAATTTTATCTATATATAGATAAAATTAAAGTATCAGTAGGCTATCGAAACATTATTTTATAAGTCAGTAAGTCAGTATCAAAAGGGGCAAGACGATAAACAAAATATAATGCAAAAATAAAATAAAAACAATTAAATAAAAAAAAAATATTATATTTTTATAACATTTTAAATTAGTCTAATAGAATGCCCAGCAGTAAGCAGTGTTGCTCTAATAATAACATAATATTATAATAGCATATCGCACAATCGCATTTAATTTTTAATAATAAAATCACTATATTTTATAAAGATAAGTGTGCAATGGATACTAAAAACCTTAAGCTGTGTAGGTTAACTGTTTCACAGGAAGAGTAGTACTTATTACCAAATTTAATACGGCACGAATTTTGAATTTTAAATAGTCATAAATCTTTATATTTAGGTATAGGTATATCCTTCTTATATATGAAGTTTGTTTTGCCCCCTTTGTTAACATATAATAATTAATTTGAAATTATTATGAAAAATTATTGATTTCTTCAAGTTAAATACTTATTGTTTCATAAAGTGTCATAAGATCAACAATTATAGCGAAATTTGTTATACGTACATTATTATGGTATTCATTATTTAGAGACTTTTACAGCATAAATAGTTTATATGTACATAATATATACAAAACTTGGTAAGTGTCAATTCACTGTATAGTACACAAAAAGACGAAACTCTTAATTTTTATAATATATAATTTTCTAAAAATTTTAAATGATTATTTAAGTCCTCATTAAACACAATTTAATATACGGAAAAAAGTTCATAAAGTAAAGTTATATTCTACATAATAAATTAGTTAATATAAATTTCAAATATTCTAAATATATAATATTCTAAATATATAATATTTACTACCACTTAAAACTATTGAAGCAGACAACGAGTGAAGTTAAAACGCTGCGGCGCGTATGGACTGGCTTAATAATTAGATTATTGTGGTTTCTGCTCTAAATAACAATCCAAATGGATTTACAAATGAACTGCGCGACATTGTAAATTTAAATAATGTCACAGAATAATTTAAGCATGGTGTAAATTTTCTGAAAACTTGAATATACTTGTGATTTGGTCCTATAAAATGCGTTCTTTTGTTGCGAGTGGAACTTATACGTGTTGTATTTTCCTTGCTCATCGAGGTTTTCGTACCAATTTCGTGATTGTATGTCGACGCTAAGAACAATTGATAAAAAATTACCAACTTAAGTTTGCAAGCATATTGATCATATCGTAGGAAACTAATTACAATTTTAATATATAATAATTATAATTTATTTGTACTGCAACTCCTCACTTCTGCAAAATATTCATAAGTGTAGAACACTTAAACTATAAAATTAGTTCGGGAAATACTTTATAGGTTTTGGTTACGAGAACTATAAAGTCGACAAATATAAATATCATATTCGTTCATTTATAAAGTGACCTAGAAATATAAGTTTGTAATAGTTTTCTTCTATTAAAATATAATTTTGAAAAATTTTGTTTTTTCGTTATTTGTAGTAAGTTAGTACCCTATAGTGTGGTTTTGATTATGCGGCGATTTCATTACAAAATGCTGCAAAAACGCGTACACAACTTTTTTTATTACATTCACTTAGAAACTTAATTTTTAGTGCATACACCGGGACCGTAGATTTAGATATTTGAAATTAATTTCAGGTAGACATCTCCACAGATTCTTAAGATGAATGGTCTTGACAGACGAACAATAAAGTGATCCTATAATGTTACCTTTTGTGGTTCAGACCCTGAGCGTATGTAAATAAAAGAGATACATTGATTATAAAATGATTTTATTATTTCATTTTTAAAGTTTTATAATAATGTTTCTATTGTTACAGATTTACATTATCAACCACGACCTCCAGCACCGGAAGGTAAGTTTCTGCAATTAACTGATTTACTTTATTATTAATATATAAACTAGCACGTACCAAGATAAGTAATACGTTGTAACTAAATGTCTATTTCATACTCTAGTAAATAATGCTACTTATGAGCAGTTTAGTTTATAGAGTGAAAGTATAATAATTTTAGTTTTAGTACCGTATCAGACCTTTTTAGGACCTTTTGAAGAACTTAAATATTTGTAGATCATTTTATAGTACTGTCCATTTGTCAAGACCATATGTATGGAGCTAAAATTTATATAAAATATTTAGGCCTATGGTGACCGTTGAGTAAAAAAAATGGGTTTCTCACTCAATCCTTTTAGTTAATTTTTATGGAATAGACCAGGCAAACAAGCGTACGGCCCTGGGTAGCATCAGGGGAGATCTCCCCTCTTCTGTCTCTAAAATGTTATATATTAATGTAATTGATTTTTTACTGACTTATAACTATTATACTTACTTGGCTTGGTAAGCAACATTTGAAAAGAACAGACGGCTTCTCTTTTCCCACTCTACTGAATTTGATTTTCCTTTTGTCGAGTAAGTGTTCTATTAACATAAATGCTAGGGCTATTTTCCGACGGCGAGTACATTACTTAAGGGTCTATACATATGAAACGATGATTTATATTCAGTAGATTACATATATAAAAAAAGTTTATAAACTTTTACATAAAGAATGAAAATCAAACTTTAAAATCCATTTTCATTTAAAAAATACTCTTCTTGATACTACAATTTACTTTCTTTATTTGAATCTTATATAAATATAATATATAAAAAAGGCGATCCGAAAGATGTAAGCAACTATATACTTTTTTTAAAGTGTTGTTCCACACTTATGAAAAAAAAAATACTAAATTTAAAAACGTATAAAAACGCAGCAACATTTGAACCCGCACCCCTTCTAAACCGCCCAAGCACTCTGACCTACTGAAACTGAAAGTCTTATACGCTTGTTACAACCTATTTATGATGTTAGTATCTTTGTAGGGAGATTTTTACAAGTTACCGCTACCCAAAAACAATTCGTTAGAATTATCGTTTGTAAAGAGAGAATGCTATTTATTTAATATTTTTACTATTTTTAAAGTGTTATTCCACATTTAGGAAAAATACGCTAAATTTAAAACGTATAAATATTTGAACGTAGCTTGGTAACTTGGCTTTTTCTAGCGGCTCTGCTTGCGTGGATCTAGGGAAATAATTAAGTGTTATGTTTGACACGTCCTAAGAACCCGGTAACCCTGACAACGTATACAGTGCGTAACGTTCAAATACTAACGCAAAGACAATCCATCCACAAAAACATATTAACGCGCTTTGGCGAGTTTCGAATAAATATTACTTGAAAATAAAAAAAAAAAACTGTTGAAGGGGAAGAATTCCGTCATACGTGGTTTTACGTAGCTTTAACCGTTTACGCAGTGCACGCACGGAAACACTTTTCAATAATAATATAACCTAAAGCTTTCCTCTACAAATTTAAGATGATCTTACACATAAATATTTTTTCAAGAATTTCCCATTATTAACATGCATAGACATGGTATTTGTATATTATTTAGATGCTGCTGTACATGACCTTTATTATAGTAGTAATAAAACATATATAAACATTAATTAAGAAAACTTATATATTGTTTTGTTCCAAAATCTTCTTGTACCTTCTTTCTTAACGTTTCTAGCGTCTCTAATTCTTTATTTTTAGTTTCTAAAGGAGGATAGGCAGAAATCTAGTGTAGACAATGTTTATTGGGGTCAACAAACTAAATTATGTATACTTTGTAGAATACTGATAATATTATCACAATAAGCATAATATAAAAAATCTGTGTTTTGATGGAAGCAAATAAAGACATAGTAAATAAATATTTTATTTTAAGGAAAAACGTGATAACGTAGCAGTTAAAAATGATATTAAGTAGTGCCAAAATGTTGCCTTCGAGAAATAGGTAAAATCACGTGTGATTATCATAGTAAACAAAATGAACTTAAGGGTTCACAGTAACAGATGTAATTTGATATTATTTCCGATAGTCGAGGGAAGAATAGAATTAAAGTGTGTGTACAAATATAAAGTTTATAAAATAATTATAAAATATTAGACCATATATCTGATGCTCGTTCTCTCTACATTATAAAGTATATTTTTTGGAAGTGGCTCTAATAATTGTAAGGCATCTATTACATATATTATTTTTTGTCCATATATTTATTGCTTAATTAATATTTTTTATTTCCTTTCTCTCATAGATATATCGCAAAAAAGAATAATTTCAACGTAATAACTTTCTCATTATGCGTATAAAATAGTGAGAACGAAGTATAATCACATTTCCCAGTTATCAGATAATAATTGTTATGTGAAGTATAATATAATAGCAGTAATTATAACGTGCCATGACTTTGTTCTGTGTGTTTCAAACTTTACAAGCCTTATCTTAGGTCCGCACGTGTACGTTGTGCGGGTGACATGCCAACTACGTTGAGAGCCAGCAAAATCGCTTTGTTCAGACTTTGGTAGGGCGCGTCCCACATTAACCTCTTTAGTCCGTCCCATATTATATTATGGCGTCTAAAACTAGTAACATTAGAAGTCATCATTCGGGTTTTACACGATATGTTTACACGGCTTATTATGATTCCGGAATTTTAAATAAATATATTAATCACAAATATTTTTTTTTGTTTATTTTCAAAACACGAAAAATATGATGATTACTGTTATTCATAATAATCAATAAGTCTTTTACGTTATATTTGATACAGTTAAAATTCTTAATTATTTTAATGTATTTGTTTTAAATAAGAAACGGTTCGTTTATTTTTTATAGATACTTACGGTGTATAAAAATAAAGTATTCAGAAAAATATATGGATCTACTTATCGATAATTTAAACAGCTCGAGCGTAGCTGAAAGAGCAGCGCGGTGAATATCCTAATTTTCTTCAATTCGCGAGGCATCCGCCATCATTTTTATCTCCCCTCCTGTCTCCATTTATATCAGGCGTCTACAGCGATTCGCCTTCTAGAATTGTGTTTGTTTCTTCGGAATTGTTATTTCCGACTGCTTTCGTTCCTTTAAGCGGATTCATCTCCAGCCTTTATAAAAGTCAAGGAAATGAATTCTTGGTTAAATCCCAATGCTTGATCTTATTTACTCAAAATTGAATTTACGTTTTCGTTTTAGACTAACACTGATTTCTACAATAATTAAAAAGTATGTATATTTAAGATAAAAAAATATTATACGATTATGAAATTTCTTTCCCAGTATAAAAAAATAACGAATAACAATTTTAAAAGAAAATTCTATATTAACTTTTACTTAAGCCTTGTGTGACTTCGCACTCGACAATCTCTGCTTGGAATTTTAACTAGGCGATAGGGATCAGTAATCCCAAAGCCTGCTAACACAATGCAGCGGTGAGGCGGATTCGCATCTTATTTTAGATCGGTTTAATAATTTAGTCACGGACTCGTGTCCCCAGGTAGAAAATTGGAAATTGTCCCATTCTTCAAGGTTTGCCTTAATTATGTCACTTCAGATCGTCCTGTTTACTGTCGTAGTCTGAATGTTGTTTACTAGCGATCCACTTTATCATTATCTGAAGCAATAATATAATGGACCTTAACATTAGCACTAACTGCGGTACAGTAAATATTACCTGGAGGTAGGTACTGAGATAATATAAATATTAGTATAACAACGCTTATACAATTTCATCAAGATATAAATTTTAATAATTTAAATAAGTATTTATTTTGCTGATTTATCATCACATCAATCAACTGATTAAGCGTGAGGCAAAAAAAATATTTTTGGTAAAGAATAACAGACAGGCAGACTTAATTGCATTTAAATTATCTGATATAAGTTATCATTTATTATGCAGAAGCGTGTGAAAAAACTTTCTGCCGATGGGGGGCAGAATGTGTTTCACTGGGTGACGGTCGCGCACACTGCGCTTGCCCTACGAGCTGTCCATCATCAGCTACACCAGTTTGTTCCACCGCGGGAAGGACCTATCGCAACCATTGCTATCTGAGAAAAGAAGCCTGCGAGAGACGGCTCAATTTGCGCATCAAACATGAGGGCGAATGTGGTACGTGATCATTTGTATAATATATTATTTTAACTTCAACGATAAGCTATAACATTTTATTGCATCCAATAAAACGATAAAATATTTCTTAGCCCACATTATTTTATTTGTAGTCCTTATAAACCAAACATAAACTTTATCGTTGCTTTAAAATGTCTTCGATGTAACTTCAAAAGTCGTATCTTAAGTTAAAATGCGAAAAATATACAACGTTCCTGCATAAATTTCAACGTAAATTAGTGTAGAAGGTAAATAACAAAACATGAATAACCCTTTACCCCAAGTCATCTCATAAAATATGTCGTCTCGCGACAGCAATTGCGAGTATTTTGCCACGGTAAATTGAACTGAAGTTTTAGTTCATTTAACATCTAGGGGAGAATTTCGAAAAACACGTACAATTTGGCCAAAAGATAGGCATTTAATTTATGCTTTCGGTATTCTATAAAAGTTTACGTTTAATTTGTACATTATAATGAAAAGTTGAGGAACTATAGAATAGAAAAAAGTAAATAATATTTTTTGCATTGTTCTTCTATAAAACTATCCTAGCTAGAACAAAATATTCAACATTAATTTAAATTGTTTCAAGTATTAATTCAAACATTTATAATGAAAGAGCTTTATTATGATGATGATGATTTTAGCGCATATTATTTTTGTTATTACGTTTCGCTTAACCTTTAGTAATAAATACTTTTCACTGTGTGTGTTTTTCGCCGTCAATGCCTCAATTCATGCCTTTTGACTTCCAATTCATATATTTAAAATTCAAATTACATAAAAAACTTGAAATAAGTACAAAAAAAAAAACATATTTTTTAATAGCTGTATCCCGCACACTGCAAGGAAACTAATGTTAAGAAACTCCATTACCAATTTTCTACTGAAATTTCGAGGCAATGTCTATTAAGTATCCACGTTTCGTGATGGAAATGATATTATTGATTAATTTGATGTAAATGTCTTACTTAGACGAATTTCGTGTAAAAGATTTATATTCTTGAATGATACTAAAATTTGTTTCTTAGAAGCGGGAGATCCTTGTAGTGGGGTGTCCTGTCCCACGGGTGCTAGATGTATAGTAACTTACGGCCAAGCCGAATGTCGGTGTCCTCGAAGTTGTCAAAGACGGAAACCAGTCTGCGGCAGCGACGGTCGCGAGTACCCATCCGCTTGTCACCTCGATAAGCACGCTTGTGACAATCAACTCAATGTTACTATCAAGTATCATGGAAAATGTGGTAAGTATATATATATTTATATATACACACACACACACACACACATATATATATATATATATATATATATATATATATATATATATATATATATATATATATATATATATATATAATGGTTGATAATAACTTATCTAATAGAAATGATAACGTATATTTTTTAAATATATATTTCTATCTTTCTAAGTTTAATATTTTCATATAAATTATTGATGAAATCTTAACAAATGAGTACAAAACATTAATCTTTGTAATAAAGTAATAATTTGAAACAAATAACTTCGTATTGTTTCATTTCAAGTTGGAAATTTCTGAATGATACTCGTTAAGGGGGTTGCTTCTTAATGAAGGGAATGGAGTACATAAAAGGGTCAACATCTTTTACTTAAAGAAAGCTTAGTGGCCAAACTCTGTCTCAGAATAATCACAAGAAACGTTATAGTATTGTTTACACATATTTATTATATTATTGTATATTGAAGTAATATGTTTATTAAAGTAATCTGTGACTAATATGAAAAGAGCCATTCACATAAGTATAGAAAGCGAAGGTCTTAGATTCTTATAAAGAAAAAAATAAGTCACTTTGTAATAAAAGTAAAAGCATGTAACAAAAATCTTTTTTTGGAAGTAATTTAATCTGCTTTACTCTCTCCACGTACGTTTTTGTGAACCCTTTTCACAAAACTTGTCCCCGGAACATTCGATCTGGACTGAATTTGTACAAGACCAAATGCTCGAACATTCCAACATCCTTTGTGAATTCAGTGTACTTCACTTGTCCGCTTTGTACTTATGGCACATTGTTTATTTTAAATCTCAAATCATTTTAAGAATAATTAATAATTCACCTAAGAGTTTTGTCACGCTGATCCTTAATGAAAACATAATACATTTTAAGGTAAATTTAAATCAAACGAATGTTAAAAACTAGATTACACTACTGTATGAAATGGTTAAAATATTAAAAGCTTCACTTGCTACCTTATGTACTCACGTTTACCCGCAAAACATTTTTCGACGTGAGAATTTCTGTATTAAACGGGACGTAGCAAGTAACTTTATTCAAGTGGAATGTTTTTTAAGTTTTAATATAGCCTTCGTGCGGTGATTAGATTGTTAAAAGCTGCGATGCTTTTAGTAAAGCAATAAAGATGGTTTCGCTGAAGATAAAACTTTGAGAATAATCCAAAGCTTCCGAAAATGAATGTATGTGACTAAATTAAAAATATGTTTTTTAAATAATTTATTGGTATTATGTGACGCCTAATAAATCTAAAAATATACTACTTTTCATTTTTTCTAAATAAGTTCATAATTTTAATTTAAGCTTATTTTTACTCGAATTTAATGAGGTTGTGAGAGCGCTTGTGGGTTCTATTCCCACTTAAGAAATAAAATAATAAATATTTTGAATTCTTTCTTTTAATAATGCAAAGCGCGAAGATGAGTTCCGACACCAAACTGCAAAGCCTCAAATTCGGCGAAAAGTGAGAAACGGAACGGAGTGTCTTAATACTCGGTTTCCAAGTTTACTCTGCCTGCCCTGTCATGTGCAGGATACTGTGTGAAGCTAAAAGTTTTTTTTTATCCAGATCCATGTGCAGAACATGAATGTATGGATGGAGAAGTTTGTCATTTGAATGAAGTCCGTGCACCTGTGTGTAAATGTGGGCCCGCTTGCGATCTAATCGTGCGCCCAGGCTCAGCAGTCTGCGGCTCCGACTACAAGGATTACGTCAGTGAATGTGCGCTGCGCCAGGAATCTTGCCGTACGAGGCAGCAACTCTCGATAGCTTATAGGGGGGAGTGTGCTTCAGGTTTGTTCTATTGAAACTTAAAACTAAACCTAATTATTCTATCATAATAAATGTAGATCAAAGTAAAATATAATCGAAGTAAGTTTCAATAACATAACATCTATTCAGAAGGAGACCCAAAGATCCTTTGAGTATAAACACGTAGTTACCTTAATGTTTTGCCTAATCTAAAATTAAATCTTTATTCGGAAACGCAAAGAGGTCCCGATATTGGAGCTTGTTGAGGAGACATTTTATTCTAAAGAAAGTAATTGGACACGAGCATCGAAGCGTAGACTTCCCAAAAGCAATTGTGACGACAACGATATAATTCAATTTTCTGGAGTTATTAACTCAATATTTGAAGGGTTGTTATCTTTTATCTATCCTTTTATCAGTAAATGGATACTCTCTCTGATTGAAATAATAGTAACGTGAAAATTAAGTGCCATTACGTCTTTTAATATACATAAAATATTATGAACTACATAAATAAATATAACATTAATAAAGTTATTTTGTATACTTTTTTTTATTATTTTACAAAACAATTAAGTAAAGCCATATTTGTTTAGCTCAACATCCCTGTGAATCGGTTAAATGTGGTGTACGTGAAAGATGCACTTTGGACGCGCGAGGGGTTGCCGTATGCGGTTGCGGTCCGGACTGCGAAGAAGTTATCCGCCCGGTTTGCGGGACTGACGACCGTACATACGATAGCCCATGCCTGCTGGACCGTACTGCGTGCTTAGATAATAGAGACATACGAGTGGCTTATATGGGAGCTTGTGGTAAGTTTTGACATTTCACTATATTCTGGATTTGTACGTTAAGTACTGTAAACATGAAAATACCAAATATATAGTTGTGCATTTGAAGTATGTAACTTGATTTAGATTAATAATAATTCCATCAAATCATTTAACTTAATGAATTGTAAACCATTGTTTTGTTTTTAATTTTCAATGTTTAATGATTTATTGTATAATTTATATTTCTTTCCTGCACTGCGTGAAATATAAGGTAACCTTGATTAATGCATGTTAGACTTGAAAATTATACTTATACAATAAACAACAAGTATACCAATTATATAAAAGTATTAAAATATTAAAAAGTAAAATATAATAAGTATTAAAATATCATAACGGAATATCCTATTTACTATATTTTATTATGTTGTATAATGAAAACTTTGATTTCTTTAGACAAATTTGATTGTTCTTGTATGAACATCTGGCTTATGATCACACAATTTGATAGGACACGATACCATGCTTATTCTGGCTTTGAAATCTAACAATAGCGTAGATCTACAAGCATTAATCATTTACTTAACCAATCAAGATTAAGGCATGATACGGTGTATGGATACTAAGCAATTAATAGCTTTCATTAAATATATATTCTCGAAATCAATTTAATTAAATTATCCATATAACATATTGGAAGGGTCATGATATATTGATTCTAACACAGCGTATTTAAAATTTTATTTCATTATAATAAAGTTCACCTCGAGTGTGCCAGCACTTACGTAAATGAAGACATTGTTTATACAATGGCATACACTTGGTGTTCTTAATTTAAAGACAATTTTCCTTTCAAAACAATAGGATGTTTACCTATTCTTAAAGTTGTCACTTTGTATTTAGTAAGATATATACTTATATATATATATATATATATATATATATATATATATATATATATATATATATATATTCACCTCGAGTGTATGTATATTCCATATATATATATATATATATATATATATATATATATATATATATATATATATATATATATATATATATATATATATATATATATATATATATATATATGGAATATATATAAGGAAAAAAAAATACATTTCGGCATATACAAATGTAAAAGAACATATTGTTTTACAAAATTGTGTAAATCATTGTTTTATTATATAGGCTGGAACTTAAAACTTAGTATTCAATATAGCTATAGTACAGATTATTATTAAAATTATATTGTTATTAGAAAATGAAAGTAATGCCGATTAACAATTTAATAATTAAGTAGTTCCAGCGAACAAACACTGTTACTGATTTTAATTTTGGTTAAATAATTTTTGTAATGCTAATTAAAATCTAAAGGGAAATATATATGTTACACAAAAAAAAATCGGTCCGATTTGACAATTTTTCTAGGAGCCTGTGATAAAAACTTGTAAGCTGTAGCCATTGAAATATGAGATATTTTAGTTTAAAATCATTAATATTCACTATTATTAAATTTGTTATATGCAAATATTTTCGAAAAAAAAAAAAATGTATTACAAAAAATATAAATTCATCAATATTCATATAGAGTAGTAATACCAGCGTAGTATCTATTTTTGTTCCGTTGTTGTGTTAATCCGCTTTGTTAATTTAAAATTGTTGTTAGTTTTATTCTAAAACATATTATAGTAGTAATAGTAAAAATATATGACATATGTACGTCACATTGATATGTCATGTACATATGTCGTATATTTATACTATTCAGTCATTTATTATTATTAAACGGGATAAGGAAAGTCAGTTATAATTGATATAAAAATATATTAATATATAACAAGTTAATTAATATTGAGGCTCACCGATTCTTATTTTGTGCCCGATTTTCGTGGCATTGCTAGATTTTTGCAGCGGGAGTTGCAAGGCACGTCGTTGAATTCCACAATTGCGATTGTTCAAATTTATTATTATTCAAATATATTTAATTTTTTAAATGGGGATCGAACTCGTAACCATCGCTGTGTGTAACATCGCCGTGACACAATGGCATAAATATAGACAGATATACAACAGTATTAGTATAGATATAGGCATAGATAAAGTTAAGAATTCAAATCGTTAATCCAAATCAAAGAATTCAAATCGTTAATCATTATCAAGAAATCATCTTCAAAAATTAGTATTTTTATATAGGTATAGAAAACCCCTGCGCAAGGGCAACGTGTCCATGGGGAGGAGCGTGTGTCACACGTGGTGGCGCGGCACATTGCTCGTGTCCCGTCTGCGATTCTACTCCTGCGCCGGTATGCGCGTCCGATCACAACACATATGGCAGTGAGTGTAAAATGCGAATGCACGCTTGCCAAACCAGCCTAAGAGATGGTGAACTTCGTGTACTTTACAATGGCACATGTCGTAAGTATCAAAGTTTATAAATTTTGTTTTTAGTTATAATATAGTAAAATATAATATTTTTCACCAACACACTTCACACTGATAGCTTAATTCATTGCGATATAAATATTTATCTAATAGAAGATTGATTGATTGATTTTAATTACGAAAATTAAAATTAAAATAATTTTAGCCTATTATCAAATGATATTTGTAGGAACTTTGAGTGGCTTCTGTTAACACTTGGAAAAGATTTGACAGAACAAATCTAGCGTCGATATTTATAAATAAAGCCTTAATATGTGCTAAGTATGGTTTTGCTAATTGCTACACTTTTCTCTAGCTGTTATTTATATATATAGCTTTCAATAATTTTGTAATTATATTAATGACAATAATATATAACAAATTATTACGGGAATATAAATTACAATCTGAAAAACTTCCTGTTGCATAGATTACTGTGGTGTGGATATTTGTGCTATGAACAAATAGAAACATTAACTAATAATAGTTGTATTCTATTTATAAGGATGATTATTTTTAGAAGTAGCCACATATAATAAAATTACGTACGTTACGAGCTTCGTAATCCATCATTATCCCTTTAGTGTTTGTTTCATGTCAGTATAAAATATTCCGAAGCTAATATACTCGTTATTGAGCTCTTATTATCTAATTAAGTTGATAAGAAAAGCATTTGTATGTTATATTGAATCATTAATCGACTACGCATATAGTCCCTAAGAAGTAGCGCTATTGATTTTCTTCGAAACGTCTACACTTATAAAAAAGAAACATTTAAATCAGCTACTCAACTGTTTGAATCCGGCGTTTATGAGTACAAAGCTAAAGATGAAATCAATTATAAAAATTCCCTGGAAAAATCGCAATCAATTTTCTATGATGAAAGTCTTTTCCTTTTATAAAGTTGTCAATAAAAAGAGCACAAAAGTCCCGCCCCAGCACAAAAACGCTTTTATAAAGACCGCTTATTTTTTACAAAGGCTCGATCCCACGCCTACATAATTATCATAAGCATCTCATAATTCAGCACTCATATTGTGAAAAAATAGATAATTTTGATATATTATACTTGTATTATGAACAGATCATAACTATATCTTTTTTTAGCTTTACGCTGTATCCCGCATATGGTAGGGTAGGCAGGGGAAATGTAAGAACCTAGTGTTAAGAAACTCCGTTCCTTAATCTCTGCCGAATTTGATGCATTGCGTGTTGAGTGGCGGAACTCAACACCGCGCTTTGTCTTGTATCAGTTATCGAAAAAATAAAAAATATTAAATATTGCATTTGAAAATATAAAATATTACACCTCCTCGAGTGGGGATCGAACTTACAACTTCCGGTTGTAGCCACACGCTTGCGCCCCTGCGCCACGACAGGCCTCGTAACTATATCTGTATTTATTTTTACGTAAATGTTATATGTAGTTCATAAAGTTTACGAACGAACATTTCATGTACACATTTTATCTACAATAAGCAATTCTATATTATTTTAGATAATAAAAATGCCTTAATGAATTTTGATATTTGTACCATTGTAGGAATCACACATCAATTCATAAAGGATTATGTGACATATATCAATTCTAAACGGGGGAATAGTCGGTATTATACAACTCTGGTATTATAGATATTCTTTGCTTAAGTTCTAAGCCTCTTTATCCTCTGGCTTCACAAAAGTTGACTCATTAGGCTAATAGGATGAGCGAATATTAATAACAATGGATTTATTACTTCCGTTCCCGTTGGAAATGACAATTAGTGATTAAAAAGATTGTAGTGAATAATGGAATGCCACAGATTATCGAACAAAGACAACGGATTAATTTTACTGAGTCTTATTAGTTATTGAATCAATATCGGACAGCGATGTCTCCTTATAATCGCAATCATATTTTAATGAAATCTCTTTCACAGGATTTCAATTTCGCACTTAGAAAATCATTTGCTACAAACTGTATTCCCCGGATCGAGATTAAGCTCTCTCGCTTTAATCCGCTAGAGAATTGCTTAAACACGCGGTCTTAAAATATAAATTATAAACGAGGATACCGGGATCCAGAAGAAAAATATCTAAATATATTTACTCTACAGCTTATTTACGAGATGAGCAATTATTTTTTAAAGGCTAAAACGTGTCAGATGCCAAATAACCTAAATAAATATTTTAACACAAATTACATTTACATATCTTAGTGGACAAGATAGAAACTGGAGGATTTTTATTAAGTTACAGTGCTAATAATAAATTAATTATGAAGTAATGTTGACTTTTTACAACAATATAGCTGCGTGGTACTATATCATTCATATGTTTACACAGCTAAGTTTTTGGTTTTATCCCACGCTGTATCCAGCGCATATTAGAAATCTGGGAACCCAGTGTCAAGATACATTGTTCCTATTGACAAAATGCCTGCGGAACTCAACGCCGCGCTGTATCACGCTACTGGAGCGAATAAACGAACATATAAAACGTTTTGTTTCCCCGAGTGGGAATCGAACTAACTAAACTTAATCATTTAAAAATACCTATTAAAGAGTTAATATTTTTTTTGTCACCTAATGCTGACAATATAATAATAGTATTAATATTAAATCCACTTAAAAAATGCTCATTTACATGATAACATTTTAATTTTAATTTTACAAGTGTTATTAAATAATAACCAAGAAGTCTGCATGATAGGGGGTCAAACTTCACCTTAAGTTTTGTCAATCTACATTGATTGAACATGTATGATTCATAAAAAATATCTATTTATTGGTATTAAGATCTAATTTTATAACAACACCGAACACATAGTTGTGTTATCAATATAAAGCTACGATAATATCCTAATTTTAATTTTATTTTAAATAGAAACATGTGCTGATATCATATGCGAGGGTGGAGGAGACTGTGAAGTAGACCCTGAAAGCGGACGCCCAGTTTGTCACTGTAATCATAATTGCACAAACACTAAGGTAAAATATAGAGCTCTTCTATACATGTTGTCTACTAACAATAAATGTCTTACAAATTACAACATTAAAGGGAAATGTACACATTCACGGTACGTGTACATAAATAGATTATCTATCGCATGTATGAACTTCAATAGCATTTTAGCTTTCTAAAAAGGTAACCATTTATTTTTAATTAAAAATTAAAGCTCTGTTTTTTAATCATTAGAACTATTTTAAATAAAACAGAAATTGGAGACATCATACGAAATTATTAACTAACTGATAATTATTTTTAGCGATACAATTGATGAATGTACGCTGTAGCGTTATTATCTTAAAATAAGTATGTTATTTTAATAATAACATAAAATACACAATTAATTTAAACATGAACTCTTAATTACCCTGATTTGAATATTATTGCTCTCATTATATTTTCAGCAGAGAATTTTGTGAAATAAGTGATTATGATGCGGTATTTCGTAGGTTAAAATTATTGCCCGGATCACTTATTTTGATCACAAAACAACTGTTAATTTTATACGTTTAATATTTATTTAGTAATGTAAATGCCGCTGACGAGTCAACATTAACAAGCGATGTTGAATTTTCCTTTATGATATTAACTTTTGGTATTTTGTTGTTTTGTTACGTTCTTATCTATATTGAATTGTATACATATTTCATATAAGTGGGCGAAACTGAAAATTTCTTCTATTAATTTTAGTTTACTTTATACCGAGAGGTGGGCATAATATATATTTATATTGTTTTAAACTAATAGCTGTTACGTTATTTATAATGCTACTTAACAAGGTTGTGTAAAATCAATTTTCCTCGCAGGATTCAGATGTAGTATGTGGAACGGATGGTCAAACTTATACGTCACAATGTGAACTAGACTTGACGACTTGCCGTGAACAAAGCGCACTTCGATTAGCTTATAAAGGAGACTGTGGTGAGTGATAATATTTTTATATTTGTTATTATAATATTTTCTTATAATTGTTTGTTGTCTACAGTTAATTATTATGTGCTAACTATGATATTTTCTACATATATGTCAAATTTGTTGCCTGATTGTAATGAAAGTGGTTCTTACGTATAACTAGAGGTAAACTAAGCTTTGAGTTTAATAAAATAGTGCAAACTTTATTGAAATCCAAATAGAACAGACATCCATTATCTATCATGGCGCAGGGGCTTAAGTGTGCGAGAGTAAACGTAACAGGTAGTGGGTTTGATCCCCACTCGAGAAAAGTCGAGGATATTTATTATTTTTTTTGGCTCTGGCAACAAGGCAAAGCCGGCCGCAAATTTGGTTAAGTTTCTTCATGGCAGCGATGCCATATGCAGAATACAGCGTATATATGAAAAAATAAATAATTCGATCAGAATGATAACAATAGCTAATTCTACTAATACCTACTCGTAATATATATTATATTATGTGGAGAGCTTGTATATTAAGGAATAATAGTATAATAGATCATACGAATCATATATTAATGTATGCGGCTGGATGTTCGAACCACCCTTTGAATAAGCTTAGTCACACAACTCATGTCTAGCTAGACCTAATAATATACGCTCGATTACACTTTGACAGAATAGGCCTGCAGTAAATCTATATTATTATAGATCGCAGATGCGATTCCGCCGTCTATGATATTGACAGTATTGTTGTTTAGTGATTATATGCAGTAATGATTTAATGTCCGGTTAATAATAGCGCATTCTTTTATTGAAACTTTTAAAATTATATGTAAAAAATAATTATAACATCGCCACTAACGTGAATCTTACTTTCTTCGCTCGTGAATCTGTGTTTGCTTCACTGGATGGGACAAAAAAAGGACCTAGGCGTATCGTTTAATTAAGACAGTCTTTTCTCATAAGCAATATTGTTATATACTTATTGAATAAATATTATCTAGAAAAAATACTTTATTGAATATGTATTTTCATATAAATACAGCAATTTTATCAATTCAAATCATTTGATATTAAAAAAGAATAAGGGTATTTACTTTCTAAATTCTGAGGATTTCTTTTGAAATGTGCAGTTTAATTTGTGGGCGGCTTAAAGTTCTGTTTGACCACAGTGCTGCGAGCTAATTATGACTACTTGCGGTATGTCTAGAGAGGCGGCTTGCTTCGCATGGTGCCAGCGGTCATTACCTAATTTTATGTATGTAGTGTATAAAAACTAATTTGATAAAATTTAGGCTCAACTAGCTTTTGGGTTTCCTTTCCTATACTATATTCAGATACATATTCTTATCCACTATATTATCATAAAGACTAATTGATAAGGTTCAAACTGTGCAAAACAGATAAAATTATGGAGAATATATTATAAAATTTGTGGAATGAGGTAAACTTATTTGACGAAAGTAAATGTAGCGTTTGAGTAAGATGAGCGAAGCCTGGTTAGTATGAAAGAAAAAGAAAGAAAAGAAAAATTAAGCATTAAAATTCTAAGGCCGATGGCGTAGCATTGAGGTAGTAGTGGTAATGAATGTTAAAACATGAAATAAAAAAAAATGGTCCGTCGTGGCGCAGCGGCACAAGTGTGTGAACCGACAGGTCCTGGGATTTCATCTCCTCGACTGGGGATCGATCCCCAGTCGAGGTGATGAAATATTTAATATTTTCAATAATATTTATTATAATATTTTAAATATTTAAGGTTTCATTTCCTCGCTCTGGTAATAAGGCAAAGCGCTGCGTTGAGTTCCGCCACTCAACACGAAATCAAAATCTAGTAAATAACGTTTCTAAGAAGTGATAAAGCAGAATAGGTATTTTGTACTAATGAAAGCACAAGCAATATTATTTTTATTCTTCCTTTCTCAGCTTCACACTGTATCCCGGACATGGCATGGTAGGCAGGGTTGAAAACCTAGTGAAAAGACACTCCGTTTCGTTCCTCACTGTCCGCCGTATTTGAACCACAGCGGTTTGCCTTATCACAAGAGCAAATAATTGAAAATATTAAATATTTAATTTCCTTGAGTGAGGAGCGAACTCACAACCTGTCCCGTATGTACGTTTGTGCTTGTTGTGCCCTTCGCTACGACAGGCCTCGTATTATATTCTATATTATTACTTTTATTTTCATTCTGTAGAAAGGTTGAGCTGGGGTTGCTCAAAATTTTAATTAGACTTTTTCACCCAAAAAGCCATAATAAGACGCGGCACAATGGGTTGATTACGAAGATTGAAATACGACATGAAATAATGTTTTATTACATTTATATAAAAATCATTACATTCTATCATAAAGTTTTAGTAAGATTTATACTTAAAACTGAGGCCTGTAGTGGCGCAGCGGCACAAGAGTGTGACCGTAATCGACAGGTTCTGAGTTCGATCCCCAGTCGAGGAAATGAAATATTTAATATTTTCAATTTAAATACTTAATGTTTAATTTTGTCGCTCTGGTAATAAGGCAAAGCGCGGCGTTGAGTTCCGCCACTCAACACGCAATGCCTCAAATTCGGCGGAAAGTGGAAAACGGAAGTGGAACGGAGTGTCATAACACTATGTTCCTGGGTTACCTCTGCCTCTCAGCTTCAGCTTCACGCTGTATCCCGCACTAGACCCTGCCTAGTGCGGGATACAGCGTGAAGCTGAAAGAGAGAGAGATTTATACTTAAAACTTATTTCGGTGACTTAAATTATAATACAATAAGAAGATACGAGCTTTTATACATCGTTTTTGCTGCATTTTGTATTAAATTCACCATTTAACTAAGGCATACTTTCACTTTTCGAATTTTTCGTATAATCTAAATTCTCGTTTTCTGTCAAATTTCATAACTGTAGATCAACGGGAAGTACACTCGAGATTTTGAGTAAGCGGCAATTTTCATATAAAATGAAAAACGATGCATAAATGCGTATCTTTTGATTGTGTTGACATAGAAGCTTGATTTATATATCTGGTTTAAAGGATCGAGAACGGCAGCCGTATTTTTTGGATGTTAAGTTCAGCTTGATATTTCTACCTCCTCCTGCCTACGTGATCTAGAGATAAACAATCTTGACAGACGGAAAACAAGGTGTTACTACATAAATCCTTACACAGCTTTCCCTTTTGAGTTGCGCAACCTTGAAAACGGAAATCTATATTTATATTCCACAATAAACATTAAAAATTTAATACAAAATTAATGTTTATATCAGTATTTTTTTGATTTAAATAAGCTTCCATAAGTTACTCTTCTCGTTGTTCTATAATCCTAACTTTGGTACGGAATTCTAGGCGAGCGGGTCCGGCACATGACCAGTTTTTTGTGCTGCAACAGTAAACGTATTATTTCTTCTTAACTTAAAAGTGTTGAAGTTTTAACAACTCTGACCACTGTACACAATGTAGTGTGAAATACGGATAGTTAATAGCAGTTTTATACTCGTATATTCGTAATTAACTTAGGTCCTGGCAGGCAGTAGGTAAATTGCACTTTGTATACGAACATTTTTATGCTATAATAATATTTTTACTGTATTAAAAGAGAACAGAGCATGGGTACAAAGAGAAAATTTTAATACTGTTCTTTAAAATAATATTATAATAACTAATTGAAATATAATAACAATTTCATGACCAAGACTAAGTTTTCTTTTCTTCATGCGACGAGTTATACTATATTTGAAATGTTTAAATTTCATTTAAATTAATACAAGTTATCCTTATTCACATATAAGATTTATGCTTATTATTTAATATTATTAAACAAATATGCAAAATGAAATAATTTTCCAATTAAGAATTTCGTGTTTATTATTTTTTATTCAATTAATTATAAAAATATAGGAACATATTGTATGCAGTGTTGTTATACTGATTATATTGCTTTGTAAAATGTAGTTGCAGCTAAGATTCTAGTTAAGTTAATGCAAACATGCTTCGTAGACGCTTAATTGCTATTTAAATACCCCTGCAGCTACGAATAAATGTCTGAAAAACATACGGTTATGTTATGTTTGTGAAACTTGTTGTCTTATTATTGCTTGAGTCAAATTATATTTTTTTTTCAACTTCACGCTGTATCCTTCATATGGCAGGATAGACAGAGGGAACCTGGGAACTTGTGTTAAGACATGCTGCGGAAACGGAACATAATAACTTAGCATTAGGTTCCCAAAATCCCTCTGCCTACTCTGCTATGTGCGGAGACTGATAAAAATTAATTTATTTGCAGTATGTTGCGAGGTTGGCCAGTCTCTATGGTGTCACTTATGTTCCACCATAAAAAAATAAAAATTGCGTCGCAACGCAACCCTAATCTAATTTGAAAAACAAAAAAACTCATGCATGAAAGGCATTTCAATTGAAATATTCACTTCTTTATAGTGTTAATATATGTTATTGCAATAATAATGAACTTATATTTTGCTACGCTTGTTTCTTTATCAAGAAGAATGAAGTAAAATATTTTTGGTCGGTAAGCAGAGAAAAAACATTTATTTATCGTCCAAATATAAAGTTTATTAAGGGTATGAAACTATACCTTTTTAGAATACATAATTTTCACTAAACGGTGACGTTTAATGTTTCACGGCGCAGGGTAACAGATCGATAAAGTATTAAGTGCTCTTATTTGGCGGCTGCCCAAAACGAAGTTAGAAGTAAATCGCCTTTTTGATGTCCAACTTAGGGTTACTTTGAGTTTAATAGCTTCGTCTTATCATCAAATATCGTTGAAACAGATAAAGATGAAAATTATAAGCTAAAAGATGAAATACTAATATCTATTTTCATAATGCTGCTTTGAAAGAAGTTAGTGTTTTAGGATACTGTTTACTTGAGGCCTGTCGTGGCACAAGCAAGTACACAAGGCTACTGAAAACGCGACATGTTTGTTGTTTGATCCGCACTTGAGAAAGTGAAATGATTCATATTTTTTTTTTCGTTTTGGTAACAATGCGTCATGCACTATAATCGCCAGGCGTGATGATGATGAGATGGAAGTGTCCAAGTGTTAAGACACTTCGTTCTTGTTAGAACAAAGTGTCTTAACTAGGTTCTCAAGTTTCCTTTGCTTATACTGCCATGTGCGGGGTACAGCGCATTTTTAATGTTCCGTTATAGACAGAAATAATTAATTGGAAAAGGTAAATCGTCACTGCTCTTTCTTTGTCTAGATATTTCATGTCGAATGCTAAAATGAGTTCATTCACAATTTAATATAAATTTTACACTAATATTGCTACTCAGTAGATTGAAAAAAAAAATCGTATAAGTTAAACCTTTAATAATTTACAAACTTTTTAATTAGCTGTATCCCTATTTCATTTTCTTTATATCTTGGCCTGTGGAAAGTATATTTTTAATTTTAGCAACCCATTTCTGTTTTCCCAGTGGCTAGTAATCGACCGTTCTACAACGCTTTCATTTTGTGCAAGTGGTAAACAATCGTTATTAAATTTTCACGGATGTCTTCTCTCATCCCTCATTCCGGTAAATGGAAACCAGAACATGTCTCGAGCAGTAATGGTGTTGTGTGCGGATAATTTATTGTTCTATTGCACAATATTAAAACTTGGGATATATGGAAGCTATAAATATGATTTGTTTAGTATATGTTGGGCAAGTCGTATAAGATTAATATAAATATAATTTATCTTCCAATTGTTGATATTATGTAGAGGTATATGAAATGTTATTATACTAACTTACTTTTGATATCTGCTCCGCCCGCATGCATAATCGAATGGCAATAACGAATTGCATTTAGGGTTTTCTTGTTTTTTTTTTTTTCCACAAAAATAATTTGTCAATCAAAACTAGTAGATAGTTTTAATTGATAAAAATAATATCGTGTTCTTAAATTAAAGCGCTTTATAATAATAAATATAGATAATAGATATTATATGTAAATGCTACGCGCCCAACGCCCGCGCCAGCTGAGGCGCCCGAAACCAACTACTTACATACCACGTTCGACACGACGATCTCTGTACTCTTATATTTTGTATAGTGATATCTTCTAAACTATCTATTTTTGACATGCCATAAAAGGCAATTTTAAGATTAGAGAAAACGCACAAAGTATCCAACTCATTTTTTTCTATAAGGAATAATACTGTGTTGTTGAAATAGTTTCGAAAATAAGTTTTATGTAATTTGTAAAAACAAATAAAAATTGTGGTTACTGTGGGTTGTTCTTAGGAAGTAGACCTATGCTCGTGGACTTTTTCTCAGCACACCCACTTTATTTTTTTGGTTTTTCTAAACTCCTACATGTCCTATTGTCATGTAATATAGTATATACTTCCTCGATAAATAGGCTATTTAATACAAAAATAAGTTTTAAAATCAAATCAGTAGTTCCTAAGATATGTGTATACGTCAGTCGAAAAATGTTTTATTTTAAAACATTTTTCGTAGCAGAATGTTATGACATGAAAGTTTGGATACTGTTGAAAACTAAATATATCCTTATTATATAACGTAAAAAAGTTATTACTTTTAACATTTATAAAGATTTCATCTTATGTACGAGAATAGTGAAAATAAATGTTGTTTCAGCGCTCTGCGAGGGCGTCCAGTGCTCTTTCGGGGCTCACTGTGCAGCCGGTGAATGTTTGTGTCCGACCGATTGTGCGAGCGCGCCTCGTGAACCAGTTTGCGGTAGCACTATGCAGACCTATCCTAATGAATGTGAACTACAGAAAGCGGCGTGTACATTGCCACCCCCCGCGAAACTTCATGTCATTTTCTACGGAGACTGCAAAGATAGACTCGCCGTAGTTCCACCAATCGCTATGAGTACGTATCATCACCAACTTTGCTGCTATTGCCCAACTTTCTAACTAACAACTTTGGTTATTAACATTACATCGCATCCTTCTTGAATATAACAAGTTTAAATTACTATTATTGCAAACGTTCTGTTTTATTTTAAGTAAGTAGACTAAAGTTACTCTTCGTATACATATTTATGAACCGATATCTTATGTTATAGTATTACTTTAAATGAAGTTTCTGCAAGTTGTTGTTCGAATTTAATATTTTATTGTCTTTTTTAATTTATGCTCTACGAAGAGTAAGTTGTGCACGATCGTGCGAAAATATTTACTATCGTACCGTCATCAACCGGGTCGTTAGTAATTCCAATAAAGCAACCCATCCGATCAATTAACTAACTTTACGCTTTACGCTCGACTAACACGCAAATATTTGACTCGGTGCGGTTAGCGACGACCGCGATGACCACAACTGAGGGAGAAGAAGGCTCTACGGATTTCTTGGGCGCTACTGAAATAGGAACGACTAGTTCGTCGGCGTGCCGCGATATCCGTTGCGACTTCGACGCCAGCTGCTGAGGTTGGCTTCGATGGGTATCCCCGTTGCTCATGCCTTTTCGAATGTCCGGCCGATGATGAATACTTTCCGGTCTGTGCGTCAGACTTTCGACTTTACCCGAGTTTGTGCGCAATGCGGAAGGAGGGCTGTCAGAAACAACTGGAACTTAGATTAAGACCCTTGGATCTGTGTAAAGGTTAGTCAATTTTTCGCATGACTTCTGAAAGCTTTTCTCGCACTAACCTCTTACTAAAAATAATTTATTTATAACTAAAAATATTGGAAATTCAAAAAGATGTTAATATACAGTGAAATTTAATTATTTATTTATTTACTTTCAAACACAAAAATATACATTTATATACACTTATATAATTATCTTAGAATAATCCATTCATCGGTCTATTGTTTCCTTAAATTAAATTTAAATAAACAAAACAAAGTTTATTATACTTTATTGGTATTATTACATTCGTACGTACATTTATAAGTTCCTACTTAGTCGGAGTGAAGAGCAAGCGTTGGTTGCTTAAGGTTTATTTATGTTTTTAAGCGTAATAACGGAAATATGACTAAAAACAAAACAACCCACAAATACCTTTAAGCTTAATAAACAATTTACTTTAAAAAACAACAAAGTTAACAATGGAGTAACGAAATAGTTATCTCGTATCAACAAATCGATCTATTGTAAATATGGCGGATATAACCCGATCAATGACAATACGTGACATTTTAATATACTACGTTGCAGTATCTGTGCTAAAAATACGGTATGGCATTTTTAGCATTAGATTTTTATCAAGTCTGCAATTATTTCATAACTTCTGTAGATATCATTCAATAGTGCTGTCAGCGTATGACTTTTATAATTATTTTTATAAAAAATACCGTCTCTATCAATCGTGATCTGTAAAAGTACTTGTCTCTAGTTTATTTACTTTTTATCTCACGACTCGCTGAATAAGGGTATAGTTAATAAAGTTCATAGGTAAAAAAATTGTACAACTGTATATGAAAATGTAGATTTGCAAAATGTAAGCCCATCGTTAATACAGGTATGGAAGTGCGTCCGTGTGGCAATAACAAGGCAATGATAGACCTGTCAACGGGGCTGGAAATCGACTGTGGGAATGGGCCGCATCGCCAGGACTGCCCGCCCGGGACCTATTGCCATATCACGCTCGCTGCGGCCCGTTGCTGCCCCAAAAGTAAGAATTTATTTTACCACATGATAGATATTGTTAAATAATTGTATTAAGTGAAATGATTTAAATTGCTTTGTACGAAAGTATTATTAATATATACAATTTGAATTTGAATTAAAAATGAGCAATAACAGCTACTCTATTTTTGTATATCATGTATGTAATTGACTTCATATAAAAAATAATTTGTGTCATAAAAAAGAACCATAATGTAGCAGAGACCAAAATTATATTCCAATTTATATGAAAATCAGAAACATTTCATGGAAACACCGCTTTAAGCGTAGCGTGGAGTATAAATTTTTAATGAAGCCCTTTTATTCTATAGAACGAAATACAACTACTTATTTATGAAATGTCGCAGTAAAGATGGTGAAGGTACAAGACGCTACGAGTAAATTGGATACAATCACGCTAGCTGTTACCGCTTTGAATCCTTTGTTCCGATCTCGTAAAATGCTGTGAATAAAATGTAATATTTTACAAAGCATGCAAGAAATTTTCTTAACTTTTTGTCTCTTTTGTTCAGATGATACGAAACAAGTGGACGATAAGCGAGGTTCACACTGTTCTGAGAGCGTGTATGGGTGTTGCGCGGATGGTGCGTCGTACGCCGCGGGCCCCAACGAGGATGGGTGTCCGATTACGACTTCGACTTGTGGTTGCAATCGATTAGGATCGGTATCCGACAAATGTGATGACAGCGGTCAGTGTGTTTGTCGGCCGGGTGTGGGCGGCCTCAAGTGCGACAGATGCGAGCCCGGCTACTGGGGACTGCCAAGAATAGGTTCTGGACACACTGGATGCATACGTAAGTGATAATTTAAAAAAGTAATTATATCATCAAACCATTTAACATTTACTGGTGTTTTTATATATTACACCAATAAATTGCATGTTTTTTTTAAATAACAATGTTGTCCACAGGTTTTTAACTGAATTATTTTTTTTAAAGATTTACTGTATTTATTTAGAAAACGTATAATAAATTAAATGACACGTCAGTAAACGTATAACTTTAAATCACGTTGCGTTGAAATTATACGTATTCTAAGCCAATTCAGTTAATTTAGTATTTTTTTCTTCCGAAGTGTGGATAGACACTTTAAAAAAAAGTAAAGATAATATGGTAATATGAACAATACGAAAAATCTGATATTACAAATATAAATCTTGATTCTATAGTTTAGCTTATTGACGTTAGTTAATATCTTGTTTGTAATGTTAGTTACTTTATTGCCATATTATTACAATTTTATTTATGTTTCCTTATTTGCATTAATTATTTTTTGAACTGTCATCTAGATTTTTTAATTACTTGGCCGGTTAGTGGAACTCAAGGCTACCATCACTAGATATAAATTAAATATGAGATAAACAGATATATGTATTATTTTTATTTTTTTATGCCAATTTGTAAATACTAACAACAATTAAGTAACAAGTAAAATAATATAGCATGCGGATGTTCCGCATTCGGCTCGGTGCGAGAGGACTGCGAGCAGATGACGGGACGCTGCGTGTGCCGCAGTGGCGTGCAAGGACAGAAATGTACAGTGTGCGCCGATCATCGACGTCGCTTAGGACCTAACGGCTGTTCCGATCGTAAGTATCCGATAATCCAGATATATTGCTTTTTATATTGGAATATCTCTCCTCAACGACCAATTTTTTATTCCTTTTATGTGCTTAGGATGCCTCTAAAGAAAGACGTTACGTTTATTATAATTTATGACGTTGTAAAGTGTTATGTAGTCATTTATACAGAAATAGCTTAATGGATTGTTTTATAATGGAAAAGAAGGAGATAATGTACATATTCTTGATTTATTTACAAATTGCTCCAAGAGGCTGATTTAAGAATAAATACTTATTATGAAAACTCACTCAATTAAGTGCACGAATAAAGGATGTTAAAGCTAATTGACTTGTCTGTAAAAAAATGAGGCAAAAAATTATAATGAGCTCTTTTTATGATACAAAGTGAACAAACATATTATAAAGCCTGACGAAAAATAAATGATGTGGACACAGCTATATACCATTGATAAACAACTGTCTATAATGAGACAATTTTACAATTATCCCATTATAGGCAGTTGATTTATTCATAATTTTTAAAATTCTTTTTTTTTTCAATTTGCAAAAGAGAGAGTGGATTAATTTTTTTGTTTAATTTACTACAATTCTAATCTAACTTATCTCGGACTATATTATTTATTATTTATTATCCGTGTTAACTTTCGTATTCGTATGTATGCATTTTTAAACTACAAAATCATTTACATATTAGTTATTTTGTAATAAAAAATGCAACGAAATTTCGTGAAAACGGTTTACCTCGTCTATCTTGTTATTTACAACTTATTAAATTTAAAGAATTGTTAATTATTCCCTTTGATATCCTCAAAATTGGTTACGTTTGGTAAGGATTGGTTCTGTATTAATTATCTACCGAAAATTTAATTAACGCTGAATATTTCACAGAAAGGAATTCAGTAACAGATGAAAATAAATATAATTAAAATACGAATACGAATATTAAATAATATTATATATTTATTTAAACATATTGTTTCTATAGCTGAAATCAGTGGTGTAGCAGGATCATGCATGGAGTTGTCATGTTACTTTGGCGCGGTGTGCACTGATCGTACTGGCGGCGCCCTATGTGAGTGCGCCGCTGCCCCCTGTCCGGACAGCGATTTGAATATGTTGGTAAGTAGATTCTGTATGTATTGAATATGTATTCCGTGTTGATTTCTTTTATTTCGTTCGTTAGCATTGACAGTTAAGTTAAAATTTAGAATTTAAAATTAAAAAATTATAATATATTTTAGGCAACTTAATTAGAATGCTAATATTCTCAAACCATATAACGTTCAAACGTTCTAAAGTGAAGGGCAGACCCCTTTTTCTATTTTGGAATAGTCGGAGTTCGTAACGAGTGTACGATTGTACAATACTCGTATAATATTTCAGATATATTTTTGTTCAAAATAGAACGAACAATTTTTGAAAAAAATTAGAATGATATTTCAGGAATGTATTAAATAGTGATTGGTCTTATCTTATATTGGTCTTACTAGCGACCAGCCTGCAGTTTCGCCCGGCTGATTCGCCCTACTATTTCATAAACTAATCTCAATTATTTTCTTGTTCTAATATATTTTAAATCGACATTACTTTTTATTTATAAAACAAACGTAATAAACAAATGTTGAGGGAAAATTGACAAAAGATAATACATAAAACAACCTTTAAATCTGGTTAGTTGTTTCTTAGATTAGCGCGTACAAACGCAAAGTCAAACAGACGAAAATAAAAAACTATTTCAGTAGGGCCCTTACTACATTAATAAACTTCCCTTATATTTTTTTTATTTCCATGTACAGAAAGTAATCAGCTACAGATTTATTATACCTACCTAGTGATGTGAACCTAGTGTTAAGACACTCCATTCCACTTCCGTTCCCCACTTTCCACCGAATTTGAGGCAATGCGTGTTGAGTGGCGGAACTCAATGCCGCGCTTTGCCATATTACCAGAGCGAAGAAATGAAACATTAAATATTTAAATTGAAAATATTAAATATTTCATTTCCACGACTGGGGATCGAACCCAGAACCTGTCGGTTACAGTCACACGCTTGAAGAAATGAAATATTTAATATATTTTTCTTCGCTTCGCTTAAGTTCCGCAAGTCAACACGCTTTGTCTTAAATTTCGGAACTTGGAGAACGGAATGGAGTGTCTTAATACAAGTTTCTTCTGACTACTTTAAAAAAATTGTATACTAAAAAATTAAGTTACATCACATAAAAAATAAAATGATTACATACGTAGTTAAAAAAATATCATTTCATAAAAAAGTTTTATATGTTTATATACCCGTAAGTCTACAGATTTTCTTATTTTTGTGACTTTCTAAAAATATTTCTCTCAACTTAATCCTTATAAATTTAAGATAGTAGCTATTAGACTAATTAGCTTATGGTTAAATATATTAGCCCATAAGATCTTAATGTTGCTATAGAGGTAATAAAGCCATGTACATTAACAAAGGAAGTAATTCGGACAAAAACCTCATGTGCATTGTACAATTAGCAAGGCTTAAACATTGTCGTTTAAGATTACTTACAAGTAGAACAAGTACAACTTAAAAATATTATTAGGTTTTTAGTAATTGTCACGAATATTGTAATTATTTATACAAAAATGTTCGTTAATAATCATATTTACTTCTGAATTTTGAAGTTCAGCAAATATTAAATTTATTATTGGTCTCTCTGCGGAAATTAAGACTTGAAATTAAGACTTTATAAGTTAAATTCTCTTTGTGTTAGCTAAGTGCAATTAAAACCAACAGGTATGCGGAAGCGACGGTAAAACTTATGAATCTGAATGTCACCTAAAATTGCAAGCTTGTCGTACTCAAGAAGACATCGTTATTCAAGCGTTTGGACCTTGCAAGTTATCAGAAGTCGCAGGAACGGTCGGTCCTTTGAGGCCTTCCTCGCCGATACAATTTACTCAACAAGATGATGGAGCTGCTTCAAAATCGACTAGACATTTACTTAATCCAGAAAAGTACTACAACAAATATGATTGGACAAGAAAAGAAACGCCCAGTGACTTTGACAGCATTGTAACAGGACAAAAATTGAAGGGTAAGTCATTTTGAGCAAAGACAATAGGCGCTTACCAAAGCAATTTCGTAATTTCAAAGCCCAAAGTGTTTAATTATTTCGGCGATCGACAACGTTAATTGTTATTTTCATTTTGATATTAAACGTCCCAAATATTATTCTCAAGTATTAGCATATTACAATATTTATATTTTTCTCTATTTCATATTTATGAAAGCGATTTGAATTGTAAATAGTTTAGAACGGTCGTTTACTTTGCAATTACGAGTTTAATAGTATTTTATCCGCTGCCAAATTCCAACAATAGCAGCGATGTGATAGTCTAAAGTTTAGAAATTTGTAGTTTCCGAATTACTTAATTTACTGTAGACTATCCAGCGCTAGTATTTTAGTAACATCTCAATTCATCTTAATCACGTTAATTTTGTAGAGATTACAGTTTGGCTTGTTGTGTGAGCAGTTTCCCTTGTCACTTTGTGACACTGTTCCTCGTATCCTTAACTTAGTTACCGATTTATCTTACTTATTTGTTGCTCCAAAATAATGATAGAGAATTTGTTGTTGTTATAGTACTTGGTATAGTATCAATGCGTACATATTGTTCATAATCTCGTTTATTTTTATGACAAATAGTTGTTCAATTAAAATACATATGTACAACCTTTACATAATAATGACTTATCTTATATTATAAAGTATAAACTTGATTAAAAATTTTATCTTTTTTGAAATTAGAAAAATCAATAATTATATAGTAGCTTTAAATTATAGATAGGTATTACAATACAATCTTAAATCGATTATTTAGAATTTTAGAATATTAGTGTATAAAATGATTATTAAAATAATGTATAGGCCTTTCGTGGTGCAGGGGCACAAGTGTGTGACTGCAAACGACAGATTGTGGATTCGATTCCCGAAGTGAAATATTCAATATTTTAAAATTAAATATTTAATGTTTTTACTTCTTCGCTAGTGAAGTAGGTAACAAGGCAAAGCGCAGCGTTGAGTTCTTTTTATTAACACGCTATGCCTCTAATTCAGCGGTAAGTGGGGAATGGAACAGGGTGTCCTAACACTAGGTTCCCTAATTCCCTTTGTCTACCCCATTTGCAGGATTGCCATTTGCGGGATTGCCATTTGCGGGATACAGCGTGAAGCTGAGTGAAAGAATTAAAAAATAAATAAATCGGCCACTTAAAAACTTCAACATATCAGTGTATAACATCAGCATATCAGTGTATAACATTATTATTACTAGGTTCACAAACCGCAACTACAGCCACAGTGGGCGCAGTGGGTGCGTTATTAGGCGATCTGTGTACGGAGAACGCGGACTGCGTAGCGCTGCCGGGTGCGTACTGCGCGCGCGGTGGCTGCGTGTGTCGTCCCGGGTACGTGCCAACTGTACATAGGAAAGCTTGTGTTGGTGAGTTGTTCTTACATAATAACTGTTTAGAAATGGAACTGTTACAGTTGCGCAGAAAGATTGTGAGGATGGATTTCAACTTCTACGCAAAATGTACTCAATGGATTTAAAAGAAACTTTCCAGTAATGTAGTTTATACATTATAATAACACACAGGCTTTTATTAAAAAAAATACCACATTATAAAACTAAGGTAAAGTACTGCCTACTTTACCTTATTTTTTAGCTGAGTTTTTTCCTCTCGAAACGTATGTAACATATTGGTTTTAACGTTAATGTGATATTTTATTGTAATACGAATATCCAGACATTATGTGCTAGGTGCAAGTTAATAAGAGTTTACCTTAAGAAAATTTATTTGCTAAAAGAGATATATATATATATATATATATATATATATATATATATATATATATATATATATATATATATATATATATATATATATATATATATATATATATATATATATATATATATATATATATATATATATATATATATATATATATATATATATATATATATATATATATATATACTTTGTTACATAAAACCCATTTAATGTACAATACTAGAAAATAGTAAAACCTATTTCATTGCACAACTACAACGTTTTAAAAATTCAAACACAATGTATATTTTGTTGCATAAGAAATACTTTCGACATTGTTGCAGAACAAATAACTCAAGAAACAACGGAGGAATATAGTGCATGTTTATCAGAGCCGTGCTACAATCTCGGCAGCTGCATAGACTTGCCGGGCTCCACGTACGCCTGCGTGTGTCCTGATCCTTATACCGGCCTTAACTGCGAAATTCATATCAAAGACGCTCTGCCTTCAAGTTACATAGAAACTCCATCCTTTGACGGATCGTCCTACATACGCCTAAAACCACTAAAGGCTTACCATAAGTTGAACATCGATATTGAATTTAAGGCATTCTCCGAAAATGGGGTCATATTGTACAATCAGCAGAAACCCGATGGAACGGGTGATTTTGTTTCGCTCGCGTTGGTAAACGGATATTTGGAGTTCAGGTGACTTTTATTCTTATTTCATATTTCGATATCGGTGCGGAACTGCGGTTTCGGAAATATTCTGAACAAATATTATCTCTTTACTATACAATGTGTATGTTGAATGAAATGTGGAACACGTTACATACAATAAAAACATTACAAGTTTAAAATAACATTTGCAATTTTTCTTGTCTTTATATATACGTTCGTAACTCTATAGGTACAATCTTGGGAATGGCGTAATAATTCTAACATCACTTGAAAAAATAACGTTAAACGAATATCATAAAGTATCGGCAAAACGATATCACCGAGACGGAATCCTCTCAGTCGATAATATGGAAGATGTCGCCGGCCAATCTAGTGGTAATCTAAAAGCGTTAGACCTCGCCGAAGATGCATACATTGGAAGTGTGCCTACAAATTATTCCAGGTATTGTATAATTTGTAATAAATTTTATTCGTAACGTAACATACTTGGTAACTGGAAAAGTTTTGAAAATACTCTAGAGTATACAATGTAATTCCCGCGTTTTCTACCTTCCCTTATTTAGTTATAATAATACATTTATACTTGAATAACGTAGGTAATAATAATACAGGTTTTTACTATAGTTATTTTTTCTCTTTAGAGTATTCGATAATATCGGAACTCGGAGTGGATTCATTGGATGCGTAAAATACTTAAGGATAATACGTCATCAAGTCACGAAGAAATTGGGACGTCCGGACTCATTAGTGGTATCCATAGAGAATATTCGAGAGTGCCAATCTAATCCATGTATGAGTATGCCCTGTAAGAATGGCGCTACGTGTAAATCCGAATCGGATACTGAATATATATGTCGATGTCCGATAGGATTTCAAGGAGCCAATTGTGAAGAGAGATTAGATCCGTGCGAATCGAATCCCTGCGGATATGATGAGGGGCTATTGTGTGATATCGGAGCGGACGGCGGACACGTTTGTCGATGTTTGTTCGGCGATACTGATTCTAATGGGAACACGTGCAACAACGGTAATTACTACTAGATTATTTTGATCCCAAGTCGTTAACCGATAGCTTCGAATTTTAATTTACGCGCAAGTAAAAAATCTTTTTTATTTTTAGACGTCAATGTTGTACAAGAAACTTTAACACCTCAATTCAATGGGACGAGTTATATTGAATTACCACCGCTCGAAGGGCTCGGGAAAGCATTTAGAATCGAAATTTGGTTTTTAACGAACCGATTTTCTGGGATGCTCCTTTATACCGGCCAGTCAAATAAAGCAAAGGGGGATTTTATAGCGATTAACTTAGTTAATGGATATCTACAGTTTAGGTACAATTTGGGGAGCGGAATCGCCAATATCACGTAAGTAAGGCTTAGAGGTCGAAGATTTAATTTAACGAATTAAGTAAAACGCTTAGTTTCACAGACAACGATTTATTGTCCCGATTTAAATAGAATCACTGTCATCTTAGATGAAAATTAATAGTTTAACAGCATGATGAGAAACGGCCAAATAATAATTACGCCGAGGGAGTTATTAGCGCCTTTGCTCCGTAGACTGAGTTGTATATCGCTTGTTCGTATATACAAGAAACAACTCTGTAATACAAAGGCACATTTTCCTCATAACGTTTGCTAATAGGTTCACTGTTGTACATATTATATGTTTATATAGGTTTATAAATTAAATTAACTTCTTTTAAGCTACGAATATTTTAACAAAAATATATTAATAACTCTTCACTAGGTCATCTGTATCAATAACAAAAGGTAGATGGCATAGAGTGAGAGCCACTCGTGTAGGAAGACACGGAAGCTTGCAATTCGATCATCATCCAACACAAAGAGGCGCATCTCCTACACCACTCACTCATCTTGAGCTTACTCTACCACTATTTATTGGCTCTTTACCGTAAGTTATATTATAACACTACTTTTGTATAAAAATTTTACAATGTATTAAACTTAAATTTAAAAAGCGTATAAAAATTTTGAACGAAGCAGAATTTGAACCCGCGCCTCTGGAATACCGTTCCAGCGCTCTGACCAACTAAGCGCGGGTTCAAATCCTGCTTCGTTCAAAATTTTTATACGCTTTTTAAATTTAAGTTTAATATTTTCTGTCCTAAGTGTGGAATAACACTTTAAAAACATAGTAAAAAATTGTACAATGTAACAAAGCGGTGGCTTTTCGAGTTCGATTCCCACTCGGTTGAATGAAATATTCAATATTTTATTGTATCGCTCTAGTAACACGGCAAATCACGCTGGTGTGTTGACTCACCATGCAAGTTTTCAATAATTTGGCTGAAAATTTAGAAAAGAAGTGTTTTAATGGGGAACAGAGTCTCTTTGGCGTAATTTTTCCCAAATGACAATAAATCCAGATCAACAATTCGATAAGTCTCTAAAATCATTAATGATTATAGCTTACAGGATAATCAAAATCTATAATAAAACACGAAGCATATCCTCTATCAAATTTAAGGCATATTGAGTGGTGGAAATCGACGCCAGGCCTTGCTTTAGTACCAGAATGAAATTTGTTGTGGCGAAGGGGCACAAACGTTTTATTGTAAGCGCGACAAATTGTGGATTCGATCCCCACTCGAGGATTTTCTGAATTTCTTTCCTCTGGCAACAAGATAAAATACTTTTTTATTAAAAAAAAATGTAAAAGAAACAATCATTATTTCTAAAACTCATTTAAAGTCTCTTAGTGGGTCGTAATAATTGCACATTGCAATATTATGAAATAAAATATACATTACCTTTTATAATCAAGCATTCACATCAATTTCATTTCACGTGCATTATTTTATGTATTACTCATAGTAAATTTTGATATTTTGGTCAAATACGTAGTGCTGCGAAGCGCAATTTGTCATACGAGAATGAATATGAAATATTTTGCAAGAGAAAACTCATTTTGTTTTTAGTTCTCGCTTCACTGACATTCAATTTACGGTTAAAATTTGGCGTACGAACAATTTATTTTTGTATCGCTGTGAAAAAACTGCGACTGACATATACATGTATGTAGATAGATATAATTGTGAATTGTGAATGTACACCGGAAATAATGTTACATTCCTTTTGTAAGGATTTATACGAGACTTTCTAAGCTTTATTATTTCAGAAATATATATTTTTTATATTAATGAGTTTTATAACTGTATATTATGAAGTTCATAAAAGACTAATAGATATTGATAACATTTATAAAAAATAACACACTATTACAATAACTTATACTAATGTTACCTTACGTATAAAGTGCCTTTATAATATAATAGAATCAAGATATCAAAAATCGGATATTAAAAATGGACATTCTCCCGTAGTTCCTACGTACGCCCGCACAAAATGTCGGGAGTGACCAGCAGTTTCATAGGCGCTGTGCAACAGGTCTTCGTAAACGGTAACCCCCTGTCTCTATACAGCGGGGATATAGCTAAGTGCTCTGTAGTGGCGGAGGAAGATAGACTGCCTTGTGCCACCAGCGGCGTTACTAAGTACGCTGGACCGCCTTGCGGGGACGGTAAGTGTATGAGTTATATACACTGCAACAGATTTACTTGATTGCTCTCTCTTGCACTTGCACTTGGAATCGTGCTCGATTTCAGGTAGTTAAAGTTGGATTAGTTTCCGAACTTTAAGTTAACTACGTACTGTGGTTGTTATGTTAGTCGTGTTGGAGAGATGTGCTAGCTTTGATATTTTTAGTCAATTAATAATTAATTGAATATTATTATGATATTAATATCTACTTAATATGTATTTTAAAATTTGACGTTTAACTTTAGTAACTATTACAACTTAATTCGAAAAGATATAATGTTTTAAGAACAACTAACCAATGTTCATACTGAACAATTTATAATTAACAAAATGTTTAAGCAGTTAGTTTTATAAATTATAAATAAGTACTACAGAAACAATTTAATTTTGCTGAAAGCTTAAATATGATTGCATGTCGTTGAACTGATGGGCCTTAAAATGTTGAGTAGTCAAAAACGTTGTGGACTCTAATAGCAAAGCATTCATAGCAAATTTATTCATAAAATATATAATATTACAAATATTCACAAAATTTCTGTAAATTATTTTTAATTTAATTGTAATTAAAACATTATTACTTTAATAAATGCATCATCCATCTAGGTCTCACCCCTTGCAAAAATAACGGTACATGTATACCGTTGCTGAACGAATACAAATGTATATGCCCAGACGGGTATCAAGGGAGGAACTGCGAAGTGCAATTAAAAGTGGAGATGTTAAACGACGGAGCGCCTATTAAGTTCGACGGAAATAATTATTACTCGTACAGAAGCCGAGGCGGCCGCAGGTAAGTTCGAAACGGATTAATATTCATTCCAATAAAACCCTTTCCGTGCCTATTAAATCAATAGATAACGTAATAATAACAAGCATTGTACTCCAATTTTAATTTATTACTCGAATTAACGATAATTTATCATTTTCAATACGTTTTATTCGTGTCGTCAATTACGCTAATGAATATAAAACCGCAGAGTAATAAAGTAATTGCAGCAGAAAAATATCATTTAAATCAATGGATAATTTGATTGTTACATACCATTAAGGTCGCTTTCATTTTCGTGTGGTTCGTCGGATCGCAAATGGCTGCATTGTTTACGATAATAATGTTATCAATTTTATCCACGCTGATTGTACGTTGATATGCTGCAGTCAATTTCTCGATTGGCGATAATCCATAATGACTTTTTGAAACAATAATATCACTTGTATATTATGAAATATTAATTTTAAAATTGATATTCATAATTAATAATCAATTAAAGTTACATTACCTTAATACTGTGTGTAAAATATTATTATACAATTAAATATTTAATTTTCGTTTTAAAGTAAGTTTATATTCATAGAAAATGGTTAATTTACTTAAGCTTCAATGGTTTTCTATCAATTATCATTTTTTTTGTTATCAATAAGCTAAGTTAAGACCACATTTCTTCATTCACTCGTTACACCTTTTATGGAGTTATTCTAAGCATTTTCCTAATTTTGATATCCTAACCTTAATTGAAAATATTAATTTGACTCACTCAATTTCTCTTTTCTAGCTTACAAACTAACTTAGAAGGTGAAGGACAGTATGATGTAAGATAGCACTCGAAGGTTGCTCGCAATAATGCATTTAGATATAAGTTTTAATGAATCGATCTACAATATAACATAGATTAGGTAAATTTACTTTACTTGTAACCCTTACTCTTGCTATGCACGTTAACTAATTTCAATTTCAATGTAACATCAATTTAGCTATGATCACATTATGGTAGTAACCGGCAACAATATGACAAATATTACTAACTTAGATATTAAATCGCATTATACATTCGGAGCTTATTCCAGTAGTGGGACTTCATTAGCCTTTGTAAATTGAGTTGAATCTATCAGATCACGCCAAAGTGCTCGTACGTGACTTGCTTCAATTCGATGGAATATGCGAAACTCGTAACGTCCTTTCAATGACGTCAACTTGTGTCAAACTGTTGTACGCTGAACTAACTTAATTCATTAAAGGCTTCCAATATTTAAGCGTTTTACTTCCATACCTTGCGGAAGAACCTTTGCGGCATTCAGTTTAGGCTCTGTGTATTTGTGCATGGCGTTGGATCTTAACTTTCTTGCCTTTTAATTCTTTTTTATTTTGCTGTTGTTAAAATTATGCAAAAGATGATTAAAAATATAATTGCTTCTACACTTTTGCTGTTGTTGCTTTTATACTACTTTCTCATATGTGTTTTCATTGTCATCAACATGACAATGAAAAAATATATTAACCAAAATACAATATATACATATGTATAAATTATATTTTGAGTAAGTGCTATGTGTGGTGTAATTTAGGAAATTCATAATCGCTCTTATTGACTTACTATCTTATGTATATATGATATATATTTGAAAAAACCTCGCAGCCTTACAATTTTGTTATTATTCTTTTAAATAGTATCAGTCGTTTACTAGTAGAGTACTCGTTTCTAACTGGCACGTATGAATGAGTAAATACATTATAAAAATCTATAACAAATCCCGCTTATTTGATAACAACGGCGTAAGCAGATTTTTTTTTTGTCATAATTCCATCTATCACCCTTAAAAGTAGAATCGAATTTAAGTATTCCGTTTTCAAATGTACCGTTTAGTTAAGTGGCGCATAAATTATTGACGAAGTGGTCGGAGCGTAACACAAAATCCGTTCGGATGTTTTCATGCATTTTATATGATGCGGTCCGTTCCGTCCACTCGATAATAATATAATCCGCGCGAGCATTCGCGTGAAAATGAATTGCACGCATTATTGCCGGGCATTGTAGCTAAAGCTGCATAATAGAGGATATTGAAATTTATTTTTATTATAACCACTAGCTAGCTATTATTCAACGAGGTTGTGTTTTAAAAATATTATTTAATTAGAGTATTTTGTTTCTTTTTTAGAATAATAATTTGTTATTCTTAAGTTTTCTAGTACAAAAAATCCAAATTTGTCTTGGTTGCTTATTTGTGATTCAAGAAACAGCTTAGTCTAGCCCAATTGATATGAAAGCTCTTTTTTACGGCTCACAATAAAATACAACTTGGAAAATATCTTACTTCTGCATTTATTCCAGAATATATTACCATATATTAGGTACATAACACCCTTGTTAAATATTCCTACATCAGCTACCGAGTGTTGAAATCGCAGCGGGCGCTATAATAAAAGTTATACATTTGCATACGAGCATAAATTCAAAACACTGTTTTCCATTACATATACTGCATCTATTATGTATTTCGATACAGCTAATTATTTGCATACAAATGCTTCGTTAATAATTTAAAATAGTAAAAGAATAATATATATAATAGACATTGAGCGCATCTGCATTATATATAGATGTTATCTATTTCATAGAACTGTCGTATTTCTGTATAAATTGAATGTGCTTTGATGTTTATAGATATGTTTTGCTAGCAATTTGTGATATTCAGTGCATTTTATATTTAAATAATTATGTCTATTTACTCAATATAAAAGCTTTTTTCATTAGCCATTTCAATAGCCATAAAGAACAAATTAATATAGCTCTTTGCTTTTGATGTTCATACATTTTATTATTTAGTTATAGGTATTTATACATTTTGTAGTAAATAAAAGCTTTTAAAACATGACATTTTCAATTCTAAAATGTAATTGATTTTTTCGTAGGAATCGCAACCTCCGCGGTATAAGATACGAAATAAAGTTTCGAACTAATAACGAATCAGGTCTTATAATGTGGAGACGGAAAATTGGTATTCGACGAGATTTCATTGGACTAGGACTCAGTAATGGTAAACTACAACTTATATATAGCGATACCGATTCAAAGGAGTCGAATGAATGGTTTCAAAGCGTGGAGTCTAAAGAGAGGGTCGATGACGGACTTTGGCATACGGCGGTTGTGAGAAGACGTAAAAGACTTGCGATGTTGCAAGTAGACGACCTCCCCCCAGTTAGAGGTTACTCGCAGTCGCTGCTTGTTCCCTCGAAAGCCAACCCTAAGATATGGATAGGTAAGTTGAAATTCTCTTGCAGGTCTTTAAAAATGCATATCTTAGAATGGGTCAAGTAGATATAGCTTTACATTAATTAAAAAATAGTACTCTAATTTCTTATTATTCATATTTTTTATTTAACTATTATGCTTAAGGGAAATAGGTTGCGCTTGATTTATGATGTTTTTTATTGTTTTTAAAATTCACTGCAAATTTCTTGTATTATATTAGCTTAATTTTAGCTTACAAATATTTGGCTTAATATTTTTCAATGGGCAAATATAATTTAGAATTGCTCTATAACTTTTTTAGAATATTATTGTTTAAAAATAACTAAATTACAAATAATAGCCTTATTTGAACTCGTGAAATAATGAAATATAAACATTGCTAGACCTACCGAAAAATAATTACCGTGTCCATCATAAAACAAACCGAGTACGCTTGAATAAATACGCTCATATACTACAAAAGAACAATAGCGTAACAAGTACAAAATATGCCAATCGTATTCTTAAGCTGACGCAAAAATCTCATTCGAGACGTTTTCCCTTACATTCTGTTTTATGAAGTGAATTAATTTGACGTTTCATGATAGGAGGATCGCCGTCCCTGCCTCTGGGATTACCGGGCGCGCTCTATGCCGGCCTACGCGGCTGTATCGTTACGCTGAAGGCCGCCGGACGCCACATCGACGTCAAAACGCCCATTCGACCGTTGATTCCGGTACGATATTGCGATTAATTATGTTATGCTCGTACATTGACTATAGTATCGACTGCTTTACGAGATTACCCACTTTAAAGAGGAGCTGAAGTGAATGAAATGTTTTTGTTGGTACAAATGTTCATATTTTTCTGTTTGAATTGAATTTTAAGGAAAGTGAATTTTAAATTGGTTTCTTATTAACGTGTTAAAAAATATGTTTAATTAAAATTCATACTTTACGTAGCAGCGTTATATAACTGAATGAATGGATAATATGAAGTAATTTTGAAGGTTGATGCTTTTAATAATGAATAAGCCGTCAGTCAACTTTACTGTCGAGCAGTCAAATTGATTATCTATATTTTTTAATGTTACTTAATAAAAAAATGGCGTAATTAATATAAGGTTCTATTTCCATTATAATATCGTGGTCAACGAAAGCTTAAATCAGGCGAAGTAAAATTTTTTTCACCGCTGGCCTATACTTAAATGCCAATCGATGACATTTATATACTAATCATTATTTCTAAGTACGCCTGTTATTCTTTTTAATATGTTATTATTTTAAATATAGATAGTGAATTTGATTATATACATTTAAGAGGATAATTGAATGTGAATGATAATAACATAGTAAATTGTCATATCCAGTCATATCTTTTAAAAGATTATGAAATGTAAAAGTATTATTTTTTGTGTATAATAATTAATAAGTATTAGAGTACCTGGTAGCTGATATTTTTCTTTATGGTAGCATTGTGGCTGGCGATGTGTTTAGTTTAGTTCCTTGCATATTTTTTACTATCTGCATATATGTTGCTTAATTTATTAATGGCCTACATAAATAACCACTTCGATGTTAATTGGTAATAGATATCCTTTGTATATACAATTACATATTAGAGGCTACAATATAATAGACTAAATCAACCTCAATGTTTAATATGAATAACATTACCTAATTTGGAAACAGATAAACTTACTTAAGTAACATAAATTTTACTTATTACAAGAAACGGTTCTAAGATCTGTAAATCGAAAATTCAGTGTTGCTGAAATGTAGCTGAAAAGTATAAAACACAATGTTCCCACAAAATTTTCCACTCTATAGAGTGAGGAAAAAGAAGCTACATTATTGACACATAAAAAACATAGACACAATTTCTTTAACGTAATGCCAATCCTGTGTTTTTTTCTTTTTTATACATAACACATCGCCACTAGCACTTTGTCACCGTGAAGAATATACTCATACATATCTAATGCATTCGTTTAATTTCTGTTGTCTTTCAATCAATACGATGTTTTCACATGTTTCTTTTTAGAATAGTGTAGCAAAACATCCACATATATAACCAAAAGATATTGTTGCCATAATAATTTATATTTATAGCTTAAGATATATAGATTTAAAATATGAAAAGTTCAATCGGTGCTCGGTTTACACATCAGAGGTTTATCATATCGAGAACAAAAGTACGCATGTGCTTAAATTATAATGTGTTATGACAAAATTATATTTAATTGTAGTTCTAACGACGACGGGTTATCTACGTTGGAATAAAATCTATGTGAAAATTAATTATTGAATTTTAGAAAGGGTATAAGAAAATTAATGTTAAATGGGCTTTAATGTTAACATTCCGTATTATAAACGTAACGCTTCTAATAGTTATTTACTTTAACCGCAATCGGAAAAGTCAATTAACGTTTAACATTAAAGGAATACTTGTTTGTATAGGTCAGGTCGATGTTAGTTAAACGTTAATTAACATCTCTGAGTGCGGAGTAAGTTGCCAATATTTAATAGAGGTAGCTTACTAAGTGATTACCGTAATATACGGCAAGATTTTTAGATTTCCAAACTACCCTCAAGTTTATAATTTAGCAATTCCATTGTTATCATTCCATGGTAAATAAGGTTACTTATAGTCGGCTCAGAGTGTAAATCTGCCTTGGCGAGTTTACAGAAGAGATAAAAAACGATTTGAAAACACACGAATATACATATATATTTGTTTTCAAATAATTTTTAAAATTTTGAAAATCAATTTTGTATTCTTTACTTCTCTTCGACTTTTTACACTTTTTAATGATATAAAAAGGAAATAAATTTAACAAGTTTACACTCTAAGTCAACGATATAATTAAAATAATTATACTTTAAACAGTGCCATAGTTGTACAGTAGACGATTTTATTAGATTATAGTTCTAGTTTATTTATATTACATAACCTAATTCTGCTTCTTGTAACTAATCGTTTACAATTATTTTTTATCTTACAAATGAATCACTGCCACATACTTTGTACTTATTTTAATTTTATGTTAAACATCATTTTTATATAAGCTTTTTCACAACTCCACTTGTTTTTTTACTTTTACAATTAAATTCAAGAAGTCTAGATTTTGTAATGTGTTCTAGACAAATTCTAGGATAAATAAAATGTCTAGACAAACTATAGTACACTTTAACGCTTTGTTTTAATGTAGTTTAGCAACATTACAGTCACGCAATACTACAACCGTGCGATAGGAATCACCTTACGTTTTAGTACAATTTAATAGGTATTTCGATTCATGAGGGAAATGCACGTGACTGTACTTCATCGCATCTTTTTTCATGACATGCTTTTCCTAGTTTATTACTTTGACACATTTAGGTAATATTGTATATTGTTTTTTAATATCAATATAATCACAATTTATCAGATCGGCTATATCAGTTTTGCTACAATAATAATTATTCGCTTTATACAGTGTATATGTTGTTCATCACAATGTAATGAATAGTTTAAATTGAAATTAATTTTAAATATTGCCGTACATGATAAATACATATTTCGGCAATTTAAAAGATTTTATGCTGTTAGAAAATAATACATATATGTTGCATAACAGCTTGCGTTTTACAATTATTTTTGTCATATTGCATTTTAATATAGATTGATCTGAATTTAGAATTTTAATCGTAGCGCAACAGCATACAAATCCTCCGTTAATTTTACTCCATAAAATATTTTACTTAGTATATATTCAGTTTCATCAATTTATACCGTTTTGTAATATATGTAAATAGTTATAGACTAGATTTTTTTACACGACGCTTAATCACTACTTAAACGAGGTCGTTGGTCCACTACTTACGAGTTGGGAAATTTTGTTAATGTAAATGCTCTGTATGAATTTTCGATGTGTTGTATTAGATCGATTTTTGTCGAATAATTTCGCATAAAATAAAATAAACTCAAAATAATTGAATTTCAAGTTTTATATATATTTTAATTGATTTATTATTTACATTTTTTCTACTATAACTATACATGTCTAATATAATACGTAAATGCTAATTTAAAGTAAACAATGACAATATTAAAATATCTACGCAGCGTTTAGTGTTAATTTTATAACGTGGTAGTGCTTCATGAAACGTAACGTATCCGTTTCTATACTAGATTTAGGTTAAGTTTTCTGCCATTGATTCGAGTTACACTTCGGGCGATGGGGAAATAAACTTTATGCTATTCGTAGAGCTAAAACACATCTAGAATATGAGCTTTCTTGCATTTACACTAACTGAAGATTTTTATCTTATCCACGATCCACTTGTGTTTAAGTATAACTATCTAAATGCTTTTTTGTTCTACGAATATCATAATTTACAAATATTTGCTTACTTACTGTATACAGGAAATATAAATGTGTAAATTAAACCAATATTTAACGATTTGGCAAAAAGTGTACCCAATAAGAGTTTATCCTTACGTACACTTTATAAAGCATTGTTGAATCGAAATAGCCTATTACGGTTTTCAATTGTTAGTAATAAACATGCAAATGTGAACTGTTTTTACTCACAAATAAAGTTCAATATCTTGTCACTGTTCGTAATATTGTTTCCACGTTTTACTACAAATGGTTTGAAATAGGTTTATGGTATTATTCGTCCGAAAGCTCGGATGAGTGCAGCAATAACGACCTGTAGTGTTATTTCAATGTTGGTTCTCATAAGAGGTGAACGCTTAAGAATGATTGACAAAAATATGTATCTCAGTTTTCTCACTAACCATTTTTTTCTTTGCTTGAGATAAAATATCAACAAACTGTTGTAACTTATTATATTTTATATTGGTAACAGTCACATTCACTATCTTAAGAACTCAACAGCCAAATAATTTGAATAATTATTCATAATCGCCCACCTCGAACCTCTTCAAATATCTTCTGATCTAATTTATTACGCATGTGTGTTTTGATGTACCTATATTAGTTTAAATACAAATGATAAATTAAATGAGACTGCAGATATCTTGTTGTTTTATTTATGGCTTTTATGTTATCTATATATTTTGTAACTTGCGTGTATTTGTTAAATCTACCATTTTTTATATATTTATGTGTCAGGTATATCCTATAAAATATTGCATAGACTTAAATAAAATTTGTTTTATGCTATTTACTCTGGACAAAAAATTCTTCATAAGAATGTATAGCACTATTTACTTTATACTAGTACACAGTTAAATTGTAAGAAATAGTGAAATATCGCCTTAACAAAAGATGTTGAGCGTGATGAACATTTTGCCTTGATACATAAATATTAAAGAATTGAAGTATCTAAAAAATGACCTTAATAGATCGTCTTAGCAACTAATACTAGGCAGCTTCACGCTGTGTCCCGCACGAGGCATGGTAGGCAGAGGGAACACGGGAACCTAGTGTTAAGACACTCCGTTCCACTTGCGTTCCCTATTTCCGCCGAATTTGAGGCATTGCGTGTTGAGTGGCGGAATTCAACGCCGCGTTTTGCCTTGTACCAGAGCGAAGAAATGAAACATTAAATATTAAATTGAAAATATTAAATATTACATTTCCTCGACTGGGGATCGAACCCAGAACCTCTCGGTTACAGTCACACGCTTGTGCCGCTGCGCCACAACAGGCCTCAATAACTAATACTATTCTTACTTAAAGTTGTTCTGGAAGTCCGAAAGTCACATAACAGTCCAGCTAAACTATAACAAATAATGAAATGCCACAGTAGCCAAAATTGTAATGTTTTATGTATTGTTGCGCAATGTAGCACAGTGAAACACGGTTTGACTGTGAACCGTTGTTCAGATAAATCGTTCTAGTTAAAGTGCGGCGCTAAGTTATAATATTTGAAAGAAATGAAGAAAGGACAGAACGCAAGATCAGTGTAAATGATAAAATATTAGATCCAAGTCAATAAGGTAGTATATCTGGGAAGTATGTTTGGTATAGACGAAAGATACGAAATGGATGTGGAAAGGCACATTGCTGCCTATTACAGAGTTAACAGTGCCTTAGCTGCATTGTTGAGACGGCGAAACGTCAGCATAGCTGCGCATTTGGCCGTACACAATGCAGTGTTGGTACTCTACGCTACGCTGTTATACGGTAGCGAAATGTGGGTATTACAGAAGAAGAATGTAAGAAAGATGAATACTGCAGAGATGCGATCTCTACGTAAGATATGCGGTCAGTTTAGCTGATCACATACCCAATGAAGAAATACAAAGAATGGTAGGGACTAGCGTGGATGTCACAATGAGAATGAAGAAGAACGTGCTCAGGTGGTTTGGGCACGAGGAGCGAATGAGTGAAGAAAGATTGGCAAAAAAGATTTATGAAGGAAAAGTGAGTGGTAAGAGAGGGAGAGGGAGACATCGGTTGATCTTCAAAAACAGTATTTATCATACTATAGGAGGGTTACGTTAAAAGCATGAGGACCCGCTGGAGGGCATGTATGAAGAAGCTGATGATAGTGGACGAGGCGAAAAAGGTATGCGGCGACCGTAGCGTTTAGCGCTCTGTTCTCTCTGCCTATCCCGCTAGGTATATAAAGTGATGCTAAGTATTAAGTTTTTAACTCTTATTTTAAATTACAAGTCGTAGTAAAGTAAGTATGGCGGCCACTAAGAAAAATATCGGTTGGATAACAAATTTTCACTTAGTAAGAGTTTCAAGTGGCTTTAAAACACGTTTCAACATCATTATAAGTATTTTCTATTTTACAGAAAAGCTCGCGTGCAAATATTAAATAAATCCAACTAAGATAATCGCAAAAAATAGCAATGGTAGATAAGAATGCTTTAAAGTTAATTATTATGCATATTGAGTTTCCGCTTCTCACTCCCTTTGGTACTTATCAGTATTTAAGCATCTTATGCTTATTTTGCTTAAAATTCTGGCCTTTAATAATATTAAGAATTTCATAATTTGTATTTTAAATATTACTGGGTTAATTTATTTAAATTAATTATGCAAAAGGCGTCACTAAGAGGGTCTTATAAAATTTATAAAAAAATATGCATAAGAATTCAGCTTCATGTATTACTTGAAGAGAAACAACTTTTATAACACTTTTTCTGAAATTTGTATATAAATAAAAACATCTGGTCACTTAAAGGATACTGATATTTTATAAAATATTATTTTTAACATAAAACCTAATGCTGTTTACAAAAGAATAACAGTCAAGTTCAAAAAGAAAAGACGAATTATAAAATTCTGATAAATGAATACTTATTATTACGCGGCGAATTTCATAAAAAATGCAGCCAAACCGATACATAAATGCTTTTATCTTTTATTGCGTTGACTTAGAAGCTTTATGTCTCGACGCGATCTCGAGACAAATGGTCTTGACAGACAGACGGATAGCAAAGAGGTCCTATAAGGATTTGTTATTTTTTTCTAGTAGTCTTTTAAGAAACGGAACCCTAACAACATAAATAAACAACCTTAACAATCAAATTTATCATTCCTGTAATATAGAAATAAGTTAACCTGTTGACGTTTATAAAATGTGAAACAGGTGGAATTGTATTATATCTACGATGAAAATTTAAATTGGAAGAAAGTAACGAAAAAGCGAAACGTGCTTTATCAATGTTCGATCAAAAACATTTCAGGGACAGTAAATTAGATTATTCATTTGATGCCCTTGATTCATAATCTAAAACTTGCAAATTGTTTTCCTAACTATCCACGATCACGAAACCTTCTAAAACACGGCTCTAAAAATTTTTACTAGTAATTAAACGCAAACATAATAATAACGCCCATAATATTTAATATTTAAGCTTCTTGCTTTATTAATATTATATATTAACAGACACAATAATACATATCTAGAGGCTTAAATATGTTTAAGGCTTTCCTATTTATTTTCGGTGATCTTTATAAATCTTCAGCCTATGCTGGTTATGAAGTGCTTGACCTGACCAGAAAAAGAGAACCGGATATATAAACACGTACGAGAACCTCTACGTCTCTAGTTACTCCACTGGGAAATCATTTATTTTTAACTTCACGTTGTCATGCTCATAGCAGGAGTGATAAGAGGAACTTGGGAACCTAGTGTTAAGACATTCTATTCTCATTCGCTGAATTTAATTCATTACCTATTAAGTAGCGAAACTACAACGCCGTGCTTTACTTTTTTATCACAGCTGAAAAATTAAAATATTATTAATTTTATTTCCTCGAGTGGAAATTGAACTCACAACCTATCGCTTACACTTTCGCGCTTGTGCCTTTGCGCCACGACAGGCGCCGCAAATTTAATATTTTTGATGTAAAATTAAAATATTATATTAATAAAAAAATAGAAGGATAGATTGTCAGTGTATTTTTGAAATACAAGAATGAATACAGAAATTTAATTGTATAATTTATTTTTTCGTGCGTGTTCTACTATATAATGTATAGAAACCTCTTCTTTAGCCTGGCCATAAATACAGTTATAACTAAAAAGAAATAATATATGATTTTTAAATTTGGAATCTGTAATTTTTTTAAATAATCCGTAAGTTTAAAAATATGAATTTCACTTTATGAATACAGTTGGTTTTCCGTTGTGACACGACCGAGGAAAAAGGGATCGAATATGTACAATTCCATCAGGTAGACTAGAAACAACGACCCAAATGTAAGCACAGTTCTTGCTCAGCGTCGGAATTGTCCCGTACTCCTTCAAAACCATAATTTTTTTGACGATTTGTTTGCCATTACTTGAAATATTTACGACACCGGAACCATGTCATTTATTCATTTTAAGTTAACAGTTTAAATTTTATATAAAAAAGTAAAATTGTCTTAATAACCACTCTTGCTATTTGCCCGACTGTTTTGATAATAAAATTTCAGTATTTCATTAGTCTGCCTTTATTGTGAAAATTAAAGTTAACGCGAACAACGAAGCTATATATAAATTCTTAAAAAAAAAAAAACAGAAAATAAAAAAAAAATATAAAAAAACAAGAACCCCGACTTGGTTCACTAAGATTAACAGTCGGGACCTATTTAAATTTTATTACGCTCCTTGTGACCATATAATTTATTCAAGCATAGTAAGAAAGAATATCTATTTAAAATACTTTCGTCTTTACTTTCCGTGTCTGGTTAAAAAAAGTATACTTCATACGTCTTTCCTTCTAGTTTTTTTGAAGGCTGTTATTTCAAATAGATGAAGTTGATATATTCTGAAAAAACCAAAGACAAGAAGAAAAATAAGACCTATTTAAATTTTACAATGCCCCTTTTTGAATACATAAATGGTTAAACAATAAGATCTGAATGTTACTCTTAATGAACTATAAGGCTTGTTTCTTCTTTATAGTAAATTCCGTAATATAATGCATTCCGCTTCTATATTAATGTAAGAGTACTGTTTAACTGTTTTTTTTCCTTTTTTAACCACCGAAAGAGTATCTGTTCTCCACAAAACGAAGGTGTTTCCAACAAAAGAGAAACAATCGCTGTAATTGCATTACATGAATTAGGTTTAGAGCTAAATACGATTGTAAAAATCCTTAACACGTTTGGCATTATTCAAATGCTTGTGAACCGCGCGTACAATGAAACCTTCTCTATCTGTGACTTAAAGCGATTTGGCCATCCGAATAGTATTCGTACAAAAAAGGCAATTAAATTAGTAAGGGAGTTCCAAGAAATCTTCTGAAACTGTTCTGTTTCTCTCGGGAGATGAAGAACAGCGTATGTGCCTATTTATCAGAACTGAAGATTGCCCGTCATCTAGTCCTAGTCTTAATTCACTGGATTATGAGTTATGATTAGATTTAGAACGTAAAGCTTGCTAAAAACACCATATTTTGGTGTAAACAATCCATTCGATTGACAATGAAGAATAAATTTTCCCTGTCTGGAAAAACATTCTTCTTACATTCCGGTATTCATCACATTGGTTATCGCTAAAAAACTAATGACTTCGAATTACTTAAAATACTGATACCTATTGAATAGAAGAAGAATTTTGGCATGGTTGGCTAATTTTGCAAGTAATAATAATAACATCATTTTCATGACACCCTTAATTAAACCCATTATTTTATTTATATTTCTACTTAACTTAGTCATTTATAAAGAATAAATTTTAATAAACTTATTTTTTTAATGCAATATAGGGAATATTTTTCTTTAAAGTGACAATATTAGGAGCGTTGGAGCAAAAACATATGGAAATAGTGGGTAGGTTAGTGCCTGGACTAGCTATGAAATGGCGATATACATGAAAAAAAAACACAACACATAAATTATTAAATCTGTAGAAAGTAAGGCTCAGTTACGTTATTAATATCAACATAATTTGGGAACTAAAATAATTCTATTTAATAAAAGCCAAGACGACTTACACATTCAGCAAAATTAGTATAAAACAGTAAAATGAGTTCCTCGACGATGAGCATGTGTAGAATGGGTAAGACCTACGTCGTATGTGGCCAAACTTTACGTTTAATATATGCACCCTAGCGCTTACAATATCCTGATAAAGGGAATTTTATGCTGGGAATTTTTTTTTTCACTTGATGACTTGCGTGAAATCGTTTTCCTTAAGTTATGTTTGTACGGTTTTACTTATTATTTTAGGTAACTTATTTTAGAATAAAATGTAGATTTTTGTTCAATTTTACATTTTATTAATTATATTTTAACAATTTTACAAGCTTTAAATATGTTATTTTTAAAAACTCATCAATATAACGTTTTTCCAAACATTTTGAGAAAATCATTAAATTTATTAATTGATTTTCTTAAAATGTTGGTTGTTGAATGGTTGGTTGGTTAATAATTTAATTTCTAAAACGGATAGTCTGTTGTAAACAATAACAATTATGTATATACATTGAAATTCTTTACTTCACTTTATTTATGTTATAATTTTAATAATTTTCTGGTATTAGATGTGTCTTTAAAATAAAACAAAGCTTATATTATGCTTGAACTGAATATAGCGCTCCTCGGTAAAGCTAGCTCTTTAGTAAACTAATAAAGAACTAGACTAGTAGAGATTTCGCAAAGTAAACGCTAATTTAAATTTTCAACCGCAGAGTAGAAAATACGATATACGGTTATTAGTATAATGATAAATTAGGGGCATAAATAAATATATTATGGTTTAAAAAAAAATGAATTTTTAAAGGCTAATGTAATAATCTTCATTTCCTAATATGTAAACATACTTATAATTATGTAATAATATATAAACAAAAAAATATTAAATAAAATTCAAAAGTCAATAAACTGTAAAAGAATTTATTTCTAAGTAAGCAAAGTCAACAAATACAAACATACTCTAGACTTAAAAACTGCATAATGTAAACACAAAATTTGATAAAAACGCGAACAATGTAACATCCGCAACAAATGAAAGAGGTCAAAAAAGAAAAAATACTTGCACATAAAGTAGATTGATATATCATCCTTTACATAGTCCGCCTCTAATCTCAACTAGGCTGAATTATGGTGTAGAAAATATCCTCTCATTCTTTGCATAAGCTATAAATCACGCGAACCACCGGAATCCCTCGAGACATTACGGAGGGGAAAATAAGCAATAGATATTAAGTAAAACGTGTTATGGGCTCAGTTTTATTTGTACGTGTATTTGTTACTTCACCGTCATAATAAGATTTTGAAGTTTAGGTGTTTAAATTGTATCACTATTATTACTTATTAAGAAAAAAGTCATCCTATACGGAAAGCGAGCAGGTAGTGAAAACTACCAGAAGGTCTTGTTTCGGGTCTAAAATTTTTCAGATTTTTAAAAAAAAATTTTAGAACATTAAAACGTATAATTTACATTTAAATATTCTTTTTAAAAAATATGGCTTACCAAAAAAATTGATGAATAAAACTCGGTCATTCGGATACTTAATAATTGTTATTTATAATGAAAGAAAAAGAAAGCAATCTGAATCGATAACGTCAGCAGGTTTTAGTAAATCTGACACAGAAATTGTAACATAAAGCAATACAAAATATATTAAAAAAAAAAAAATATATAAATCTAGAAGCAATTGAGCGTATTAAAAATATTTTATTTCTTATAGATTGAGAGTATTACTTGTTTGTAAATTGAAGGTTGATGAGGCGATATTGTGGATCGTCTCGGTGATCCGGATCATGTAGGATCTGCGGCTTTGAGAAATTCTGAAGAGTTGTTATTGAGATGGACAAAAGGGGCCTTCATACAAATATAAATATTACTCAAATAATAATAACGTTAATAGCTTCGTGTCATTTGTTTTCAACGTTATCCGGCACTTAAATATCATTTTGAAATTGTTAACGTTTATGAATTTAATGCAGATAATTTTGATGTTTATAATGAATATAGTAAATATATTAATTTTATATGTAAGAAGTTATTTTTTAATATTATTAACATTATATACACATTTCAAATTAATAAAACTATTAACGAGGAAAAACAATAATAAATGATTACACAGATAAACAATTATCTTTAATGACAAATTGCAAGTAAGAGTACAAACTCTTCTTTGCAATTTGTCATAAGAAACTTATACGCGTTACAGAAGCTTTAATGTATTTAATTACTCTCACTTTCATATATATTACTATAAATGAGCATAATCGTATAAACAATAGTAATTTTAGTTTCATGCAGTAGGGCCAGGGTTTCCAATAACCGGTAAAAGTCTATCCGATATTTTTTTTTGTTGTATTGCTCTACAAAAACGGGGTTGTAGTGAAAATCCCAAAAGTCGGACCGATGGAAAGTTTTTTTCTGAATATTTTTATTATAAAATGCAGACAAAATATAATAATAAAGACGACGTCTTTCTGGTATTGAGAATATACACATATGGATAGTACAGAATTTCTTAGCTAATTTATTATAATAAAACCAAAACCATACAAGAATATAAAAGTTCTGCAAAACTGACGAACATTGTAGTTACTTTATCCTAAAAGACGAGAAAGTGGAAATAAAAAAAGTACAAGGAAAATAGTAAGTGAAAATGTACAAATAAGATATAAGAAATCATAAAGAGCATCGCGTGTTTTGCGCAAACGTTTTATCACTTTATTAAACGCTGATATTGTGAAAGCAGAGCGTTCTTAGTGCCCGTACAAAGTATACAGTGTAAAAATATATCTTATTGGTTACCTTAGCTTTTCATTAGATTTTTTACTGAAGATATTTTTTATTGAACAAGAAATAAAATATTTAAGAAATATAAAATATAGAACGAAAATATGTTTTTGCTTTATAAAATATTATAATACATTTTTTCATATTTTCATTATAGAATCATCGAAAAACATCGTTCGACCAAGTAAAATAGACAAATAAAATTTCAGTTCAATAAGTACCTGCATATTATAATGCTCATTTCTATTTTTGTTCTAGGAGAAATAAATAAATATTTTTTTATATTAATTATTCAATAAAAAAATCATATGGTAAAAATATCATGGTAAATATTTTTTAAATGTTTCTATTGTACTAAAAGTAAGCGTAGTAAGTAAATATAATCGTTAAAAACTCAAAACATAAATTAGAAGTTGTGTAAATTAATAAGAAATATAACCCATTTACAACCCTATTATGTTTTATGAAGAAGTGGAAAAATTCAACATAACCTCGACACGCGATCTTTCACCTATTTTTCAGTCAATCGTGTATAAATAAGGCTAAGGTGAACATGAAAGTGTACGCTGTGAACAGATTCTTTGCATCCCTAAGGATTTGTATCTCGTCTCCCCGCAGCGTGAGACGTGTTTTGAATACGCCTTTATATTTGACAGAATTCTCATACGCTACCTGGAATACTTTCTTGAATGTTTATTTTATCTTAACACATTAAGTGACAGTTTTAATGCCATCTTTACGCAGTAGAGTAGTGTCTTAACACAGTATTTCTCAGTTTGAACTCCACTCTGAAGAATATTGACGTGTTGTGTGTTAATTTAAAAATTATTTTCATTTCCAAAATTTTTTGTGAGAAAATACGTCCCCAGATAATAATTTTCAGCATGAAACGAATGCCTGTAGGCGGATACAAAAAAAACAGGTTGCCCTAATACCAAATTTCCTTTGCTTAATCTCTTTTGTAATACAAATAATATTACCTCACATTTAATAGGCACGAAACAAGAACAATATCCAAAAGGATTTTAATAAAGATGACAGAAAGTGCGACGTTATAAAAGGTTAGTAAAGAAAATAAATTGGAGATGATATATTGTCCCGGTGGCGTCCCACACGGAATGAGGCACACTGAAATATGATTGCTTAAAGCTTGAAACTTAAGATCCATCACAAGATAAATTATTTTCTCTAATGAAATTAATAATGAGTATAAAAATCATAATGTATAATAAAACCAGAAGATTTATTCTGACCAAGAATCATTGTTGCACTATTTATAAAAGAATATCTTCATCTTTGTATTTACACCCAGTAAATCAAGTCAACATCAGTAAAATAAATTATAAATCACATAAAGTAAAAACAAGTAAAATTTGAGACTATAAAACCGAGCGCTATACGATCAATCGTGTAAAACAAAACGAAATTTCCCTTTTATCCTTTATGAAATATGAGGGTAGAACAAATTCAGTAACACACTGGGGTACTCCACCAAACGAAATTAACATTACATGCGCTTAGAGTGAGCCGTATAACAACAATATTGGAAGTTGCGACAGACCCCTGAAAATCGGCGTCCGTGACGATAAATCGTTTAATTCCACCCCAGTGACTCGACCGATTGCTAGGTCAGGACACCATCACAATTTACAGCGATCCAGTTTGGATATCAGCCTGCTCTGACAATTGTGTACTTCGAAATGCCGTCCATTGGACATCCGATCTTCGATAAGTATGTATGGAGCGTCTTGGAACACGAGTATTGATCTTACTCGCACAACTTTGGCATTGCTTAAGGGAATTTATAGCATGCAGATTGCAGATCTATTTCAATGTAAGACTAGAGGTAGGATGAGAAACTAACTAAGGTTTAAATGGAGATGATTTAAATATATTTTATAAGTAAGTAATAATATTTTGACATTCGTCTGACTCTCTATATATGAGTATTAATGTTTATTAATGTTCATACCAAACTTTTAATATAAATTTGCTGACGCCATACTAAATAAATGAAAATCGGCTTTCTATTTTTTTAATAGATACTAAGATTGGTATATGCGTTAGTTTACTCGAATTACTACGTTCAATAATGAGATATGTACAATATTTCTCAACATTTTCAAGTAGTCACTTTTGTAAAAATTAAAAGATTTTTCTTTATTTAAAAATAATAACACTGTTTTCACTTTGAAAAGTATATTTTTTTATGTAATCGAAGAACAAAATGTAAAATTTATTATTTATAATATTATTTAAATACATGTAAATAGGCCTTTCCAACCCCATACCTGTTAGGAGCGTCTCCTACGCAAAGATTGTTTTGCTTGAATTATTATGCGTGAAACTCGGGAGTTGCTCCAGTTCAGGATTTGAAAATTTTCACCTTATAAAACTTAAGTGAGCCAGAAACTTATTACTCATATAGTACAAACATTTTTACAACATAATTAGATTTTAAATGAAACACTTTTAACCGGATTTTAAATGACCACGGAGTACTGTAAAGTGTTCGAAACGTCGGGTTTCCAAAAAAACATATTTAAAAATCAATATACGCGATTAATCCAGTTAAAAGTGTTTCATTTAAAATGTGTAACAATCGCGAAAATCAAGGATATTATTATTCATAGCTTTTATATATTAAGATTGAATGTAGCTATACAAAGTAAGAGGCTACTTTGTAAATACTAGTAACTTACACCAATTATACTTTTGTCGTAAAATATGATATGCCTAAATGATCACTATTAAGCTTAACTTGTCGCCATATCTTGCAAATTGCATTACACTAACGGCTCGGCGAATACCTAATCCTATCTTATTCACCTCATTACCTTACTAGAATATTATATGTGAACGGATATCACATATTGTGCCAGCTATCTAAAAAAATATATTTTTCCTTTAAGAAGAATTACAGTTAAGTTAGGTATAATATTTTTGTTGAAGCAAAACGGTTTTGAATTGGCAATATTTGCATAATGTGAGTGTTGGGAGTCCACCGGGATACTACCTACCGCTCGCATGTACAATCTGTGGATATTCTCCACGAAATTCAACTATTGCTATACTTTGACGCGTGTGTTGCTATAAAGTTAGTTTTCTGTATTGGAAAATATAATTTTGAATGTTGCTTACACATTCAAGTTTAATAATGTAATTTTTTTAAAAACAATTTGAAATATTTATTGACAATTGCCATCATAGAAATGAATATATATTTTATTTTCTGAGTAAAATAAAAATTCTCAAATTACTAAACTATACAGGTAAGATAAATATTTTAAACTGATATTTCTAAATAGAGCGCCATCCGCTTTCCGGCCAAAACTGGCGTCTTAGTTTAGTTTGTAATGTCACAAGAACTTTGCCTAAGTCGTATTTAACTTGTGTGAGCACAGCTTGCTTGGTAACCGCATACCAACAAATTTTGACAGTGTATATGTTATGTACTGAGTGATAAATTGGTGCGTCACATTTCGATACGTAGACATCGTCGTCACATCTTACTAATATTATAAATGTGAAAGTTTGTACGGATGTGTGTATGTTTGTTACTCTTTCACGTAAAAACTACTAAACGGATTTTTATAAAACTTTGCAGTAATATAGCTTTGATATCAGAATAACATAATAAGTTAAAATTTATAGGGATTTTAACCGACATAAAAATGAGGTTCTTTTATGTATGTTCCCCGATTTCTCGAAGATTGGTAGACCAATTTTCAAAATTCTTTGTTTATTCGAGAGGGTATATTTCACAATTCGTCCCCATGGTAAAAAGACCAGAATCTGATAATGGAATCCTGGAGAAATCAAGGGCACCGCTCAAATTTGAAAGGCACTCATGCGGTTTTTTCGGAACTACTCGACGGATTTTGATGTAACTTTTGTTATATAGGTATTAGTCCTCGCTAACATATAGGCTATCTTTTTTTTGGAAATTTGCTCTAAGGAAGTAAAAGGAGTGGGGATAAGTTTGTATGAAACTTCGTCAGTTTTGAAGCTAATTCGATTAAAATTAATATTTGGCTATTTGGTTAGAAATTAAGAATAAAGCAATTAGGATTTCTGCCTTAACAGGGTTGAAAAGGGGAGGAAGTTTCTATGAAATTTCATCAATATGCGGTGTATATTGTCGTTTAGTATTGTGGGAGTAAAAAGTGTATTGATCAACTTCTATGAGAAGTGATTATTTTAAAGTTCTAGAGTCCTTCTGCCTACTTAACTGGCATGCAACATCAAGAGCACGGCTTCACTTTTAAAAACAATTTCCTTAATTCCATATCAGTATGGTTGCCTGCAAAGTGAGGCACTGGATATGCTGGTAGTCACTAAGGATTTGCAAACTTGAGGAAATTACATCCAGAAATATGTTAAATGTTTGTGGAAAATAATTTTACATTCATTTAGGTAGACTCAATATATTTTATAAATAAAATTAATTATTGAAATTATATAAAGAATCATAGATATTAGGTAGAAATAAAGAACGCCTTAGAGCATCTCTACATTAAAAAAATCAAGGAGGCTATCTTTTAAATAAGGATAGATGCCCATTTTAAATTTTTAGCAAAATAAATACGAAAAAAGTTAAAATACGAAAAAAGTTACGTTATCTATAATTATTTTTTCAGTGTTTCGATTTATTTTTCAATATATTAACGCTATTTAAATTAAAATGTAAGAAAACATTGTTTGCTCATAAAATAGGAATAATCTGCCTTTTATCAAAAAGGTGGAAGGCACTTGTAGAAACTATTTGAATTAAAATGTAAGAAAACATTGTTTGCTCATAAAATAGGAATAATCTGCCTTTTATCAAAAAGGTGGAAGGCACTTGTAGAAACTATTTGTAGTTTTTTATATATAAAATTTCTTAGAAGGTGGGGGTAGTTGGTCGACATTTATCACAGATAAACCCTTTTACCCTATCTTAAACTGACAACTGTCACGGCAACATTACTGCAATAAAATTAAGGTGGACAATAAGATTATTCACCTAGCTAAGATCAGGGTCAGGGACCACTCACTGTGTGAATGTGGTCTGGACGATGGTTCCCCTTCTCACATCCTTTTTACATGCCCCAAGTTAATCCATCCCTTATATGATGTCCTTCCCCACAAAGTTCTCCGTACCCTTAATGTTCAATGTTTGTTAATGTTTGTGTTTAGTCCATTATGTAAATTTTTATGTAAATATATTAGATATAATAATATTAAATTGTAGACTAACACCTTTATATTATATATTTCCTATTACTAACCCTGTGTGTAGATAATGTATATATTTATTCTAATATATGTATTTTTTCTTGTCATAAGTGAAGGCAATTTTTAACTTGACATTCTTTTTTTTTAATATGCATTCTCCTATTGTATAATATTATTTTTTCTACCGTACAACCTCCTTCGTGTCTTCTCCATTCAACGTGACATTAGCGAAGTGATATGTGCTCTACTGGCACACTCGGAACGCCATAATCAAAGAACAATACCAAGATTATTCACTACTTTTCGAAATACTAAGAACATAATTTATTCTACTAAGGTAGAAGACAATGAAGCTGTACTATCGTCGTAATTAAAAAAAAATATTATATACGTTTATGTTTCATAACAGATAACACAACTACGTCCAATAAAATACATACAACACGATACTTAAAAAGTATGCAAAACTTTGTTTCAATGTAGATAAATTCAATAGTAAAAAAAGTCAGGGTAGTACGTTGCATAGTCATGGCTGGTTGATTTTCTTCTACGACAAAATGCACTCACGCCTCCGTTGGGCCGCGTGCACTCACGAATGCATTTACATATTGATCTTTACGAATCACAACGACTGGGTAAGTAGAAAAATCCTTTTATCCATAGTATTGTAGTTACAATTTCCTTAATTCCATTTTCTTAGCTTTTTAAACTTAAAATTCAGTAATTAGTAAAAATATATACTAATATATGATTAGAAATACAAAAGTATTTGAATATTATATAACTTATTTATTCATTTATTTCTCACTTAAGATTTAAATAAAATTAAAAAAGGATCGTGATACTGCGTTTTTTCCAATGTTAAAGGTTTTGTTTTTCGTGTGTATTTTGTTAGTATGTACCTATATTACCTGATGTATCCAAAACCGGTGAATGGATTTAGATTTTATTTATTTTTAAGGTATATAGGTTGTGTTAACAACCCAAGTGTTCCTAGATAGGTGGCATTAAATAATTATCAAGTAAGTGCCTGTGCGACGCCATTTTTTACAGTAAAATAATTATTTTTTCATTAGTTTCACGCTGTATTCAGCACGAGGCAAGGTAGGTAGAGGGAACCTAGTGTGAAGACACTTCGTTCCTCTTCCGTTCCTCACTTTCCACCGAATTTGAGGCATAGCGTGTGCAATACCTCAAATTCGGCGTGTTGCAGTGAGTGGCGGATCTCAATGCCGTGCTATGCCTTATTGTCAGAGCGAAGAAAGGAAATATTAAATATTTAAATTTCACACGCTTGTGCCACTGCGCCACGACAGGCCAATATAATATTTCTTCTTTAAATACTATAATATGGATATATAATTAAAGAGCTCAATACAAGGATTTCAAAAATCATATAAGGTATAATGGTTAGTGTTACCATAACAATAATTATAAAATATTGACTTCACTAATTTTCTTTCTGAATCCGGGGCTACTAATGTCACATGGCTGGAAAAAGTGAAAAGGAAACCCATCAAATTTAAATTCTGACTCAAAATATTCTTTATTCAAACCTTTGTAAGTACTTTTGGATCGAAAACTATCTAATGAACAGAAAACTACCATCGGCTCGGAATGCGGTTTTGCTTATAAGAGCAGGCAAGAAATTCAACAGGTGCTCTTTTCAATGTTGGGGTTACAATTTCATTGTTTACTGCATGAAATTCCAATGATCTTAATTAAATACATTTTAATCTTTCAACAATTCTTGGACAGCGTACTAAGCTCGCGCAAGCGTGTTCAGTGGCGGAACTCAACGCCGTGCTTTGCCTTATTACCAGAGCGAAGAAATGAAACATTAAATATTTAAATTGAAAATATTAAATATTTCATTTCCTCGACTGGGGATCAAACCCAGAACCTGTCCGTTACAGTCACACGCTTGTGCCGCCGCGCCACGACAGGCCTAAAATTATACTATTACTAATAGTTACTTTAAATTTATACTATAAGTTTTAATAGTTACTTTAAATTTCGACAGTGACAAATTACGGAATACTATTATATACACATACTCAGATCCTCTTTTTTGAAAAAAAAATATATTGAATGTATATCAGCGATATGACCCACAGTAGCACACCATACGAGAATAATAAATAAACTAAACTAGTCGGACAGCATCAAAGTCCGTCATTTGCGTTACTTTCTTAACTGCGAACGCTGCCTTGCTGAGTTTATCTGCAAGTGTTTCAAGATGAGAACTCCTCGGAAACTTGGATAATCAACCATACTAGATACAACGACAAAAATGAACATGTTGTTCGGAATTAAACTTAGGCTTAGAGAAGAAACAAATTTCAATGCGGTTTTACTGTTGTTTACAGATGCCGATACTGGGTACCTATTTATGTTTTATATTAGGCAATTTATCACATACTGGTACTTTGTTATTTATCCATTGTAAATAACTGTTTAGAATATATAACAGTTTAAAGCTATTTTAAAAATCATTCCAGGTATTTGCCTGAATATTTTAATTCGCTGTGAACACTTCCTGTAAGAATTGTCCCATCACCAGCCCAGGAGGTGCTGTTTTTCTACTATTTATCGCGTTCCAGAGGGAGTTGTTTTCGTCTTGGGGATTTAGGTTGTGGGTTCGATCCCCACTCGACGAAATGAAATATTTAATATTTTAAATTTCAATATTTATTGTTTTTTTTCTTCTTTCTAATACAAGGCAAAACGCAGCGTTTAATTCTACCATTCAACACACAATGCCTCAGATTCGGCGGAAAGTAGGGAACGGAAGTGGAACGGAGCGTTTTAACACTAGGTTCTCAAGTTCCCTCTGCCTACCCTGCCATGTGCGGGATACAGCGTGAAGCAGAGAGAGTGAGTGGATTTAGGTTAGATAAGTTTTTCTTTAGCATTTCCTCCTCAATTATTTTAAGATCCTCCTCAATTTTTTTACTCAGCGGCTATTTCATTAAACGGACGTTTTATATTGGGGATGTCGACTACAAAGCCAAACCCTTATGACTTGTTTCGATATTTTTTTCTTTTATTTGTATAGGTACATTTCTGCTACCTCATCTTATCTTAAACGCACCGTTGGTGTAGATTTTAATGCGGATGTTTATATTATGTGTCACAGAATTTGCGAAATTATTGATCTCATCTTCTGTTTTAAGTAGTACAGGTAAATGTTGTATTATTTAGTGTCTGAATGCTTCCCAGTCAGTGTCTTTGCGGTAAAGTCAGCTCTTCATGAGATTTTAAATAATAGTGGTGCTTTTATAACGACTTCCATATCCACTGTGTGGTCTGTGCCGCTGTCTAAAGAAGTATGAACACTTAAGTAGTGATTTGACAAACATTTGTATAAAAAGAAATCCAGAAAATCTGGCTTTTTGTTTCGGTTTATTAGAACGTTTATTTTGCTTTTGTCTAGGCTTCTTTACATTTCTCTGTCTCCCAGAGGCGTAAGGTGATGATCTCTAACCAGTAAATGCTTTATTTTATTAAAGTCCCCTCCACATATAAATCTATGTTTAAGCGTCTTGAAGTAATTTGAAAATGCTTCTTCCTTTAAGGTATGCTTGGGTGGGCAGTATTCAACTGATAATATTAAAAAGCCTTGTTTATCTTGTACTAATATTATGATTGCTGGTATTGGCTCTGTTTTGTACTCTGGAAGAATCACATGCTTGATGTGATTTTTTGCTGAACTACCTCCATGAGCCGTTTCATCCGGATGAGATTTTAAATATACCTATGGCATAGTTTTTTTTATTGTTATGTTGAGATTTGAAGTAAGATGTGCCTCAGAAGAAGTGCCTAGGAGTACGTCAATGCTTTCATGTTCTATTAGAGTTTGTATGTCATATTTGTGTTTGATCAGACCGCTGTTTGCTGTTCCATGTTGCTACTTTCAGGGTTTACATTTCAATTTACAAGTTTATTTATTAGTATTGTGAGGAAGTTCATTATTGTAGACATTTGTCTAGCTTTACAGCTTGTTGTGTGTAGAGTAATTCTAAATTGTGACAAAGTGATATTAGATGAGCTTTTAGTGCCTATGGGTAAGAGTTTTTTTGTGTTTTTCTTTAATGTGTCTCAATTTATCAGGAATTTGGTCTAGTTTATGGTGTAATTTTGTGGTGGTACTTGATTTTCTTCCAAAATTTGTATTGTTTTGTGTAACTCTATTATATTTGCTTTCCTTCTCTTTTTTTATCTCTTTTTTTTTCGAGATAATATTTGTCTATACACTTCCCAGCCTTTGTATTTAGCAGTATATGAACTATCGCATAACGCACAAGTCGTACGTTGTGCGATCCTACAGAACAATACGGTTGCATATAATATTTTTTGATTATCCGTACTGTTGGAATCTTTGGTATAGTGTTTCTTTCTTTTCTTGGGTTCTTTTACAGTGACAATTTGGTTGTCTATGGCTCTTATTGTCTTAGCACCGTTGTTGTTTTGGCCAACTACAATATTTACAAAGAATATCGATGTTGGTATTTTGACTAGGCCATACCTAATGTTGATAATTTCTGTTGACTTTATACCACTTTTTTCGAGTTTTTCTCTAATGACACTGTATAGAGTTGTATGATAAAGTTTTTTACTAGAAGGTGTTGGTATTTTCTGTTAAAAGCGATTAACAAATGTAAAAATTTTAAGAAATTATATACATATCCATACCCGATCCATATCCAATAAAGATATTTTAGCAAAGTATATCAGTGCCTTACGATGGCTCCATAAATAGCTTATATCATATTAAGCATAATTTTACTTAATATTATTAACACTCCATAATATTGGCAGTAAACGACTAACCTGCAATAGTGATTTACCTACTTTATTAATGAAATTACTAAAAGCCTTGGTAATGAATTGATATAGCGTCATGACGCATGCTGCCTATCCATTAGTGGTTTGAAATCTCGCGGGCCGGCAAACTTCTACTAAAACGTACCTACATATAAAATATTTTATCATGTATGTGTATTTCTATTAAATTAATATCAAGTGAAACTCATTTCGCAGAAGCTAACTTCTCATTGATCAATTAAAAATACGTTGCATGTTTATTTCTAATAAAATATACAGATAGTCAACTTTAGATTAAGAAATTACTCTGAGATACATAAAATTACTTTGGTATAAAAATAGCTTTCATAATTTTGTACTTTGATGTTTTTAAGTGAAATAGGCTATAAAAGTCTGACACCTCATTTTTTATTATTATATTTAGCAATGTTTTTCAGATTCATACTTTATCCATAAAGCATGTTTCGCAGAGAGAAGTTAATGTTAAAATTATTCACTGCTTTCCGCCCAAATTTAATAAATTATACAATGTTACACTTAAGATACATATAACTATCACTTTTGTAATAAAATCCTTTTTATTGCGTCATATTGATATCAATTTGTATTAAAAGACGTACGTTTCAGTATTTAGCAATATATAGGTACTTGATATATTCTAGATCACCAAGTTTGAGTGATAGCTGCCATACCACTAATTGAGTAATCATCACATGGTTTTACTATAATTAATACTTTCTATAATTTTTTATTGAAATAAGTAGATATTTTCTACTAAGTTAAAATTATATGTCAGTTATATTGGAAGCTATAGCCAGAGAAAAGAGCGTAGAAATTGTCTTCGAGATTTAGAACATCTCTAGTGCTGACTGAACGAAACGTGTTTGAACAATCCCGAGGGATATCCAAGAACAGTTAACTGGCAACATTCTTTATAAATTCAGACAACAATTTGCTTTATTCGCTGACGACACTGAAAGGCTTTCAATTTATATTGGAAATATATATTTAAGTAACACTAGAAAAAGAACGTTAGAATATTTAGTAACACACATTATCTATAACGTAATTGGGTAATGCATAATTATAAAATGCTACGGTTGAGGATTTGATTTATTCTTTTGGCTAAAAGGTAGATTTAAGTAAATATATGATTCTTTGATACCTTTCCGTGATTAAGGTCATGGTTAAATACAATCCTTTCCCTGGTCAAATTAGACAAATTGGGATTTGGACACATTTCAAGATCAAATACATTAATAGTACAAGACGATAAAAAATCAGTCAAGTGCGAATTGCACATGCCCACAGAGAGTTCCGTATCGGTTTCAGGATTGTATATTGATGGGAAGTAAAGCCGATAAAAATTGACGAACTCATGTGTGCACGCTTGCATTCATTTCGAGCCAAATTTGATAATAGTAGACGAATAGTTACAACAGTAATACAGGAATTACAGTATAGTTTTTAATTACGTGGTAAATAAAAATGACAAATTAAAGCTTGTCGTATTTACATTTTGTATAAAATACAAAAATATATTTTTACAAATATTGTAATGATTTTTACTATGAAATACATTAAATTTACTTTTCCATTCCTTTATTTGTACAGTAAGTTTTAACGTCACGCCAAATTTCAAAACCGTAGGTCACGAGAAGTACCATATGAGTTTTAATTACGGAGCGAATTTCGTAAAAAACGCAGTAAAATGATGCATAATTGCTCGATAAGAGCTTTATTTTTTCTTTGCTTAAGAGGACTGTAGACAACAAAGCGATCCTATAAGAGTTACTTTTTTACTATATGAGTATTAAACTGTAAAAAATAATAAGTTATTAAGCAAAAATCATATTTATTCCATTTTCGTTAACATATAAATTATTCCGCAAAACGGAACGCAACCAATTACCAGAATGATTATTAAATAAAATAATCTTTAACAAGTATAGAAAATAATATACTGAAAACTGTTTAAGCTTTATTAATTATTAGCATTAAAACAAGAAAAGGCTTGTCGAGGAGGTTGTAGGTTCGATCCCCACTCCAGAAAATAAAATAATTAATACTAAACTTAAATTTAAAAAGCGTATAAAAATTTTGAACGAAGCAGGATACTAAACTTAAATTTAAAAAGCGTATAAAAAAATTTTTTTATACGCTTTTTAAATTTAAGTTTAGTATTTTCTGTCCTAAGTGTGGAATAACACTTTAAAACATAGTAAAAAAATAATAAATATTTTCAAATTAAATATTCAATGTTTTCATGTTTTCGCTCTGGTCACAAGGCGGCACTCAAACCCAATGTCCCAAATTCGACGAAAAGTGGGGAAGGGAGCGAAGTGTCTTAACACTAGGTTCCATAGTTCCCTATGCCTAAGATGATATGTGCGGGATACAGCGTGAAGCCGAGAAATAAAACAAGTAATTAATTTTAACTAAAGCTGTGTACGACCTAATATTAGACTAGAATATACATTTAATAGGATTATGATATTTCGTAATATTGAAACCTTTGTGGAATTAAATCAATTAGACATATTCCTACGTTCCAGCTTCGCACTGTCCTCGTAGCTAGTGTGTGAGTTTTACGATTCAACCGAGAAAAGTAATTAAGTTTTCCTTTGTAGGCGAGTTTTGCTTGAGGCTGGCTCACTGTTAATTAATCATCCAAGCTGTCTCTTCTTCATTTTCTGAAATAAGTGGATAATACTTGTCTTTTTTGCATCCTTTCTATAAATTCTTTATTCAATAAGCAAATATAACGAAGTTTTTTGTAATTTATTCAAACTTTCAGATTTCATTGAGCCGTTATTCCATAAAGATTTATCAATATTTCCCAAATTAATTTCTTCTTTGCCTCATTTCTCTGAAAAGAGATTTTATGAGTGGAGATCTCATTTCAATAGTAAATTGAATATATTTAATGTTATTGGTCTTTTATAAGAAAAATTGAAACGAATTTTCACGATTAAGTTTCATATTAAATAAAATATTGTTTAATATTCTTCGCATTTTGCAGTCATATACATATACGTGTTCATTCATATTATATGATAGTAATTAATGAGAATTTTAAGTCATTATCAATACTAATTTAGTACTATCAAACTTAAAATGGAAAACATTTTTGATATTATTTAGTTTATTATAATTTTACAATATTTTTTATACTTCATTAACGATTTCTAGAGTATGAAAGGTAACTTTCCTAGAAAAATACAACTATAGCAAATAGTTTTATAAAGTTAAAGTGTATTAACTAAAAGAAACAAAGAATATTTACCTACTAATACCTTTCGTCTGAATGTCACAGATGAACTGCACTTACGGTTGACTAAAGCGCTTACACAAATTGCGATAAAAAAATTGTGTATTATTTTTAAAATAAGTACTAGAATCATAAGATAGATACTTATAGTTTTTAAATTTACAACTTATAGTTTCCAGAATAATGTATTTAAATTATATTACCTAAAAGTATTAACAGCATTATGATCAATAATATTGAACTAGAGTATTGGGATGGCAAGTAGAGCACGCGGATCTAAACGTGAGTGCATTTTGTCGTCGAGAAAATCAGTGAAGCGTATTTGCTGCATAAATACAAACTTTAAACTGAGCATCTTTGCTCACCAAGCAATGGTATATATTAATATTATTATTACTATCAATACACTATACTATATTGGTAATGCTAAAGGTAGTTTTTTTCTTACCCATGACTTAATAAACTTATAAAATAAGAAAATATTGTTTCATTTAATACGGTCATCAGTAAACGCAAACCGTGAAAATGTACCGGATGTGTAATGTTTTTTGAAAAGGATGGCCTCTTTTTCAAAAAACATTATACCTCCAGAGGAGGAGCTTTTATTGAAGAACTCCAAATCCATCTCGCTTTTAAGGCACGTCTCTCCAATGACCAGTGTGATTGGCCTGTATTGACCTATGGCGTTAAGACGTCGTTATATACCGTAAGTCTTATTTACTGGCGCAAAGTGGAGAAAGCTATGCTTCGTACTACACAACAGAATCCAAAACGATAAAATCCGTAGACGAATGCAGGTTACCGATATATGGTCTATGTACTTCTATGACGGAGTGGCGAACATAGGCCTCCATTATTTTCAGCAGTGGACTTTATAAGGCTAATAAATGATGAATGGCCATATTTAATATTTATATTACGAGCTATTTATATTATGTTTGATAAAGTTCTATCAAAAATTATTTAAAAAAGGCTTGGTGGTATAGTTCTTTTGAATTCGAGCTATTTAATATATACATATATAAAGTAACAAAATTGGACTTTTATTAATAAAATTATTGAAATTAAGATGAAGCATTAAAAGTGATAAGAAGTTAAAGTAGAAAATTTAAATTAGGCTACGCCTTATCTCTTTCCATAACAAATGTCTCTTGTAGTTACCTCAGGCGTGCCTAAATAAATCTTCCTGCTACGTATACTTTCGTCTCATTTGTTTTTTATCTCACTTGCGAGAACCTTTGTATGTAGCACAGCGTAAAATGTATCAGAACTAAATCATTAAATTTGTATGTAAATTTTATCTGTTTATTGTGAATTCCATATCACAATGTTATAAAAATGGCCCAATGGTAATCTTTTCCGTATGCCACAGTCAACGCTCAATGCATTCGTGAATATCATTTATTTTTCGTGCATAATTTCATACAAGTATTTCAATTCGTTTTTTTGAATAAATAAAAATCGAAGATAAGCCAAAACACGTACAAATAAAGCAGCTGTCAACAATTAACTTTTCATTCAAAATGACTGAATTTATTGGCATAAGTGAGAGATATGATTATCAACATACGCCTTAAAACATATCAAAATTCAAATTTACCGTTACCCGTTAAACTTCAAAGTTCGCGATACATTTTGAACACATTACGTATTGGTCGAACTCCATTTTTTTGCGCATGCATTATTTTATAAAATTAATTAATTTCCCTAAGTGATTGGATCCTCAACAAGTGGCAGGACCCTTATTCACAGTTGTTATTGTGTTACCATTTCATCATTTCTTACTTTAAATGGAACAAAGTTAGGAAGCAACGTCTGCAAATTAGTAAAAGTCAGGTTGAAATATTCTTTTTGCTTAAAAGCGAAGAACCTAATTGAAATCATGAATAATGCATTTTGAATACATTGTGTATAATTTATATTTTACTGGAGCACTCGTCCTCGTATTGCTCCGATATAACAACACCTTGCATGTATTATAGTAATAACGACAGCTGACATATTTTATCCATATAAATTATATTAGAAAGTTTTATCTAAATTTATAAATTTAAAATGAATAAAAAATGTTCATTTTATATTTATATATATTTACATAAAACTTTCAAACTGTAACTCGAAACATCACTCTTTAATATTTTTTTGATGTGGTGAATCTTGCTTATCATTGAAATTATGTATAATATTTTTTGCGATCTATTTATAAAAAATATTAATTAAAATATATAAATAAGAAACGCTTATAAATTTTGCCTAGATCCTTTGACCTTTTTACATTATTTATTTTAAAGGAACTAATTGATTACCAGCCTTTGATATTATTTTTACTTCAGTGTCCTATACGATATTTCAGCCAGGTTTTGCTAGATACTTATGTGATTTACATTCTTTTTAATTAAAATAGGTTACAAAACTCTATTTCAAAAAAACAAAGCCACGTCGATTTACTAGTTTAAGAGAAGATAGCCACGTGACTACGTGTCATACTCATTTTATATAGGCTGTTTCAACAAAAATAGGGGAAACTCCGGATATTACTTACAAAATTAATTTAGTTTGTTTATTGACTTTTATTTATATTAAATTTGAATTACTTTTGAACTGCCTAAAATTCGGAATTTCTTGTATGTTAACCGTTTGCGTTATTAATTAATTTTCTCTTTAATATTTATCTATTCAAATTCAATTTTACAGATTTAGTTGGCTTTTTATTATTTCTATTAAAATCGTTAAATAATGTCCGGAGTTCAACGTAAACTTAGCAAATATATGTTTTGTTAAGTACATGTACGAAGATTGTGGACTAATTGTATATACGTTTACATATTCACAATAAATAAGTATTATATATATTTTGCTTGTATACGGCTATCGGCTTTTATTTCGGCTTCACGTTGTATCTCGCACATGGTAGAGAAGGGAACATATGTCTGTGTGTGCCCCTGCGTCGCGACAGGCCTCAATAAAATAAATTTATGTTTAAATTTACATTCAACAGTACTTAGGTACAATACCTCCGACTCTCCTATATATAACAAGATTTTGTGTCAGTATTCGAAAACAGTACAAAGAAAAACAAATATAAACTACGCAAATGTAAAGAAAACTTAATCTGCAAAAAATGGAGACGCTGCTTAATTAAATCTTAAAGTCTCATCCAAATTAAAAATTCTCAGTGACTTATTTGCTTATTGAATAAAAGAAACGGTGGAGAGGATGCGAAAAGACAACAATTATTAACCTATTTCGAAAGCGAAAGAAAAGAGCCAACTATAATGATTCATTAACATTGAAGCAGATTCCAGCAAACCTTAGCTCCCAGATGGGAACTTGCATATATTTTTGTTTGGTATCATATTACTTAATATATCATTTATTTGTAAGAGAAGAGCAGAAAAATAATTGTCTGCTCTTCTCTTACAAATAATTATAAAATTATTAGTGATATTTCACTAAGCCTGTAGTGGAGTAGAGTTCTAAGTGATTGTTGTGTGTTCGATTCGAGAAAATGAAATTTTTAATATAAATATTTCTTCAGTCAAAGGCAAAGCGCGGTGTTGAGTTTTGCCCGTTTAACACGAATTACCTCAAATTCAGTGGAAAACCGGCAACGGAAGTGTCTTTATGGGAATGGAGTGTAACACTGTTCCCTCTCAGGTTCCTTATTCCTACTTCCTGCCGCGTTCGGAAGTAAAGTTTGTCCGAGATTTTTTTTTGTTCCTGTTATCATAAGCAATTTAAGTATTACAAATGTAATTATTGTAACATTTGAGTAGTAAATATGAAAACAGTAAACCCCTTCGTTCCTCATAAGCATACTGTAATATTTATTTGGCTCCCTGTACCAACGACAACCAAGTGTTACGACATTCCGTTTCCCACTTTCCGTGAAATATTCGAGGTATTGTGTGCTGAATGTGAAAGCCGCTACTACCAAAGCAAAGCAATGAAAATATAAGATAATTTACAACCAACCCCAATAACAGGAACGAACCCACTATCATGGCCTTTAATGTCACATGTTTATGTCTTTCCACTACGACGACTTGAAATGCCGCAGTGTAATATTTAAATTGAATAGTATATTTTTGGTGCAATAGAGGAACACATTTTATCAAAATATAATAACAAATTTTATGTTTAAAAATGCAGAATGCATTTAAGTAAAATTGCTTTATCTCATTCTGTAACATAGAAGATTTATATCTAACTTCTATATTTGAAAGTCTTTTAAGATTACAAAGTTAGACTTCGCCGGGTTTTTACAGGGAAAGTGGATTAAAATTTCCCTAGTATAGTTTATATCACGTTTAACTGTATGCTGCAGTTATGATTTATAAGTGAACTTTAGAAACTTTTGCATGCCATCCATAAGTTGTCATATACAAGTTTAATTTTTTTTTGAAATATTTTAGTAGTTATAACATTTTTATTATGCATACATAACTACTTAATATTTTTATAAGTATATATAGAGTACATCATAAAATAAAATGGTTTTATTACGCGGTAATTTTTGCGGTTGTATATATTATTTTGTAAGTAAAAGAGTTATAATTTTTTTGTTATGGTTTTTTCCTATAAAATACCCTATAAATGGCCACTTTTTTTATAATAATTTATACTAGCTTTTTAGTAAAATACTCACAAATATTTTTTTTTGCCAAACAGTAACTTCTCAAATCAAAGCGCCATATATATATATATATACACATACACATACACATACACATACACATACACATACACATACACATACACATACACATACACATACACATACACATACACATACACATACACATACACATACACATACACATACACATACACATACACATACACATACACATACACATACACATACACATACACATACACATACACATACACATACACATACACATACACATACACATACACATACACATACACATACACATACACATACACATACACATACACATACACATACACATACACATACACATACACATACACATACACATACACATACACATACACATACACATACACATACACATACACATACACATACACATACACATACACATACACATACACATACACATACACATACACATACACATACACATACACATACACATACACATACACATACACATACACATACACATACACATACACATACACATACACATACACATACACATACACATACACATACACATACACATACACATACACATACACATACACATACACATACACATACACATACACATACACATACACATACACATACACATACACATACACATACACATACACATACACATACACATACACATACACATACACATACACATACACATACACATACACATACACATACACATACACATACACATACACATACACATACACATACACATACACATACACATACACATACACATACACATACACATACACATACACATACACATACACATACACATACACATACACATACACATACACATACACATACACATACACATACACATACACATACACATACACATACACATACACATACACATACACATACACATACACATACACATACACATACACATACACATACACATACACATACACATACACATACACATACACATACACATACACATACACATACACATACACATACACATACACATACACATACACATACACATACACATACACATACACATACACATACACATACACATACACATACACATACACATACACATACACATACACATACACATACACATACACATATATATATGTAAGAGAAAGATAACACTGATTAATTGAATACATGTTTATTTCATTAAAATATAGTCAAAACATATGGTAAAAGTAAATAATACATATTAATTTAATTAAAGATAATTTAAATCAACTTCAAAAAGTAAGTCATATAAAAATTAAACTATGTCAAAACTTTAATTTAATAATATTACATCTAATAATTTAACTAGTATCTAATGAAATATTATCATTACTAATAGAATAATTAGTAAATAAATGGCAATATTTCAATACATTTAAATTAAATACTTCCATAATATTTTAAACCAAACAATACGATTTGATTTGAAAATAGATTCAGAGTGTCAGAGACACAGGAGCCAGAGGTTCCCCTCAGTCGGTGGCTGGCTCGCTTCTGAACCGGAGAATGAAAACCCGTCGTATTTATAATACAAATGGCACTCAAACCATAAACATTTGACAGCAGAACACTGACAACACGAGTCAATTGACCATCTATTCGAGTTCCGTTTTGCATTCACGCCGATACACGAGTCAATAGAATATCTGTTTGAGTTCCGTCTTGCATTCGCGCCGATACACGAGTCAATTCACCGTCTATTTGAGTTACGTTTTGCCTTCGCGCCGATACGGCCATTCTGATGAGGGGCGCGTCCCTGCGCCTACTAAATTAAGACTCTGAAATAATATAACAGTTATCCACATAAGACTCAAACTCACAACACTAATATTAGCAATTGCGTCAGGGATCACATCCCGTCGGCGCACAATAAAAAAAACACGTCTGCCTCATAGCCTCAGCGCTAATATTGGCTATGCATCAGGGATCACATCCCTTCGTCACACAACAAATAAACACGTCTGCCTCATAGCCTCAGCGCTAATATTGGCCATGCATCAGGGATCACATCCCGTCTGCACTCTCGTCACAAAATAAATAAACTCGCTAGCCTCATCGCCTCAGCGCTAATATTGGCTTTGCATCAGGGATCACATCCCGTCTGCACTCTCGTCACAAAACAAATAAGCACGTTAGCCTCATAGCCTCAGCGCTAATATTGGCCATGTTACAGGACCACAAATAAAAATATTCTTTATTCATTTAGGCTACTACAATTACTTTTGAATCGTCACGTTACATTAAATGTCTGTAGTGTCAGTCCTATAAGAAGCTACCACCGGCTGCCGGCAATAAACTCAACAGTTGCTGTTTTCAAAATACAAATAAAAGAAAATATGTAACAAAATTACAACAGCTTTGAATCTCACGCTTTTTTTTATGATAATAGTCTTAAATTGAATAATATGCTTTGCCCAACAATATATCTTTAACTTTTACTTTAAATTATTGAAGTGGTAAGTCTGTCCCATAAACGTCATGTCCTATAAAAGGCCATATAAGAGCAACATAACTAATCGTTAAATTGAACACAAATTAAGAAGTCTGTCAGTCAAGTGTCAAGTCAAAATTATTTCGTTAAATCAAACACGAATTCAGTGATGTCGTAAAAAGTAATCAAATATAAACACACGGTTTGTTTCCGCGTTGTTAAGATATCCATCAGCTTCGTTAACTTCACCCATAGCCGATACGGCCACGTCACTCTAAACTCGAAACTTAAGAGTGCTTCTAAAACCATACCTTTTTAACTTCATAGTGTGTCTGGTAACTCTGTAACAAAAACACAAGAGAACAATACCGTTCGGCCATTCCTACCAGATAAGATTTTAACCGTCATAAAATAAAATGAACTACTGTTACCAGTATCTTCATATTAAGATTTATTAGCCTACACAACAATTACCTTCTGTAATCAATCAAGCAGAGAACAGTATTTATAACTATGTATAGCGAATTTAATATTTAGTTTCATTTAATTTGAATTATTATGTCTGAGGCCTATCAACAATGACATCGTGTCACATCAATCACAACAAATCATGACTTTAAAACATATTTCAACAAACTTGCTCTGTATGCACTTCCGCTATGGAATGCCGAGTCGCACCTGACTCTAAGGTCTTCGCTACAAGGCTAGACCCGACCACACCACCCAGGGCTACCGCCTACTGCTTGCCCACGGGCTACTTCAAAGAGTAGACACCGATTCACAACTTAACTAGACTCTTCAACAAGAGTCCTCAACCACATTATCATTTTCACCTCCGTCTATTGGTGATTGACCTTCAGGCATTTTACGGATACGATCGTGTGGATATTTGTATGTACGGTTGTTAGTAATGACTTTAAGACATAACGATTACCGTCTAGTACTTCAACAATTTGGAAAAGGACCTCTAAATTTTGGCATCTTATTTTGTCCGATTTCTCTCTTCGTTCTCAATAAGAACGAACCTGCCAACCGAAAACTGTTTACTTTATTTTATCGAAACAATCTTTATCATACCGCGCGGATATCTCAATATTATTGGAAGCTACTTGCCTAACCTCATCAAGACATATCGGTTATTATCGTAATTAGCCATTAAATTAAGAGGGCGCGCGACTTTTCCTATTAAAAGCTTCGAATGACTCGTTTGTTACTCTATGGACAGTAAAGTTAAGTACTTGCCCTTATAAATCCTGCAACGAGTTATCAAATTCAAATATTTTATATAACAAAAGAAGTTACAAGCTATGTTTTTTTTTTGAACGTCAGATAATTTACCACCGGTTCACTAAAGTTACTGCCTCAGACCTGAGAAGAACCGGCGAAAGAAACTCGGCGGGATACGTCCTTTATTTTAACGAAAGCTTTACATCATATTGTTATCCTTATCAATTTGAACTGCTGTTAACATTGACCTTAGTACGCTCAATATCCTTTCTACTTTTCGACAAGTGCCTGTGACAATAAGATGAAGGGCGATGTTCTTACCCTCGCAAAACTCTGCTATGATATGTACAGGTGCTCTAAAAAGAGCCACGCTGTCCTTTACTACCCCAGTACTGCTTTTGCTGTCAATATTTTAGTATGATAGAACAATATTTACTTGGTAAATGCGTTCGCTTTTTCACTCAACTTACCGGTAACATCAAATGTGAACAATATGCTAAGGGATAGCTATTGGTATAGTCTGCATTTCAGCTTGTATCTTACGTTTCACAATTGTGCAAGTCACACAATTGTCCACAAATTTAAGTAAACGTAACGTATCTACTCACACCTTTAAATCAGTAGTAGTTGTACAGCTTCTCTAAAGTCTTTTCGTATCCAACATTGATAATAGACTCGTGAATATTGTTAATGACAGACCACTTCAGTGAACGAGGAACAACGGGCAAGCATTTTGTTCGCTCGTTTCGCTGTAGCTTACGATGAGGTATACCTGATCTCAACTCGAATGTCTTTCCTCATTGAGACATCGTTAATTTAAGTTAAACATTACCATCTTTATTTCCGAACCTCGTTGGTGCTCTGCGAGAAGCCAGCTATCCGAAAGCTCACCACTACCAGGTCCACCATCTGTGTACTCTGGAATCTTGTTTCGCGATGTGGTTAACGAGTTGCAATCTGTTACGACTAGGAACTTTCCAATCAATCTATGCAAATAGTGTCTAAAATGTCTTACCGTATTAACTACTACGAGGGTCTCCAACTCGTAGTGGTATCACAACTCACCCAAAGTCGTGCGTTTACTAAAGTAATCAACTGGACGTAACTTACTGTCAACCAATTGTAACAAGATTGTACCGTACCCATCAACGCTCGCACGCTTTATGTAGTTCTCCAGATGCCGAGTGGTAGCTTGAAGAAGTGGTAATGAGGACAGGGCTTCAATTTTACGCTTTTTGGGTTTTATGTCACCTGCTTCAACTTGAAATCCTAAAAAAAACTCAACACGATTTTTAACAAAGGAAAATTTTTTTTTAATTTAGGGTGAAATCTGAACTATTGATGACTTCGAGAACTTCTTGTAGAGATCTTCAATCCCTGTTCAATGTTCTTTCCGATAATAATAAAACATTATCGACATGTACAATTACGTACCTGTGAGCAAGGTCACCTAATGCATTCATAATAGCTTGCTGTAAGATACTCATACCTTCAGTAGTTATAAATGAATCAAATGGAATCCACTGACACAGTTTAATTTCGTAAAGTAATTAGCATCGAAGATACATTTCAATTATCATAATTAGTTGAGAATCTTTCTTCAAAGAACATGTCAACGGTGACACACCACGACCATGGATGGGTGCCACGCTTTTTTCAAAACATACCCGCCATTGAGTCACTATTTGTCGAATCACTTGTGCGATTCGATCCCACTTCTGATGTAAGAGAAAGATAACACTGATTAATTGAATACATGTTTATTTCATTAAAATATAGTCAAAACATATGGTAAAAGTAAATAATACATATTAATTTAATTAAAGATAATTTAAATCAACTTCAAAAAGTAAGTCATATAAAAATTAAACTATGTCAAAACTTTAATTTTAATAATATTACATCTAATAATTTAACTAGTATCTAATGAAATATTATCATTACTAATAGAATAATTAGTAAACAAATGGCAATATTTGAATACATTTAAATTAAATACTTCCATAATATTTTAAACCAAACAATACGATTTGATTTGAAAATAGATTCAGAGTGTCAGAGACACAGGAGCCAGAGGTTCCCCTCAGTCGGTGGCTGGCTCGCTTCTGAATCGGAGAATGAAAACCCGTCGTATTTATAATACTTGATGGCACTCAAACCATAAACATTTGACAGCAGAACACTGACAACACGAGTCAATTGACCATCTATTCGAGTTCCGTTTTGCATTCACGCCGATACACGAGTCAATAGAATATCTGTTTGAGTTCCGTCTTGCATTCGCGCCGATACACGAGTCAATTCACCGTCTATTTGAGTTACGTTTTGCCTTCGCGCCGATATATATATATATATATATATATATATATATATATATATATATATATATATATATATATATATATATATATATATATATATTCATTTAGCTGAAATTTTAGTTTTCATTATATAGATATTGTCTTAAAAGTGATAATGGTATTAAAATAAGAAAGTAGTTGAAATAAGTAAGAGAAATACAGTTTTCAAGCGAGTGACGCCGCGGGTGGGTATTAAAGATACAAGCTGCTGAGACCCGCGAGTCGTACAGCGCACCACACTCGAAACGACGATGATAGTGATCGTGTTCTCATATTGTAAAACTGAGAAAGCTTCTAATATATCCACTTTATTTATATGCAATATAAAATAACTTGAATTGTTTATTTAACTAGATAATGAATAAAACATACTGTGATGCTTAAAATAGTTTCGAAAATAACAACTTCACGCTGTATCTCGTACAATGCAGGGTTAACTTAGAAACTATAGCAGGGCAGAGAACTTGAGAACCGAGTGTTAAAAAAGTAAGTTCTGTTCCCTACTTACTGCCAAATAGGAGACATTGTGTGTTGAGTGATTTTGATTTGAGAGATTTTTTAAAGTGAGACTAGAGCGCTCAATCAACCAAACAAACAAACCCATAGATGTGTATTGTAAGTTCTTACTTCGTGTTGAATTTCGGAACTGTAAGTCAATCGAAAGTTCCCTTCAGGTTTTGATAACGCTGCGATTTTTATACAAAATGCAACATAATTGATGCGTAAATACTCGTATTTTTTGATTGCGTTGACTAAGAAATTAGATTTCTTCTATGTTTAAAAGGACCCGGATGTTTGATATTCATTTCCGCTTGATATCTCTACACAATCTCATGATAAATGACAGACGGACAGCAAAGTAATCCTATAAGGGAACTGTTTTTGCATTTTGAGGTACATCATCCTAAAAATTATAAATAATTTTATAAAAAAAAAATCTATTATATTGCTGATTGTATAACATTAATGTTATTAATTACAATCGTAGAGAGACGTGCCTTGAGTATTTAAGTGAAAGTGACGATTAAATTTACGTATTAATGATAACTTAGTAATATTATATATATGAAAATTTACGTCGTTGATAGCATAGAGTATTTATTGATAAAAGTATGTCAATTTGCGTCCTCGTCGTTTCTTTCCATTGTAGAATTACAGTACTAGATTAGATGGAACTAGAATGTATTGTTACATTCATTTACCCTCGTATGGAAACAGACTTTAAACAAAGCTAAGAGAAATATTTCTCTGTAATGTTTCATAACAATTCTTATTTATCAAAAACTATTCATGTTATATTTATTGAAAATAATATTGATTAATTATTATTTAAACTAACTCAAACTTTTATTAACGTAAGTCATGGAATAAATTATTCAATAATAACATTTAAACTGGTACGAAGATAAAAGTTTGTAAATAATAAAAAAATACATAAGTTCATGCGCATTTAGAAGACCAACTAACTACACTTAGTAAATAAAAGCTTCTAGCTCTATATGCATGTATTGCATATAAGCTAGTAGCTTTTATTTGGAAACTGTCATAGAGCAATATTATAATATCTGACTAAAACTTGACGGTTCAATCTCCATTCGGGGGGTTGATAATATTAACTTTGATCACCTAGTTTTGGCTTAATAAAGGCTGGTATTAAATTCCCATACTTAATATAAGAAACGTCTAAGAATTTCTTAGACTAATATCAAAAGCTAATGCTTTTATATATATAATATATAAATAATTTTAAACACTAGACTTCCTTCCTTCTGCCTAACCCACTATGAGGAAAAAACTGATAAGCTGTTCGTTTTGCTCTAAATATCTTAACATTTCACAAAAATAAGGTAATGTTTTATTTATACTTTTCAATAAAATATATCGCAACTCATTAAGGTATTTTTGCTTCTATTAATCTCCTCTTTTATTATTTTTAAAGTATAATATATATATTATCATCGAAAATAAATAATTAACATGTACATAGTGTTTATAATTAAAAGGAAACTATTAAATTCACATTAACAAAATATCTTTATACACAAAAAAATATTGAAATAAAATTGTTTTTTGTTGTATTGTACTGAGCGTTCGGTTGTTATTCAAAAGATATAAAAGACGTTGAAAGCTTCTCGCCGCTGCAGGGATCGCTCGCGGCATGGGACTTTCTCTCAATAATACCGCAAGATTTCCTATTTCACTTTTTCCATTGTTATTAAAGAAGGAATTCATGTAATTTTGACGACATATTCCGAATAAAAGTAGAATTTTTACTTGAAATAATGGGCTTGGTCTGATATAGAAAAGTATGTTTCACTTCATAAATAGGAAAAGTGTAAAAAATTAAATTTAATAAACTAAATATAGAGCCTTTAGTGACGCTGAGACACAAGCGTATGACTGTAAACGACAGGTTGTGGGTTCATGAAATATTTAATATATTCATTTCTTTGCTCTGGTAATAAGCCAAAGCGCGGTGTCAAGTTTTGCCACTTAACACCCAATACATCAACATCGAATTCGGCAAAAAGTGGCCTCTGCCTACTATGCCATGTGCAGGATACAACGTGAAACGGAATCATAAAAAATTACAAAATTATTTTTTTTGCTCAGTGTTAAAATTATTATTAATTTATAGAATGATATATGATATATGCAGCACACGTGAAATAATTAATAATTACTCTTTCAAGATAAAGATTATTGGAAGTCTTTTAAATTACTTTGAAACTATTTAATGGACTTTTTCATAAAATTTTCAAACTGACTAGAAAAAATATAGCATTTCGATCAAAGAGTTAAGCTCCTCAGGCTTGTGTTTATGCAGCGGGCACGTTTCACTGGTTTCCTCGACGACAAAATGCACTCACACTGAGTCTCGCGTGCACTCAGCTCGCAATTCCAATACTCTAATATTATTGATCACAACATAGTGTCGCGACATGTTCGCTTCAAATGCTCGCGTTTCCGGATTTAAATACAAATATAGGTATGTGTATTACTTGCATTCGATTTAAATTATGTAGATGAATTCTTCGAAAGAGTTATATCATATTCAAATATACTTGGCACATTCAGAATTATTAATACTTGATAGAAACTTAGATGTTATTTTTACGTTTATCTTGTTATTTCTAATAATATTAAGAAAACAAAGACTGATAAATGCTTTGTGCAGAAATATTAACTATAAAACTTATAACAACATATAAAACTCCTTCGTGGAATGAAAGTGTACAGTTTAATTGGCAAGAGCACTTGGACGGTATTTATAAAGCGCACTATTTTTAAACAATTATGAAATATTGAAACATATTAATCGTACAACGTCACTCGGAGATGTGAATTATTTCAAATTTTGATTTCGTCAGAGAATAAAACAAAACGCGGCGATGAGTTTCACCACTCAACACGTAATATCTCGAAAATTTGGGAATGGATTATCGTAGTGTTTTTTTCTATTACTAAACTAAAAGTTATCAAAAATAGGACCTGTGTAATGCACATATCTTAAATGAGAATTCTAAGCTGAGCTTTGAATATATATTGCGTTATTCTCCATAGTGTAATAACAGTAAATTTAATTACATTAAAATATATTATATAAACATATACATACTTTATACAAAAAATAAAATTAAGACTGCTTCAAGTTTTTTTTATACGTAATGTAGATACAATAAACTCTCGATACTATTATAAAATACAATAAACTCAATATTGATTTTAGTTAAAATAATGAGTTATATTTATTATTGTACATTCTAATGTTTTTAGTAATATTTGACATATTGTTCTCTAGATATTTTTTTTAATTAAACGTTTTAAACTTATTTGGGTAAACATAGAGAACGCTGTTAGCAGTGAGCTAACGCTATGTTTACTACATATCTCTTTTGCCACATCTACTGCTATCAGTCTTTTCATACGACATATACGGAGGCCCTAATGCTTTGCTTTTTTTTTGCTTTTGCTGCATAGCAATGCAATGCAGCAATCTTACGAACCTTGTGTTAAGGTACTCCGTTCTCATTGAGTCACTTTTGCGTGTCGACTTTTTTTATTCTTTTTCTGTAATACCGTATATCGTTTACATTGCAGATTCTTTGCTCTCTTATAAATGTAGCCACGGCTTAACTTAAGACTGTTACCGGTGGAACGACGCCGTTTCACCATCCAATTCGTACCTTCCGTCTCTATTAAACAAACTCACTGAGTATACAATTTTTGCTTTATTAATAAAAAGATAATAATTAAGATATCCTTGTGACTATTAGAAAAGAAATTAATTTATTAAGGTTACATATTTGAAATTCATTACATAAATAGATATGAAGCTTCCAAAATAAAACACATTTTCTTAAAAACTAAATATTTTTCGTATTGGTGTACTTAAGTACGTATTTCCTTGGGCACAGCATTATTCACTTTTCACACCTACATTAAAGGTACTTATTTGTATAATAGAAATATATAATGCCTCTTTAACTGTTTTACTTTTAGTTTCGTTCAAACTGCTAAACATAAGACAGCTCAGACGAGCTCTGGAGGGACAAATGCAGCATCGAACGAACTAGTGCCACAATAGCTCATTCTGTTCACTAATGCTGCAATTAGAAAGAAAAATACCACCGAAAGGATTTGTCTTTACTAATGAACACAACAAACGATTGCTAGACTTCATTTACTATAGTCGTTCAGAATTTTTATAGTAAGCTTCGAATACACTAGTGCTTCGATTTTGTTTATTTTCTAACTATATTTTTAAGTATTTTAAGTGATATTTTTTATTAAGAAACTAACTTTTAAAATATTTTAAATTTATATCCGAAACTTGGGAAAGAAAAATATATATTTTTGGAGAACGTATTATTTTTTTTTACATAATATGAGATGCCAACATACAGTCATCTTATTCTGCAAGATAATATTGGCCGTACTTTGATATAATAATCATATCAACTGACAGATGAATTCCGGACCACAGACTGCTGCAAGGTTTCGAAACGTCGAGTTTTCAAAAATGTGTTAATTTAATTTCGATGTGATCCCGGTCATTGTATATTGAGAGGCGGATCTTAGTTTTGATCGAGTAAATTAACAATTAATTTCTCGAATTCAACCTAAAAACATCGCTTTGATAGTCTGTTCGTCCCACTGAACTATTGTCTATTAATTTGTTTGTATTTAAATTATTTCAGATATTTAGTTAAAATTAAAAACAAATTTACATTATGTTATATATGAAATTAGTCCATATGCAATAATGATATTCAATACGAATCAAGAGAGTAAAAACAATGTCTGATATAATTTTTTAATTGCAAGTGCAAGACGATTTAATTATTTAATAAATGTCATTGAGGTCGTTGTGGTGTAGTGGCATTATTTCTGATTATGATAGTGATTGAATACGAGATTGACATACGAATCCCACTCGGGGGTTTGATTATATTAATCTTTTTTATTTTACCGCTTTGGTAAGCAAAACATTTAGTTTTACCACTCAAAAGTGATCTCAATTTGTAAAGTAAAAAATATAAACTTGAGATGGAGAGGAAAAAACACTGTTTTTAATAAACAGTGTTTTTTCCATTATTTACAAAATACAACACACATATTTACAAAACACAATACATATAATGTAACACCTTTTATTAATATAATTACCATATGCTGAAAGACTTAAAACGTTGTCAGCGAATAAGAATACAGTGGAATGTAAGAACTGTAAGGAATGTAGCCAGTTAAATGCTCTTAAAGTCCCACGGGATTGTTCAGACACGTTTAGTTCACTCAGCATTAGCTTTGTTGCACCGTTTCAAAGGCAATGCAACTTTTCTCTTTTAAAAGTCTTTAATTGATACATATACATATTGAAGTATAAATATGGATTTTTTTTATACGTATAGGATAATTTATAGAAACAGCATATATAAATCTAACATAAGAACGAAGTGTAGTTTGTTATTGAAATGGACAATTGAAATGAACATTTATTTTTGTAACACGGAGCTTTTAGATATATATACATGTAAATATATGATGTTTTCTTCTAACACAAAAATTATATTTTTCAGCTTTGATATTTTTCCAGCGTAGGGGTGAGGTGACAATCAAGCGACGAGAGTCACTATTCTCTGTCTAATTTCGAAACTTTATATTTCAAGGCACAGGTATTTCAGTAGTAGCAGAAGATTTTTATGACATTTGTCCGTTGCAAAGAGATGAAATTACTCCCACCTCTGGAGTTGAGATCACACCTACAACCATCACGTTGATAGTAACTGATGCTATCCCACTACGGCGGCGCCATCATGGTCTCAAAATAATTAATAATATTATGTATGCTTAATCAACGAAAACAGAGAGATGTAATATAAACACATGATTATACTTTTTGATTTTTATTCATATTCTCATTATATAAAAAGCAACTAGTATATATGTTTTATGCCAATATATGTATCTTGTGGCCTGTAATTGAACTTTAAAAGTTATATCGTCTAAGAGTCCATCACTACTCCTATTATAACGGGAACACAAATGGAATTGCGAACTATAGCTTACAGTACGTATTTTCGTATGAATCACTTATTTCGTGTAATAATTATGTAACTGCAATTTTTTCACAAAAGTAAATATGTACGCGATAAACATTTTTAGGTACTTCGATAACGTTCTAAAAACTTTTAAAAAGTGCATTTTTTAAACAAGTATGAAAGTGATGTAACTATGTTATATATTAACAAATTTTCTACGAAAAATCACGACTTCTGTAAATGATAAAAATAAAATACAATAATATGATTTTGTAGGAAATATGCCATTTTATTTAATTCAATTTTAATTACTGAATTAAAAAGAACATTAAATTTATAATAAGGCAAAGCGCGGCGTTGAGTTCCGCCCCTCAACACGCAATGCCTCAAATTCGGCAGAAAGTGGAACGGAGTGTCTTAACACTAGGTTACCGGATTCCTTCTGCTTCTGCCCTGCCTCGAGCGGGATACAGCGTGAAGCTGAGAGAGAAAAATTAAATTTATAGTAAATCATCGTTAAGAAAACAAAATATTTTATATGCTCCATACTCATATATTCACATGCATGCATAGTTTCCACACAAAAAGCTTTATAAGCTCTTTGAAAATTATAGAACTAGAAGTGTTGTTACTAAGTTAAGATTTTCTCAAGCTTCTCGTCTAATATTTCATGATACCGTACATTCGTATGATTTATAGGTAAACTTTTTGAAGTTTCGCGTGTCATCCTCGAGTTCCTTGAAAGAAAATTTAAACTTTAAAAACAGTAACAATGACGAAGATATATTTATATAAAATTTATATACAGTATATAAGATTTATAAAGTAATTTTATTTTTATAAGTATATACTCATAGAATCAAAAGAATATAAAATATTATTATACAACGTATTATGAAATAATTATTAGTTTTACTGCAAATTCCTTTTTTTGTTTAAAAATAATTTTTATTTTCACTTCAAATTTGATGTTCTTCAAAAAATAATATCTTAATTATAAAAGCATGCTGCTTCGTTGGTTATAAGTAATATAAAAATATATGAAAATACGTAAAGAAATAAACCTAGTATTTTTTAGATTTTATTGCTCTTAAAAGTCACAGAGTACTTACCATAAATAACCATCTCTTGGTTTATTTAGAGGTTCAACGATTATCAATGATCATCAGTATGGCTTCCGATAGAAATACTACTACTACACTATGCGTTCCTTGTGAAATTTCCATCTAACGAGCTTACCAAGAATTTGTACAAGTGGAGTTAGCTAACTTTCTCACAGCATCAAGGTCGCTGTTGAAAACAGTTCTAAATACATGCATGTGAATGCTGCTGTCCTGGGGGAGAGCAGCAAGCCCAAGGCTACATGCTGACCTCTACGATGTTTCTTCTGTATATCAATGACATGTTAGAGGATTTTAACATACATTGCTATACAGGTAAAACACTGTGGTTACTGTAGACCCTTTTTAGTCTTTTTAAGAAAAAGTCGACCGAAATCAATTTGTGTCTTTTATTGAGGTATCCTTTGCGAATGCCTCCTTATACTTATAGGGTAAAAGTAACCTGGTTCCATCTAGCCCCCAAAACACATAAGCCTGCTTTAACCAATAAAAAGCCCGATATGTTGCATCACCAGTTTTTGAGAACACTCTTCGTTGAGCCGCGCCAAATATCAGTACATTGGGCCTTAGATTTACGAGTGTCTATAAGTATTGCGATCATCAGGAAAGCAGAGCCAAGTTAGCTTCAGTTCTCTGCCGTCTCGCACTGCTGATGACCTCAGTTTCTACTGAGATCATCAGCAGTGCGAGACGGTACTTCACACAAAACACCATTTGACCGTGTATAGGCCCCAGTTTGTGCATCATGTGAAATACTGTTCTCATCTCTGTGTTGGTACACCACAGTATAAGCTTGAAACATTTGATCGCATTATATGAGTAGCATGTAGAGTTACTCGAAGGAGACCCAATGGTCTAAGTATGTCCAATGTTTAAAATATCTTTTGTGCAATGGTACTGTTGGAATTCAATCAATCAAGACTATCCATTTAATGAATTTTCTTATGATTTCAAATCCAACATATTGTTGTGAAGAATACTTTTTAAAACATTTTTTTATGTTTTCTAAGTAAATTAAGTCATTGATGTAAAAGGCATAGTGTGAATTTAAAGTATAAAAGTACGATGAAATGTAAAAGAATTTGAAATAAAGTTTGAAGTTGATTGAGTAAAGTGATTACTTTTAGGTAAACAATTTGAATTTGATGTGTAAGAAGATGAATTTTAAGTGTAAATATAATAAATCTATTGCGTAAAAAACAGTTTGAAAGTGGAAAAAATATTTATTTTATGTCTATTATTACAAAGAAAATTTAATTCTGGATACGAAAAACATATTAAAATGGGCCGGTCATTATATCGATAACAGATGGTAAATAGTTGGTGATTTGTGAGAGGTGTGGCATTTAAACGTACACACTTCTCCAATCTAGTCCTCAAATTCGTAAAAACTCGCTGCCACATCGATCGTGGGATATGGGACATTCCATTTGTGAGTGTTATCTTTGAGCTGGGCTATTTGAGATTTTTTGTTAAAATACAACTTAATGATCGACTTCGCTTACATTTTTCTCCGTTCTTATCGAAGTTGGACGCCCAGTAGATTTTTCATTCAATGTTGAATTCGAAGACTCAAACTTTTTGACCTATGACGACGTATACGAAAAAAGTTAAAACCTAAGTTGCGATAGAATGCATTCTTACGACCCTGTCACACAAATCACTGTTTTTTTTTGGTTTACGGTCGGTACAGGTACGGGTTTTTTTCCGTGATTATGCAGAGTGAAAAGGCATACACACTTTTCCAGGCCTGAAGCCTCCTTGGGCCTCCTGCAACAGCCTTTGAGATGTCTCTAACATTCTCCTCTGTAATATTTTTGCATAAACTATACTACTTAAGCTAACCAAACTGGTATATCAGTTTGATTAGCTTAGGTAGTAGCTATAGTAGGCGCAGTCAATCTGTGAACCTTTGCATTTATACAAAGGCACAAAATCTGCACCGCGAAAATCATCAGAAGCTTCCGCTGATATTTAGCATATATTGCACAAAAACCAGAAGAAGTCCAAGACGCGTGGCCCACTATATTTGATCAACTTCATTTACTTCCGCTTCACTATATTTTGTACTTCGTATACACTCTCAACTTTGACACTGATATCGCCTTTGGACATCGAGACTCAGCGTTTCGCTGTTATTTGGGACAGAAGCATCGCACAGAAGCATTTTTACATTTCCTTGTAAATTTCACTAATATCTGCAAAACCTGTGGTTGTTCCGTTAAAATTTCGCCGTCCTTCGAAAGCACATCTTTCATACTACATATTCTCAGGAATCATTCAATTCTCGCCAAAAAATCTTTGTGATTTTCCGGAAGCTGTTCGTTAATGTTGCAATTTTTCTTTCTCTGAATTTTTATGCTTCATTTTTATGAATACTTTTGATTGACATTTTTGCAGCTTTTTAGGTTTCTTTTTTCTTTCTATAGCATCATTCCACCATTCGGGTTTTATGCCAAACATTGTGTTTGCAACAAACAAATTATTTTTCTTGCAAATTTATTGTATCATCTTATCCAGGCACGTTCATTCTCTTGTCCCAATACTGGCGACCCCTCGTAACCGCTTAAGGCCTAACCGACTTCCGATCTAACTAATCGTTCAAATCACCATATTTTATTAGTTCAATCTCTCTAATACTATCTACGACGTCCCTGAAACTCTTCCAAAACGCTACAAGTCCACCTTATGGAGCTGCGGATAGCAAAAGTATTCTTGATATCCCCAGACTGAAACGCACTCAAAGTAACCTCGGATTGATCGAATTGTATTCTACCGCCGTACTAACCAATCGAGAGAACAATATCACACCTATCTTGACTTCTTCGCTCTGGTTACTTCGCTTCTGGTACTGCCGGCCCTGAAAGTGACCTGGTTGCCCGATAAATCAGTCATATTATTGCCCCATTGATTAGTCTCGGTCATATAAATAACATCCGGATCTCTGTCATCTGTCATTTCTGATAATTTATTCATCTTTTCTTCTATTTCTTACACTCCATGTAGCTATTTTTGCTCCATCTTCTACTTACTAGAAGAAGACATTAGTGTTAATAAACGCGTTGATGTATTTACATCAACTCTTATATTTCAATGTATTTACATGGTACATAGTATGTACTTTGCACATAACGTTATGTATAATACATTATTACTTTACATAATACATAATTTAACTTTCTAAATCATTTACCTACATAAAAATATTGCGTCTGAAATGCGCAGCGGCACAAGCGTGTGACTGTAGCCGTGTGTGACTGTACTTTTATATAAATAATATTTTTATGTATGTGTTATTAATACGCTACAATTACATTAATGTATTTGTATTTTTTTTTCTTTCTAATGTGTTGTATTCATGTTATTTATTTTGACATGTTTTAATACATAGTTTAATATTTTTTATAAAATACATTATTACATTATTAAGATATCAGATATGTTTAATTTATGTTGAAAAACAACTTTTACCATTCGCACATGTATCTTGTCGTATGGCCATAGTTTCAATTAGTATCGATAGGCTTAGATATGTTAATATTCATGTCATATCAGTCATGTCACATTAGTGTGTAGTTTTTTGAAATATATGAACAAAAAAGACACTGAATTCATTTTCAACATAAATCACTACTACGATAAAATAAGATTTAAGAATTAAGTAACCGCCTAAAGCTATGGTCTATTGACCTCCATTGTAATATTTCACTGATATAAATAAAAATGTTAAATAGATTACTATGGTTACATATGTATATATTAAAATTGGAGCCCGTGTATAAAATTTTACTATGATTTTAGCAACTTTCACAGTAGAAATTAATAAATGCGCTGGATAACCATAAAGGACAATATTAAAGCAAGAAACTATTTTTTTTCATATATTAAATAATAATTGTAATATTTTTGTAGAAATATAAAAGTAATTAGTAATTAAACCTGAAGTTATAGGTAAAAAAAGTCAAGGAGACAAAAAAAATATTAATTAAAATCTTACAACATCTAGTAATACAATTTAATGTTAAAAGTTTAAATTTAAGATATTGGGTAACAAGAGTTTAAGAAAACAAACTGAAAAGCGTTCGAAGGCGAAGTTAATTTCACGGACCGTGGATGCGCTTCAGAACTCATCTCGCTCGAACAATCCTCGAGACGGTCACCATTAATCACCACTCGCAGACAAATACCATTATTTTTATTTTGGCAGAAAGTAAACAGCGTTAATCTATATCATAAACGCAGAAAAAATACTTAAGATGTCCCTTACAATATTTTATTATCCATTTCTTTCTTTTTGTAATTTTCGTACAAATTAGTTCCATTTAACTTGTTCTTAATTAATATTTTCAACGTCACTACCTCTCCTCAGTCATCATATGACTGATTTCGTTGATGTTGTTTTGAAAATGTTGTTCGTACATGTGTATATCTCAGTAAATATTTATAGATTATTTACTCTCTATTTTGGTTATAAATGAGCAATTGCAATGTAGACATTGCAACTACTTATTTATATTAAACTACTTATTTATATTTTTTTGAGAAAACATACGTTTCACAAAAAAAACATCAAAATCAAATTATATCACGCAGGTATTTTTCTCAAATCTTCATCTTGCCTCATGCGTAACACATACATAATAGTTTTTTAATCTTATCTTAAGAGTTTGTATAGTAGTTCTAATTTACAATTTTTAACATATTCACAATAGCTCTAACGGTGCTTTAATAATGCCATAGCTTTTAGTGTATGCCTTTGTTGAAGTAGGCCAATTACTGCACTGGGGAGGGCAATTACAATTATATACATGAATTGGCTTTATGGCCATTCACGTGCATATTATAAAGTTGTTACAATATCTGAAAGCATATTTAATTTTATATCATTTTGCTACCATATTTCTTTATGTGAAAATTATTTACATATATTGTGATGAAAAAAGATTTTTTTTTATATATATATCGAAAATTTTATTGATGTTCATTTGTTCCGTTAAAACGAGTAAACGGCTGGGATGATTTGAGGTTGGGCTGAAAAAAGCAAAATCAGCTATTTTGGTTTTGGAAGGTTAAAACGGTAAAAAAATGGAAATATTGCGTGAAAGATAGTAAAATAATAATGTAACTTACCCATATAAAATATTATATCTAATTTTCTATTGACGTTGATCATTTCGGTATGGTCCACTCGGATTAAGGTCCTCTCAAAATAAAGATTATATTAAATTAAGGATTTTGAATCAACAACAGGTATCCACATTACTATCGGATTGTCACGTAATTGGTTGTCACGTAAAGGTTTGGTTCTTTGATTGTGGTGTTCTGAGCGTGTCAGTTGAGCGCATATCACTTCGTCAATGTCACATTGAGAAGATACTAAGGAGGTTGTACGATAAATAAAGTGATAATATAACACAGTAAGAGAATACATGTCCAAATAGAATGGAAAACAGTCTTATGGCACGAATTGTGAGTGGCTAGGGCTGATATTGTTGCAGAGTAGTCCGTGGTTATGGGTCGACTAAAATGGAATCAGTCCGCTAGTTGACATCATTATTTTATCGGACTATACCCTGGACGTACTGCCCTGGATTTCTGCAGAATGAGTTGACTGTATCTTGCCCACTGGTGTGGTGCGTTTGAAACTTCATACTTTTTATAAGACCTATCCCAGGTGGTATTACGTTGTCAACCATCTTCTCTTGGATTATTTTAGGGAATTATTCTATAAATATATCTGTTCTCCCTACCTAGGATGTGGAGTTTAAGAAACCTGATGTAGTGGTTGGGATTATCCACCCTATGCTCACACACTGCTGACTTCCATATATTCTTTAGCCCATACCACACTGCTAAATTTTGATATCGGAGATATGTTCCTTCACCATAACACCGATGGTTTTCTATGTTTGACTGATGTATTATACCCCACGGCCACAGCCACAGTCATAATCTAGTTTGTATGCATTGAGTTTTCCTTTGTTACACCTAGCTTTAGTTCTGCATTGTAGTTTTATATGTCTAAAGGGACAGCAATTAAGCACTGGAATATATAAGAAAGGAGGAATGGTAAAAAACACCTTTTCAGGCAACACTTGTCCACCGAATGTGACCACAATTGACTGAGTCGGGACTCATGTAGTCACACTTTATATTCAAACCTTGCTTTCATCATCAGACCACGTTAAAGAGAAACTCTGCTGACGCTACAAATTTATCCTAATAAAGTCAACTGGAACCTCTCTTACAATACCATTTTTAAATTGTTAAAGCTATGATTAAAGGCAACATACGCAGGAAGACTATGATTAGATAAAAAGGAATTCGCTCCTGTAACTGTTAAAAATCTACGCTTATTTTGTTAATACCAACAGTTTCAACTTTATCACTAATAATGTTAGTAATTTTATTAATGTGTAGAAACAGGATGCATGTGCAGGATGCAGGATTAGGAGTTTCCTTTGACACAGATGCATTGAAATGATGACAGGACTCTGGACTTTCAGATATAAGAACATATATGTTTTGTATAGCGAATTGGAGTAGATGGGTTTATAATGATTTTTTTATTAATATTGTATATATTAGAAGAAGGTGGATTTTCAACATCGTCATTCTCCATCCGGATAAGCAGGATCAGAAGTCCTACTCCGAATCTATTATACTACTTCTAAACTACAATCTTTATTTCAATTAATGTAATAAATATTCTTATACAAACTCTCCTGAAAACTAATCATCTTGTTATTACAAAACTAATAAAATATTCAACTTCTTCCACTTTAATAACTGAGGAATAATCAGCAAAAAATCACATGTGTGTCAACCAAACCAATCATCAACGAAAATACAAAGAAAAATTACGTTCAGTTCTTTGATTATAGCGTTCTGAGTGTGCCATTTCAGTACAAAATCTTCGCCTATGTCGCGTGGAGAACACACAAAGGAGATAGTACGGTAAAAAAAGGATAAAATTACACAGTAAGAAAATGTATATTAAAAAAGATATAATTAAAACATAGCTTTCAACTAACAAAATAAAAAAAAATGTAAATATTCAATATTTGACAAAAATGTGAGCAAATTAATTAAAATATTAAATGTATCGTTTTCTTGAGTGGGGATCGAACCCTCAACCTGTCGCGTTTACCCACGCACGCTTGTGCCTCTACGCTACGGCAGGCTCCTTCACAATATCATTCTGCTATTATCTACTTACCTTGATTATTTATGAATTCTAATAAAATTATCAGTTTAAAGATACTACTGTATACAGCAATTATTCAAACGAAATACTTTATGTATTTATATAACATAGCTTTGTTACATACACATCGTTTGAAATAAAGGCAAATTTGCTAAAACATAATAATAAGGCAAAAGGCTGTCTGGTAATAAGCCAAAAGCGCGACGTTGAGTTCCGCCACTCAACACGCAATGCCTTAAATTCGTCGGAGAATAGGGAACAGAAGTGGAATCGAGTGTCGTAATACTAGGTTCGAAAGTTCCCTCTGCCTACCCTGACATGTGCAGGATACAGCGTGAAGCTGAGTAGAGTAGAGTACAATAATAAGGCCTTTCTTGGCACAGGGGCACAAGCGTGTGACTGTAAGCGAGGTTGTGGGTTCGATCCCCATTCAACGAGATGAAATATTTAATGTTTTCAAATGAAAATATTTATTTCATGTTTTAATTTTTTCGCTCTGGTAACAATGCAAAGCGCGGCGGTGAGTTCCACCATTCAACACGCAATGCATCAAAAATTTCACTCTTAAAATATTTTCATATAAAATGTATAATAACAGAAATCTGAAGTCTTAGTTCGACTGAGTTAAGGCAGACAATTTGACAAGTACACATAAGAAGTTACGACGTCACAACGTATATTTGCGAAGCAAATTGGATTACTGAATGGGATTGTTTAATTTGTAATCTAAATACTAACTAGATTGAGAAAATATTTACTTATGATGTTTGTGTAAACTTCATAAGATACTATTTTATTAATGTTTAATCACTTGTTGGAAATGTTTCTGGAAGTATCCAATAAACTATATTGACATTAGTAAAAATATTTATATTTGTGAGAAATCATGTACTTTTAATATACTTAATATTACGTTATATAAGGTTAGTGTTTTTTTATTACTTACATTTAACATTTCAAAGATTATTATGAAATCCTTATTAATTAAAATTAAATAACATTAAAGCATCAAAGGTTAACATATCTTTAAATTTAAATGATATCTAAATTTATTGGGTAAAACAATATATAAGCCTTACGAAGTTAACAGTATCTAAAATTTTATAGTCGTATGAAGATATTTTAATTAAATTTTTTAGAAATATTCCACTATTTTTTTTATGGTTAGATCTTTATTAAATTAATATAACCTAGACAATGTATTTTTAAATCCAACAATAATGGCTAATTATACTGTCACTTGTATGGATATTTTTACAGACTCTGTATCAAGAGAGAGAGAGAGAAAGTGAGAGAGAATTCAATAATGTTTAGTATTAAGTTCATTAAATTTAAAAATTGAATTTAAAGCTTTGGTAAAAATTAAATATAATAAAAAATGATCCGTGTTTATATTCCGATGACAGGTCGTGTAGGAAAGTTTACAAGTAATATAGTCTAACTGTTTTAACCTAAACGTTCATTTTAAAAAAGAATTTAATGATCATTCTACTTTCAAAAAAATTATCCCAGTAATTTCTTGTCATTTAAGGACAGGGCGATTGTTGATATTCATAAAAGTAGTAGTAGGTTATATAAACTTTATAGGTAGAAAACATATAACCAAAATTCATCATTTATGTTATGGACTAGTCTGAATTATTTAAAAAAACATGTTGCATTTCAAAATCTTTACTTATTAAAAGCAAAATTAAAAATTTAATGGCAAAACTGGAAAATGTAAGAATTAAATTAATTAAGAATGGACAATGGTCTAACCAGCTCTCATTTAGAAGTTGTTTGTAGTTTTAAAATTTATTTGCTTTTATTCTCATTTCTGTTATTAAAACACTTGTCTTTTATCCACACTTCTCAACCATCGCTGAATAATTACTTAAGGAGAACGTACACGAATATAAATATAAACAAATTGTTATTTGAATCAATCAATTCTAGAGACCTTCTTAAAAAAAATATGTTGATAATATCAGATCCATGAGATACTTTCGTTGACCACTTCACCTATTAACTTTCCGGCCCAAATGACCAATCATTTAATAAAGTCATACCTATATTTTGAAAATAAAAATGTTAAAGTTAAAATAATAAAATTACACATAACTTTACAAATATTTTATTTAACAACATCAGATATGATTATCATGCATCTTGATATCATCCAGGCTTATTTAGTCGTTCACATCTGACATTGGAAAAACAGTTTAAATTAAGTGTTAAGTTACAACTTATAATTTTTAATATCTATTATATCCGTATAAGGTTAAGCAATCCACTTGACAATGATATACCGTGAAACAAATGTATAGATGTATATCCTAGATATCCTAGAAGAATCATGTTCGAATGCAACTCAGCAACAAAAGGCAAAATAATTTAATTGATATGGGTAATGTAGAGTGACATGTGAAGTGTGATCTTAAGTATGCATGTACGGTAACATTTTTTTACAATAATTTTAAGAGTTGTACAATAAAAATAATAAGCAATGTGTAAAATATATAATAACATAAAGAGATAATTCATCTAAAAAAGAGATATTTGATTTAGCTTAGTTGGATTTGCTCTTTTTCCGACTGTCAAACACCAAGGGTTATATTTTTCGCGAATATCATGTATGGATGTGTGTAATATTCTTAACTATCTCATATCTTCAGAACCTCCAAAGAGATTCATAATTAAGGTATGGTTAGATTCGTATTAGCAGCCCGAGTGTTATTAAATGGAAGACTTAAAAAATGTTATTGGCGGCTTGCGACGTCTTTGTTATTAATGTGAAAAACAATATGGATATCAATTGAAAGCAATTTTAAAAAGGTATATCATGATTTTCATGACCGTGCTGATGATTACATAATGTTACCACATTAAGTAATGGCACGAAAATCTCTCTTCTCTACCTTCCCAATAAAGATGGAAATTAATAAAATACATAAAGCTTTGAATAACATTATAAAGAAAAAAAAACTATATTCATTTAGAAAGCGAATAAAAATTTTATCGTAGAAGGCTGTGAACCCGCGCCTCTTCGACGGCTTTCAAGACCTAACCTAACCATTCTATCTATTTTATACGTTTTCTAAACAAGTGTTTTCCTTTCCTAAGTGTGGATTGGTACTTCGAAATTAGTAAAAAGTAGTCTGGACATATTGTAAAATTTAAATAGGTCCCGACTGTTAATTCTAATTACCTATCTTAGCTGTTTTTTTAGGTTTATGCAATCAGGATTTTTGTTTTTTTTATAATATATTAAAGCTTGTACTTATTATTTGAATTTTCCGTAAAAATATTTTAATTTTAATATTAAATAAAAATATTATAATACCATTTTCTATTGATCTTGTTCCCAATTGGTTTCATTATTGAATTATAGATATTTCTTTATATTAAGGAAATAAGGACGGTAGTTTTAGTTATAATTAGAAAAGGACAAAACAAATCATATCGTTAACAGTTTACCACAAACAAGAAATAATTACACGTCATTAATTACGTATAGAAATAGGAAGCGATACTTGTGAGATGAAGGCAATCTCGAGATCGATACCCAATTAGCCAGATGATAATCGTATTTAGTAGTAGATATATTCCCTTGACACCATTGTTCGCATAGCTTTACCACTATCGGCTTTTGTGAGCGAACCATTGAAATATTACTGACGCCGTTTACAAAGCAAATTGCTTAAAGCATTATTAATATACAATCTCACATATTATACTCATATACTAAAGTCATAGATACTAAAGGCCTGTCCTGGTGCAGGGGCATAAGCGTATGCTTTTTAAAGCAACAGACTAAGGTTCGATGCACGTTTGAGGAAATGAAATATTAATTTTTTCAAATTAATTTTTCTTTCTGCGCTCTAGTAACAAGTCAAAGCGTAGCCCTTGTATCTATCTGTCCATTATAATCAATACATCAGAGAAAAATGTTTTGAAAATAAGGTTTGGTTTCTAATATCCTATATATTATACATATATACAAAATTAATTAGTATCTCTACGCTCAGTATCAAAGTGTGCTTGGATCAAAGATATTTTCGATTCGGAAGCAACTCATTGAGCCCGCTACGTGAACACTTATCCCAAATTAGTAAAGGAGCTCGACGGATCCACACTAAAGCGTTGCACGCGATGGAGCGTGTTATCCTCCGCACTAACTTACCGAATTCTGTCTAAACGAACCTCTTTAGACAGTCGTCGCTCGCGGTTTGGATGTATTTGTACAAATTTAATATTATTTCAGTAATTGCACAGAGTTTATAAAGTGATGCAATGTATGAAATTCAGAATGATATCATGAAAGGGGAGGACTGAGTGTCTCGATATTAATTCTCTTTTAATGTCCTGGTGACAGCTAGGCACGTTCAAATTTTATACTTTTACATTTTTTTTTTTAATTTCCTTGGTGTCAATATTACTTTAAATATACATATATAAATATTATCTTGTTCTGTTTAGCTTCACACTATATTTTGACCTCAAAAAATAAAAATATTAAATATTTTATTTCCATGAGAGGGGAATATCTTAGTGTTATAAATATATTTATTCTCAACTCTTCTTTCATATTAAATGAACTTTTCGAACTAATTGATAAAATATATATAGCCATTAAGTGCAGTCAAGCCGCCCTCTAATATGTCACGACGTCGCTAATCAACTAGTTTGAAATATTATCTAAAATTGAATATTACTTTTGTTATAGAATTTTATACAGAATATCAAGTAAAAAAAGGTTAGTTTTACTGCATTATATATGTATAACTTTTAATAATAAACTTTATTTTAAAAAACATCGTTGCAACGATATTCCTTGGTAGCGTCATTTTCATTTTCACAAGGCTAGCGCATTCCTTTGAAACAGTGTATTAACTATGTTATGTGAAACATTTGACTACACTCGTATACTTTGGTACATTAAAGTCGCATATGTAATATAAAGAATATTTTAGTATCTTTATCTTTTTGTTAGTTCATTAATGCAAAAATATCCGGCATATAATTCATCTCAATTAAATAAAGTGCTTATATTATGTATAAATTATTTATTTTTGCTAAAAGTATTATATACTTTTTTTATATAGTTTGTCTTTTTATATATTGACATTAAAAATACTAAACTATAAAACGTAGATATTTTCTTAGAATTCAATGACATTTTGGCATTAACGTAACGTAACGCTACGACATATCCAACGTGAAGTAATTTACTTTTAATCTAAATATTTAATATTTTCTTCGTTCAAGGCAAAATGCGGCGTTGAATTCTGCCACTTCACACGCTATGCCTCAAATTCAGCAGAAAGTGGGGGACGGAAGTGGATCTGAGTGTCTTAACATTTGGTTCCCAAGGCACCTCTGACTACATACTAGCATGAAGCTGAGTGAAAGTAAATATGGAGGAGGCCTGCCGTGGCGTAGAGGCACAAGCGTATAACTGTAAATGTGACAGGTGGGGGCATTTCTCCAAGTATTCTCCAAATTTCTTCGCTCTGGTGCAAGAGAAAGCGTGGCGTTGAGTTCTCACGGAATTTTCATTTTTTCGCTCTAGTAACAAGGGAAAGCGCGGCGTTGAGTTCTCAACAGGCGACGCCTCAATTTTGGCAAAAAGTGGAGAACTGAACGGAGTATCTTAACACTAGGTTCCCAAATTCCTTCTGCCTTCCCTGCCACGTGCGGCATACAGTGTTAAGCTAAAAAAATCGAACTTAGTATGAAAATATATATTTGTATACATATATTATTATCTACAGTAAGCCAGCCTAATATTTTCGATTTGCCATCGACTCATTGAGCTACGTGAGCACTTCCCCTAAATTAGTAGGGGGTTCAGCAAGGATCCACCATGAAGCGTTACACGCGATGGAGCGTGTGATCCCTCGCGCTAAGTTAAACCGATCCTGTCTAAACGAGCCCTTCTAAATATACATATGTGTACATACAATGCTCCCGACCTAAATGTGTTCATGAAATATATATAAAAATAATGTATATAATTATTCGTAAATAAAATTAAGCTTTCTGGTAAACGAGCTTTTCTGTTTTCTTGTTTTGTATCTTTATTTAAATCTAGATAAATCCACGCTGTGAGGCCACAAGCTTTTAATATGGCGTTATTTGTATTTTATTTGTATTGACTTAGGAAAACGTTAACGACCAAGAAATAAAACAAACCGGGAATAATTCATAAATATTATCCTATACAAATGTACTTTTTAAGCTTCACGATTTTTCTCATAAATAGCTTGGAAGATAGGGATGGTATCTAGTGAAAGGACATTTCGTTCCCCAATTAAAAACATAATCGTATGATTGTGGGATGATTAGCGGAACTTAATAACACGTTTTGTGTATCGGAGCGGAAAAAATAAAAAATACCGTTGCATTCTACAATCGAACTTACGACCATCACGTTTAGACACTGCCTGTGTTTTCATTCTATTATAGTTAGATATTATACCGCGAAGAACTTATAATACTATATTACAATATGAATAAATAATGTTACATTTTATGCCTTTAAGGATAGACGCAATATTAAGTATGCCCTGTACATACTCAGCCAAAGCTTTAGTTGTAGTTTCCTGTTTAACAGCTTCACCTCATCAAGCCATGAATATAGAATAATTTAGATCAGTAACAGTGTGTTGTGAAATGTACTCATCCCGTCAGAGTATCAAAGCCCGTGCATAATTGTGTGCTACGCAGTTCGTGTTAATGATTACCTCTACTGCTACGTAATCAAGGGTTGCCACTAGCCACCAGTTTGAATCACAAATTGTGCACCACAGATTGATGACGACATGAAAGAACCATATTAAAATACATACATACATCTATTTTCAGACATTATACTAACTTACTTTACTTGAGAGCAAATTTAGCATATGCAGCAAAATTATTACACAACGAGTTTGACTGTTAAGCATATGCAGCAAAATTATTATACAACTAGTTTGACTGTTAAGCATATGCAGCAAAATTATTACACAACGAGTTTGACTGTTGTTTGTCGAATTATAAAATATATAAATATACCTATTATTTACAGTGATTTTGTTCTCCTTTAAAAGTTAATCGGTCGGTCCGATTTGTGCAACAAACGTATATTAATTATACTGTTTCAAGTGTAATTGCAAATGTTACACAATTTTTAAATATGCATCATATATAGACAAACAAACAATTGTCTAATTGTTAAATTTTAGTTTTACGATACTAATTTATAATGTTCATACAGAAGTAGGCACAAACTTGTGTTGTTTCTCGCTCTAGTAACAAGGCAAAGTCCGGCATTTCCTAAAAGGAAATTTTTAAAAGAAGTTTTAAATAGGAACGGCGTTTCTATTAACACTAGATTCCTAGGTTACCCTGGTTCCTCACTCTGTTAAGTGTTTGATACAGCGTGAAAATAAAAGAAATAGAAAAAAATAACATGATAGAAACGTTTACAATTCAGCATCTGATTGTATACATGATAGAAACGTTAGTTCGTCACTACTCGAAGAATGGATTATTGATATTAAATCTATTGGCTTGTTTTCTCTATTTATTTTGTTATAAACGGAAAAATGTTAACTTCAAAAACATAAATGCTAATAATTATGCTATGTAGTGAGATCACAAATGAACGACATGCAATTAGGCTCTTGTCGTTGATTATTACCTGTCACAGTCCAATCATGAACCGCAGTTAAACGTTAGTTTGGTCTAAAACCAACAATACAGTGATGGAAATTAGGCTATAGAAAATGTGTTTACTAAACAGTAATCAACGATATTTCCATATTTTGTAAGATAACTGAATAAACAGTAATATTCTGTTAATTACATTTTTATTACTTACGTATATTTAATTACTTTTTCACAACGAATAAAATATTTTCAAAAAATCTGAGTTAAGTTAAAAGAATAATATTTCTTCAGAAAATTTTGATTACGTCGGACATCAATTCAAAGATATCTACTCCTTTCGAGACATCAATTTAAACTTATGTTTCAAAGTGAAAGGTTTTAGTATAAAATTTAATTACGAGTACTTCCTCGTTTTACACAGAAAGTGTTAATCCAACAAAGTTTATTGGTTGCGAAGAGATCTAATTTGTCCTTTTGTAACAATGAGTGAGAGCTGCGGCTTTGGAGAAATCGTTCTGATTAAAATATTTAATTTGTATAAAGAATAAAATTAACAAGATAAAAAAATATCTAAGTATTTCGTACCTAGATATCGTATAACATTATTGTATAAAAAAACATAAAGAGAAATTATATATAATAAGATAAATGGAAGGTAAGGTAAGATTGGGGGTTTGCATAATAGAAAGACGTCAGAAGAGGAAGGTAAACGTAACTAATGTCATCTACACATCTACATGGTACTTATTAATTTGTCGAATTCATGATAAAACTAAAGCTAGAGTGTGCCTGGAACTTGCGACCACAGGTGTAGGCTTAAGGGATCGCTAACAATGCATAAGCTCTAGCCTTCACTGTTCCAGTTTAAAATAATGATAGATCAGCTACATGTAACTATAAATAGATTATTATCCTATGTATAAATTAATTATTGATTAAACAATTAATTATCCAAATAGTAGAATAATCTCGAGTTAACCAGCGGCAGAGTACGAGTAGTGTACCGAGCCATAACAGAACCAAGACTGCCTACCTTATGTCCGTGTAGCCTTTTATATAATCGTTAACAAATAAGTTATAGGGTAAAACTCACGCACTTAACGCGCCTACTAGTTATGTTAAAGACATGTATGGTATAAAATCCTATAGACAATTTTCAACGACACCTCTATCATGATATTTACATGTTCTCACGTGATCCTCAACAATTTCTTCTTTAAGATTTAATAATATACCACTCGTTCATCCTGATATTATTAAAAAAATTATTAGTATTAAATTCCTCCACAGGATTAAGTTTTTCCAAAAAAAATGTATAAGGTCTTTCAGAATTTTAAATTTTTCATCACTTACATATAACATTACACGCACATATATATTTGATTATTTGATATCCTGCAAATATATCATAGCCAAGGTGTCCTTTCAAGCAGTCGTCATTGCATATGACGACATGGATCCAACATCCTTGCTCTTAGACCGATCGGTCATTAACTCGTAAGACGACATGTTCCGTTGTGCCAGAGTCCCTTGGAATGCTCATCATCATCATGATAAAATGGGCACTATAGTTTCTGTTTCTCTCAATCACACATCTGTTAGCATCCCTTGGACTACTCATCATCTCATATGGACATATGAACACAGCAGTCTTAACTAACGATCATCTCATATGATGGCATGAGCATTATATATTGATAGATTCGCAAAAGTGTCAAAATATTGCAGTTTTATTTAAGAAAGTTTCGGAACATTACCACCCGGTGGGACAGAGCTTTATCTCGCTATAATAAAGGGAAATTATGTATATAAAATTAAACAAACGAATGGTAAGGGTAGAGTGGAGGGTAATCATATAACAGACAGACATCAGAAGTGGAAGATATACATAATTAATGTCGTGTACACAATCTAATTAGTATTTATTACTTTATCAAATTCACGATCTTACATTAAAGCTTAACGCAGTGCTTGGGATTTCTGACTACAAGTATTGGCTTAAGGGATTTCTTACTATGCCTTCGATGGTCCAAGTCAGTAAAATCACTAAATAGGATATTTATAATTAAAGTAATAAACATAAATTGATTAAACAATTAATTACCCAAGGAGTCGTGAGCCAGCGGCAGAGTACAAGTAGTGTACCGAGCCATGCCAAACCTAAAAGGGATCTCTCGGTTTTCACATCGAGAATGTTTCTAAATTATGTTAACATTGCACAATAGGGAATTTCTTAATTATTAGAGAATTAGATTCTTACCAAACTCAAAGTTTAAAACTGCTTTATGCCAGAGATACTTAACATTCCCAATGGACGGAATAAAATTGTGTCTAAAAGTTTGCATACTAACAACTACATAAAAATAAGAACGAACGTTTATTTTTTTATATAAAAGCGTACGTAAAATAAAATATGCTGTACGTAAAGTTTCATAAAATATGAACTATCACAAAAGGGTGTTAAAAGCTTATTTTATTAGTTTTGTGGAATATGGCTTTTCTCTACACATGAGGTTTATTCACGCCTTCTGTGCCTATATTCCCATAACAATTATTTGTACGCTAAGCTTTATTTAAATAAAATGCTGAAGACGAATATTTAGTTGTTTCTAAAGACAATTGAAAGATTTTAATAGTTAATATAATAATATTAAAATGATATTGAGGTCCGTCGAGTTGTGAGTTCTCGCCACATTCTGCGAGGAAATGAAATATGTCATATTTCAGTTCCTCGAATGGGAATCCAAAAGAGCCTTAAAGCCAGCGGAAAATACTCTACAGGTTTTAATTATTATTTTCATACAATAAGCAGCACAACGATGCATAAGGGTGCGTTTTGATTTTGTTGATTTACAGGCTTAGGTTTTTGTGGTTTCCTAGAGACTATAGATGTAAACATTTCATATTAATGTCAGCTTGATAACTCCACGCGATCTCGTGGTGGTTTATTCAGACAGATAATTAAGGGTTGGGTTTTCCCTTTTAAGGTTGAGAAACATGGTTAAAATTATATAACTACAACCATTTTGCTATGGTTATGCTACCATTTATAATAATTCATTTGTATTTTCTTTAAATATATTTTTATATTCTTTCTAAGCTTCTTTACTAAATTAAATTTTAAAATCAAATTACATTACCAAACTTTAAATCCAAGCCCGCATCTAGTTCACGTTCTCTTTTGATCTCAACTGTACGAGTATGAAGTAGAAATAGTTTGTTAAGTAAATAGCTGTTGAATGGTGGACATTCTGAAGCGAAACGCGTGAAACGCGTTGTGCGAATTTATAAGTATTATATATATATAATAATATATAAAATCCTAATATATTTCGAATGAAATATTTATATAACGTTTATTAGATTTTTTTTTGTATTCATTAATTTTGTTTCATCAATATTGTTTCATCAATATTGTGGCACGGTAGAGACCTTAACTTGAGCTGAGATCCAATGTCAGATTAAGTATAACAATTATCTAAACTACAATCTACTCTACTCAGCTTCACGCTGTATCCCGCATATGGCAGAGTAGGCAGAGGGAACTTGGGAACCTAGTGTTAAGACACTAAGTTCCACTTCCGTTCCCCAATTTTCCGCCGCATTTGAGGCATTGCGTGTTGAGTGGTGAGGCTCAATGCTTCGCTTCGCTTGTTACCAGAGCGAAGTAATAAAACATTAGATATTTAATTTCAAAATTTTAAATATACCACCACCACAATCACTAAAACATCAAATTTATTGTAAACAATATATTACTTAAAATATATTTGTTTTAAGTGATTATTATACATTGTTTCTGTCTGTCTGTTTCCGTCTAGCTGAATGCGGACAAAGTGTTCGAAATATTGAGTTTCCAATAATGTATATAAATTAATATAAGCGATTAATCTAGTACAATTTGTTTATTTTAAAATATATTACTTATTTTAGAACTTGTTGACTATTATTATTCACAATAACTATGTAATAAATCATTTTAAATTACTGTGAGACAATATATATTTTTTAAAAAACAAAATATTTTTTATACACTACCAATCGATTGCAAAAGCATAGGTGTTAATAAACAAGTAAAATTTTACAAGAAAAATACAGTATTCACGCAGGTACGCGCCCCGATCGCCTTACTATTTTCACTGATACACTCGTCTAAATTCGATTCATCCGTGACTAGAGTAAATAAAATCGGCCGTATTTTAATTTGTAGCTCCTTTGCGATAATGAAAAATTCTTTCTGCTTACAATGATTAATTAGAATAAATTTACAATAAAATTAAGAAGACAAATCTTTAGACAGCATTTTTGTTGCTAGATGTGGCGGAACTCAACGACGCACTTTGCCTTCTTACTAGAGCAAGGAAATGAAAATATAAATAATATTTCATTACTTCAAGTGGGAATAGACTTCCACAACCTTCTGTGCTTACAGTCGGTTGCCTGCATTCATACATACCATTTAAATTGATGAACCGATTTTAATAAAAGTAATACTAAATGTTCAGGAAAGTTTAACAAAACAAAATAGTAAGAACTACATTTATATTGGTTAAACTGTTTCTGAGATTACCGTGAAAAATAAATGTAAATATTTGTAACAAAAAGAACGAAATTAATGAATTAATATGTATTAATTTTGTTCTTTTTGTTACAGATATTCATACTATTGCTCGTAGTTAGGTAAATACAAACCATGCATTTTAATTCACACCTTACGTAAGCGAAGAGAACGCAGCAAATAACGCTACGTTACCTGCATACCACTTTTGCCTATCCACTATCATCAACCTGTTCATACAATGTTTCCGAGACGTCCTAATGCCTTTTGCATGATCACAATATACTTCCAATATCGAGTAAACGAGATCTCCCAACTCTTACCATTCAGTTTTCTACTAATTGATAATGTTAGAAAAAAATATCGAATGCAAGCTATGTTTTTGCCTATAAATTATATTTTAACTAATTAAATTCTATAGAATTACTTAAGAAAATATTTTTTCGCTTGTGAAAGACATCAATGAGTTATGCAAGGCACATTCAGCTCGAGCGATCGCTGTGCTTTGGTGCATACAAAATGTGTGCAAATTGATCGAATACGATTACCCTTAGAAACCACTCTTTGGTACCTTATTTCAAGAGGAATCTAAATATAACCGTATCTAAGTGTAACTCTGAGTGCTTTAGCAAGTCTACGATTCGCCGCCAATAAATATATTACTGGTAATCTAAAAGTAGCCTATAGAATAGATTGGCCTTATACGTATATATATCGTCCTGTATTTACTTTCTATGAATTATAATACTTCGTAATTTGTTCTCTGAAAAAAAAAAACCATCGAAGTTTCTATTCATTTGTGTATCAATTAAAAAACCTATTTCGACGGTACTCAGATTTACTTCCTTGGGCTTGTTTCTTTTTAATATTATTTTGCAGACAATCAGTCTGTTATTTTTGCGTTTTTGTAGTTGATATTTGTTAATAAACCAAAAATATTATTTAATTTTGAAAAATTTTACAAATTAACATTATTTTTCATTGTTTTTATATTATATGCATTAGGAAATATTGACTGGAAATTTTGGAAATATTGATTTTTTCCTATTTATTACTTACTAGAAGAAACAATATAGAAATAATACATTTTTAATCTTTCTACACCAACCGTTACATTTGTTAAACAGTATTTCTTAATATTTATTTATTACATAACCCGCAATCGGTCTAGGTATTCATGTAAGAATGTAATAGGAAAATTGGCACACGAGGCATAAAATACGACTCAGGTGTACTTGATAGCTTCTATCCGCCAAAACTGATAAAATATGCTTCTCGCGCAGACCCTCATATTATGTTAAGTTTATGCTTTAAACTACGAAAACCTTCAATGATTCTTTCATATTTCATTCATTAAAATATATTTTGATATGTATGTCTTACGTAAAATACGCCTACTCAAGTGGGACCTACCTAAATTCCTTTTATATATATATATATATATATATATATATATATATATATATATATATATATATATATATATATATATATTTCAGCTTCACGCTGTATCCCGCACTAGGCAGGGTAGGCAGAGGGAAAGGAAGTGAAACCTAGTGTTATGACACTCCGTTCCACTTCCGTTCCCCACTTTCCGCCGAAATTTGAGGCATTGCGTGTTGAGTGGCGGAACTCAACGCCGCGCTTTGCCTTATTACCAGAGCGAAGAAATGAAACATTAAATATAGGGCAATTTTAGTAATAACAGGCGTATTGCTAGCAACATTTGGTGCGCTTTCATTATTTAGATACGTGATCGTAATTTTGATATCAAGATTAGCTACTGGACCGCTACCGATCAATTTCGTTCAGGAAATCCTTTAATCATAGTTTATTTGAAAATTTTACTGAATTTTACATTTTTTTTTATAAATGATTAAACATGTTTTATAGGTGATAATACTTATTACCCTTATTAAAATTAAAATAATGCTTATAAAACTTTTAATGGCTTATTACGTCTTTCACTACATGGGCACATACATAAATATTTTAGTTAAAGGTAAAGTTTTTGGTATTTATTATGTATTGTAATAACGCGACTTTAATATGTTCTCTTCAAGTGAAACGCCTTTTAAAATACAGAATGGCATTAGAGACGTTCTCTCGTGTCTAACCATTACTCATTGTGACTGACTTCTCAATTAAACTTCAGGTAGTAACTCGTAACCTGCACTGCTATTTGACTCGGCAAGCGCTAATGCGGCAAACTTTATTGGTTACAAAGGAAACTAATCTATTTTAACTAGTCTCAGAATTATGACTTTATAATACCTTTGTTCAATAATCGGCCTATATATTTCTGTTAACAAATCAGCAGTCAATGTGAAAAGTTTTACTACGACATCATATCCTTTGTTGTTTCTTCGTATGTTATCTTAACGTATTAAAATTATGAATTATTCTTAAAATTAATAAATTAAAGTGATTATGTGAGATATTGCTCGGGAACAATGTTAGCGGACCCTTTCTGCAGGCTGTCTTTACAGATATCACTCAACCTGCGTGCAAGAAGGAGCTGGCAAAGCGCCTTGGTTTTTGTTTGAATTTTGGAAATTCGTAAAATTTGGATAACATATAAAGAGAAACACAGAATAGTACATTACTAGCGTAGCGATGCTCATAGTGACTTGTATGAAGAAAAACGTGCACAGGTCGATTGAGCACATCGAGGGAATGAGTGACGAAAGAATAGCAGATAAAATTTATGAAGAAAAAGTAAGACAGAGAAAAGGGGGATCTTGGTGACTTCTGAAAACACAATATCAACAATACTGGACGAGGGTCACGTAAAGAGCACAAGGACCTCCCGGAGCTCATGTATGCTCATGTATAGGTATCCGCAGGTCCATTATGCTAACTCGAGGAGTTTTGGGAGAGTGTCAGGGACGTTCTAGTAAGTATTAGAGACAATAAAAAAATAATAATATGTGGTGATTTGAACGGATGGGTCGGAACTGCGCGTAGCGGTTACAAAGGAGTGCTAGGGAAGTATGGTTGTAAGAGTATAAAAGAGGGTGGAAAGCTTATAATGGATATTTGCAAAGAAAGGAATTTCTTTGTGGCAATCACGATGTTTGACCACAAACAAATTCACATGTACACATGGGAGCGAACAGAAGAGAAGAGTAGGATTGATTTATACCTAGTGGATCAGCGCATTCGAAGCCAAGTTATGGTCACGCGAGTGTATAGGGATGCTGAATTGGGGTGCAGACCATTATCTAGTCGTAGGTAAAATAAGGACTCTGTTTGCAGTTTGGCGCAGTTTGTCGTAGTTGTCCAAGCTTGGCAACAAATCACTGCATAAAAAGCTGGAAGCCTCAAGATCCACCGATCAGAGAGGAATATATAAGAAAGAATTTTCAAGAAGTGCGAATCTGGAAATGGAAATATTGAAGTATGCTGGCAGAACCTAAGGAATAGTATGACGGAAGTAGCGGCAGAGGTATGTGGTAAAGGGAAAAGAGGCTTTAACAAACAGCGAGACGAATGGTGGGATGATGAAGTGAAAGATCAGTATCAAGATCAAGAGCAGTAGAAAAAAAGAAGAAAGCAAGGTAGGATTATGGAGCCTCGGGTAAGGATAAAAGTATAATTATGGAGCCTCGGGTAAGGATAAAGTATAAAAGTATCTCATAAAAAAGAAAGAGTATAAGCTGCAAAAACACCAAACGAAAGTATTGATAAAGATGAAGCGTGAAAACTCTGAGAAAGTAAGAGATAACGCACAACTTTCGAGAAAACACGAAGCTTTTCTGGCGAGAAGTGAGTGATTCCCGGAGTTGCTCCCTAACCTGTAGAATGAAAGGGTTGCTTACGAAGGACCGTGATCTTTTAACAGAACAACCACAGGTTTTGCAGCGATGGGCGGAATTTTACAAGAAGATGTATAAATGTGACGACGCCTCTGCCTCAAGTAACAGTGAAACGCTGAGTCTTGATGTAGCTGATGGCCAAATCAGTATAAAAGAAGTTGAGACTGTCATACGAAGTTTGAAATGTGGTAAGGAAGCGGAAGCAGATGGAGTTACTGCCGAGATGATCAAATATGGTGGGCCACGCGTCTTGAACCTATTCTGATTTTATACAATTTATGCTGGAAATCGGGGGAGGTCCCAGACGATTGGCGACGTGCAATCGTCGTGCCTTTGTATAAAGGCAAAGGTTCACAGATAGATTGTGCAAGCTATAGGGTTATCAGTTTGATTAGCTTAGGTAGTAAAGTGTATGCTAAAATATTAGCGAGAAGAATGCAAGATAGATTTGAAAGGCTGTTGTGGGAGGCCCAGGGAGGCTTTAGGCCTAGAAGAGGTTGTATGTTTTCCCTCCGAAAGATTACGAAATTTTGGGAGTAAACCAAAGTTTTCTGTGCTTTAGTAGACTTGGAAAAGGTGTTTGACCGGGTTATAAGAAAGAGATTATGGGAGATACTGCCCCCGTTTCATTATGAGCGGACTCTTGCTGCAGGCTGTAAAGTCTCTTTACAGCGATCTGAAGATGATGATGATAGAATCTGGCATGTCGCCTTGGTTTGACATCCAATCGAGTGTTAAACAAGGTTGCGCCATGTCAGCTTGATTGTTCAATTAGTATTTGGATAGCTATTTTCATGGAGTGAGACAAAGTGACATGGAGTGAAAGTAGATACCTCGAATATAAATTGCCTGCTGTACGCAGATGATGCAGTCATTGGTTACCACTCTGAAAGAAGGATGCGCGAATAATGGTCTAAGCCTGAATGCAAATAAGACGAAGGTTCTGGTATTTGAAAGAAATGAAGAAAGAACAGTTTGCAAGATCAGTGTAAATGGTAAGATATTAGAACAAGTGAATGAGATAGTATATCTGGGAAGTATGTTTAGCAGACACGGAAGATACGAAATGGATGTGGAAAGGCGTATTTCTGCCGGTAACAGAGTTAACGGTGCCTTAGCTGCATTGTTGGGACGGCGAAACGTTTGGCCTGCGCGTTTGGCCGTACATATTGCAGTGTTGGTATCGACACTGTTATACGGCAGCGAAACGTGGGTATTACAGAAGAAGAATGTAAGAAAGATGATTACTGCAGAGATGCGATCTCTTCGTCGGATATGCGGAGTCAGTTTATCTGATCGCATATCCAATGAAGAAATACACAGAATGGCAGGTACGTGCTCAGGTGGTTTGGGCACGTCGGGCGAATAAGTAAAAAATATTTATGAAGGAAAAGTGAGTGGTAAGAGAGGGAGGTTGGAGGGGGGAGCCCTCAGTTGACCTTCGAAAACACAGTATCGACGATACTGGAGAAAGGTCACATAAAAAGCATGAGGATCCCCCGGAGGGCATGTATGAAGAGGTTGATGACAGTGGACGAGGCGAAAGAGGTATGCCGAGACCGTAGCGTTTGGCGCTCCTTTCTCTCTGCCTACCCCGCTAAGGATATAGCTTGAAGCTAAGTTAAGTTAGTTTGTATTGAACTCAATAAATCGCAATAAATCAATAACACTATGATTTAATTTTTTAAACATTATACGACAAAAATCTTATGTTTAGATGACAGTTTGTTAGACATATTTATGATTCATGTTAATTTAAATATAATTATATTTAGTTGTGTTAGAAAGACTAAATAAAAACGCAATTCGACTAACGGTAATCGTCACGCCAGTCTGTAGTCGAAACGAATGTATTATATAACCTTTTATAATAAAGTTTAGAATAAACTACGTTGAAATAAGCTTTTACATTAATATTATCCTTGATTTACTTTTAAGGTGTACATGTGCTGTTACACGTCAATGTAAGATCACTAGAACCTCTTCCCATTCGTATTCTTTTAATTTGGTTTATTTTTCATTTTATTGTTGTAATGCTTGTAAAACATTTGTTTTTTTATATAGGAATTTATATTCTACAACATCATTTTTTTATTAAAAAAAATTGTGACAAGACATTTTCTTCATTTTCCACTATTTCATGATAAGGAATTTTGATTCGCCCGAACCGAGAAAACAAATAATCTAAGCAATCAGTTAACTCCACACGTTTACAGTCAGTAACTATGCTATGATGGTGAGTAATAATAATTTGAATGACAGATAATATATTTGAGGCCTGTCGTGGCGCAGCGGCTCAAGAGTGTGACTGTAACCGACAGGTTCTGGGTTCGATCCCCAGTCGAGGAAATGAAATATTTATTATTTTCAATTTAAAATATTTAATGTTTCATTTCTTCGCTCTGGTAATAAGGCAAAGCGCGGCGTTGAGTTCCGCCCCTCAACACGCAATGCCTCAAATTCGGCGGAAAGTGGGGAAAGGAAGTGGAACGGAGTGTCATAACACTAGGTTCCACTTCCGTTCCCTCTGCCTACCCTGCCTAGTGCGGGATACAGCGTGAAGCTGAAAAAAAAAAGATAATATATAACGAACAAAGATATGTATGTATGTGTTTCCGAATATCAATATTTTTTAAATAGAAGTTAATATAATGCTTAGCTTAACTTTAAAACTATAATAATTAAAATATTAATTACATTGTTAGTATAAGGCAAACCTGCATTTTCTTTATTAAATTTAAAATATTGTTATATGTTTTTGTAATATTATATTAAATGTTTAGTTATTGGTTATATAGCGCTCGGTGTCACAGGCGGAATAATAATTTCACATAAAAACGAACGTCCTTGTGAAAGGTGGCCGAGCGCTACAAAATGATGACAAAAAGATCGGGTAGACGACGGTGGGAAAAATTTTTCCAACTTATTATTGTAAATTCGTATATAAAGCAATAAACCTAATATATAAGATGAGTTTTTTCTTATTAATTAAAGTAATTTTGTAAAAATTCGTAGTTTTTTATCCTCCAACTGCAGTGCTCGTCGGTAACTTCATCAAGTAACTATGTTTTATTTTTCATTCAGCTTCACACTATATGCCGCACATGGCAGGGTACGGTAACTCAACGCCGCATTTGGCCTTCTTAACTGAGCGAAGAAATAAAAACTTCCTCCAATGGGGATAGAACTCATAACCATGTCACGTTTATAGCCGCATGCTATTTGTACCAAATGGTATTAGATATTAACACACAAAACTTGACGTTTATTTTTATATTTTCTATTGAAATAAAATGTTATAAAATTAAAAATTTAAATAGATGCGTGAGTTTCGTAGCATATTTTTGTAAATAATGTTACTGTTAGACAGTTCAAATAAAATAGTGCCACAGAAAATTATATTAATTTGCACAAATAAATATAACAAGGAAACAAATAATGAAATTTTAAAACTATTTCAATCACGCAAATCAATAAGGATGATTTATATCCATTAGTAACTTAAACTAATTTTAAAAGCACTTTAACTGGGTCGAGATTAATTAGCGGGTCTGCTTTGTGGCGGGTCCGTTATATTATTGCAGCGCGGGCCAAGAAGCCCGTGTTTTCTCATCTTAATTAAAGGAATGGGTAGACGAAGAAACGCTTATCACTAATTACTTACGTCGATTCTGCAAAGCTAATTAAATAAATCCATTTTGACTTCCGTTTTCAGTAAGATTTTCGTTATAGCTTGTAGTAGTTATGTAAGATAGTATTTTGTTAAATTTTACTACACATATTGGGCACATAGATACAGTGAGCGTTGTCATCACTGTAAGTCTGGAGGTCTATCCTGAAGTAACAGCTGGACATTTATCATCAAGTACCTATACAAAGTAGTGAGTTATTGATTGTACATGTAAATTCTTGTCACTCAATTAATATAAAACAATTAAGGTGCACCAACGGCAATTGCAGTAAACATTTGTTCGTGTCTCTGATTTTGTATAAACGAGATAGTAAGAAATTGAACCACGTTCTATGAGCATTTTTTATTTTCTACGGACTTTAAAGAGTTTAAGCGATTTTGTTTCTCCTTTCTTCTTCTGAACAAGGGATGAATATGAACGAATAAAAAAACAAAAAAATACATGCATGACTAGTCAAATTAAGGATTTCAGTTGGGACCTATTTTTCAAGGTTACCTGTGAGGATTTCTTTTTAGCGTTATGGAGTCAGGTTCTTTTTATAACATTTTTTTTACTTCCACATTTTTATTATATATTTATTAAACTTCGTTTACTTTGAAATGAAATACTATAATTTACCCGTTATAAATATTAAGGCAGTCAGACAATTAGCAAAGATGGAAGGAAAATAATATACAAAATGAACTAGCTTGAAATATAAATAGGTACCTGGTAAGTATAGGACCGGTCTCGGCATCACACTTTCCAATAAATTCTCTAAACTAAACAGTAGAAACTGCATTAAAATCTGTTTGACGCATGGCTTAGATGGAGTTCATTCAGTCACCTATCGAAAAAACTAAGGCTGCTAATCTAGTGATACTTCAATTGTGTATATCCATTCAGCGATTCTAGAAATATTAGGTAATAAACAATATTACATATAGACATACAAACATACAAGAAAGAAAAAGTCATGAAAAATTTAATCAGATAATAAAATCCTAAGTTCTGTTCTGTGTCTGCCTTATCTTTTCCATTGTAAATTTAACGTGAGGTACGTTAAATTTACAATGGAAAACCACAACTACCTTTGTCCTGAACTATCTGATGTAATATTAAAATGTTTGAACTTTCCTATATCATTGTGAACGTCATTGATAGACATCCTGCAGGTAAAATACGTATACCCTACTATTAATGGCATAGGGGGATTGTTAAAAGCGATATTTTCTCATCGTGATGTATGAGGATCTTGCTGGGGCTGTAATGAGAAATTCCGCTGTCACCGCTTTTTGTATCACGGATAGGGGCGTTTTTGAATACAATTTGCGATGACATGCCTTGATGGAAGTTGTAATTACGATTTTTTTGCCTTACGTAATTAGTTTACAAAAAGACAAACTAGAGTGAGATTTTTTATATATCTATTTAAGAAAGACTTTTAGTATTATTTAGCATATTTACATCTATTTATCATATGTACATTTTTAGTATTAAAGTATAAAATAATTTTGTACACCAACCTTTGAAATACATTTTACTTTGTCTATATTATTTCTAAATTGATAAATAGTTTCGGTCTGTATAAAAATTTTCCTCTTCCCATTCTCGCTTCCTTTACTATATTATTGCGGTTCCAAAGTAACTCTGCTATAAAGGACTCGATTCTATGCGAAGCGATAACATTTTCATGATTATGCTAAGAGAATATACTTTCCTTGTGTAGGGTACTTTTCGCAGCGACACTTTACGGAAAGATGTGAGTGTATGAAATATATGCACTTAGGGCACAAATACAATATGCAGTGTATAAGTGACGTCACTTATATAATAACAAGTAAATATGTAAACAAAAAAGCTTTTGAAACTTACTTGGCTAGTTCGTCTCGTGGTTAGTGGTTTTAATACTCTGAAAAAGTGATTTATTTATTTAATGTATAATAGCGCGCTTTTATTACATATATGTATAAACATATTTTTCAAATTAAAAATATTAAGCAAATTGCACTGTAAAGGAAGCTAATTAAAAGTAAAGAAACATTATTTAATTATTGGATAAAAACTATTTAGAAAACTCGCTCGTACTAACATGTAGATAAGATAAAGTTATAGTCGACCTCCACCATTTTTAACTATGAAACTTTTAACTCCGACCATTTTTCCAGCCTTTGTGAAATTCACGTTAAATTTTTTGACGATTTCATTTGGGAATAGAAGTTTTTATTCCGTCTAGATTATATTTGAAAAATACGTTTTTATTCTCATAGCTATTTTTATCTTAATAGTTTTGCAGACCGATAAAATGTTATGTTTTATTTTGCTGGTTTATGTCTTAATCAAATAATTGTACATGTAATAAAGGAAGTTTCTTAAATTCATTTAAAGTAGTGGTAATGTATTAAGAGCTCACTATTGGATATATACGATATTTGGTGCTCTGCCAAGACCTGCATACAGGCGTTTGATCACTGTCTCTAGTTTCTTTGCTCTATCAGTTGTTTTCGAGTGGGCTTTATTTGTTTAACATTTTCTCGTACTCTTTTTTTCATTGCCAAATCCAATGTAAACTAAATAGTCTAGTTCTACTTTTAGGCCAAATCTTATTTTAAAACTCAATTATTTATAACAAAGTTCGCATATTATTAACACTTCTTTTATTGAAACAAAATAAAACAATTATGAGAGTGTTAACAAAGTCGAATATAGCACCATATATGAATGTAAGCATCTGACTATAAAAACGATGGTTGTGGGTTCAATTCCAATCAATGGAATGAAATATTTAATATTTTCATTTCCTGACTTAAGAGGAGACGCAGCGTTAAGTCCCGCCACTTACAAACGAAAATAGGGAACGGAGTGTCTTAGCGGGTTAGACGATACGGAAGGAGGAAACATTTTTTTTATATACTAAATTAAGCTACGTTATAAATATAATTCACTTTAAAACTTAATATTTTTCAATTATACTCGTATGATATTTAAATAACACATATTACATTGTTAAAATATAATATTAGCATTTTTTTAAATTTAATTATGATATATAAAAGTATTGAGATAAATTTAGTGAAAAAACATTAAAGATTTAAAATTTTCATATTATTCTGAAAAAGCGCTGATTTTTACTTACAATAAACGACAAAGAGCGCGTTTATACATTTCTTTCCCGAGCGCAAAGGTACGGGAATTACCTCTCTTTGTAATGCTAATTTTAAAACCAAGGAATTCATTTTTTATTCATAAGTTTTTCTGCTCCAAAGCCTGCAGTCGGAGCATCCAACTCGTTTGTGATGACTTTGAAGTTAAGCTTTTTTTGTATAAATATTATTCATGTAAAAAGTTGTGTGTTCAGATTAATCTGAAACGTTTTCCGTTTAATCACTTCGAAATTTATTATTTTTTCTATATATGTATATTTTTGGTAGTTTCATTGTGGCACTAAAATTAATGTTACAAAATGCTTTTACATTATGCATGCACTATGTTTTTTTTTAAATACAAATTTTAACCACAATACGCAGTTATTCTTTTTTTGTTTTTATTTATATAAGTTTTTGATGTGCTCTGCACTTAGCAGGGTAGGCAGAGGAAACCTGGGAACGTAGTATTAAAACACTCTGTTCCCATTTAGTCACTTCATTTCGTTTCCTACAGTGTTCTGGAGTCATTGCGCGTTGAGCGGCGAAATTCAACGCGAAGCTATCTATGCCTTACAACAGCAATAGCGAGAGACGAAAATATAATATATATATTCCATTTCCTAGAGTAAGGATCAAACTTACAATCTGTAATGCTTACAGTCGCGCGCTTGTGCTCCTGCGTCACGGCTAGCTTCTTACGAGAACTAATTAATAGATACTAAATATTGATATATTTTTTTATTTTATAATTTTCTCTTTTGACGCCTATCGTGGCGCAGCGGCACAAGCGTGTGACTGTAAACAACAGTTTGTGGGTTCGATCCCCACTCGAGAAAGTGAAATATTTAATATTTTCAAATTAAATAATTAATGTTTTCATTTCTTCGCTCTAGTACAAGGCAAAACGCCGCGTCGAGTTTCACCACTCAACACGCAATGCCACAAGTGGGGAATAGAAGTGAAACGGAGTGACTTAACACTAGGTTCCCGAGTTTCCACTGCCTACCACGTCATTTTTGAGATACAGCGTACAGTTTAAAAGCTCTTTTCTCTCTTCGTCTTTGTTAACATATAAACATTGTTTTGTTAATTCATCTTAAACTTCAAAGTTGAGTAAAAAAAAACTAATACGTCGAGTGGGTCTTAATTAAAAAAATGCTTATACCTATTGAAAAATCGTCCCATGAAATAATTTTCTAACATAATCTGTTCGACTTATTGCGTTTCCAATAAAAAAAGGACATTTGACAATTTATATTAGAAAAAGTCGTTTCAATACTTTTCCTGAGCGAGCATTTTTACATTTCCTCATTGAGTTTCTCATTGACGATTCAACCCTTGCGCTGCCTAACAAACTGGATTAGCCGAGACATGTTCGCTCGCAAGGGAAATAATTTGTTTTTTTTTGTTGTGTTTCCAACTCGTCCGCAATAACAGGCCACAATGAAAAGTAATAACACATGCGAGATTGAACTATAGAAAAAATTGATATGGCAAAGTGAATGTAAATAATATATGGTGAAAATGGCACACGATCAAAACGTCGCTTATTGTTTCTGCCTGATAAAAATTGTCGACAGTTGTGTTTTATTAATATTGCTTTGTATATTTTTCATGGGATTTTATATTTTTGTAGATATTTTGTTAATAAGCGTTTCTAAGGGAAGATAAATATAAAGAAACATATGAAAATTTAAACGTAGCCTAACATTGCCTAAAAAGCTACATTCCTTGTACACCAGAATCGTAAATTTCACGACGAAAAGTGTCTTGACAGTAGATTTTTTGTATCAATATAAAGCATTATTAAAAAAAACGTTTAAGGTTATGAGAAGCTGAAGGACCAAAATAATTAAATAATTATTAGTTAAAATATTACTATTTTATTATTTAGATTATTTATTAAAGTTTTATAAATGTATAGATGACTATCAAACATCGACTTTTTAATAGAATAATTAATACAACCTTTTTAATTCACTTAATGCTTGGTACTACACAAATAATGCGTTAGTCGGGGATAGAAAAGTTACGATATATTCTTCTGATAGAAAATCAATGTTCGGGCAAACCCTAAAAGTTATTCTACTCGACGTTTATATGAAAAAAATCTTTTAATATATAAAAAGCGTAATAATTTTCCTAATAAAAATATCTTGTTTTGATTTTTGTGAACAATGAGTTGCCGAAACTTGCGATATTGGATGCCTCTACGGCGTTATGTTTTTTACTGGGAATACGAGAATCCATTCCAAAGTTTTTTGTATCGTTAAATCGTTGAATACATCAAACATTTTCTCTCTCAAACAATATTATTTTACATATAAAAGAAAAACATGTATTACACATACATATACATTACATATTTAAATACAAAGTGCAGTTTTTGAAGTTAAAGTTTCGTTTAACAGTATTTTTGTTCCAATGCTATAATAGCGTTCTACTAATGCAATTCAATTTTCTTTAGTACATTTAATTCCACAGAAAATACCGTGTACAGTTGTTATTGCTTAAGTAATAAAAAATGTAATTTAAGAAGATTACTACTGATAAAATTAGAAGACATTGCTGAAGTTGCTTCTATAGCGATTATCTATTAATTATATGGCTTACCTTACCTTAGCTGACTTAACCAAGTGTAATGTATCGTAAAGACAACTTTGTAGTTGTTTCTTTTACAATAAAATTCAAGCGAAATGGGGACTATATTAACTACTTATATTAACTAGCGACCCCAACGCGACTTTGTCTGCTGAAAATTTATGTTCTAATAATACAGCCAAATTAAACAACATTTTTACATAATTCTATCAGATTATGTTTTATTCTAATGAATAACATATAGTACTGTAAGGTTTCATCTAAATTCGTTTAGTAATTTAGTAATGTAACGAACACCCATCTTTACAAACTTTCACATTTTTAATATTAATAGAATACTTATAATAAACTCGTATAATATACAAATTAAGCGATGAAATATTAAAAATCTCTTTCATTTATGAAAGAGTCCATGAACATATTATTACGAAAGATATTTATTTAACTCTTTTCAGTGCTTTGGCTTCTAATCAATAAATTAATTAGAGATTCAAAATAAAAGAGACTAAGGTGGTTCAGTTGAAGCAATAAGTCTAAGCTTGATGGTTACGGATTCGATACTCACTTTGGGGAGACAATTATTTTCATTTCCCTGCTGTCGTAAGAAAATTAGACGTTGAATACATGTTGCTACTTATATTATTGCTCTCTTCAGAATTTCAACGAACGTAGATGGCCTAGGTTCTGATAGGATAAAGTGTAGTTAGTCTGTCTGTCTACTGCAAGACAAACTGGAAGCTAAAAAAAACATTATTTGCTTTTATTCAGGAACTAGTGCAAACTAATTTAAATAATTTCAAACAAACGTATGATGTAGTATGACATATTTATTTTAATCTCTCTGATTACGAAATATGTTTTTAGTTTTATATGATGTCGTGCATATGACGAGGCAGTGAAAACCTAGACTAGACCTTGATTGGCGCCTTTGCACGATTTTACTTGTTATCAGCGCGAGGAAATGCAAATATTAAATAAATTCATTCCACAAACGAGAATTAATTGACCTAGAATAATATGCAATATAATATACCGCCAATCTGTGAAATTCGATATTCTTTATATACTATATATATCAGTATAAATTGTCCAGACAATGTATGAAATATAGTCTGTATCATTTGCATATATTTAAGGGCGACTGTCTGTAATATATAAAAACAAATTTATATACATCAGACGAAAGAAAGAGAATGGATTTTATAACAATCCTACTGGACTCTAAGATAAACCGATACTAGAGATGGAGCGGACGTGGCCTGAATGTAAAATACATTACTATCGCATTACGAATATATATTTCGCTCAAACGAATTTTATGTAAATACAATACAACGTTTTATTCAAACATATTCCTAAGTAATATTAGTTTTATATGTTATCAGCATTGGAATTAGTATAATCATTTCTTGTTGTGCGACCGTTTACTTGCTTTACAAATGAAGGCCAATAGCCAATTAATTTTAGAATACAAAAAATACTTTTTAGGATCATTGATAGTTAACTATTATTTCAATTATCTAAGAAACAACTTTGCTAAGCACCGTCCAAGGAGAAAATACAATAACAAAAGCAGATAAAAAAAAATCTATACGAGAAAAAAATGTACTGCAAATTTAATAATTTAAACATATAAGAATATCAATTACACATATAATAGTAAACTCGGTTAAGTTTTTAATAAAACGACAGTCCTGTGTGTCAGTTATGAATGCTGTTTTGTATCCTGCGAAGCTACGTTGCTGCAGTCGCTTTGCATATTATGTTTATTTAGCTTCACCTACATAATGTAAATTTGTTTGCTATTTATATTTAAAAACAGTACCTTCGTATAAGATTTTAAGAAATACTATAAAATTACACTATTTGAAAGAAATTTCTAACGAAATGTTACATGAACATTATAATGCAAGCTTAATTTTGTTTTGATATATATTTTGTTTTTCATATAAATAAAATTATATTAAGTCAATTCTATAGTTTTATTTCAATTTTATTTACTTTTTCTTACATAAATTAATAATATTTTTCGACATTCATAGATAACACTTAAGTTTGCGTTTTTTAAGCTGAGTTAAGAATCATGTCCGGTATATAGTGAAAAAAAAACTGCATGCAAAATGTAGTTTATATTACAGCTATAAAATGTAATGCTCTCAGTTTCAGGGAGACTCATTCACCCCTTAGTGCCTTCTGCTTCCAGAGCAACGGGTTAAGAATGGTCGTCTAGCTAAAACAATGGCGAATTTTAAAAATCCTTTTACTGTACAAAACAACGACATACCTTCGTTCGCTACACCTTTTTTCAACATATTGAAATCTAATACTTTATTTTAGTAATATTACAGTTCTTAAAAATTTAGGAAGGTGGATGTTTATTACAATTTGACGCAAATATTACTAAAATGATTGAGATGAAACTTTACACCTTTACACCAATATAGTTTATTCATAACAATAACACATTGGTTACAATGTTAAATAAAGATTTTGTATATCTTTCTGCTTTTTACATACTTTTTGAACATCGTAGCGCATACTCGCCTCTATCGGAGTATAACAAAACAATAAGTTATTATAACAAATACAAATTCTTCTTGATTTATGATCCCTACATCCAGTCAACATATTGTCCGGCTTGGTTCCAACCAGTGGAAGATGTTATTCAAATTTTTATGTCTACAACAATAAGTTTTCATATAAAATTTTCATATCTAATACTAATAGTTAATGAAAAGAAAACAAAAACGATTATATTAAATAACCTAATAAATATTAAATAACCGATTATAATCGGTTTTTTATTTCTTTTCATTAACTATCTGTATTAGATATGACATGATATGATATGATAAAAGTATTTTTTTTAATAAAATTTTATTATTTATGTTATTTAAATCGCTATTTAAAAATAATGAGAAAGTCGACAAAGTTAAAAATAATAGGAAAGTTGAAAGGACCAACTTTCAATTATTGTGTATTGATTTTGCAATTAAGGAAATATGTATACAATAAAGAAATTGTAGCTCAATTTAAACTATGTTGAATTTAGAAAGTTACTTTAACATCGAACATTAAAGTAACGATTTTGCCAGTTTACCCATTGCAAAGATAAAAGTTTAAAAGTAGTAGCACTTGAGTTAACAATATGGCTATGTGATAATTTCATTATAAGAATAGAGTTGCTTGTAACTTAGTTAAAACTATAATGTATTTACTCGTACATATGATGGTGTGAGTTTAGTTCAGATAGTCTTTATTTTTTGAAAAAGTATATTCGACGTAGATGATGTTTCTGGAAAAGAAAATAGCAAATAATATCTTGTAATAACACACTATGAATACCTATCCTAAGAAATTTTCTTATTATTATTATTGTTTGCGTGGGGGAAAAACACAATAAGTTGGAGCATCAAGTTCCATAATTTTATACGCAATGTCTCATATTCGAACGTAAGGTATAGATTAGAATATTTTTCGTGTACAAATACACAGACAAACATACGAAAATTTAAAAATCACTGGTTTAGGTCCTATTACATTAATAAAGGTCCTTTATATGAGATTTTTTATACATCTTCCATGTGCAGTCATTGATGGGTGAGTGGCGGAACTCAACGCCTTATTACCAGAGCGAAGAATTGAAACAATAAATATTTTCAATAGCAACAGGTTCTGGGTTCGATCCCCAGTCTCGACTGGGGATCGAACCCAGAACCTGTCGGTTACAGTCACACGCTCGTGCCGCTGCGCCACGACAGGTCTCAATACAGATATATTATAAGTATAGATTTTCAACTGAAGATGCCCGACTGATTCACATAACTTACACAGTATAAAAATAGTTGGTAATTTCATAAATATTCCAGGTCAATGTAAGCGTTTAAAATTTAAAATAAAACTATAAAGGTATAATTTTATTTTAAATTTTAAGTATATTACATAATTGGCTCTAAAAGAGAGTTTAACAATTAGTTTAACAATAACTATATTATGGAATTAAACAATTGTGACCAGCATGAAAATTTATAATGCGAACTTTCTGAACTACTTTCCTATTAGAGCGAGGTAAAATGTTGCAGTTGCGGTCACGTCGCTAACCTCTGACTAATCCAATATCGGAGCCAGGGTACCATACAAATTTATTATTGATCTAATTTTCACTGTGCCATATACCTACCTATTTTTAACATAATATTTCGATGTAAATATATCTTGTGTTTTTTAACTTGCATCTTTATTTACTGTTTTTGCTGCTAATATATATAAAACCTATAATAAATTTTTTTTTTTTATATTGTCTATAACTGACTGACGAATAGGTAATATATACTGTACATTTACGTAAGCTAATAAGAACTGGCTTTACTCATTTAAATGCATGTTTTAACTACTTTACTTTAAATGTCTAGCTTAAGCTTAAAACCGTGTAAAAATACATATTAAGTTTTCTTTCTAAGTTAAAATGACGTACAATAAGATTATTGCATATGGCTGGCTTGCATTTGTGCTTTGAAATGAGATCATTTCATGCGAAGTAAATTAATTAAGTTTAAAGGTAATTATTAAAGCCAAGAAATGTTATCAAATATAGATTTCATAAAATTGTATATACAAATTTTCAGTTCTGTACTTTACGTCAGAATTCGAAAAGTTGCGTATAAAGTGATTTAATTTGACGCTGTAATTAGTTGTATTTTTAACCCCGACGCAAATAGTAATAATAAGGAAATTTCTTACAAAAGGTATTGATAGTGTGTTATTACAAAATATTGATTGCTATTTTCTTTTCCACAAAAATCATCCCCGTCGAATTTATTATTATCAATCATAAGAACATATGGGCAGTTCAATAAAGTCATAATGATAATTGTTGCATTTTATATAAAATATTATTAAATTTAATTTATAGCAAGAATACACTTTTATACAGAAAGAAGCAAAAGTTACATAGACGATAAATATATACATAAAACATATAATATATTATTCATTCCTTCCTAAGCCACGTTCTGAGTTAGCAATTCGACTTAAAGTTTGACGTCAAGTTCGTAAATTTATAAATATCCTCTAGAGATAACAAGAACACATTTATGTGCGGTAAATATGGGAGGAATTTACTTTACGTAATCGGAACGGTGGAGACGAAATACCAACCTTTATTAAGTTAAAGCTGAAACGTATTAAGCGTGCGTCTTACATAATCGTTACTATAAACCGCAAGATTTAACGTGAGAGATTCTTGTTTAACGTAAACATATCAAATGTTGGCAATGTTATAGACTAGCTACCTCCATTGTATTTTCGTCCATATAAATTAGTAAAATTATATCAATTTACTAAATTTAAATTAAAAAAAAAACTTATATTTAAAAAACGTATAAAAATTTTGAACGAAGCAGGATTTGAACCCGCCCCTCTGGAAAACCGTTCCAGCGCTCTGACCAACTAAGCCATTCGTTCATTGGTCAGAGCGCTCGAACGGTTTTCCAGAGGTGCGGGTTCAAATCCTGCTTCGTTCAAAATTTTTATACGCTTTTCAAATTTAAGTTTAGTATTTTCTGTCCTAAGTGTGGAATAACACTTAAAAGCATAGTAAAAAATATTTTAATTTAGTTATATAATTTCGTTATTTTAACAAAATAATGTTATTTATAATAACAAAAAAGGTCAACCTGTTTTGTTTTAGTTCAAGGAAACTTGTTTACACAAGCGACAACTTCCTGTCTGTCACGTCACGTCGTCACGTGAAGTATTTAATAAAATTTTAAGTGTGCTTGGAATGTTGACGTTTCAGGATAAACCGAAAGAAGTATAAATATTTATGTATTGAAAGACAAGTTGAGAACTTTTATCTTTATCGTGGAATTCAGAATCTTCTCTTTTCACGATCATCTTCAACACACAACCTATAGCGTTTACAGTCTCACTCTTGTACCTCTTTGCCAGGACAGGCTTCAATTTACTTTACTTTCTTGGTACACTAACGTATTGTGGCGCCCATGTTGCTTTGCCTGTGCAGGTTTGCCATTTTTTTTTCTATTGAATTATTTAATTATTTTTGTATTATCTAAATAACTAAAGTGTACACTTGAAAAAACGCGATTATATTGAAACACCTGACGTTTTAATTTTATTTATTTGTATGTATACTAAAACTATACTAGAAGCGGGAAGACCTTGCTTGAATAATCAATATATCGAGGATGACAACACGCAATGCCTCAAATTCGGCGGAAAGTGGGGAACGGATGTGGAACGGAGTGTCTTAACACCAGATTCCCAAGTTCCCTCTACCCTGCCATGTGCAGGACATTTTTTTTTGCCATTTTCGACTGTGTAGTATGCTGTTGGCCCTATTTACAGCGTCACCGGGCTTTGGGAGGCCGCCATCGAAGGCGCCAGTGTAGTGGAGAAACGTAACGAAAGTTTGCTTTTAGAGCAGATGAGCGGATAAAGGCGACTGACTACGAAAGCTGCTTTGTTGCGAACGTAGGTGATATGATCTTTAAATGACAGTTTACTGTCGAGAATGACTCCTAGGTATTTGGCCTGAATGGCCGCTGGAATCGTTTTGCCGAACTGAAAATTTGTAGCGAAAGGAGCGGTTCAATAAATAGTTTCGTAAGATGTGCACGAGCCTATCTGGTATGTTAGCTTGTAAGAGCTTGAAAATTAATCCGTTATGCCAGACTTTATCGAACGCCTTGGCTATATCTAAGAAGACTGCCGCCGAGGTCAGCCTTTTGGATCGGGTCAACAGATATTCCATGAGGCGGTGGACCTGGTGGACGCTGGAGTGTTGGGCTCGAAAGCCGAATTGTTCGGGCGGGATGAGATTTTTAGCTGTTGTAATAGCCTGAAGTCGCACAAGAATAATTTTGCCCATTGAACTGACAAGGCTAATGGGGCTAATGGGCTTGTGAATGCCTATAATGATGGCTTCCTTTTAAGTAATGGGTTTGTGAATGCCTATAATGATGGCTTCCTTCCATTGATCAGGAAATGAGCACTCTCTGAGGAGTGTATTGAAAATTGCTACGATTAGCTAAAGCAAGTGGATCGGTAGGATTTTCAGGATCTTATTCGAGATGCAATTGGATCCTGGGGCTTTTTTAGGTTTAAGGCCCTTGATGATGTCTTGGACTTCGTCAATGGAAGTGGGTCGGATGTAATCGTCTACTGGTGGGAACGGTGCCCATGTTTCAACTCGTGTGTCCACCGCGGCGACGTGATCTGGATCACACGGTTGTACCGAGGGAGAGCATTGACTCTCTAGGTTCCCCATGTGCAGAATACAGCGTGAAGCTAAGTAAGTAAGTATAGTACACAAAGATAAATCAGTTAACTAAGCGAGTCACTAGTTTTCAATGCCGAAGTGCCACGACGGGATTTAACGAGCAGAAAGTAAAGAATACTTCTACGATACAGTACCTATTATATACCACCTATCAATTGTAAACGGGTAAAAAAAACATATTCCATAAATGTTTTAACATTCGTTTTTGGACTGTCGCTTCCAAGTTGAAATCTAGTTATCGTGTGCTCGTGCGTGACTCGATTATTTCATGTACCTATCGTATGTAGGAGCATTTATTTTATAATAATTTTAAAAATAACATTTATCGTATAGTTATTTTATTTGAATTCAAAACATTTCTATTTCGTCATTAAAATCACAATATTAGAATATCACTACCACTATACCAAATTGAGGCCTGTCGTGGCGCAGCGGCACAAGAGTGTGACTGTAACCGACAGGTTCTGTGTTCGATCCCCAGTCGAAGAAATGAAATATTTAATATTTTCAATTTAAATATTTAAAAAAAACTATACCAATAAGTATTAATAATACGTTTCCATTCACAATTGAAATCTTGTCTATTAAAGAAGAAAAAAAATTCTACCTCTATATGATCTAGTTACTCGAGATGTCTAATGAAATTTCATTTGGGGAATAAGAAGCGAATCCATATAAAGGATAAGTAAAAAAGCAATCCTATTTAATATATTTTATCTCTTCATCAATAGCTCATTCTAAAATTTTTAGTGCTCATAGTGTTTATGTTATCAGAGCGAAAAGAAGAACATATTAAATATTTTATTTGATAATATGGAATATTTCATTTCTACGAGTGGAGATCGAACCCAGAACCGATCTCGTTCAGTCAAACTCACTGTGACCCTGTGCCACGACAGCTTCTGAACTAAATTTAAAGATTTTCTTATCGTATATTGTCTGTTCATAAATAATTATAATACATTCATGATACCAGACCACATATATTTTTCAATATGAAATTATAAATTAATAACAGATACATAAAATTTTATTACAAGCGTAAATTTTTTGATTACAGTGAAAATGTAACTTTTGCAAAGCTTATAATAAGCTCTCGTTGCATTAATAATATTTTTTTATTTATTATATGAATAATTTCCTTTAACATATTAATTTCGTAGATCAACAGAGAAATATCTTTACGAATATACTAGAGTGTAAATTATACTTATTAAGATTTTCATTGTTGCTCACGTTCATATATTATAGAGATACGTAACATTTAATAATTATTTAACACATTATATCAAAATATTTTTAATGTATAATACTAATATTTTTAATGTATAATACTATTAAAAACCTTACATCGATTATAGTCTATGCGTTTTTCTACATACATAGGTAAGCTGTAAAATTTCATTCAAATTTCTTCAGTATGTTTAAGTGAAAGTGGAACAAACATCCACAATTGCATATTTTTACTCACTCATTTATTCAGTTTTACACTGTATCCCGCACATGGTAGTAGCCACCATGAGCAGTATTCAGAGGCAGAAGGCACTGAGTGTTAAGACACTCCGTTTCGATCACAAAGTTTCACGTTTATAGTATAAATATGTTATTAATATAACTCGCGCTTACCAATATAATCCTAAGCTTATTATTTATTGCTGGAGCCAAACCCATTTGTGCCATTAAACCAATAAAGATGGAAATATCTATCAAAATTTATTAAACAATATCATTTACTGGCCTGACATTTTCCCTCTATAATAATATTGACACAAGAATCAAGTTGAATATTTAAATAAATATTACCTAAAACGAATCCTAATCATAACGAGAATTTGAGCTAACTTCATTCGCCATTGTATTCACATAACCGGAATGAAATTATTAATTCCGTTTGCAAAGGAGATAATTTTGCAAAATGGTCGCGTTGTTTGACTTTAATTAATTCGAGGCTTGTCAACGGCGAATGTAATTTCGCGGATGTGTATGTTGGAAGGAGTGTTGCGCGTTACCGTAATCGTTCATTTGTGTTGATGACATATAGGACTTGAGGAACTTATACGCCTTGATAGATTATTTATATATTAAGGGTGAATGGTCCAGAGATGGTGATAATTTATTTGAGACAAGTATCTATTAAATAAACTGATTTACATTTTATAACGTTTTTGTTGACTAGGGCCATTACTATACTAAAATACCATTCTTCCTAGATATATTTTAGTAGCTTCACGCTGTATTCTGTACATAGCATAGTAAGGAGAGTAAAATTGGTACTATTATATAATTTTGTATTTTAAGAGAATTTAAATGATTATTAAATAGTATGTATCTAAAATCTTAACAACCAAACCTTATGATTCTATAAATATCATGCTGGAATAAGAGTAATACATGACATCAAAATATTCATAATTCGAGCAGAACGTGTATATAATGTCACGTGCATAAAAGAAGGAAAAATAGCCATCACATTTTATTGTCGTAATGAAGAACATTTATCAATCATTCAATACCACTGACTATAAATATATAAAGGAATTTTGAACAATTTTTCAATTTATCAATTACAGTAGTTAGCTTTTTATATAAAACACTATTTTAATACAAAATTTATCAGCATTTTTGTTACTTCACATGATAGTAAATATATTATTTGGGTCATATTAATATTACGTGATTTTTAGTCTGGCATAATTCCATCGCAGTAAAAATATTTACTGAGAAACAGAGTGATATGATAATTAATTCATATAAAAATCACGTATTATTAAGAATATAATATTATATAACAAACTTTCATTCTTATTATATGATTTTTTCAGTCACGTCAGTTTTCGAACGAATTTCGTATTTCCTTTTATACATGGCAGAGCATCAACAAAAGGCAGTTGAAATCTGCACTCGGCTTGCATCACGAGACGAGAAGAATACTTGACTTTGTGAATGTAGGGAGCAGCGAAACAGTGACATCTTTCCCGCTAGCACTCTTCAGTATAGAGACGACTCATAGTCATTTCAGACAAAGGGTGAAATTGCCTGAGGAACAAGCTCCCAGGTTGTTCCGCGAGCGTTGACCGCCTTTGACACCTCTGCGGTTAAAACACATCTGCGTTAATACTGTTCCATGCTTGTGTATTTATTTAAATATTAGTGGCTACCAATTTTATCTAGTATATAAAATATCTAAGGATTAGTTCTCTTTCAATATTCAATAGTGATCTGGAGAATATCTTACAGCCATTATAGTATTTTAATATGTTATTGAAGATCAATACTTAAAATTCAGTGGAAAGTGGGGTACGGAGCGTGCGGGTTTAATTCCCTCTGTCTACCATGTGTAGAATACAGCGTGACACTGATAAAAAGGAGATTTAATTTTTAATCTTTTAAGAGTTGTTGTATACATTTTTGAGTACAGTTTTTAACCGAAAGCCTCGTTCATCTGTTACGTTGTTCATATGATTTGTGAATATCGAATGAGCAGTTTAGAATTACAAGTTTAGCTTATTGTAAGATAAAAAGAAACATCTCTTTATAAATTCATTATGAAATTATATTTCATAAACTAAAATTTACTGAGCTAAATTAAAAAGAAACCCTCTCATTTAGAACAAAAACATAAAACATTTCGAGCTATTCAAAACTTACTATACATTTTAATTTCGATGTCAATTACATTAAATCAATCTCGGTTAAGCACTCAAGACGAAGTTTTACCCGAGTTTGGTTAACAAGTACGTCACTGTTACATTTTGCTGAACTTCTGAGACTGCCGCGGCATTCATTACAGATCGACACACGACATGGCTTACTTATGGCCGGCTTTAACCAATTCTTATATTTTAGATGAATGTTTCCTTTCAATAAAATTAAATTTTATTATTTTTTACAAAAAATACATCATCGAAATGATTATATATGCAAGTACTTTCATGTAGCGAAATCAAAATTTAAATAATTTATTGAAAGTAGAAACTGTAAATTTTATATAGTCTTTAGCTTTTAATCGTATTTTAGGGTACTGCATACTTAATTTTTGGTTTCGAAGTCCGCTCGAAAGTTAGAGTAATGTATATGTGACAGAACTCAACGCTTAATAATAATATTTCTTCATAGTACATTTCTTCAAAATAAGTATTCATAGTAATTTATATTGCAGGAACTGGGCCGATCGCATTGCATGGAAAAGGAGGTAAAATGTTTTCCACGTCAAATTTTCTCAATATACTTAAAAACCATACTTTTGTTATAACCTTAACCTACCAAAAGCTGTAAACCTATGTGTTGTATTATTTATTTCACTGCTGTTATGTTAAACTCACTCACTCATTTAGCTTCACGCTGTATTCCGCACACGACAGGGTAGGCAGAGGGAACTTGGGAACCTAGTGTTAAGACACTCCGTTCTACTTCCGTGCCCCACTTTCCGCCGAATTTGAGGGACTCAACGCCGCGTTTTGCCTTGTACCAGAGCGAAGAATTGAAAGCATTAAATATTTAAGTTGAAATTATTAAATATTTCATTTCCTCGAGTGGGGATCGAACCTACAACCTGTTGTTTACAGTCACACGCCTGTGCCGCTGCTACACAACAGGCCTTTCTATTACGTTAAAATTATTTGCTATTTATTTCTTTAATAGAAATATAACTTCTATCTTAAATCAAAACTACAGTTAAGATCGATAAACAAATACTTACTTTGAAAACTAAATAAAAAGGCATTTTCAAATCAACTATTCGAATAGTACGATCTTTGGAACGAGCAGAAGCGTCGCAGTTTTAATCAAACATTGACTCGACTTCTATTGCATTACGCTTTAATCCTCAAACAAATTGAAATGTTTTTTCAATATAAATATATGGGATGGTGTTTAACTTAAATGATTTACTAACTATTTTAAACATTATTTTTAAATAACTAATAACTAATTTTATGAAAAGACAAGGCAAACGAGCGTACGGGTCACCTGGTGGTGAGTGATCACCGTCGCCCACGGCCCCTTGTAACACCAGGGGAGCTACAGGTGCGTTGCCGGCCTTTAAGGTGGAGGTAGACGCGCTTTTTGAAGGTACCCATGTCGTATCGACCTGGAAATACTGCCGCTAGTAGGCTGTTCCACAGATGTGTGGCGCGTGGAAGAAAGTTCCTACAAAATCTGGGCTTATAATAAAACGTTATCTGTGCTTATAATAAATCTGTAACTGATCACTGTTTGTACATTGAAGATACATAAAAAAATGTCGTAAAGAATAGGGTATTTTTTATTTTTTTTTTCTGTCTGTTGGTTTATCTGTCGTAAGAAACAGCTGACCAGAGTTAAATACAATTTTCACTATTGTATTTTAGCAACTTCCCTGCAATATTTAGTGTTTTATATCTAAATAGGTTAATAAATAAAAAAAAACTAATAGCAGTCGTGGGACTGCCGATAGAAGTAAAAACGGAACTATTAAGTTGAGAGTAATTAAAACTATATGCAAAAATATATGAATTTTTTTATGTTTTATTTATTAGTTACATATGATGGGTTAAACAAATCATGAACAAAATATAAATACAAAGTGGTTGAAAAAATAATTAATATACAATTATCTTAATTATACATAGTATTTATATTTACACGAATTTCAATGAATTCAAGTTTGAACATTATTTTCGTTATTTACATCATTGTCATCATTAATTTCGACAATACTTTGATTATCTGTTCGTTCAATCATTTCATTGTATTCTAAAAAAGATGCAATAGGTACTGCTACTATAACGTATTGGTGACGTGACTCACAAATTATACTTATCCAAAAAGCGTCCAACGCGCACGTAATACAGTCAGAAATAGTCGATGTATTAGTGTATACATGTACACAGGCTATATTAGTGTATACGTGTACACAGGCTATATTAGTGTATACGTGTACTACTGCGCATGCGCTAGTCGCACGCCTGCTATTATCATTAGCTCATTTAGCTGAAATTATCTTTTACAATGTAGGTATACATATTATCTTAAAATTTATTAATATGATTAGAACAAGAAAGTATAACTGAAATGCGCAACAAATGCAGTCTTTGTACAACTTTCTTATTCTTTTTTAAACTAAAGTTAACTTTGGCGCCTGTTTTAAGTTACACTTTTATTACCTACAATTTTAAAATTGGAGACTCAACTGTTAAATTTAGCATGCACTTGGTTTGATGCCAGAGTGGAGAAATCAAAATAATTTTATGCCCCTAAGCGGGAATCGAAACCACTACCGTTACAGTCAGGAAATGTGCTGCGGCAACATTTCGTCTAATAATTATTTTACTTTTTGCCCTAAATTTATAATTATTTATTCACGCCAGTGATCATTAATTAAGTTTTGCCTGGAAATAACGGCATGAAGATTTTTAAATGGAATTCACTAGTACTGATTTAATTTATTCGTAGCTAGATGTGAAATTAAGAATTTTACATGATATTTAATTTTTAATAAAAATCTTTTTTGTATAATTAATTTAAAAACGGATTTTATGGCTGAGTAATTATATGATATGAATCTAGCATTATAATAATATAAAATATTTATATGTCTATATATATTTAATTAAGGAAACCGGTCAATTGCGATTCGCAGTCGGTCACCGAGGTTTTTATACAAAATTCAGGATTGAAGGTCAACAGAAAATACAACCTATGTATCAAAGTTGACCAACCTAACTTTGCCCGCGTACGCACTCTTCTTGTATGAAATTAAATACAAACATACATTTTTAATGTTTTTTTTCTATGAATTATCTATTAATTTTCGCTTTTAGATTTGTCCTGTTTATTTGTGTTGTAAGTTTTCACTTCTTGTCAAATTTTATAGTTGTAGGTCTACGGGAATTAGACTGTAGATTTTGATTACGCAGATAAATGGTCTGTCTAGACAGACGGACAGACGAAAACAAAGTGACCTTATATGAGGTTCATTTTCTGGTTTCATTTACAGGTACAGAACCATAAAAAAAGGAATTGCAACTGTATGTGTACTTTGTATTACTTTTAAACTCAATTAACTTAATTAATCAATGTATACAATTATTTAATATAAATAGCTTAGTACTAAAATAAAATAGCTTAGTACTAAAATGAAATACCTAGACTCTTAAGTCTTTATTACGTAAATGAAATAATGTTTTTTATATATCTAAAATTTTATGAAAATATATTGGCATTTCATAATATTTACGGTAACATTAAATTTTGGTAAGTAACAATAATTTAATCATATTATAAAGAGCTTTTAACTTATTACAAATTAAAATATTCGTCTGATGAATGAAAATATTTGACCCACGACACTTAAAATATAATTGAAAAAGGATAAAATAACAACTCTGGTAAGAAGGCAAAGTGCGGCGTTAAGTTTCGCCACTTGACATATAATTAATTAAATACGGCAGAAAGTGGAGAACGCAACGGAGTGTCTTAACACTATGTTTCCAAGTTCTCTCTCGTTCTACCCTGCCACGAGCGAGATACAGCGTAAATGAATAACCAGGAAAACCAAAATTAAGAAAAGTTTCCTTTAAATTAGATTTTTAAAAATTCTTACACTTATAAAACACGTCATGATCTTCTTATTAAAAATTTTAAGATTAACAGATCGATAACAAAGTAATGTGCATACATTACTTTCTTTTTTTCCATGAGAAAGTATTTTTTGACATTAGGGTATGGTACTCAGCTTCACGCTGTATCCCGCACGAGGCAGGGTAGGCAGAGGGAACCCGGGAACCTAGTGTTAAGACACTTCTGTTGCCCACTTTACGCCGAATTTGAGGCATTGCGTGTTGAGTGGCGGAACTCAACGCCGCGCTTTGCCTTATTACCATAAGGGTATGGTGGTTTAAGCATATAATAAAAATATATAACAAAGAGCAAATGTTTAATATTAACCGATTACAAAATACAATATTCATCTACAGAACAGATAAAAAAACAGATTAATAAAAAATATGGAAAGGCACCATTTATGTACTATTTGCTTTTCAAGAGATTCTTGAAAATGTTAAAATTTTAATGTTCGATAAGTGCACTTCATCACTTAAATTGCAAAATGTAACTCACAGAAATTTGTGAAAACTATAAAAATTAAATTTTATATATTAGTTCGATAGTTATGAATGCAAAGAATCAATGCTCATTATTAAAACAAATAGAAATTAATAAAGCATAAAGCATGGTGATAACATTGGTTATCCAAATAGAAAAAAACTGACACCATGGCATTTAATGAATGTTAATGGATGTAACTCCTATTTCCAGTAAAAAGAATAAAATAGCAGCACGGTGTTGAGCTGTGCAATATCTTGACGAATTCTGACGGTGAACGGAGTGTCTCAACACTCGATTTTCTCTGTTTACTCAGGAACAAACAAATTCAACAATAACAATAAAATAGAGATATTAAACAATATAAATTTCTAGCAACAATATGAAAGTCTCTCTATTATTTGATATGGTCAGCTATATTTTTATATAAATAGAACATTACATAAGCTTTTCGAGTCACGAAGCCGATCCGAGTCCCGACGCACGTTAAGCTGAGCAGAATATGTGCTATATTTCACAGTGTTCACATTTTCAGCACTGTGATAGAAAATCCACATTTTACTCTCTAGAGCTTTTACAGAATAGTTTTACACAAAGGGCGGTGTCATATATAATTATAATAAAGTATACATTATACGAACAATATTAATAGGTGTTATACGACTTCCGTAAATGTTGTTAATAATATTTAATAGTTTTATAGGTGGCATAGTTTTATTTTATACACTAGATTATTTTTTGTCAAGAAAACTCATTAAAATGATTCTTTATCTTAATTGTGTGTATAAATACTAAAAAGTTTATAAAATATATAAAATAATTGAAATGTTGATTAATAAATAAGTATGTAATTATGAGTCTCAATGCTGCGTTTTGCCTTGTACCAGAGCGAAGAAATGAAAACATAAAATATTTAAATTGAAAATATTAAAATATTTCATTTCCTCGAGTAGGGATCGAACCCATCCGAATCGCTTGTGCCGCTGTGCCACGACAGGCCTCAATGAATTTTATAGAATAAAAGAAATCCATAGTAAGTTTATTTTTAAAGTGACATTAATAAATTGAATTTGCGTTAGTTTTTTATTTATTACATTGATACTAAAAGCATTACTGCATTATAAGTGCTTAGATATTTTACTTATTAAATTTTCTTTATGTACAAAGCGATGGTTAAGTAATTTGATAGAGAAATACTTAGAATAGAGAATGTTCTATCTTTGCTTCTTATAATATTAGAGCATCTAATAATTTTATATGATGCATTTAAATTTTATGAATATAATAGCAAAACGAGACAGCAATTGAAACAGAGTGCAATTACCGGAGAAGAATACTTATGCGTACATTGGCCGCATTATCCGTGATGGCTTTCGACGTGTTGTTATTGAATATTTATATTACAAAAATTGTTAAAAATAATCATAGAGACACTTTGTATGACATCTCAGTGAATTTGTATAAAACATTTTCTTATTTCAAGCATTTATTTTAGCCGAAACAAGTGATAACGCTACATTTTATTAGTTTATTTCTTTTTTTTACGTTCTGCAGAGTTCATGATTTTTCCCTCAAGTATGGAGCAGTTTAGAGAAAAAAGCAGTGGTTTTCACAGATACACAGAATACATAAATAGGCTAGTAAGCAGTTTTTGACTTTCTATGTTCTTTACTATATAGTGAACTTGCGGAGGCCAAGGGAAGCAAATACCTCAATCAAAATTACTAAGAAAAAATAAATCTTAAATTTTCTAGTATTTATTATTATGGTTAAATAATACAAAAATCATAAATATTTTATCATGCCGCAGTGAGTTCATGTCTGACTGTCATCGCTATATTGGAACTACTCGAGGGAATTAATTATTTTAATTACGACACACCGGCCGTTACACTTGACTCGCGATGGCTAATGAAAAACGTAGTGTTTTAACTCTAACTTCTTTCTACCTACACTGCTATATGAGATAAAGCCTAAAAATGAAAAAATTGATTTGACGATTGTGGTGGTTAGATTCTTCTTGAAAACTACAGCGAAAAGCGAACTCCATATTTTTCATTTCTGAGTAATAAAACGATCAACTAATTATATTACGAAGTATATAAGATGTGATGAAATATGTTCTATGAATCTACACACTATAAAAAAAATGGTTTATTATGCTGATATTGATATGATTAAATACAATACTACGTATTATTTGAACTTATTTATTCATTTTGTAAACATTATGGTGTAAGAGAAAAAATATTCCAATGTATTTTAATTTCATTTCATAATGAAGTATACAATATACATGTTAATATGCAAATGCTAAGTTTATTTTATATAAATTACATTTTCTTTAGAAAGCCAACTCCTTTGCAACTGAATACGTAAATTTGATCACCTACGGTCGAAGGAGGAAATTCCGTCACTTCTAAGGCGTGTGCTCTAATCAAGTAACCGTTTCCAACTCAGCGATCTGAGTGAGTCGATAGACCAGTTACTCGGTCTATACAGCTTGAAGGCGTCGCAATTGGGTGACTTCGGCAAATATATGTCCATTAATTCTGAACAGCAAGTATGAATCGCAACAAGCAATTGATAAATGAGAAATATTTATGACTATTGTAGATATTGTATGAGATATTTTTGTTTTGTATATAGTTTTTTTTTAATATTATAAAGCAGCGGTCTATGATCATATATACCTAGTTAGGTCATAAGGTCTGAAAGAAACTTTTCCATTAAGGAATGCTGGCCACACAAATGCTTCTTAAATTTGAATTTAGAATCTTTTGCGAAAATAAGAAATAGGTTTCAAAGTGTCCTCTGCCTACCCAGCTGTGTGTGGAGTACAGTGTGAAGCTGATAAAAAAATTATATTCTTGAATCTATTTTTTTAATTTTTCAAAAATGTAAAAGAAGTAACAAGATTTGTGAATCTCAAATACTACTACGCTAAAGTTTTTTTTACAAATATTTTACTTTTCAATAAATTGTTAGAAGCAAATTTGTAACTAAGTTCTCCAGTGACATTCATTACTGTTCGACAAGCTAGAACTCTATTACAACGAGCTGCATCAATTAAAGTGGATAAATCTTAATCTAAATCGCTAACTTTACTTATTCGCTTTGTGATATGTAAATTTAAAATAAGATATTTACGAGACGTGTTTTATCTATTTTTTTTTTCGTACTCACGCTGTAACTCACGGCATGGTAGGCAGCGGGAACTTGGGAAAATAGTGTTAAGACACTCCGTCCCACTTTCGTTTCCTACTTTCCGCTGAATTTAAGGCATTGCGTGCTAAGTGGCGGAACTCAACGCCGCGTTTTGCCTTTTTACCAGAGCGAAGATATAAAAACATTAAATATTGAAATAGAAAACATTAAATATTTCACTTCTTCGAGTGGGAATCGAACCCATAATCCGTCGGTTACAGTCACACCCTTATGCCATTGCGCTACGACAGGCCTCAGGCCTTTTTTCTTTGTATTTTATTAAAAAAACAGCTTTTACCCCTATATTAAATTATGTAAAGGGAACTTAGTGCCAAGATATTACGTTCTTCATATTACTGTAACGTCTATTATTACAAGTACATAATATAACTTTGTTAATCAGTGTATATTTTTAAAATATGTAGCGTGCTCATAAGCAGTTTCATTTGGAATTTTGTTTTATTTTATAAATTGTGTCACCTAAAACAATTATTCGCTATGATCTCAATTTGCTTAGCTCCACTAAATTTTATTTTATAACACAACGAACGAACACATCTACAAATATATATGTTGCATTCAGCTATGTTGGACAAACAAATGGCTGACATCGGCTGTAGCACATTGTTTAACCCTAACGGTTATAAATCTACATTGATTACTGTACAAAACGGTTCGCTTTTATTTAAAATATAAAAGATAAAATTCACTTGACATATAAAATTTTCGATTTCTATTTCACTTAAAATAGAAACAATATTATTGTTCAACACGCTTAAAGTAATTACGAGTAAGTGACAAATTACTTTATTATACACTTTTCACCCATTTTTAAGTTATTGCATTTCTTGTGATTTGTCTTCGAAGAGGAACTGTCACGTAAACAGTGAGGCGTTGTCATTCTGTGCATCGACAGCATTTGCTTTCTACAATTGTTTTTTTTTAAATCAATGTTAAAAAATAATTATTGTTGATATATAAAAATAACTAGAGAAAATACGTAACAATCCGAGATCCTTGCTTTTTTTATGTTCCGTTACGGCCTATTGATATTTCATCAGATACTACTATAAAATGCCAACCAAATCAACTAACTTTTATTTAAAAAAACAATACATACTTTATCTTATTAATATATTGGTTTATTTTGTTTTCACATTAACATATAATCATAATTTAAGAATATAAATAAATGGCCATCAATCGCGTGGATCCAGGCCACAATCTTTACTTAGGCAGTAAAATAATCTTTTACACTACGATGACCCACCAAAACATGATAATTTAACTAAAACAATCGGTGAAGTGCGACTCCAACTCCGACTCAAGTAGATCAACGGTAGGTACAACTTATAAAAGTTGACAAACTTAAATTTGTTATAAAGTACCTATCTATTATTTGCATACAGTGAGCGCATACACCCATATGTCCGTTGTTTTGTATGAAGCAAACTACAAATAAACATTTGTAACGATTTTTTTTCAATTAAATATTTATGTATAATGTCAGACTTTTCAGATGTTTTTCTTTATTTGTATTGTAAGATCTCACTTCATGCCAACTGTCAAGACAGACGCTCCGAGGGAAGTATTCTACAGATTTTGACTACGCAGCGAATTTAATACAAAACATTTTTCATACACAACGATGTAAAATTATGTTGACGTTGTTTGATATTAATTTCAGCATAACACCTCATTTTCATCACATTATCTTAAGATAAATGGTCATGGCAGACGGACAGACAACAAAGAGATCCTATAAATGTTTAGTTTATGAATTTTGAAGTAGAGAATCCTAAAAATGTATAAAATTTTTTCCATATAGTATATTTAAAAATAGCCCAGATTTGAGATGTATTTTAGGCCATAAAGCAAAAATTTACCAAATAAAATGTATAGTTTTCGCGTTGTGAAACCGATAGAAGTCCCGCACGCTGAGCCGAGCGGAATCTGTACCATATTTCATGTCCTCTACGTTATGCGCTCTGTGAAAGAAAATACATTTTTCACTCTCTTTAGAACTATCGCAATATATTTGTTTTATTTGTTTCGCTTGGATTACCGATAGTTTTTGTCCAGCTTAAAATATGAATAGTCATTTAAAATCGTATTATACTGACTTATAATAAAAGCAACTTTAATTTCGTTCGTCTATTTTATTTGCGTTTATTAAAATTTTATGTAAATAAAGAAAAAAATTACATTCTAGTTATTATTTAAGAAACAGTTTTTCTTTATCATATGCTTTCTTATATTATCTACACAAATTTGAAATTCATTCACTCACTCAGCTTCACGCTGTATCACACACATGGCAGGGTAGGCAGAGGGAATTTGGGAACCTAGTGTTAAAACACTCCGTTCCACTTCCGTTTCCCACTTTCTGCCGTATTTTGAGACATAACGTGTAGAGTGGCGGAACTCGACGGCTCGTTTTGTCTTGTACCAGAGCGAAGAAATGAAAACATTAAATATTTAAATTGAAAATATTAAATATTTCATTTCCTCGAGCGGGGATCGGACCATCGGTTACAGTCACACGTTTGTGCCGCAAATTTGAAATTTATATCGATAAAAAAAAACTATTTTATGACTGAATAAATAATAAGTAATGCTATAAATATTCTTTATTCTAATTCCTTAAACATGTATGTATTATGGTAATAAGGCAAAGCGCCGCGTTGAGTCCCGCCACTCAACACGCAATGCCTCAAATTCTGCGGAAAGTGGGGAACGGAAGTGGAACGGAGTGTCATAACACAAGGTTTCACTTCCGTTCCCTCTGCCTACCCTGCCTAGTGCGGGATACAGCGTGAAGATGAAAAAAAAAATGTATGTATTATATTGACAGTAATTACTGGTTGGCTTTATGTTAGGTTTTACATAACATAAAGCTTTATAAAATAAATTAAAGTGATACAATTCTGAATACCGATATTCAACTATTCATATTTTCGAAACTTTTTTAATTCAACACTTTTTTGTAGCAAAGTACAATTTTCGACGTAGCGTTTATATTTTTGTATTCATTTCATCACGAGGGAAATAACCGTGTCACTGTTCCGCAGCCTACCGCACTTGAAAAGTCAAACATGCTTCATAGTTCATGGTGCAAGAGCGCAGTTTCAACAGCCTTTTGTTGGTCCGAGTCGAGTATGAAAGGAAGTTGGTAAGAATTCACTCTTTGCGTAAAGCGGATTCTAAATAAGTTAGCAGCAATGCAATATGCTTATTAATATTATATTTCATACATACGTACGATTCTACGCTGAATAACTCATAAGAATAACTCAATTACTATTTTATAATTCGCTTCATTTAATTCTTCCGACTTCCTTTGCTTAAACTTTATATAATAACATCTTACTCAGTACTTATTACTCTTAATCTATTCTTCTGCTTGTCTTTAATGTGTTGTGCTTTCTTATGTGTATAATAAACTTTAATTGTGCATAGACTTGTTATTTCATAGTTATTATTTAGTAGGTAATTAAGTTAGCCCTATATATAATAACTATACTACTACCCTATATATAAACTAATAACAATAACTTAACTCTCTATATGTTGATTCTATTTCATTTAAAAATATATTATACGCATATGTCACCCTTAATAGAGTTTTGGTAATAAGGCAAAGCGTGGCGTTGAGTTCCGCCACTCAACACGCAATGCCTCAAATTGGGCAGAAAGTGGGGAACGGAAGTGGAACGGAGTGTCTTAACACTAGGTTCCCGGGTTCCCTCTGCCTACCCTGCCTTGTGTGGGATACAGCGTGAAGCTAAAAAAAAAGTAATGGGAATCAAACTTATTTAGTCTTATTTATATATTTTGCACCTCAACGACCTTCATTTCTTTTAAATATTTATTAGTCAACGATAATTCCCAACCATGATGAAAGTAAACTATCATAATTTTTGCTAATGTGATATTTACTTATATTGTGAACTTTTGCTGATCTGTTCCTTTGTCAGAAAATACTTATCACGCTGACCATGTTCAGCTAAGGCGCTATTAATTATAGTGTAGCTGAACCGTTATGGCTTAACATCAGATGCTAAGCACACACAATAACTTGTTAAGGTAATATTTCATTGTTTCTCCTAGTTATAGTATAAACACTCACTCAACTTCACGCTGTATCCCGCACACGGAAGGAACTTGGGAACCCAGTGTTTAGACACTCTGTTCCACTTCTGAATTTGAGACATTGCGTTTTGAGTGACGGAACTCAACGCCGTGTTTTGCCAGTTGTATCAGAGCAAAAGAAGAAAATATTAAATATATAAATTGAAAATATTAAATATTTAAATTTTCTTGTGTGCGAATCGAATTCACAACCTGTCGGTTACAGTCACACGCTTGTGCCGCTGCGCCACGATAGGCCTCTAATATATAATATAAAAATCGTTATATTTGAAAAAAGGTACTTTTAAATTGTATGTGCTGGCTAACAGTAAATAATATAACATACTAACAAGCAATTTTGACAAGCGTAGATTCAGATTAGAACACATTCTATGATTTTTCTTTGCTGATATTTATTTCTTTTTTACTTATATTTCCTCTTTTTACTGATACAGTTTTTTTTTTATATTTTCGTATATTAATCGACTGTGATACATTTTTACTTTGTTTTTTTTTCCTTTGAACTTTACGCTGTATCCAACTCATAGCAGGGTAGGCAGGTAGGGAACTGGAAACCTAGTATTAATGCTATTCCTGTTGTGTTATGTCGTTACCAGAGCGAAGAAATGAAAACATTAAATATTGAAATTAAAAATAATAAATATTTTATTTCCTCAAGTGTGCATCGAACCCACAACCTCTCGCGTTATTAGACACACACTCGTCCCCTGCGCCACGACAGAACTCAACCGCACTTTCTTGTAATAAAACATTTATTGGTACTTTAAAAATGCCACAGTCCATAAAGAGTTTCTGCCCTTATTATATACTGTGAAGAGAAAAATACCTTGGTTTTCAAACTCCCAGCATTAGTTCCTTTACTAAAAGCAATATTTTCCAATCTAAGTGACAAAGTGCACTTACAACGGCTTGTCGGATACTAAAACTTTGCCATTTGATCGGCGTCTCCTGCAACAAAAGTCCAAGTAAAACATTTTTGTTTTTTTTTTTATAGTATTGATGTCGTCGTAATTCTTTGCAATGTAAAAACTAGTTTCATATTTATTAACAGTTGCTCTGAAATTGCTTTTTTTTAGCAAATACAAACAAGAATATTTTATTTAAACAATTTTTCATGCCATATTTATTTAGCCTTTGCATTTAGTTCTTCTGAGCGTATTCTTTTTGGTTTTATTTATTTACACGCCTGATACCTATCTTAGTACTTAATTACAATGTAAAGCCAGAGACAATAGGATACTTAATGATAATATTCTGTATAAATGCTCTGCCTATACCTATTTCATCTCGTCGTTAACAAAGTCTTCAGATGCTTAAGCTCTTTTTTTCAGATAAAAAAATATTCATTAATAAATAATTAAAATAAAAACAACATCAATATTAAATAAAGGGAAATAAAATATTTATATTCATCAGTAATCTAAATATAATTATATCAGATTTTCTTATGAATTGACAATAAAAATATTCCTACATCTAAAACTGGGGTAAACGAAGGTATGACAGCTTGGCACACAGCTACAACCAAACTTGATGTGGTTGATTTTTTTCTATTTAATTTGGGATCCAAAAAGAGCTTATTTTTTGTTTATACATACCATAAATCATTTAGAGCATTAAGCTCTAAATTAAAAAAATATTACAATATATTTTATTTCAATCCTAATATCCACATTATAATAAATTATTATATATTTACATTTAATATCTTTTGAATTTTATATATAGATATTTATTAACAGTTGCTCAAATTGCCTTAAATTCGGTGAAAAATATAAAATCAAAAGGAGTGTTAACACTTGGTTTCCAAGAGCCTCTGCTGTGTGGGATTCAGCGTGAAGCTCAACAAAATATCATACTAATATAAGTAAAGTTATAATGATATTGTTAGTGTACTTACCTTCTGCATACAGCCTCATTTAACAAAAGGCTCAGTAGGCTACTTATTTTATCATAGAGCATGTATTTGACTTTTCTAGTAGAATCAGGGGGGTAAAAAGAGGCAATTATTTCTAAGTGTTCACAAATGATGCTTTTAGACGACTATACTCATCATTCATTCACTCACCCAGCTTTACGCACATGGCAGGGTAGGCAGAGGGAACTTGGAAAGCTAGTGTTAAGACACTCTGTTCCACTTCCCACCGAATTTTTAAGGCATAGCGTATTGAGCGGAGGGACTCAACGCCGCGTTTCGCCTTGTATCAGAGCGAAGAAATTAAAATATTAAATATTTTAATTGAAAATATTTAATATTTAATATTAAATATTTAAATTGAAAATATTTAATATTTTACTTCCTCGAGTGGGGATCGAGCCCGCAACCCGTCGGTTACAGTCACACGTTTGTGCCGCTGCGCCACGACAGGCCTCTATACTCATCATATTTATACGTTCAAATTAGTTGTTTAATAACTTTTATTAAAGTAATCAGCTAACCGCTGTTTATGCTGTTAATAGAAAATAATTGATAACGCTATTAATAATGACTTTTCACAGTTTAAGAAAACTTAGTACTTTATTATTTTTGGACAGTAGTGCTTAATGGTCATCCTCTAAAGACATAGGTATGGAATGGAAATGAAAATATTAAACACAAACTGTCAAACATTATCTATGGCTTAACAATAACAATACAAATGGACCTAATTCGTGTTTTAGCATTTATTGTCTCATGGTGACGAACAGTGTGTATTGTGTGCGAAGTACATATTTTATAGGTCGACGTGACGTTACTACCAGGTTTGTTTGTCCCCTAACTCAGTTTACTTGAAATATTACTGTTGCTGTTATAGATGTTATGTTTGTTACTTAAGACTGTAAAATATTTTTATTCTTTATTGATTTAGGGTTCTTTACATCAAAAGCAAAACTGAATCCTGATATATGTACATCACTTTGTGGGCCGTCTTTTTCTGCATCGCGGAAAGTTAATATTTTTAGATATTTCATAGAAAATATTAGTTACAAACCACCGCAAACTTAAATTGGGCAACTTTATTCACCGCGCTATGTTCTACCTTTTTTCACATTAATCTCATCTAATTAGAGTGAATAGGAATTTGAACCTCCAACAATAAATATCAGCAAAAAAAAAATAACTTAAATTGCTGCTGCACCGCAACGATCTATATAACTTTCACTTTTCTTAGTTACCACTTAAAACTACTCTAATAAAAAATAGCAAAACAGAAATATGATTTAGAAATTTGTAACTCTCCGTAGCAGGCGCCGTAGCTATCGCAATTGACTGACTTAAACAAACATTTGTGTAACACTCTCGTCCGACGTTTGATGCATAGCACCAAGTATTGAAGTACATGCCGCTACTAAATCAAAAATGTTTTGCTATTTTCACTGAACTTCTTTTTAATTACTTTCATAGTTTTTGGTTTTTATTACCATTGGAGCGTTTTTAAGTGAAAGCTGTGGATATTGATTTAAATTTTTTTTACAACATTCTATGTGCCAGAAGAAAATTATTTTTTATGTAGGTAGTATCTAGTATCTTACTATTAAGTGTTAAAACTAAATGGACTTGTGTTCTCATTAAATAAACGCGCTGTATACCATGATTGATAATGCAGGTAAAGAATATTGCGTATCTACGAGTAGATGGTGTTCTTCTATCTTGATCCTTACTAAACAGGTAACATTTGTTAGGCATAATCAATCATTCTTAATTATATAAATGCCATTTTTTTCCTTATATATCGAAATAAAATTTATTTAATTACATATTGTTATATTATAATAGGTTAAATTAATACAATTGGTAAGACGGTTTTACCCAAAAATAATTACATTTTCGAACGAAGCGACGTTACATTCAAGGCCGTACGTGAGCACTTAGCAGAAATTAGTCGCGCTTGCTGGGAATTCTTGTAAATACACATTACCGCTTCATTGAATTTAGAGTGTTTTCCGTAAAAATGGCATTTTAGTATATTTTTTTCCTGTAATTTTCTAGACTTATATATCATATAATTTTGGACTTTTATTACTAATTTCATTATCAAAATTTTGACTCACTCCGCTTCACGCTTTCTTCCGCTCATGGCAAGGTGGGCAGAAGGAATTTGGAAACCTCTTTCTGCCGAATTTGAGTCATCGCGTATTAAGTGGCTAAACTCAACGCCACGTTTTTGCCTTGTACCAAAGCGATAAAATGAAAATTTCATAGGGATCGAACCCACAACCTGTCGTTTACAATCACACGCTTGTGCCACTACAGGCCTATTTTTTTATTACAAATTTGTTTTCTTTTAAGTTTTTTTTTCGCTTTTATCATTTTGGCATTATATGACATATCATTAAATTAAGACATTCCGTAACCATTAAGACACTTCCGTTTCCTACTTTTCGCCGAATTGTGGAGACATTTCATGTTAAGTGGCGGATTTAAACGCTCAAGATTATTTCATTCGATATAATACGAAAAATTTTATGTCAAAGATTTCAAGTTCTGCATCCCGTACACAAGCTTTGCAATAAGAAAAAAGAAATACACTAATATTTCTAGCATAAGTGAATTATAATATGTGATATATTTTAAGAAATTATATATAATAACGCTGTGAACTATATTATACGTAATTTAATCTTAGAAAATCATCAATGCTTATATCAACCTCAAACCCTTTGATCTTTACATTATTAGTAAATTATGCCCAAGATGTGAAGTGTTCAACATTGCGGCTATACAAGAGGATTCCGCTACTGCTAAGTCATGTGCGTCGGCTTAACTAAATGCTTCCAAGCCACCGCCCGATTACGTCGATAGACCGGCTACCGTGCCTGTGGCTGTGTATCAAACTACCTCGTGTTTACAATAAGCAAATATAGTACAGATTTTATGAAATATATATTATCAAGTCCATTATTGTTAAACAAAAAATAAGAAATCTTGAATAATAAATCAGACATCATTATTGATAGTTCATTCAAAACATTGGAATTTAACAGTCAATTAAGGATTTTGTTACTTGTTTTTTGATTAAAATTGTGTATTTTTAACAGGTATATTTATTTCCAGATATTACATATAGATTTTGTAATAAAAATTAAAAAATAATATAATACTAATATTAACTTTTTTTTTGCCCGTCCGGCTTTATGTGGAATTCGAAGTGATGTTAAGAAATGAAATATTTTAGATATATCGCAGAACTAATTTTATAAGACTGGCAATAAATAAACAATTTGAAAAACAATTTGACCGTAGACTTAATTGGTAACGTTAATCCGAATTTATAATTGGGAGTCTGAGTGCGGCGCGGAATAAATTCATATTTCCACTCATTTTTAGTATGAAAAGTGTATTCGGGCTAACACCTCAAATTCATATACAAAAAGTAGTTTTACAGTTTTTATTATTTTGTTTTTTTTTTTATATTCCAGCAGAGCAAATTATTTTGTTTAGAGTAATATAATGCGGACATTATACCAGCGTATCCAGCCAAATAAAAAAGCTGGAAACGCGCAATGTGTATTTTACACTAACTATTTGTAGCTACTTTTGAACCTTTCCTATCCTATTTGTTAAAATTCTTTACTTTGAGATATATTTGAAATTTTGACAGCTTAACTCAAACGGCTATTAATATATTACTGTGTAAGAATCAGTATTTTTCAACCATTTATTAAAATAACACAAATCACTTCTAAGTTAGAAGGTTATTAAGTTACCCTAGAAAATTTATATTTGGTTAAAAGTAACACTACCCACTAACACTAATACACCATATTTTTTTTTTTTCTTTTTATGTCATAATCTTAATTATAAAAAAGTAATAATGATTCATTGCAATAATTCATTTACAAAGAGTAATGATATCTCATTAAAAATATAAATATAGAATGAGAGCCAAGTTAAATGCTAAATAATGCATCATTCTCGGCCGTTACGAGAATAGAATGGGAGATCTATATAGTGGATGGGTGTTCAGTGTTCTTTATTCCCTCGGGATAAAAATCAATCTCTAAATTTAAATTTGATATTGTATACCAGCAGGCATCAACTCAAATATCTATGTTATAATTCAGTATAGGCTAGAAAAATATTAAGTTACGACTATAGTTGAATAAAATAAAAAAAAAATGATATCAATTATAATAAGAAAATCCGAAAAAATAAGAGTTTAAATCTTATCCTAAGTGGCTCTCATTTAACATTTATATTTTTACAAGGATAATCATATTTTAAATATTATTTTAAAACTCTCTACGGAAAAAGAATTATAAGCGGAAAATTATTAGCGGAGCGGAGAGGTATATCTCATCACTTTTCATCTGTCTGTCTGTGGCACCGTAGCTCCTGATTGAAAGAACCAACTTGAATGTAGTTTTTGAAACGAAAACTTTGTTCATCGCTATGGTTCATTTCATGAAACATCGCAAGCTATGTTTTATTTACAACTACATTGATAAAGCTTTCAAAAATTAAAAAGTAACATTAAATCAAACATTGTTACGAATCACGCACACATTTCTTAACACCTCACAATGCTTCTTGAAAAACTGTAGCGCATAAAACGTTATCAACACTTGACAACAATCTTGCGACTGAACGAAATGAAATCATTGATTTTGTTTGCAAAGGAGAGAATTAAGCGGAATGGTCGCGTTGTTTGACTTTAATTAATTCGAGGCTTGTCAACGGTGAATGTAATTTCTGGGACGCGTCTGCCTGAAGCATGTTTCTCGTTACGGTAATCGCGTAATGTTCATTTAGTGTTGATGACATTTTGCGGTTTGAACACATGTATGTATATGTAATAAGTCATCAAGGTGATATTAATTATTAATACAACTACTATAATACATGACTGTAGACTGTAGTAGTATAATACATGATGTTGATTATTGTTTTAACATCATTATAAGACACCATTTGTTTTAAGATTGTAGTGTGGGATTCAAATGTCGCTTTATTTTTATTTCTTCGCCCTGATCGACAAAGTACGGCGTTAAGTTACGCAGAACACGCGACGCCACGATAAATAGAGGAATAGTGGGAAATGATCTTAGCTCTAAGTTCCGTCTATCCTGACTACCCCGTTGTGATGTGTGAAGTTGCTTTCGTATGTACATAACTAGTGGATGTTAGTTTTGAATTTTACTATGTATCAAAAGATATTGATTCGATGCGTGTATATAATATAAGCTGTCTGAAAATTGGCATCATTTAAATATGAAACGTATTATTTTTCCTACAGTTCTACAAATAAATAGTTAAAATAAAGAACACAGTCATTAGAATATGAAGTTGTTTTATCTTAACGCTGTATCTTTTACAAAGCAAAGTAGGCTAAGGAAATTGGGAATCTAGTATAAAGACACTCCGTTGTAATTAACACACCGCTTCCTTCTTTCTGCTAAATTTTGGAGGTATTACACATTGAACTTCAGAACTAAACGCCGCGCTTGCCCCGTTACCAGAGCGCGGAAATAAACATATTAATTATTAATTTAATTTAAAAACTGAGAAGATCTCTGTTTTTAATTTGAAATATCAAACCTATTGCGAAATAGAATTTTATTCATGTAGGATTATATGACGTCAGGTGCTATTAAAATGTTTGCACAGAATATTTTTAAACGTGAAGCAAAATATAGCCTTAAAACAGGTCGAATTATATCTTTATTGCAGGGCTAGTTATGCTGCGGCAACCAACTTCCGCGTAAGCCGCAGTGTTTTAATATGGCTTCTAATGATTTAGGCAATTTCATTGTTATATATGGCGGCTCTTTGAGCAGGGTCGAGGACTGAAGGCCAAGTATTATGTAATAGCAATTTTTCTGCTTTACTTCTTGTTTTACAGCACCCTCACCGTCATAAGAATTTCGACGTAGCTTGATGAGAACGTATGGCTTAGTCGGTCAGAGAGCTTTCCAAGAGGCGTGGGATCAAATCTGGCTATATTTAAATTTTTTATACGTTTTTAAAATTTGTAACATAAATAAGTGTTATTATTTGTTGGCAGTAGAAAAACTTTGTGTATACTCATAAGTAGCGTTTATTTAAAATAAAACTGTCCCTTTGCTATAGTTATATTTATACGCGAACAGACTTATAAAGACTAATTAAGTTATAAATGCGTATGTCTCTATTTTGAAAATTAGCATTATATTTAACGTCAACAAATAGATCTGAAGTTGACCTAGCATTAAAGTCAGCTTATGACACAGTGTGATAGATTGCTAACGTCCCAAGGTCCGCTTTTTTTATTAAACGTCAGGCATCTGGCTTCAATTGCGACAATAGTTCTATTTAATCTTTCAATGCGTAATATTTTTATTACGCATAATATACTACTATAACGTAAATCTTTGTCTGATTATACAAAATGGTAAAGTGTTTAAATCTTGATAGATGATTCATAATATACGTATTTACGGCCTGGTTCTGTCAATGTGCAAACTAATTATGTTAATGTGTAAATATTTATGTGATTGGACATATAAAAGTATTTTTTTTTGTCATAATATATTAAAAATACAAAGACTATATTGTTAAATTATTTTTCTTATCATAAATAATAAAAACATAATTTATCCAATATATAAATAATAATAATCCACTTTAAAGTATATACTACTCAAGTTGTTAATTCACATGACATGGTGCATTTTTTTCAAATATATGCTGTTATGTTACGTAATTTTTAATGTTTTATTAAGCCAAGCATAATAGTTTATTATTTTAAAATTAAATAACATCCACTAAGTAACTTCAAAATTAAACATAAGCGTAAACAGACTGTTGAAACAGATAAGATTTTGGAAGTCACGTGTAAGGTTTGTCTAAGCGATAAATTTATTCTACTTAACGTTGCCTGCGGCTTCAACTACTTGTGAATTAAGTTAACAGTGAGGCCTACACAATGTATAGCTTATATTACTAATAATTGATGTGGGCCCAATTTCAAATAGAAAAGTCTTTCTAGACGGTGTGACATCATCTGAGGGTGGACACATAGTGCGTATGTCTATGACTCCCACTGAAGGGTATAAAATATGTACTATTCATTCGTCAATTTATTTATATTTTCGACTCTGTTGAAGAGGCCTGCAAATTATGTATTTTGTAAAATATTCATCGTTAAATTATTACATTAAGCGACTCATTTCTGATGGCCGTTCATTATCCGTAGTACTTCGTAGGCACGGTAGATAACTTAAATCAACATTTGTAAAGCTCTCCGTAAGTATAGTTTTCAGTAAACACTCATTAGGATTTCAAATGATGTCGCCTATTTAATTTATTTAAAAATATTTTTTTCCACTTTATCTCCTCTGCAATTTCCCGCATACCATAGTAACGGAAAGCTTGTGTTAATTTACTTCGTTATTTTGTTTCTATTTACCGCCCAATTTTAAAGACATATGTCAACACGCAATCAATAACGGAACTCAACCTGAGAGATAACAAATCAATATTTTATAACGGTACTATATTTTATTATTCAACCACCGACCGATCTGTCTGTCTGTAGCACCGTAGCTTCGAATAAATAAATCTATTTGAGTGCTGTTTTGCTTTAATCGAAAGAAATTGTTGATTGTGGTGGTTTTTAGCTATGTTGAATGACTAGCAATGTAAAATTTCTGAGCACTTTGCCTTGACGAGATAGTTGATTTTTTGGGTCAGGGGTTAAAGAGAATACTATTGTATCATCCATTTAAATTATAGTGGAAGTTACTTAATCTATTAAAATTACGTAAAGATTACTATACAGATTATTGCTTTAATATTATTTAATTAAAACAATAAAAATAATAAACAATAAATTGCTTTTTTTTTGTGATAGAAAAATATTTGAATTTCCGTTTCGCTCCTGTCGTTATTGAAGTTATATTTTTCAATTCATTTCATATTACTAAAATTTCCGTTCACAGCGAACGTTAAGCATTTGCGATAAACTTTTTTGATATTACTCAGCACCCGGTGCACGTAAATCTGCCCTTACAGTGGTCGTGGTAACTTTTTCAATTTAACAGGTAAGGATAAATCGTTCATTCTTTTTATTTGACTACATAGAACTGACATAAACTCCCCAAGTTTAGGCAAGCGGTCTATTGTTTGTTCGTATTAACTTTGAAAATCTTTTAGTACAGCTGGCAGAAATATATGATTCGTAGTTTTTGAAATATGATACTAAAGTTTAGATAAGTTACAAAGTACTAAGCAATTCTCGTCTCTGCTTTAGGAAAATAAAAGATTTTTCATACTGAATATTTTATGAAAACAAAACAAGTAATATATTAAATGTGAATAGTAAATTATAGCCCAACCTTTCCAATATTTTAATTGAACTAACGACATTTTGTGACGAATCCTTTAGGTTTCCTCATATTCCTCCAAATTCTCCAAAACGCTCTGCACATGCCAATATCGTTGTGAATAAGATAAAAAAGACCTCCTAGCATCAGGGCAGTCAGTGCATACACGAAACCAATAGCTATTTTTGGCAACAGGGGTCCAAATAACAGTACACGAACGTATTCAACCATTATAGCTTCCATCCCCCTACACACAATATTAAATACATAATAATATTTATTTTTCAGCATCACGTTTGTTTGTTACATTCTGTTACAGGAAGAGAGAGAGAGAAAAAAATATGATAGTGATAATTCTTTATATACTTTCCGTCAAAATTCAAGATTGCATTATTTACTAGATCAGAAAAATATAGAGGCCATCGTAGCGGAAGGGCATAACAGTGCTACAATGCGACTTAGAATTTAATTGAATTGCATTATATTTTTAAGATTTACATTGTATTCCGCAAGCAGAGCATTATACGCGGACGTAACTTAGAAACCTAAGAAACGTGTTAAGAAACTTCCGTTTCCCACTTTCTGTTGAATTTGGAAAGTATTATGTGTTGAATAGCGAAACTCAACGCTTCGCTTTGCTTCGTTACCAAAAAGATGAAATATTAAATATTTGTCCTCGAGCGAAAATGAAACTCATGCCTTGCTTACATTTGTGCACCGCGACTGCCCTCACGTAATCTTAATTAACATTAGTGTACGAATAATGTTTATATTGAAAAAAACATATTTTGTCTAAATTAGGGAACATCAATATAAATATTATCTATTACATCACAGATCATAAATATTTAAAAATATAATCCGATTAAACTTCAAAATATAGTGCGCTATAACAGTAAGGAAACATAGCGTGTTGGATGGCGGAAGCTATTGCTTCTTAGTTCTTATGAGCAAGAACTTTGTATTACCTATACCTGCTTTAAATAGGACTTTCTCGTGTGTCATTATATATTTACTTCAATCGCGTGCAGTAAACAGCGTTAATAACATACTTTCCCAATGCGCCAAAGCGGCGGCGAAAACAGATTTATGTACCTATAATATTCTTACCAATAACTATGAGCTGAAATAAGTATAGCAAGTATGGTATCAAATAGTTTGTTTGGTATAAGAAGTCCAAAAGGTATCAGTACAACAAGAAGAGCTGATGTTCCCTTCTCTATAACCCAAAGTCTCGCATGATCGTGAGCTTTTTCTTCTTGACGCTTTGCCAGTGTCGTATGAAAATTTCTTATCTATAATATAATGATTGCGATTAAATTGTTATATTATTGATATAATAAAGTTATATATAACTAAAGTTGCATGTTATATATAATAATTTTGTTTAACCTACGGGTTGTAAATCTGTTTTTTTTTTATTATAATAGTATTTGTAGTATCATCAATATAAAGAAGCAGCGCCATTTTAAGTTTTCAAAACATTGCATCAAATTTTGAGAGGTAATAAACCGACCCACCTTAATATAATCAAACACGTTACACTCTAGAATAACAATACTTAACTTATTTATTAAATTTTTAAATATTTATTCTACAGTTAGAAAAGATGAGTACATTTTTACATAAAATAAATATAATAAATATTATTCTCCATTTGGCAAAAGAGAACGATAGTACTAAACAATTATCTTTGGGTAGCGGAAATTTGTTAATATCTCTACAGAGATGGTTACAACATAAATTAGTTGTAACAAGCGGTGGCGAAATTATATCGACGTAAATTGATGAGAACATAATATTGCTTCTTATATATATTCTAATTGGCACCAAGAGGATCCTACTCCCGCTAAGTTTAATTTTTTACTGTCTTTTTTCAATGTTACATATTTTTATAATTTACCTCACGCGATTTCAAGTAGTCAGTTTATTTTAAATTTTAGATGTTTATTATAGGTTATTAAAAAAACACTTCAATTTTCTTTTTTCATCTTTACACTTTAGCCTGCACATAGTAGAGTTGACAGAGGAAACTTGGGAACCTGGTGTTAAGACACTCAGTTTCGTTTCCGACTTTCCGCCATTTGAGGTATTGCGTGTTGAGTGGTGGAACTCAAACAAGGCCACATATTACTATTTCAGTTGAAAATATTAAAAAAAATCTATTTTATTAAAATGGGGATCGAACCCACAACCTGTGTCACGTTCACAGTCACACGCTTGTCCCCCTGCGCCATGACTGTCTTTTTTTCTTTTTTATTCGCTGTATATAAATTACATGACTAGGATAAATTATTACAGCAAAGTGTTATGAAATTCACAGAACCAAAATAAATATCTGAAATATCTGAATTGATTATTGTTACAGCCGCTTACTTAAGGTGAATGTACTACGGATGTTACTTAAAAATCAGTATATTATAAACATTACTATATCAGCTAAAGGAAAAAGATACCTGCATTTATCTATATAAGATAAAAGTACTGTTTCAACAACTCAGGCAACGAGTGGAGATTAATTATGGTATTAAATCTCGTACAGGTGAGCACAAATGACAAAAGCATTGTTTACTATGGTTAACGATAAATTATATAATAAATTATAATAAACGTGTACAATGTTTAGTATTGAGGTCTGACGTGGCGCAGGTGCACAAGAGTGACTGTAAATACAAGAGGTTGTGCGTTCGATTCCCACTCGAGGAAATTAAACTTTTAATATTTTCAAATGTTTTTTTATGTTTTCATTTCTTCCACCACTCAACACCCAATGCGACAAATTCGGTTCCCAAGTTCCCTCTGTCTACCCACTCTGGCATGAGCAGTAAACAGCGTGAAGCTGATAAGATAAGTTAACGTTTTAAAATTTTTAAGTTACTTCACAGATTGAAATACAACGTTCTTTTTTATTTTTCAACGTTCTATTGCGCTACATAAGCTAGGTAAATAGAATAAGTGACTTACTGGAGTATTCACAGTTTTATTTTTTATTGAATTGTAAAACAGTATTGGGTTATAAGCTAATGAACAACGCCCTAAAAAAGGCGTGAATGCCAACTTAGAAACAGCATTACCTCGTACATTCGCTAAAACTGTAATGTAATGCCTATTAGATACAACTAGTCATACTGTATTAGTTATTAAAGACTGTGCTTTTGTTGCAAAAAAAAAATTCAAACAATTTTTTTAATATGATTAGTATTTGTGCCCCTGCATAAGGAAAGTGGAGAACGGAAGTGTATTGATGTTGTAGATTTAAACGATGTGTCTTAACACTAGGTTCGGATAACGTGGAGTTATAAAAGGATAAGTAACAATACAAATAAAGTTTATATTTCACCGTCGCTTAAACAATATTCGAATATTAACGACTCTTTTATTCATGATTGACGCGTAATATTGTTTAATATTTTATATTAAGCCATAATATCAATTTCCTCCTTCTAAGTTCCCTCATACTAAGTAACTGTTCTATACATTTCTTTTTTCAAATATCATTTTTATAATATCTAATCTTTTATTTTATTTTGGTTTTATATTTATATAGTACATATATGTGCTATTAAAGTGGATGTCGGTTCATATACAAAAAATTCAACAAACATTTCTTGAAACCACAGGATTTTCAGGTGTTCTGGGAGAATAAGGCTTAACCTCGCTACGAGACGCTGTGGACGGTTGCAATGTAATTAATTGCAGACTCAGCTAGGTCAGTTACGTTCCTTGGGAAGCTTAACTGACGATAGAATAGTAGCCCTATTTTCTAACGCTATTCTTAAGTAAATTATACGAAATGTTACCTTGTCTTAAGATATTTAAAGATAATGCCATTGGTGTTCTTTTAGAATCCTTATAGTATTCTATATTGTATTTTGCTTTGGAATTCTTTGTAGTAGTTTAATATAATGTTCAAAATTGTCAGAAAACGTCATTCTGGACTTTTTTTTTTTTTTGTAGGTCTTATATGCAATCGTGATGGCTAACATAATTGTAATATATATAATGGCTGGTATATGTGTACGGCACCGTAAGTAATATTAAATAATGTATTCCTTTTACTTTGATACCAATAATTTGTAGCGAAACCTTTGATTGTGCTATTTGTGCCAGTGTAAGCCAGTTGAAATAAATATGAAAACTAATTTTGAAGACAAAAAATTTGAACGTCGCGGAATTTGAACCCACGCCTCTTTGGACACCGTCCAAAAAGTATTTATCTTTACTTAGTGAGGAATAACACTTAAAAAATAGTAAAAATAAATAAGAATCTTAGAATTATATATTTTTCTTTAAAAATAATTCCTTTCTAATTATATTCATAAGATTTGAAGTAGTCCGACTAATTAATTTGAATTGTACAAAAGCCGTTACTAAAGACAACTCAATTAAGTAATATTTTAAAGGAAGTTTCTCACTTGTTAAGTTTACAAAAGCAAATCATTCTAGGAGCCATTTTCCACTGAGAGGACTTCCATTGAGCCCTGACAATGCTGTCTGTCGGTGGACGGAAGCCTATTGTTATACTCGGAAGCTATTATTGACATTATTTAAACTCCTATTAAAACTTTTAAATAAAAATCTTCTCTCCGAATTTTTACTTCAAAATCGATAAGTAATATGTCAATCGCAGTTCTTTGCGCCGTTAGCTTTTTATGCCTTATACTCGTAACTTAATTTTATTTAAAAGAATATATTTTGATTTATACAATTCAATTCGCCAGTCAGAAATATATGCAAATGCAATAAATGTATCATCTTGGTGTGGTTAGGTAGACTTTTGAACATTAATGAGATGCCAGATGGAGGTTTTCAACACTGCATTTAATGTGTCTAACTGTATTTGCACTGGTTGAATATATTTTCACTATTCATCTAACTTTATTTTTCTGTTTTCAGCTTCACGATGTATCCCGCACGTGACAGGATAGGCAGTAGGTAGGGATCCTCATAATCTAGTGTTAAGACACTCCGTTCCGTTCCCGATTTTCCACCGAATATGGTATTGCAAGTTAAGTGGCGAAACTCAACGCCGCGATTTGCCTTAAATCCAGAGAAAATAAGAACTGTCACATTTTTGAAAATAATAAATATTTAATTTGTCGCGTTTACAGTCACACGCGTGTGCCCTTGCGCCATGGTAGACCTGTATATGTGGTGCTATGTCGGTTACCTCCTCGTGGTGCACCCTGGGCAACGGGACGGAGAGCAGCATCACAGTCGTGGTGCTGCTGCTCGTCGCGGCTAATAAACCGACACGAGGGAATGCGCTCCGGCGCTCTGTAATGTAAGAGTTGTCCCGTGAGCGCATTGTAGGGAGGAGTCCCTTTGATGGCTCTGCGCTCATGCGCTAGGTCATCGTGGAGGTAAGGCGGGTTCGGCGTGCGCATACCCCGCTGTCGGACAGAGCAATGCTCGCCGTCCTTTTCGTAATTCCGTGCGCGGTGTCTGTGGTCATGTCTCGCGGCCACGCACGGGACCGAGGGTCTTGCCTTCACCGGCCGGACCGCGAGGAAGAAAACCTCTATAAAAAAATACCCCAATCCAAGCGGCGACGCAGCGCGAGAGATGCATGGCTGATGGGTGGTTCAGTCGCTACTGCTATCCCCGACCGGGCAGAGGCCAATGTCCGGGTCGGGTTACGGGGCTGGGGCGGCTGTTTGGTCGTCCTGGCTCGGGGCTTACCCAGGTACAGGGGGCACTACCTGGGTGGACCGTCTTTTCCCCCATACTCGTGGGATTCAAAATGGATGATTCACAAAAGTTCTCGTTAGGTTTAAGTTGTTTGTCGGATAGTCAGGCTGTCCTCAATTCTGGCGATAGTCTGCCATTAGAAAATAGGAGCTCGCAGGTATCCGGGCCTGCGAGTGTTAATTTGGTGACCGATGGATGCGCAGGGGTAGGCGACCAGGCCCCTGTAGCGGATATGAATACTGGAAGCGGTGAAAACCGGCCACGTGGGACGTCTTCTGGTAAGAAACGTCCAGTGTGCCAGACCTCAGACGAGGAAAGCCTGCCGGCCCCCAAGTTGCCGACTTCGAGGAGGGGTCGGCCGGCATCGAGAGGGGCGATTGCTTCGCAGCCGCGGAGGGGTAAGCACGGACGGTCTGTGCGCTCAAATACCACGGCGGCTAGCGAAGCAGTGACATGGGAGTCACTACAGAGGACCCTGGCGATGGTGGTGAAAGTGGTGCCTCGCTGGGGAGCTCAAAAGCGGAGCTCAGCGCCGCTAAGAGGGAGCAGCGAAAAGCTGTCGCGGCTGACGAAGTGTTGGAAATGGCCTGTCGCGCTCGAAAGCGACGAGCGGCTCTTGCGGCGGATGGAGGAGAACCATCTGAGTTGGCCTTGAGCCAGCTGGCTCTGGATGGGGTGGACTTAGTCATCAAAGTTGCTACCAAGTCCGGACGCTTGAAGGGCACGTTCATCCGTGGCTTAAAGGAGGCTGCCGCGGATATCAGAGAAGCGGTTGACATCCTCCTCAACAGAACGGCCTCGGACGAGGTCGCAAAGTTACAAGAGGAAAACAATTGCTTCCGAAATGACCTGGAGGACCTCCGGAGGCAAGTCGCTGCGGTAAGTGAGCAACAGCAGCGATGCACGTCCACCGATACTGCAACCGTAATGGCCCCAACTGCCGCACGGCCACCGGGAAGCCCCGTACCGACGAAGAGATCGAGCGCATTATCCGACTCTGCATGCTCCAGTGCGGGAACATGGTTGACGCTAAGTTAGAGGCGAATCGTCGTCGTCTCCCGAAGGAAATACTCCGTCCGCCTTTGGCGGCTGAAACGCGGAGGACCGAGCAGCCGCCGAAGCTTCTACCTCGAAAGGGGAAGTCCACGGAGGGTAACAAAAGGCCCTCGGAGTGAGCTCCTCTGAGCAACCAACTCACGACTGCCGGGTCTAAGGGTGAGACCTGGGTGAAAGTCGTGGGCCGCAAGAAGGCCCGCAAAGCCACCAAGAAGGCTGCAGTAAGTATATGCACAGCCGGTGGAACCGCAAAGGTGATTACGCAGCCTGTGCGGCGTACTGCTAAAGGTGGTCGTAAAGGACCAATGATACATGCCCCACGTTCCGAAGCTGTGACGCTCACGCTCAAGCCCGGAGCTGCGGAGCGGGGCGTAACGTACCAGTTGGTCATTGCCGAGGCCAAGGCCAAGATTAAATTATCAGATCTTGGCCTCCAGTCTGTCACCCTCAGGCAGGCTGCCACGGGTGCGCGGTTGTTTGAGGTAGCTGGTGCTGCGAGCGGCAGTGCCGATAAGGCGGACGCTCTGGCCGTCAAAATGAGGGAGGTCCTCAACCTTGAGGACGTCCGGGTCTCTAGGCCAATAAAAACTGCAGAGGTGCGGATTTCTGGTCTGAATGACTTTGTGACTTCTGAGGAGGTGATAGCGGCAGTTGATCGAAACGGAGAGTGTCTGCAGGACAAGGTGGGGACCGGCGATATACGCACCGACGCCGCCGGACTCGGCGTAGTCTGGGTTCGGAGCCCTGTAGCGTCAGCGAAGAAGATAGCCGATAGCGGCAGATTGCTGGTTGGCTGGGTTGCAGCGAGAGTTAAACTCCTGCAGCCCCGGACTTTGCGATGCTTCCGGTGCCTGGAGAAGGGGCACGTCCGGGCAAAATGTACCGCCGAGATTGACCGTAGTGATCTTTGTTATCGCTGTGGTCAGTCTGGCCACAAAGCGGCTCAGTGTTCTGCGCCACTCAACTGCAGCTTATGTTCGGCCGCGGGGAAGCCTGCCGGACACAAATTGGGCGAAGGGGCTTGTGGCGCGCCTGTTGGCAAGGCCATGAATAAAAAGAAGAGGAGATCTAAACCTGCTGGGGAAACCTCGCCACCCCCGCAGGCTAGTAGCTCCGCGGTCGACTCCCGGCCCAGGAATGTTGTCGAGGGAATGGAATGCCTATAATGGCACAATTTCACTTTCTTCAGGGTAACATCAACCATTGTGCCAGAGCTCAGGATCTCCTACTCCAGAGCATGGCCGAATGGTCGATTCACGTGGCTGTGGTCGCCGAACCGTACTTCGTTCCCGCTCGTGACAACTGGCTGGGATGCGCTGACGGTTTGGTAGCCATTATCGGCGAGGCTCTGATTGACCCGTCTTGGGGTCGCGGCTGGGTCGCTGCGGTCTCAGGCGGCATTGTCATCGTGGCGGCATATTTCTCTCCCAACAAGAGTCTCGCCGAATTTGAGGGTTTCCTTGTCGAGCTGGGCGCCGTCGTAGGTCGCTATCACCCTCGTCCTGTTCTGGTTCTCGGGGATTTCAACGCCAAGTCATTCGCGTGGGAATCTCCGGTTACCGACCCTCGGGGAGAGGTGCTAGAAGAGTGGGCGTTGACGACTGGTCTATTCGTCCTAAATCGGGGCTCGGAATTCACGTGCGTGCGGCAGCGGGGCGGGTCGATAGTGGATGTCTCGTTCGCTAGTCCCTCTGTTGCCAACCGAGTTCGTGACTGGCATGTCGTCGTGGAGGTGGAGACGTTATCGGACCATCGGTATATCCGGTTTGACGTCTCTGCCTAGACCACGAGCGGCCACCATCCAATAACCCCCATTAACGACGGACCACGTTGGGCGCTTAAGCGCATCGACAGGGAACTACTCGAGGAAGCTGCTTTAGTCCAGTTCTGGATCTGGAAGTCGACGGACGGCCCCGTCGACGTCGAGGCAGTGGCGGTGTGGTTTCGCGGAACAATGATGCAGATCTGTGATGCGTCCATGCCCCGTGTCCGCCAACAGTCCACAAGGCGCAAGGTATACTGGTGGACCGCTAAGATCGCGCAATTGCACGTAGCGTGCGTTGCGGCTCGTCGCCGGTACACCCGATATAGGAGACGGCGTCGACGGGATCCTGCCCAGGAGAACGTTTTGTATGAGGTGTACCGTGGGTCTAAAGAGACTCTGTGCCTGGCCATTGGTGACTCAAAGTCACGCGGTAGGGAGGAGCTGCTGGGGTCCCTGGATCGAGATCCGTGGGGGCGCCCCTACCGTTGGGTACGGGGTATGTTGCGTCCCTGGGTGCTTCCACTAACGCAAAGCATGCAACTCACGTTGCTAGAGGCGGTGGTGTCAGCCCTCTTTCCAAAGCGAGCGGGACACGTTCCCCCGGCGATGGCTTCGCTCACCGCCACAGACTCTCCTGAAGAGGAGAGCACTGATGTCCCCGAGGTAACGCAAACAGACTTGAGAGCGGCCGTGTCGCGACTCCGGGCTAAGAACACAGCACCCGGACCCGACGGAGTTCCTGGTCGAATTCTCGTCCTTACTCTGAAGGAGTTAGAGCCCCAGCTGAGGGAGCTCTTTACGGCATGTCGTGAGCAGGGTCAGTTTCCCAGTGTGTGGAAGGAGAGGAGGCTGGTCCTACTCAGAAAGGACGGGCGCTCCGCAGACACGCCATCCGCCTATCGGCCCATAGTGCTGCTCGACGAGGCGGGCAAACTTTTTGAGCGCATCATCGCAGAACGCATTGTCGACCACTTATGCACGGAGGGGCCACACCTGAGCGACAACCAATTTGGTTTTCGTCGGGGGCGCTCCACCATAGACGCCATAATGCGCGTGAGGGCCCTGGCGGAGGAGACGGTGTCTCGAGGTGGGGTGGTGCTGGCGGTGTCTTTAGACATTTCCAACGCATTCAACACCCTACCCTGGAGTTGTATTCGGGAGGCTCTGAAATACCATCGCGTGCCTCTCTACCTCCGCCATACAATAGATACTTACCTGAAAGGTAGATATATTGTTGCACCAAAAAAAAGTGGGTAGGCGTGGATAAGTGAACAACAGATTTTTGAGCTCGTAATTTTTATTATAGTTTTTAATTATACTTTCAAATATATATTTTTTTTACGATTATGTGTTTGTGAAGTTAAATTGCCTACCGCTAGTGTTTTCCTATAATAAATTCTCTCTGAACTTTATAACTTTACTACAAATTGTACTATTTACCATGGACGCAATTAAGGAATCTATTACTGCTATGGGCGAGATGTTCGAAGCCAGAATGTGTGAATTCCAACAAGACTTGAACAAATCTGCATCACCTATTTCAATTGCAAGTTTGGCAGCAGATTTTAGTTCTTTTAAAAATTTTATTAACATTGCACTGACTACGCTGCAAAAGCAGGTGGAACTCATAACACGTAATATGGATCGAATGGAGATGTCTAAAAGACGCAAGTTGTTACTTTTTCATGGAGTTGAAGAAAAACAGATGGATGATGTTAGTAGTCTTGTTACTAATTTAGTGATGAATAATCTAGACGTAGCCGGTTTTGCCACTGAAAACATTAAATCAGCTTATCGTTTGGGTCGTCCTAATGGAAATAAACCCAGACCAATAGTGGTAAAATTTTCAACTACGCAGGTGCGTCACAGTGTGTGGCTTGCTAAACCTAAACTGAAGGTCTCAGGAACCCCTATTTCTGAATTTCTCACAAAAAGTCGTCATGACATATTCATGCTCGCGCGACAGCAATATGGCGTGGGGAACTGCTGGTCGCGTGACGGCACTATCAACGTTATTGCCCCCAACGGTTTGCGTTATCGTGTTGAATGCATGTCTGATTTTCGAAGTATACCCGTCGCTCCATCGAAGTCACCGCCAGCTGTGTTGGACACTGTCACTGCTCCGAAAAGCTCCAGTAATAAAGTACTTGTCCAGAGATGTAAGCGAGTGGTCAAAAAGTAGCTGCTTATTTTTTTAGTCACTTTATTTTGTTTTACTTTATTTTATTGTATTTTTTTTTCTTCTTTTTTACAAACACTTATACTTATATAGTCAAAATATATTTCATGAATTCAAAGCGTTATCACTTTAGTATTGTATTACTAATATTATTTACATGTATTTGTTTGTTAACGTTACGATCTATCGCCTTATGCGGCTATGATTTGTCAACTGACGCTTCAAAACAAGTTTAACAGTTTATAATATAGCATTGGCTGGCTTTTGTCTTGTTCTACATGTCATTTTTAATAATGATAATTACTATTATATTTTTTTGTTTTTTTTAATATTTTATAGTTATTTATCTAGTTAGCTTTTACAGAGATCATAATATTTGTTTTACATGTCATTTTTAATAATGATAATTATTATTATATTTTTTTTTTATTATTTTATAGTTATTTATCTAGTTAGCTTTTACATAGTTCATAATATTTGTTTTACATGTCATTTTTAATAATAATAATAATTATTATATATTTTTTTTTATTTTCTTTTATTATTTCATAGTTATTTATGTAGTTAGCTTTTACATAGATCATAATATTATTATCTTTTTCTGTTTCATATAGTTTCATGTTTTTATTCAAACTAATTTGTGTTTTTCATGGTATCACTATACTACTTTGTTTGTTTAATGTTATTTATATACGAGTAAATATGTATAGGAGTGTATGTGTATACATACACATCTACTGTCTTTGTAACTAGCGGGTGGTATAGCATATTGAAAAGTCAAAAACATATTTTTCTTTTCTTAGTAGATGTTTATTTGTATACTAACTTATTTAATAAGCACTTATATATATTTATTTATTTTATTTATTGGTGTAGTTTATATACATATATAGCTTGTCCTATTTATTTATTTTTAATTTTTACTTTTCTATTTGTTTTTTATTTCTCAAGCTTATAATGGCAATCAATAATGTTAATGCTGACGACAGTTTTCTTTCCTTTTCGACTATTTCTGATGGATTGAGCAGTAATGACAGTTTTCTCAGCATTCCTACGCTAAGTGAAACATTAGATTTTACTTTCTCACATATGTTGAAAAATTTTAATATAATTCATTTGAACGCACAGAGTATTCCTGCACACTTTCTTGATTTCTTGTCTTCTTTTAGTAATAAAAATGTCGATGCCATTTTAGTGTCGGAGACTTGGTTGAAGCCTTGTCTGCCTTCGGTTTCTTATTCTCTTCCAGGGTTTCACTTGATCCGTAACGATCGCATAGGCCGAGTGGGAGGTGGCGTTGCCATTTACCTACGCTCACATATTCCTTATAGATTAGTAGACTTTTCTAAAAGTGATCTAAGCACAGGAGCAGAATACCTTTTTATTGAGGGCTGTTTTACTAAATACAAAATCCTTCTTGGTTTTTTTGATAATCCTAGCCTTGCGATCGATTACTTCTTATCATTTGAGACCTTGTTAGAGAATTATAAGCCTTTCTACGATCACACTATTATAATGGGCGACTTTAACACTTGTATTTTGAAAAACAATCACCGTTCGTCCCGCTTAAAGTCTTTAGTAAACGGTGCTAATTTACATATACTTCCCCTATCCGCTACTCATAATTTCCCGAATTGCGTTCCCTCGTTACTTGACCTTATGATCGTTTCTTCCATTGATCTTGTTGAAAAGCATGGTCAGTGTCCTGCCTTAGCATTCTCTTACCATGACCTTATATATGTATCTTATAAAATGAAACCCCCTAAAGCTAAATCAAGAATCCTTCTGCAGCGAAATTTTAATGGTATAGATCTAAATAGTCTGCGCGAGGAAGCGGTCACTATCGACTGGTCGAGTGTGCTAAGCTGTACTGACGCTGATGATAAGCTGTCTCTTTTTAATTCACACATAATAAAATTATACGACCAACATGCTCCATTGCGCCCTGTGCGATTGAAGCATTTTCCTGCTCCTTGGCTTACTGATGACATTAAAAAGTTACAACATAAAAAGATTGTTGCGAAAATGAAATTCAAAAAGAACCCTAATGATGATACTTTTCGGCTTAATTACAATAAGGCGCGCAATCGCTGCAATATGATGTGTAGAGATAATCAACGTCGCCATATACACAAATCTGTAATTGAGGAAAAAGACTCATACAAAGTTTGGAATTTTTTAAAATCTATTGGAGTTGGCAAAGCGCAACAAATAGTAAATCCTAAAAATATTAATTTAAATGAACTCAATAGTCATTTCTCTACTTCCAGTGTTATTGATAACACAACAAAATTATCTACTATTCACCATCTCAACGCGCTTTCCACTCCTAATATTCCTTAGTTCTTCTTAAGTCTATTTGCAGAAAGTGATGTTAAGAAGACCATTTTAGCCATCAGCTCTGATGCCATAGGCGCTGACGGCATTAGTCGTAAAATGATCATCCCTATCCTAGACATTATTTTACCTGTGATTACATGTTTATTTAATCATTCTATAACATCTAAGCAATTTCCTTCAGCATGGAAAGACGCTCAAACAATTCCGCTACCTAAAAAACGTAACCCAGTTGATTACTCTGATTATCGTCCTATTTCTATCCTCCCTTTCTTGTCCAAAGTCCTTGAGCGCTTAGTACAAAATCAACTCACTCGGTTCCTTTACCACCATAACCTTATGAATCCTTTACAATCTGGTTTCCGTCCTGGTCATAGCACGACTACAGCTTTAGTTAAAATTACTGACGATATTCGCAGGGGCTTGGATTCACAACAAGTTACAATTTTAGCGTTGCTGGATTTTAGCAATGCCTTTGGCTCTGTTGACTTTGATGTCATGCTGGCTACCTTAAGGTCACTTAACATATCTCCTGATGCGATTGACTGGTTTCGTGAATACCTGTCCGGGCGCCGGCAACGCTTACGAATACAAGATTCATATTCGGACTGGTCTCCTGTTGTTGCTGGTGTGCCGCAGGGTGGCGTGTTGTCTCCGTTATTATTTTCTGTGTTTATAAATACTATTTCTGGTTCCTTATCTTCTCTCTACCATTTATATGCTGATGATTTGCAGATTTACAACCAAGCTAAAATTGCAGACCTGCCTACCGCAGTCTTGAATATGAACAAAAGCTTAGAAAGTATATCTTCTTGGTGTAAATCATTTGGTCTGTATCTTAACTCAAAAAAAACCCAACTTATTTTAATTGGTAGCACTAAAATTATAGCAAAAATTGATGCATCGACTTTACCCTCAGCATTCCTTAATAACGACATCATTCCATACAGCAATTCCATAAAGGACCTGGGATTACTCTAGATCGTGATATGTCTTGGAATTCTCAGATAAGTGAGGTAAGTAGAAAAGCCCTTGCATCTTTAGGGTCTCTCAAACGTTTGCGTAATTTTCTTCCTATTCCAACTAAGATTTCGCTAGCAAATACTCTCCTTTTACCGATTCTTGATTATGCTGACTCTTGTTATTTAGACTTAAGGGAGGAGCAATTTAATAAACTTGAGCGTCTTCAAAACTTATGTATTCGATTCATTTTTGGTTTGCGCAAATTTGATCACATTTCCGACTTCCGTAAAAAACTCAAGTGGCTCCCGATCCGCCTTCGCAGGAATACTCACATACTTCATCTTCTGTATCGTATTCTGTTCAGTCCAATCTCCCCTCCTTACCTTAAAGAACGATTCCAGTTTCTGGACGAATCACATTCCCGATCTCTTCGCTCTAAGCACAACCTAACTCTAAAAATTCCTTCCCATAATACTTCCTTTTACAGTAACTCATTTACGATAACGGCCTGTCGGTTGTGGAATTCCTTACCCTTAGAAATTAGAAATGCTAAGCCTTTTCTAACTTTTAAACGTCGTTTAAAGATATACTTCTTGTCAATTTAAGTCTTATTATTATTGTAATTAATTTGTGTTTTTTTTTTGTTCTTTCTCGTTTTATTTTATTTTTTCGCTTTCCATACTTTCTCTATCATTTTATTTATGTAGTTCTAGATGTATATTTGTATGTCTGTATTTATGTCTGAATGTGTATCTATATATGTAGGTATGTATGTATGTATGTATGTATGTATATGTATGTATGTATGTATGTATGTATATATGTAGGTATGTATGTATTTGTATATGTATGAATATTTGTATGTATATATTATTTGGATACAGTATATTATTACGAGTGCATCATATGGTATGTATATAACGGTTTTTATTTATTTTATAATCTATACATTTGGCACCCTATCCCGATCTTAATTTGCTATTTCCTTTGCCTAAAGGTTGCCTGGCAGAAATTGCTATTAAGCAATAAGGCCCCCTTTTTTACAGTTTTTTTTTTTTTCTCTTGTATTTCGGTGATGTTTTTTTTTTTTTTTAATCTGGGTGTACAATAAAGAATTATTATTATTATTATTATTATTATTATTATTATTATTATTATTATTATTATTATTATTATTATTATTATTATTATTATTATTATTATTATTAAATAAAAAAAATCATAAGAATTCTCCCATTACTGGGGTTTTTTTCTTTCTAATGCGGACTTTTGGTCAAACACTAGAAAAAATATATAATAATATAAAATAATATTGTAAATAAATAAAATATATACATTCTTTATTTATTCAAGGGATAAAAATTTTCTTACAATACGGCATGTGTTTAGAATGACTGCTTTTTGTAACTGGATGTACAGTAAAGGATGTAAATCAAGTTGCTTGAGACAAGCATGCAATGTAACTGATATGAATCCGGTAGAAGAAAGTACGATTGGGATTGTTTTAACTGTATTTGCTTGCCATTGTCATTTTAGTTCAATAGACAAATCTGTGTATTTTGTAATTTTATCAGTGTACGTAGATGAAAGATTGTGAGTGTTTGGAATAGCAATATCTATAAGGTAAATTGTTTTGTATTTTTTAATATGTAATGTTATATCCGGACGATTATAATGAACTGTTTTATCTGTAATTATTGTTCTGTCCCAATAAAGTTTATACTCAGCATTATCTATTACTGTTTGTGGTTTATATTTATAATATGGAACGGTTTCGTTTATTAGGTTAAGTTTTTTGGCCAAATATTGATGAATAATGCATGCCACCTGGTCATGCCGATGCTTATAATCCGTCTGTGCAATAGATTTGCAAGCTCCGGTAATGTGCTGTATAGTTTCACTGGCGCTGTGGCAGTGTCTACAAAGGTCTATCTGGATGTCATGAATAATATGCTTTTTATAATTACGTGTTTCTATTACTTGGTCTTGTATGGCTAGCATAAATCCTTCCGTTTCTGGAAATAATTGGCCTTTCTTCAACCACGCGTTCGACGCAGCTTTATCGACGATTGGGCTAAGAAGGTCATCGCGATGTCTTCCGTGAAGGGATTTTGCTTGCCAAATTTTAAGTTTCTGTTCTAAGGTGGTATTTTTTTCATTATATTGTTTTTGTTCATTTTGTAGATTTAAAGGAGTATAATTACAATCAGATTCTACAACGGCTTTATGGAATACGGATAACTGTGCGCGATCGTGATAGAATTTGTCTAAGGGACGTAATTTGTTTATTATGTAAGTTCTTAATTACTATTAGACCTCTTCCTCCTTCATATTTAGGTACTGTTAATATTTGAATGCAGGATCGCGGATGATGCTTTCTAAATTTTGTCATTTGCGTATTAATTGTGCGTTGTAATTTTTGTAGATCAGATTGTGACCAACGTATAATACCGAAAGAATATGTAAGTATTGGGACTACGAATGTATTTATTGCTTTTACAGTGTTTCGAGAATTGAGGTTTGTTTTCAGAATTGCAATTAATCTTTGTTTAAACTTTTGATTAAGCTCCGTTTAATTTCTTTTTGGTGTATTTGTCTAGTTTGCTGATATCCCAAATATCTGTATCCGTTATCACTGTCAATTTCTCCAATTTCTTCCCCTGTTTGTAACTCGTATGTATTATTCTCTTTCTTTCCACATCGTATTGATTGCATTTTACATTTATCTATTCCTAACTCCATTTTAATATCTTTAGAAAACATTTGTGTAATATCTGCAAATTTTTTTATGTCTTGAATATTTGATGAGTAAAGCTTTATATCGTCCATATATATTAAGTGCGACAATGTGAACTGTATATCCTTGTGCTTAATATTGTAGCCTTTGCCAGTCTTGTTAAGCATATCCGACAATGGGTTTATTGATAGACAAAACCAAAGAGGGCTCAACGAGTCTCCTTGGAATATACCTCTACGTATGGAAATTGTTTCGGTTTCTATAGTTTCACTCTTATTGTTTAATTTTAATTTCGTAGTCCATTTTTGCATATTACATCTCAGAAATTCTGTAATGACGGGATTTATTTTGTACAATTTTAATATAATAAAAGCCATGAATGAGGAACAGAATCGAAGGCCTTTTTATAATCTATATACATAGTGTAAATATTTTTTCTTTTTGTAAGAGCTTGTTTTGAAGTTACTAAATCTATGATCAACTGTTCTTTGCAACCTTGACTATGTCGTCGACATCCTTTCTGCTGCTCAGCTAATATGCTGTTGGTATTGATATGACTGTAAATAAGTTCTGCAATACATGATGTAATTATTTTGTATAAAGTCTGTAAACAAGTGATTGGTCTGTATTTAGCTGGGTTACGAGTATCATTCTTGTCCTTAGCGAGCATGTATGTTATTCCCTGTGTTAAAAAATGTGGCAGTGTGTTAGGTGATTTTATGAAGTTATTAATATGATTAAGTAAGAGTGTATGCGTACTTGTAAGTTTCTTATACCAGTAATTATGTATCCGATCAGTCCCTGTTGCCTTCCAATTATGTATTTTACTGATAACAAATTTAAATAATTTTTCATCTACTGTATCAAATTCCATCAGAGGTAGTTGTTCGCATAAATTATTCTGCTCGTCTATCCAACCATTTTGTGTATGTTCTACTGGAACTGACCAAATCGATGACCAGAAGTTGTGAAGTTCTGACGCCGTAGGCGACTGATTTTTATTTGAGTTATTATTAGTACTTTGATCATTACTACTATTACCTTCACTTAATGATTTATAAAACTGTTTTTCGTTGGCTATGAATTGTTTATTCTGCACTTTTCTCTGTCTTGCTTTTGTGTACCTACGTAGTCGGTTTGTCAATGCACTAAGTTTTTGTTTTAGTGTATCTAAAAATTCTGAAAGTTGTATATTTTCTGTTTCATGCTGTGTATGTATTTTATAGTTAAGCTTTATTTTATTAATATGTAATTGTAATCTGTGATTTCGATTTCCATGGATGAATTCTGTTATTCGGCCAATTTTAACCCTAAGATCTTTAATCCTATCTTCTAAGCGCATTTGCCATCTTGGAACATTTCGATTTCCTTGTACTCGCTCTTGATCTGTATTTATTTTAGTACCATTATGGACTGCTGCCGTATATGCTGAGCAATACAAAAATGTATGTATGGTGCCAAAATCAGTATCAGTTCTTAAATGTTTGGGTAAAACTGTTAAATTTATGAAATTAACTATTGCGCAAAACTTTTTAGTACATTTTTGTTTCGGTATGAAAGGTCGTTGTGTTGGTGATATAAGACTAAACTCTGTATAACACTTATCGAACGTATTATCTATAGAACCTTTGTCTTCATCTGTAAGCTGATATATGAGTATGTTGTTTTTATTTGTTTCATTGTGATTTATTGGTTGTTGTTTTTTCGAATTATTATTTAATATTTCACTTTGGTTTCCTGTATTTATTTCATCTATGGAATATAGATTTGGTTCTATTGTAATTAATGACCTTGATGTAATTGGGGATTTAGTTTCATTTTCCGTTATTGATATGATATTATCGTCAAATTGTAACTGTATTTCTTTTCTAATTTCTAACAATCTCTGTGGTGTGATTAATTTATTGTTACAATAGCTCTTCTCTGATCTGCTATTCTTTGAACTGAGACGTCTGATATAGTAGGGTGTTTTGATATTACTTCCTGATGTAGTTGAATTCTATAGGCTGTCATATTTTTTTCTAAATTAGTTATTTTATAAAAAGACTTCATTATTGTTTCGTTTATTTCATTTGGCCATATTCTACGTTTAATTTGAGTTTTATTTTGTGACGTTTCATAAGAAATTCCTGCCTGTATTTCCTTTTCCAATAGTAATCTAATATCTTCTCTTATTTCCTTGATTTTGTGTGTAGAAAGTAAGTTTCTATACATAATTGCCCTGCGTTGGTCACTTATTCTTTGTTTGGATACTTGCATGTTTGGGAATTTTTCAGTGAACTTTGCGTGAAGTGGTGTAAGGTATGAATTTATGTTTTTAGTTTCTAGTGCTGTAAGTATGAAGTATGTGCGTACGATAAATATGTTCATTTCAACTGACCATTTTTTCCGAGTACGCGAAACTACCGCAGCGGATGCAGATATATTATCCATATTAGGACTCTGCACAACGTCCACGACAGAATGAACTGATGAAGCAGATGATAATGAAGGTGATATGTAGAGTGAAGACGAAGGTGATGGAAAAAATGAAGTGAGTGTGGGTGAATTTGATGATGATTCGGCTGTAATATATTCTTCGACTGGAGTCCGCCTGATCAACTCCTCGTCGCCGATGGTTCGCATACTGAGACACCCAGCATCGGCTCCAGGTGCGCCCCGGCGACCCCCGGGCAGCGGCCGTAAATTGTAACCTCTTTTTTCCATGTTTCATACAAAAAGGTTGGGAATTGTTAGTTTGGGAAGGGTAAGCCTAGTTGGTATTGGCATTCTCATATTTCTGCAACTATAAAATATAAGGCTAGATATTGACGCCAGTTTCAAAAGTATCTCCTTCCCGTAAGCCCCACCACCACGACAAGGTCAATTCCCGTGGGGGGTTATTATTATTATTATTATTATTATTATTATTATTGTTTATCGGGGATGTAACGGTGCCAGTCGGCACCTCATGTCGTGCGGTGTTCCACAGGGTTCGGTCTTGGGACCGCTTCTGTGGAACATTGGTTACGACTGGGTGCTGAGAGGTGAACTCCCGTCGGGTGCCGACTTAACGTGTTATGCGGACGACACGCTCATAACTGTCCGGGGGAGCTCGCATAGGGAAGCGACGTTGATATACACGGCTGCGGTGGTGGATGGTATTTCATGGGCTCCGACGTGCGCCGGCGCCGGGATCACACATCGTGGTCAGCAGGGCCCGGATAGCTGTCGAATCCACCATGAAATATCTGGGATTGGTGCTTGACAGTCGATGTGAATTCGGGCCGCACTTCCGGCGGCTAGCGCCCAAGTTGATGGGCGCAACGGGCGCGCTTTCAAAGTTGCTTCCCAACTTAGGGGGCCCGAGCGCCGACTGTAGGCGGCTGTACGTAGGAATCGTGCGTTCCATGGCCCTATATGGAGCTCCCGTGTGGGCGATGGACATGACGGCTGGCACTCTCGCCATTCTGCGCAAACCACAAAGGGCGATGGCCGTTAAAGTCGTTCGCGGGTATCGCACGATTTCCTACGAGGCAGCTTGCCTCTTAGCGGGATCCCCGCCATGGGACCTAGAGGCAAAAGTACTCGCGTCATTATATCGATGGCGCAAGGGAAAACGGGGGTCAAGCCCGGTGCAGCGGCAGATGGCGCTGCGCCGAGAGAAGCTCCATCAGGTTCTGGTGGCGGAATGGCGGCAAAGGCTTCTGTGCCCTACCGCCGGCCTCAATACCGTCGAGGCGATACGGCCAGTACTTGAGGACTGGCTCGGGAGAAGGCACGGCTCCCTGTCGTTTAGGGTGACGCAGGTGCTGTCGGGGCACGGCTGCTTCGGCAAATACCTATGCCGCATAGACAGAGAGCCGGACGCTCGGTGCCACCACTGCGTCCATTGCGGGGAGGACACGGCGCAACACACACTCGCCTAGTGAGTAGCTTGGGAGGAGCAGCGCCGTGTCCTCACAAATAAAGTAGAGGACGATCTATCGCTACCTGCCGTAGTGCGGAGGATGGTTGGTAGCGCAGAGTCTTGGGATGCGGTGGCGTCCTTCTGCGAGGACGCGATGTCGCAGAAGGAAACTGCGGAAAGGGAGAGGGAGATCTTTGCTCCCTTCTCCGGCCGCAGAAGGCGCACAGAACGCAGGAGAAGGGCAGACAACGCCCTTTTCCGGCCCCCATGAATGGGTCCAGGGGCGAGGGACTTGGGGAAGTTCTCGCCTCCTATTCGATAGACCCGCGTCGCAGGCGCGCGCCTCTGGATCGGTGCAAGGGTTAAAACACCTCACTAACCCGCGCAGGAGATGAGGCCCGAATAGACCCGGCCAGCACTAGTGATGGGCTGCGGATGAATTTGGACTCCCGCGGCCCCGCGCTCACGTGCGAGGAGACACCGGGGTGGTTTTAGCCGGTAAGAGTCCGGCACGCCCCTCCATCTTTCCTCAGACGGAGGTAGTCCATGAGGATTTACACCCATAAAAAAAAAAAAATGGTAGACCTGTATCGGACCTACATCTGACTTTAAAGAGTTAATCAATTACTTGAATGACAACATTACGATTTACGAAGACCTTAAAATAAACAAAAGTCACAGCAACCAACTCTAAAACAACAATTTTAACGTGCCACAAATTAAACGTTTATGTTATTCGACAAGCCTGATTATTTATATTTTAATTAATTAAAGTATATATAAAAGTATGTAATAGTTATTTATTTCTAACACTTACTTTAAACCTAACAGCAATTTTCTAAACCATTGTATATTCTGATGAGTCAAAGCCAGTCAATTTCACAATCAGTGGGCGTTACACAAAGTCGTGTTCGGCTAACGTGGCAGTACAAATGAGGCGCCCTAACGTTGTCATTGACCTGATCTATCAACAACTTTAATTAAATTTAATTTAAAAGCTCGAATTATATACTGAGCAGTTTTAAGAATTGTAACTTAATACATATCAAACTTTTGCTTTGTTGGTTAGGATTTCAAGAAACATAATAAATAATCTCGTTTTACCGTACGCGCGGGTAGATTTATTAGGCGGGAAATTCTCTTTGAGTGTTTCCCCTCAACAGGGTGTATACCTACTTACCTGCATATAGGTAGATACACTACAGAAAGAAAAACAATATATAGAAAAAACAGCACTCTCGGCAGAAGCCTCGAATAACTTTTTTATTATTTTTTGATACATATAAAATATAAAGTAATAATAGTAGAACTTCAAATATTATTATATATCTCTTCAATATGGCTGTTATTATCAAAGGAGATATTTTACAATTTATTTTCGATGAAAAATAAGCGAATTTATTGAACGCTTTTAGGAGGAATTTCGTCGTGTAATAAGCGGGTAGCTGTCAACAGCGAAATTAAATTCTTGTGTGGCTTAATAAAAAAGTAAACCTTTGGTACGCTTTGCCCAAATGTAACGAATAATCTCAAAAAACAATATTGCAAAGTTTATTCAAAATATCGAATATTGAATTTATTAAAGATTTAATAACATACAGCTATTTACGAATATTAAATATTTGATATTATTATAAAAAGTTTCAATAGGATTAAAAAACCTTATTCTACAGTAAATTGTCATTTGATTGTAAGCGTAATGTCATTTTGAATCGATTGTACGAGTTTTAAAAATGCTGGCAAGAAAAGCATTAACAATAACTTCGAGACGGTGTTTTAGTATTTTTAATTACTTACGTGAGAACAAAAAGAAAGATGTACCACTTAATAATCCATTTCAGCTCAAACCAATAGAATACGAGAGCCTTACTTTACGAAAACATGACAATGCTAAACGACAAAGACTGTATGAATTTGGTCTTTACGTTGCCGCATGTATGCCCAAATACGTTCAAAAGATCCAAATGCAGCATACAGACGAACTAGAAATATTAATTGCCCCCGAAGGATTTCACCCCGTTTTAACGTTTATGGCGCATCATCAACACGCTTGCTTTAACCAATGCTCTTTGGCAACTGCTGTTGACGTGCCAAGTAGGGAATACAGATTTGAAGTGGTGTACAATCTCCTAAGCTTAAGGTATGGAGAACGAGCAAGAGTAAAAACTTACACAGATGAGCTCACTCCTTTACATTCAGCTGTAAGCCTGTGGGGGAATTGTAATTGGTTGGAAAGAGAAATGTACGATATGTTTGGTATTATTTTTACCAATCATCCAGATTTGAGAAGAATCCTAACCGATTATGGATTTCAAGGGCACCCTCTTAGAAAAGATTTTCCACTTACAGGCTATATCGAAGTAAGATATGATGATGAACTAAAAAAAATTGTATATGAGCCAGTGGAGTTTGCTCAAGAAATGCGCAGCTACCAATTAGAGTCCCCATGGAACTATTTAAGAAATTTTCACGAGAATTATAATGAAACTGTACCTGAAAAGAAGTAATAAAATATTTTATAATGCTTTTTTTAATTAATGTTTACGGCTATGTTATAGATATTGAAAAGAACTAATGAGAAAATGTTCTGGTTGAAGTTAAAACCATTTATATCATATCGTTTTCATATCGTATTTTTTTAATCTTAACTTTGTATACAAAAAAAAAGGTCCGTCATTCCTCGTCATGTACAGAAGACTGTTGCGCAGTGCGGTAAAATATGTAAATACTAAATGAATGATTGGGTCTAACGCTCTCTTGTAAAATTTATATATTAGACGATGGGTAGTTGCGCTCCGTACTATGTATAAAAGGTAGAAATAACTACTGCACGAATGTTGTATTGCCTTAGTTCAGGCTATCGTAGTAAACATCCTCATCATAAAATTTTTCTAGCCTCAGAAAAGTTTTAATTCATACAATATTTTATATACTTGTCGGTATGTGTATGTTTGTACATGTTTTTTCAAAGTATAAATAGTGCATCAATTTTTGTAATATTTTCAACAATTAAACGAAAGGAATTCAAAATTATTATCTTTGTAAGAAATAATTTTAAAATAGATATTACGTGGCTGTTAAATACATCAAGAAATATTAGTAGGAGTGGTATTTTCTATTCATAAGGGGCCTACAACATTTATATTAGAAAAATATTTTCTGAGAAAAATCTTACTTTATCTCTTGCGGATTACTTAGCAAAGAGCGACAGATCGTTGAATTTATTTCGGCTTTTATTTTCTTGATTTTATAGGATACAAATAAACCTGTAAGCCCAGAAAATAAGATTGAATGGTACTGACCTATTATAGACTTTCCTTTTACCGGTTTTATACCAAAATTTTACAGCGACAGTAAAATTGTATTTAATTTAAATTATTACATTAAATGTGTTATATTTATTAGAACATCTAAGTTTTCTTTGACAATAAATTACATAAATGTGAAGTCGAGTCAGCTCTCTTTTTGTATCACAGTAAATAGCTTTAGGGAATGTAAGAAATATTAGAAAGGCAGTCAGAGCTTTTGTCTATGAGCTTTAGCTGCTTTGATAATATAATTTTTATGACGGATATTATTATTACATATACCCATTATAAAAGTAAGTATAATTTCTGCTTTTTATTAATTTCTTTTGATAAGATTTAATTGATCAATAGCTTTTGTGTTACAAGTTTTGGCTATTGTAGGTTAATTTATTTACTACCTACCAAGAAGACTACTTTATCAAGAGTTAATATAAAAACTAGAATCATATTTTGTGGCTAATTTGATCACAAGAAGTACTGTAAAATATTTCAAAGAGGAATAGAGAATACTTTTTACAGTAACGTATTACTTATTACTGTAACGTTAATTTCAAATGTTTTCGTGTAAGAAAGTTTCAAAGAATAAATTATGATAAATGTAATAAATATGATCTCAAAAGAGTAAATAAAAATTATGTATATTGACATATGAAGGATAAGAACTGACTACAAGTGTTGTTCAAAAAGCAATACGTGATTAGATATAATACGATTTTGTTTGTAATATGAATCTAGGTCACAATCAGCTCTATCTTTCGTAAATTCCCTGTAGAATATTCTTATCTATGATAACCAACACTAGCTTTAAAGGTAAAAGCCATTACAAAGCCCGTATGCCACATAATAAACGAGATAAAGCAATTTCGCGAGAGTACAATTGGTTACTTCTGCCGGAAAACAAAATGCTAGTTTCGTAGATATCTAAAGAGTTGACATTATTCTATTTCACTTTTAACTATGTTAATTTTAAGTTGATTACAGTACGTACAATTAGATGGAATATTATAGAAAGAATATGCACAGTTTTCTCTAATTAACTGCCATATAAACATTTCAAAATTCTAATCATCCTAAAATTTTAAATTTATTATTCATATTTCATTTAAGCTTAGAACCTCCAATCAATCTCGAAATACGTCGCGTTTACTTCAGTCAGTTTTTGATAGAACCACACCATGACTGACATATATCAGGTTTTTAAATATGTTTTATAAAATATTATTATCATTTAAACAGTTATATTTTTTATATACCATTTATTTATGTAGGTACTTGTTTGTAACATCTGTTCCGGCAATCATTTACCACTCGAGTCACAGCAACATAAAATTTTTCCTCGATAAGGAACGACGTCTAATGGCTGTTTCGTAATTAAGTAGAGAACGACCTAGAACTTTTATTGCCGATGCTAGGTGTAAATGGAGGGAACTAAATTAGTTTATTATACAATTGTAGCTTTAATTTATTTTTCAGCACTTTCAGAACTTGGGTTAAGACATACCGTTCCGTTCCCCATCCACCGAATTTGATGCATTGAGAGACGAAATTCAACGCCGCATTTTGCCTTGTAATACCAGAGCGAAGAAATGAAAACATAACAATAAATATTTAATTTTATTAACTTTAAAATGTAATTTAGAAATAAAATTATATTTAACTTTCTCGAGTGGGGATCGAACCCTCAACCTGCCGCTGAGCTACGACAGGCTCCGATACTTACAAATGAATAATATGTAAAATATATATTTGGTTGCATACTATTTAGGATTTACATTCAATATCAGAGTTGTCATTATGATAAAACCCATTGTTGTGGAATCGTTATCAGCGGACTGATATGCTATTATTAGCTTACAGTCATTGCACAGCGAATATGTTTGCCATAATACTACGCACAACAAAAACTAAATGGAGATAAAGATGATTTTTTATTGTCATTTTAAATTTTCGACAAACAACGGGATAACAAGACGCAGCTGCACGAGTTGAACTAATTTTACCCCAACATGACAAGGGTATTAGTTGGGTCGAGACCCTTTTTATAACTCAGGTTACTAATATATACTTACCGAAAATATTAGACACAAACTACAAAAATGCATTTATGTACTAACTCTTCATACGTATTATATTAAGCAAGAAGGTTTTAAAATTCACTTTTACCGCTTTCATTTCGTATTATGAGAGATACTATGAATGATATTTGTAGAAGGATTCTGCTTAATACTTACAAATCATCCTAGCTTTAGCGTATTAAAATTCATACATTTACTAATCCAGTTAAACTCCGAGTTATACGGTCATTAATCTTGAATAAAAGCAATGTAGCTTTTCACTGAAAATCTAGTACCCAAGTTTTGTTGGATTTAAGAAAGTCACAATACTACATTTAATAAAATATTAAAAGCTTTAAATTACGATTGTATATCTACAAATTTCCCTTTAAGTATAATTAATTATTTGAATCTTATATGTACAATAATAAGCATTTAGTAATTATTTTATTAATATGAAATATTAACTTTGTTCGTTAACAAAATAAAGCTTTCAGGAGAAAATTTCATGGTACTCATTAAATAAAATCGATCTTAAATCATAACATTCATTATTAAGGTATAAGCACAATATAAATAAGTGTACAAAGTAGAATTCTACTTGTGACAAATACGTCGCCTTCATAAGAAATTCACCCTTGTCGCCGGCATGGAGAGGGCCTTGTGAATTATAACATCAGAAAGCTCTAACTTTTTGTGCTGAGATTAACTGCGTATTACAAGCCTAAAGTATGCCAATGAGGGGTGTTTCCTAAACTTCTTAATTAGTTACGAAAGGTTTTTCTTACGAACGCCTTTTAGGCAGATAAGGAGTCCATATTTTAAACGAATGCTGCAAAGAATGTCCATATTGAAATATTTTGTTCTAACTTTGCGAAATATTTCAATGTTCGCAGTTATTAGGCCTTCTTTAAGTGAATATTTATCTCATATTGTGCGAACAAAAATTTCAATCTTTTTCTTACTGTTAAAGTGTGGCTTCAATAATTTTATCACACTAAGGAAATGGAAATTATCAAAATATAAATCAAATTAAAATCTAAAGCCATAATTTATTAATTAACAAAAGATCAACTATTCATTACACAGATATGATAAATATTATAGATTCATATTAAAGTTAAATTATTAAGGAACCGTATATAAGCAATGTTAACTATTTAATTTCAAAATTTGGTCGTTTTCAAAGATAAAACAAAACCACTTAATTTGACGAGTGAGACGATCATTCAAAGTTGGGTAGAAGCGTGATAACAACCCCAAGAAATGTATGTTAAATGGCTTAGATAACAGTTCATAATAAATAATCTTAATATTAGTACTATAAATCTAGACATATATACATATTTTCAAAATGTAATTGATATAAATGTTTTAACTATTCTTTCTTAATTTATTATATTCAATGATTGGGAAAAAATACTTAATTATTTTATTGGATAACATAGATTAAAAAATATAGATAATAAATAGAACAATGAAACATAATCGCCCTTTTTAAGTTGAATAAAAAAAAATCGCCCTTTTTAAGTTGAATAAAAAAAAATCTAAATGTGGTGTGAAAATATCGAATGTAAAATATTAAGTAGCTGGTATAGGAAAATCAAGAATTATATTAATCTGTTTTACCCATGATATTTAAAACGAAATATCATAGGATATATGGATACGGAACGCAATGCAAAGTGGTAAAAAGGGTAATTATGCATTACCCTAGTTGAAGTTTCAGCTTTGATTTTATTTACCATATATTTATATATTTTTGACAACTTCCATCAATCAATAGTAAAAAACTGGTCACAATTTTGTGTTGAAGTAAAAAATTCAGAATAAAATTTTATTGTGTTATCAATGTTTACTCAAACAAATATACACTGTTATTTTCCAGCACAGAATAAATGGAATATAAATCAAACGAATTGTTGGCTTTCATCAAAATTACGATCAACATCGTTAGAGCGGTTAAACAAGACTTTAACGCGTATTACCAGTATCAAACGCTTTCCGCCTCTAAAGCAACAAAGATAATACCTACCGAAACGGTTCATCAGTATTCAGCGGCGAAGCAATTGAAACTGCGGTAGTGCTCGGTCCTCCCACTCAATTTTCCTTGTTCCGACGGCTCGAGTTATTTGCATCACAAAAACACAATGTCGAGGGAACGCGAGACCATTAATCACGCGTAGCGAGTTCAGCGCATTCGTGAATAGCGTCAACCGCACGCGAATGATTCAGACGTTTTGCTATTCTGATCGAAGGCAGCCAAACGCATGATTCCCATATCGCTTATATCAAAGGTAACTACAGCACACATTACTTGCTTAAATATTTTACATTTAACTTGAGATTATTTGTGGTTTCGGAACAGAGTTCTGGAATATTTCTATACAGAATTTGAGAGTATTCGTCTTGATTTAACTTGATTGGTAACATGTCGTTATTCATTATTATTTCGTTATTTTACATTATGACGTAAAATAATTAAATAATGAAGAAATGAATTTTGTAAAAAATATTTAATACAAAAATAACTGTAGTGATTAATAATAATTGCAAGCAACTAAATAATGTAAAATCTACACCAGTAAGTTTTCTTTAAATTATTTCTTCGATGAAAGTTAAGATTTTTGTGTCTAATATTTTTGTCTTCCATTCAACATTTTTTTTATATAAAAAGTGTTTTTCAATGACAACATTTTGTAAATTATAGGTCAGAGACATCCAATTAAAACCTTGTTGTAGGCCAATGTAGCTTAGTCTGTAAAATGAAAAAATATAGCAAAACTTGTTCATTATAGTAAGCGGTTTTCGTAGACAAATAAAAATCTATATAATTTAAAAAAAAATAGACATTCTGATCAAATAAAATGACGGGCAACCCCTAGTTTTGGATAAATAAATCCATAATTATAGTTAAGAAACGTTATATTTTATAATAGAATTACATCTCTTAAATTAAAATTGCAAATCTTTTCATTCAACAAGTTATTTTTCATTCAACAAGTTATTCTGAAATAGTCTTAATTTTCTATTTTAATCACCTAATTTATTACTACGTCTATGAAAATAAGAATATTTGTGCAAAGCATTGTAAGACATAAAGAAAGGTTCACGTTTTACATTAATAAATTTGATATTATCTTAAAATTTTAATTACGTATTGATATAAAATAATATACGGTGTATATTATTTTTTTTATTCGTCACATCAATGCTAAAGTTTATATACGTATGTATAATTGTTCTTTTTTGCTTACTATAATTGGAACAATGATTTATTATTTAACAATTATAATTTAACTACCAATTATACAAAATAGTTTGTAATACTAAAATTCGTTATTTTCTTCATATTAAATGCTTTATTTGATTTGGTTAATGCATCTTCAATTTTGTAAAACTATAAAGTACTATTATACTGTTTAAAATTCACAGTCACTGTCTATACTTTAGAAGTTTTTTAAGTGCCGGAACAAGCCACCGTTTTAATTGCACCAACCGGAAAGGGGAGAGATGAATGGAAGGAAACAGCCTTGCCAACCGCCCTACATTATTAAAACTTGCCTCTTACTGGAGCACCGTGTACTCTACTCTGCAAGCATAATGAATTGCAATATCATCTCAAATAAACTTCAAATAAGTTTGCTCTCGATCTTTCTAAAACAAGTATTTTCAATTACGTTATATATCTTAGCAAGGCTTACATAAAATTTATGTGTGGCACGTTTATAATGTTTAATACATAACTGAGTACATCATGTTGTACCTGAGGACGTAAGGTAAAGAAAACAAAATTATCTACATTGAGGATAACTAGAAAAACAAGCGAGCGGGTAAACTAATTGCCTCCTTGAGACGAGAAGCGAGTTAGTAGCAGCGCTCAAGATTGTTTATAAAGGTGTGAAATAAACGGCAATCCCCATGTTGCCGTGGCCACCTTATTACATTATATGAGTACCTCAACAAAGCCTCTTTCGTGCCTTATCTGCGGTACCGCAAGAACCTCATAAGCTCAGGTTGGTACCTCGAAACATATTGTAACACATTATGCGGTAAGGCGACAACAATTTACCCCACCCAACGCTTCGTAATAATATATACTTTTATGAATATTCTGACGATAAAAGTACATTGCTGATAAAACTGGTAAATCGTTAGGTCACAGATTCGAATTTTAGTAACGATGAATCAATTTAAATTGATAATTTTACACACTTTTATAAACATTTTTTTGGATGACGTTTACATTTTAACTTAGCGGAAAAAGTCATAAAATCATTTAAGCGCCAATCATAAAGCTACAATTATTATACGATTAATCAAATTTGTTTTATTAAAAAATAGAATTTAATAAAAATATATTGAACGTAGCAGAATTCTAAGTTAAGCTCTCGGATACCCCCTAAGTGCTCTAGTCAATAATATGTTTTATAGTAACATACTGTACTTGACAATATTCTTAGCCACTTCGTTCCTTAAATACTAATTTTATACAGACTAATTAAATATTTTTTTTAAAAAAGATCAGTCAAGTGCGTTTCAGACTGATAGACCTAGTATTTTGTACCAATTCTGGAGTGTAATTTATAAAAATTGACAAACTTAAATTTGTGGGATGCACTTGTTTCGTTCAAATAAACAGGATATTATTTAGTAATAACGTTTTTGTCGTATATATATATATATATATATATATATATATATATATATATATATATATATATATATATATATATATAATTATTTTCATTTTATTATTCTATATGCCGCTTCCAGTTTCATAAATAATATTCAGAACAACAATAAATGCTTACATTTTCCAATACGATACGATAAGGTTTTCCAATCTGAAAGGACTTCGTGGCATAAACTGCATTTTGCACCGTTTATATAATTAGAAACGCTTTTTTAGATATATTTTAAATACCTTTAGTTATTTTAGCTTCATGCTGTATCCCATACATGGCAGGGTAGGCAGAGGGATCATGGAGAACTACTGTTAAAACACATACCTGTTCCTGTTAATACACATTCGTTTCCCACTGTCCGCTGAATCTGCATATTGAGTGACAAGACTCAACATTACCCTTTCTTTACCGAAGTGAAAAGTAAAAAATATAAAATATTTCATTTCCCTTTTAGTAAGGATAGATCGACAACCTGTTGCGTTTATAGTAACACGTTTGTACCCCTGCAGGCGCAGGCGACTGACCTCGTACGGTTCTTTAAATATCTACAAACAAATTAATACGTACAGTCAGATAAGTACTACCCTTTGTGCTATATGTACAATGTATTATATATCAAAGGGCGTCAACTGATAAGTAAGAAGCTTCATTAAGCTTATTCATAGTAAATATTTAAATCGCTCGTCCACATTAGCAAATATATTAAATGTAAATCGTTATTCCAAGTAGGATTATAAATATTTCAAGCCCTTATAAACCTTTGTTATTTTAATACAAAGCGAAATAGGCTGGCCTTAAAGTCACTACATAATCTCGGGTAGAGTAAAACGGGCCTAGTGAAGGGCGTAGAATAATCGTCCACCGAGACGTCAATCACACGGTGGACCAAAACCGGGGATAAGGCTGAAGGGTTAGATTATAAGGGTCCGATTCTCTTGGGAAAAGGAATATTAATATTCAGGACCACGAATGGTCTAATTTACTTTTATAGCCTTTTCAATTGTTAGCCTGTTTTTGGGCTCGTATTTAATGATGTCTACGTAAAGTTTTACTTCATATTATAAATATAATATTAAAATTAGTTATTACTTATAATTACACTATACTTATTATTACATATTAATATATTTTTCTACTATTTAAAAAAAAATAACAAAGTACAAAAACTGAAATATCAAAGCGCTTTCTTATAATGTATATATAGGATAATAAGAATCGTATAATTGCTAGTTTCTGTTAAGATAAAACTATTTATTAATACGTTTATAACAATTTCTAAGTAAAGCGCGTCTGTAAATGAAATAATACGTGTCAATTACACTAATAGCAATGACATATAGAAAAATATTTTTATATTTACTACAAAAATTTCGATGATTACATATAACATACCAATAATGTATAACATGCCAATAATGCATAACATACCAATAATGTATAACATACCAATAATGTACAACATACCAATAATGTATAACATACCAATAATGTATAACATACCAATAATGTATAACATACCAATAATGTATAATATACCAATAATGTATAACATACCAATAATGTATAACATACCAATAATGTATAACATACCAATAATGTATAACATACCAATAATGTATAACATACCAATAATGTATAACATACCAATAATGTACAACATACCAATAATGTATAACATACCAATAATGTACAACATACCAATAATATATAACATACCAATAATGTATAACATACCAATAATGTACAACATATCAATAATGTATAACATACCAATAATGTATAACATACCAATAATGTATAACATACCAATAATGTACAACAGACCAATAAGGTATAACATACCAATAATGCATAACATACCAATAATGTATAACATACCAATAATGTATAACATATCTACCAATAATGCATAACATACCAATAATGTATAACATACCAATAATGCATAACATACCAATAATGCATAACAATAATGTATAACATACCAATAATGTATAACATGCCAATAAAATACAATAAACTTATTCTTAAAAATAAAAAACACCATTCTTTGCGAAGGAGAATTAAGTGCTTTAAATCAGGTCAGTCAGGTGGTTTTCATGGAATGAATTGATTACTACGCAAGCGAAGCTGTGGGCAAAAGCTAGTACTATATAAATGTAAAAAATATGTTAAAATTTAATGATCTATGCACTACCGGCCTGCCTTACTAGTTCGGGCTTTTTTGTTTTAATAAATTGGATTCTCATAATATATATTTGAAAAGCTCTTATAGTGATTTCAAATGAGAACTTTTTATCCTTAATGTTTTTCTTAGGAATATTATGTGAAACTATGTTATTATTAATAATGAAACTCTGAGCATTTACCCTATAAGATCAGTCTCTTCTACTACTGTGGATTTTTTTTTCAGCTTCGCGTTGTATCCCGCACAAAGCACGGCATACAGAGGGAACTTGGGAACCTAATGTTAAGACACTCCGTTCCGTTTCCCACTTTCCGCCGAATTTAAGGCAATGCGTTTTAGTGGAGGAACTTATCGCCGCGCTTTGTCTTGTTACAAGAGCGAAAAAATTAAAATATTATATTGAATTATGAGTATTATTATTAATTTATTTTAATAAATGATATAATATAAAAATACCGCTCAATCAATTATATCTACTTATATTATTCCATATCACAGCTTTATTTTGTTATATTCTTTATAACATTAAAACGAAAGAAAACAATCCGTAAAAAGCAGGGCTATGTCTGTCCCGCTTCTCACGGATTATTATATGTACTGTGAAATATTTAACTCAACTTAGCTTCACGCCTAGCGAGGTATGCAGAAAGAATGGAGCGCCAAACGCTACGGTCTCGGCATGCCTCTTTCGCCTCGTCCACTGTCATCACTCTCACACTCTCACAGCTACACGCTATATCCCGCACGAGGCAGTGTAGGCAGACGGAACCCGGGAACCTAGTGTTAAGACATTCCGTTTCACTTCCGTTTCCCACTTTCCGCCGAATTTGAGGCATTGCGTGTTGAGTGGCGGAACTCAACGCCGCTCTTTGCCTTATTACCACCACTGTCATCAACCTCTTCACACATGCCCTCCGGGAGGTCCTCGTGCTTTTTACGTGACCTTCCTCCAGTATTGTCGGTACTGTGTTTTCGAAGGTCAACCGAGGCTTTAAATTTTAGATTAGATGCTAACCATTTTAAAGAAATAAAAAAAGCTTTAATTTACTTAAATCCTTTATTTCGCCCAATTTTAAATATACAAGTAAAAAAGGCGGGCTTATCTCTAAAAAGCATTCTCTACTAGCTATCTAGTTATAGAAAATAAATTTGTAGGTTTGTAAAAAGAGAGTAATTTTTAATTGAAATAGATATACATACATAGAAAGTATATATATACGAATATGTATTATTATATATACATATTCACATACTACTAATATACATACACTTCTTTACATACAACTTTACTACGAAAGAAAATAATCCGTAAAAAGCAGTAAGTAAGTAATATAGTAAAACCGTTTATCATGCATTAGCTTATTTAAATTAAAATGCGTTAATATTTGATTTAAGATCATCTTTTCAAAGATTTTACTGAATACTGGTAGCACAGAAACTGATCGAAAATTGTTTGGTTCTGATGTACTACCAGATTTAAATATAGATATGATTTTACCAAATTTCATTAGGTCAGGAAACACACCATACTCTATACAATTATTAAATATATCGGCAAGATGAAAAGCGTCAGCGTCTATTATATGACTAATCAACTTTACAGAGATAGCCCATAGATCTGATGTTTTCTTGATATCCAGGGTCTTAAACGTCTTAACAATGTCTCTTGAGTTGATTAGATTAAATTTAAAATTTACATTACATTTGTGAACGTTCTCCTTAAGTAATGATTCAGAGACGGTTGTGGAAGCTATATGAGTTTTGGATGTGGAAACTGGAATATCAGCAAAGAATTTTTAAAATTCACTTGCAACTTCTTGATCCGAGCTGGTTACGCCATTGTCAATGCTTCATGTCATTTTAATTTTATCACATAACTACTACTACTAATACTAGCATAACTCTCAGTTAGTCACTATCATTGCTGTTTGATATTATTATAAGTGACCCATTTTCTCTTTCATGCTAATGAGTTTATTATGGAGCATCATATGTAACATGCACATTTAAAATTTTTTAGTATCCTATTGTAAATGGTTCAATACGGCTTTTGGGAATGCTTCTATAATTATCTAAAAAAAAAAATCACCTGAAAAGACTTTGTTCTACGCAATCTAATATATCTAATTTCTGTTTAGTTTACTCAAATTCTATATGAGCTTGAGTAAAAAAATACTAAAGGTATCGAAATGGAAGATAATTGAGTATTTTGTACTTCATTCATGTGAATACGCTTATTAAAAATTAATTTGTCTAAGACAAACATATCTCTTTTATATTTTCAGAATTTTTGGAATACTCGCGTACGTTAATCACGTTAATTAAACATATTTCATCTCATCATATTAAGGGTATACAATTTAAATTCTCTCTAACACATTTTGGTATAAATATGCCTTTTTTACCCGGACAAGTATATCCGCTGACCTTTTCGCTGTTAACACCACAGTCACCAGAACGAAGAAATAAAAAATATTAAATTTAATTTCCCCAAACGGGCACGAAAACTGTTAAATAATATTTGTACTACTCTAAAATGTATAATTTGAACGTAACGTTTTTAATTAATTATTGTCTTAAGTAAAAAAAGAATTTATTACATAATTTAAGCTTAAATGTTTTTAACTTTAGCATGACTTTTTTTACTATATATTTTTGAGTATATACTTTATGAATATTTTATTATCAGGTTTCACATTTTAATCCAATATTATATAAAGATCATAGATTTCATTAATCGCTAATAATATTATGATTAAAATAATGAGCTAATTTATAAACACCGGTAAATTAACCACCTAGTGTAATTAACACAGTAAAGTGGAAGTAGTAAACTAATTCTGTAATAACGAAATTCATTTCAGGTTGAAATAAACACCGCAGCGCAAAGGGAACCAATTAACGGGAAACCGAATTAGAATACGCGTGTTTAGGAACATGTTTTGCTATTGCGTTGTTCGTTATTTGTTGATGATTTGAATAATTTCAGTCCTTTTATGGTAGGTTCATACATATATACTGGTGTAAGAACTGTCTCTAAGTAGAAAGAGAATAATTATGATATAATATTAAACTATAGTTAATAACGATGCGGTAACGGAATCGCTACGTAGATCATAATTTTATGTAGATTTAAGTCCTCGGCTTCCACAAAATATTTAGTGATAAAAAAAAACTAGAAATATTCAAACGGCCCTAAACATAAAATGATTCGTTCAAGCCGACGGTTAATTTAGAATATGAATTGCAAATCAAGCAAAAGATTGTGTTTACGTAAAATTATTCCACTCAATTTTGCCTAACGAAGTGTTTACTTTGGAAAATACGTTATATAGTACTTGTGTATTTTAGAGGTAACGCGTTCCCTCAATGTATGAGTAGGTATCTCTGCAGTTGGAAGGTTTAGTTCAGACAATATTAATGCAAATGTAGTGAATGCAATTCTCTACAAACATATTTCAATAATGTATGCGCAATGCTACTGAACTAAACAACTAAAACGTAGCTGTAATATCTTTCTAAAATATTTAATTTTACCCATCATGGGTTTAAAATTAATAGGCCCATAGTGAAAAATTAAGTCTTAAATAAAATAAATTTTATGTATATGTATTAAATAAAAATAAAGTTTTTTTTATTATTAGTAAATTTATTATGTACTTATTTGGGTTACAAAAACAATACGTCACTAATAGGTTCTATATTTTACTCAAATGTTGTTTTTTAATGATCTATGACTACATTTATATTTGGAAAATGAGTACCTAATAGTAAAAAAAATAGTAACATTTAATAAGAACATCAACTTCACGCCCTATCCTACACATGGCAGGGTAGGCAGAGGTAGGCAGAGGAATTTAGGAATCTGGTGTCAAGATCGCCGAATTTGAAGTATTGCGGGTTGAGTGGCAGAACTCAACTCCGCGTTTTGCCTTGTAACGAGAGCGAAAAATTGTAAACATTTAAAATTTTATTTGAAAACATTAAACAATTTTATTTATTCAAGTGAAGTCGAATCCACAACCTGTCCTGTTCATACTCACTCGCTTGTACCACTACGCCACGTCTTTCCTTAATAAAAATATTATGCGAAAAGCGGAAAACACATTGTTTTATCACTAGGATAAATATTCCTACAACCTGCTAAAAAAATATAAATATGTACGTAACAACATTGTTTAGACATTTATTAATGCTGTCAAGTTCAATTCCAAATACGATGTTCCGAAACACAACTTTAAATGTGAAAACGACAGCTTCGACTTTAACAATCAACAAACGCATATGTGGAAATGACGTTTGTGGGGTAATTTAGGAATATAAAAGCAAGTTTGATAAAGCAGAACATTCTCTTAAAGACAAAGGAAAACGACAAAGCTGTTCTGGGCAAGTCGAATCTCTCGAGGGTTGCGGTTTGCATTAGCAATACTACGTTTGCAAATGTATCGCCTGTTGCTGGAAAACGGACAATGAATGCATAAGCGGTGTCCCATATCTACCATTTGCTAGTTTGGCTAGTAACCAAAAGCTATGTATATATCCCTTTGTACAAATTAGATTAACGATAAAAAATCGAATAGTTCAGTTCTATCGAAATTACCTACAAATTCAAAATAACCAACAAATTTCAGTTTGTCAACTTTTATAAGTTGTACCTTCCGTTGTCCTATAATGAAGAAGTTGATATGAAATTTTCAGAAGTCGGCTACGACTCGCACTTGCCCTTTTTTTTGAAGATATTAATTAATTCTTTATTAAGAATGGAGTTATGATTGTAAGTAATTACAATGTTTACAAATTTACCCAGCAAACAAAAATTCGAAAAAAGTTACACATACGTTGTATGTGTCGTCATGAAATCATATTATAGATATTTCAATAAATTACGTAAATAAGCTTATTATGTTAACTCATCTTCATACATGCCTCCTGTACTTCATGAATACTGCCCATTTAAAATTCTTTCATTTCATTTTTCATCGCATTACAGCCACCGCTTCAGATTGTTTTATTATAACTTTTTAGAATGTGAATTTTTTACATACCTCTGTTTTGTTTCGTTCCATGAATTCGCAAAGCGAAAACGTCCGTTTTAAATGTAAAAAGTTATTACTCGTAAAATTCTATGCATTCGTGACTTTTACATGATACATATTATGTGTGTAGAATATTTCCCTTTTAGTGGTTCATGCTGAAATTAAATTTTATCTCCTGTATTCCCTTTTTCTTCAACATTCGCTATGAGAAAATTGTGAGAATTCAATAAAAAAATCTTTATTAATGCTTAGTTTTTTAATTTTAAAATGCCAAATTTTACTTTTATGCATTTACCATATTATTTCATAGGCTGGGCAAGGCAACCTACATTATTTCGATATGGGTTTTTCGTCTTAGAAACGAATAATAAACGAAACGGTTGTGGGTTTAATTCTAATTCGGGGAAATCAATATTTTAAATTTTCATTTCCTCGCTCTGGTAACGACATTGAGTTTCGCGACTCATAAAAATGTCTTAAATGTATTAATTGCATAGAAAATATTAATATTATTTGGGTAAAAAAATATTTTTTTCACTGCTTTATAATAGCACGTTGGTAACTTTAAATAGTAGATGTACGCAAATAGAATTACATTCAGATTCATAATTTTGTGAAATACATCGACAAGCGATAACGAATCGGCAGCTGATATTCTGCTTACAGGAAATTAAATAGCAATAGGAATATATTTGATAAAAATACGCATCAATCACTGAGTTGATCGTATTTCCTATTTAGCCGTCTGCAGTAGAACTTTATTACAACTTTTGAAATATATTTCTATTTTGTTTATAATATATTTCTGACATTATTTGGGATTGTGTTTTCTCTTTTCACACAATCTGAGGCGATAGATAGAGCTTTTTTGTTTTGTAATATGTTTCTATACGAAATCTAATAGAAAACAGAGGTCATTTTAGAAGGAGTATTTTGACTAGATCTCTTTTCAACTTGCATTTTCTTACTGTATATTATATATGTTCTCTCCTCATTTTCTCAATACAAGTTTTCCATAAAACGAAACAAAAAAATTAATTGATAAGACAAACTATTCATATATTATGTTACGTTTAGAGATATCTTTTTTTTGGAGCCAGCTATTCTGTTACACACGATTAAAGTATTAAATAGTAATCTGGTTATTGCTATCTTACTGATAGCGGCTGCTAATAAATTTTGCAATAAATTTTGTTTTGCTATCAAGTTTCTAAATAAATAATCTTATAGACAATAATCACACACTTAATAGTACGGCAACACCATAAAAATGTTTTTTGTCTCATCAAAATTTAAAAAAATGTGTTCATTCTGATTAATCATTCTATCATTTTCAAAAAAATATATGAAATTTGTTTTAATAGCGTACGTAGAGATAATGACTATAAGAGGCATTTGAATCTGTTGATGTCTTAAGCGACACTTTCTTTTATAGGTATCGCTCCATTCGAGATTAGTGAAACCATATATATACATACATTTATTTGTTGTCCGGGCAGTATCAGCCAGTCCTCATATAAGTTGGCATCTTTGTGGTACATACGAAATGAAATAGAATACCGAGTAGTTCTAATTCAAACTCGCAATTTTTTTTACTTTTATGTATAATAATTATTATTCAATTTATGTGTTCTATTGTTAGATTTTTTTTATAGTAAAATTTATATAGGAAACTTATATTTTACTCAACTTCACGTACAGCGTGAACATCCCAAAGTAGGCAATGGCAACTTGAGAACCTAGTGTTATAACACTTCGTTCCGTTCCCAACTTTCCGCCGAGTTTTGGGCATTTCGTGTTTATTGGAGGAACTCAACGCCGCGAATGACCTTTTTACCACAGGGAAGAAAATAACATTAAATATTTAAATTGAAAATATTAAATATTTCATTTTCTTGAGTGGGGACAGCCTTAACCCACAGGCTGTTGTGTTTTACAGTAACGCGATATACCCCTGCGCCACGACAGGCCTCAATTTTCTTCGTTCTTATTTCATTAAAAAATGTTTTGCACTGTAAGCAATGTAGATAAACATTTTTTTTGAAGAAAAATAAAAAGTCTTATATAAACAAAGTATTTGGAGCGACCTTAAATGGCACACTTACTTCGGTTTGCGTAACAATTAGAAAAAAGAAAAGTAAAAGGTGCTCTAATACCCCTTAATGGCCACCGCACTAGAACCAAAATTAGCTTTAAGTATGTACTTCTTCTTTTTTATATATATTTTGGTCTCTTTTTTCACATTTTACAAGTGAAGCTAAAGATTTTAATTTATACAAAGACTTTCTGCATTTTTGAACTAATATACATTGTTATTTTTAGTATCATCAGTGTTTAGTGAAAAAAGATAAGTTTCGGTAAATAGGTGCGTTATTCTTTTTAACTAGGTTATAAAAGCTCCTAAATTTAAATTTTAAAAAAATATAGGTATCTAAATATGAACTTGCTATCATTATGCGATATTCAAAAAAATCTCGGGTGTATTGATAAAACAATAAAGTTCAAGGAATTTGTGCAAAAGTAGAGATCACTTCTGTTGAATGAGTTAAGTATATACATGTCTGATGGCATTAACCCTAATTGTAATTAGGTTTCGTAATAAGTAATTTGGGAAATTCTCCTCGCTGGAGCCTCGGCGATGGTATAATTAGATACGTCGTTAATTAGACGGTAGACTACAAGAGCACTCGGGCTTTCGTTTACTTTAGTATAAGCGCTGCCGTTCTAGCCCTATTTAAAGGTTTTAGACTGTTTATATCAATGCTTATTTATATTAAAATTTTATAAAATATATATGCTATTGTAGCGATTTCTGTATATAAAATTTAATAATATATTTCATATGTATAAACATTCATTGTCGAATTTATACTTGTATAATGTTTGATTTTTAAGGTATGGCTCTGAAAATCAACCTAACATTTGAGAATATTTAACTTTACTAATGTATTAAAAAAATATTTTTCTTTAAATTCACGCTATACTCATTGTGTATATTACAGGGTAGACAGGAACAAGAAGTTAGTGTTAAGATATTCCTGTATCCACCGACTGCCGATTTTTGATATTTCAAATAGTTTTTTTTTTTAATTTAAATTTAGGAGCTTTTATAACCCAGTTCAAAAGAATAAGCAACTTATTCACCGAAAAGTTTCTTTTTTTATTAAACACTGATGATACTAAAAATAATAATGTATTGGTTCAAAAAATGCAGAAAGTCTTTGTATATATTAAAATTTTTAGCTTCGCTCGTGAAATGTAAAAACGAAACCAAAATATATATTAAAGAAAGAAGTAGTACGTACTTAAAGCTAATTTTTGTTCTAGCGCGGGGGCCATTAGGGGTATTAGAGCACCTTTTACTTTTCTTTTATGTAATTGTTACGTAAACCGAAATAAGTGCCATTTGAGGTCACTCTAAATACTTTATTTATAGAAGACTGTCTATTTTTCACCAAAAGCAATGTTTATCTACATTGCTTACGGGTAAAAGTAATGTTTAATTAAATCAGAATGAAGAAAATTGAGACAGTCGTGGCGCAGGGACACACCGCGTAACTGTAAAACGATGCGACAGCATGTGGGTTTGGTCCCCACTCAAGAAAATGAATTAAATATTTTATTTAAATATTAAATGTTTTATTTTCTTCCCTCTGGTAGCAAGGGCATGTGCGGCGTTGAGCTACTGAACACACAGTGCCCCAAATTCGGCTAAAATGTGGGAACGGAACGGAAAATCATAACACTAGGTTCTCAAGTTGCCTTTGCCTATCTTACCATGTGCAGGATACAGCGTGAAGCTGTCTATTAAAGTTTTTTTTAAAAAATCTTGCATTGAGCTATGAATAGAGCTTTCAAATAATTACTTTTACTTATTTTAAGTCTATTGTGCTGAATTTCATATTCAAATGGATATTGGATACATCTATTCAAACGAAACGTTCTTTAAAGGACTTCCAAGTTGTTAAAAGTTAGTAAACTATTAAAACCGTTTAAATGACATTTTATTTTTATAATAGTGCTTTGTATTATAATTTACAACAACCGTTACAAATATTTTTTTACAACACTAGAAATATTTTCATTTCTATAGATATTCATCTTTATGTATGTTACGGTTGAAGATAGCTTCTCCTGTCGTATTTCAAATATATTTATTTTATAATGCTTTGGCTAATGTATGCTCATGCATGTATGTAGAGGTTAGAATATCTTATCATTGTATCTGTCAGTAACCCAAATTTTAAAGGTATCCTTTGAATAAAATATTTAACAACAGAAGTTTATTAAGTAACTGTTGTAAGTATGACCTCTTCCGAAAAAAAAAGATCAAAATCACGTCCTATTTTCCTTCCCGTTATAAATATTTACTTCGATAGCTTGTAACATAAGGAAGAAAGCACAAGGCTCAACCCCGCAGCTACAGCTGGCCTAACTGACCCCGGCTGCAATAGTTATTATTGAACCGTCCAGGGCGCTTGTATGTGGTTTTTCTATTAGTACTTATTACGCTTGTTTATATTAGGATCATATTAAATTGCTTATTCGAGATATTGATTTATTTGTGTGATCAATATAAATCGTTGATTTGAGCGCATAATTACACCGCGCAGTCGTGTCTTTTAGTATTGTCTACGTTCGAACAAGATATTAGACCCAAAGGCGAACACTATTAAACAATAATATTAACTTAAACACGTGATGGTATAAGTCATGTCATATTTAGTTAAAACGATAGCCTTGATCTTAAAAGATTGTGCCATTATAGGTTTTGAAGTATTGTATTTTATTTATTAGGGACTGTCGTGGCGCAATTATTTCTTCGCTCTGGTGACAAGACACAGCGTGACGTTAAGTTTAGCCACTCAACACGCAATGTCTCGGCAAAAAGAGGTAACGGAAAGGAGTGTCTTAACACTAGGTTCCTAAGTTTTCACTGCGTACTCGGCTTCCTGCGCAGTACAGCGTGAAGCAGAGTCGAGTTGTGTATGTTATATTTATTTTATATTAGGTACATGTATCTTAGTGTCCCATATATCTGAGTATTAAATACTTAGATGACTCTCGGTTAGTACGGTATTGAATTACAATAAAAATTATGTGTTATTAATTGAGATGATTATATCATATCTGTATCGTTATATTATATCTGAGGTACATATTCTTACAATTACTATTGTATCGGTAGCACAGCAAGCAATGCCAAAAGCAATAAGATGTGTTTGTCAAGACTAAAAGATACGGAGCATTTTAAATGACTTCTTACATGAAGTAGACCCAAAACTATAAAAAATTTATCCATTTGAGAATTACAAATACAATTAAAGGAAAAATAAAACATTTAATAAAAAATGACTACATACTCTATTCCCAAAATTAAAACATATGAAGTATTTTTCGTTGACCTACAAATATAAAATTTGACAAGAAAAAAAAACTTGGTGTACAAAAAAAAACAGAAATATAGAAAATAAATATGTATATTACAAATAAAAGTTATAATTATTGTTCATGTACGTCCGTGTTCCAGTTGATCAACTTTTATAAGTTGTACTTCCGTTAAAATTTATATGGTTACCTCAGTGAGCAAGTCCAACTTGCACTTGTCCGATTTTTAACTAAACTAGCTAAATAACAAGTTGTAATTTGTAGATTTATAAAAAAATAATCAAACCATCCATAGAGTACATCTCTATCTATTATAACATTTAAATAATGTACTTGAGTCAAAAATGTTACTAGGAAAATAGCCTATATAAAGGCAGTTTTCAGTTACGTACCAAAGTATTGTAATTATATTCATTTTTGTATGTAATATTTTTTTTATAAATGTACGAATTTCTAAGCTAGTTTAGTTAAAAATCGCATAAGCGCAAGTTGGACTTGCCGACTGAGGTTGATAACATCTTTTATTGGACTTGTGACAATTGGAAAATTCCACTTGAAAAAAATGCATTTTCGTTATTTTTTAATTATCTGTTTAATCTAATTCCTAATATATATATCATTTAAGAGCACATAATAACAGCAAAGTGCAATTTTTTTGTTTCCTTAAAGTATGGAATAGAAGTTGAAAGATTTTTTTAATTATTTTCTATTATTTCAATTATTAGGTTTTATTTAATGATATTTATGTTTTATTTTATGGTTCATAGGTAGAAAACATATTATAACTTGTAAAAAAATATGTATATTATATCATATATTGTTTAAAATAAACGTAAACAAGATAACTAAATTAATCTTTATGTAACGAAAACTTGATTTATAAATATCCGCATACAATATAGTAATGAGAAAATTGCAATAGGAGCACTTTTTATTATAACTGTTTCTAAAGCATAAACAATGCCTTACAATCATTCATTGTTCTGCTATAGATTAACTAACGTAGAAACCTAACAATTGCAGTGGATATAAATGTGAATGTAAATAAAAACTGTATACTGTGGTTTCTATTGTGACGAGGAAGAAAAATAGGTGATATAATTTTCCGCGAACACATGGCGACCTCAGAAAGCATAGGGGAGAAAGCTATTTTGTTAATGGAGCACAATGGAAAAGAAAACTCAATCAAGCGCACGAGTCGCCGTGATTTCTGCGTCTAACTACGAGAGATATATCGCTCACGTAGGGCTGTCTGATTGTTATATTTTTGTCTCATCTGTTATATAATCATAACAATATTTATGTTCACTTCATAGAAAATTATAAGGTAATCTCTAAGTAAGTCATTCTAAATGTTAAATAAAATTGCTTGACAATGAAGATATGATATATTTATTTTAAATTAAGTAAAAATAAGTAATTTAACCTTTTCAATATAATGTTTATGTCATATTTTGGAATCAGACAACCCTGAAGGCCGGAGGTCGTCATTAGCAGGGAAACGCCACATTGCCCTCGCAGCCGAAATTCTTCTAAATAACCCATACGTAACTTTTCATATGTGAACCTAATTTAGCGACCGACATTAGTTCACCCGCGTTTTTGTTATAAATATGAAGTGTTTTGCTAATATTAAAAATGAAAATGAATATTTTTTTTCTTAGTTACGCGAAACAGTTTAATAATGGTCTGAAATTATGACCATTTTTGTTTTCAGAAATCCCACTAGATATACTTCGTAAAATTCTATTTATTTTCATAAAACTGAATATTCTAATATTATTTAAAGCTAGGGCAACTTATCCTTACATATAAAGCTTCCTTGGCGGTAATCTCATACTTATTATAATACTGTCGTTACAAGTATGGGGAACACCAACGTATCTACATATATACATATTTATAGATCCGTTATCTCAAAAGTTGTCAGGCCTGTCACGTATGCGCGCGTGCTCCGATGAATTGAACGGCTGCTACGACTCATGACACAAACGCAAATTAAAAAAATTTATTAAAAAATGGGACTGGCAAAGTTAATTATTGACATTAATTACTATAATTAATATATTATACAATTATTATTACACTTATGTATTTTAAATTACTAATTAGATGTAACATTAAAAGCTGATGAACTGAAATCTCTTTATTGTTAGTTAAACAAGTTACAAATTTTTAATTGTTAATCCACTTTACTTAATTTAACTTAGTTTCAAGCAGTGGGGTAGCCAGAGAGAATAACGCCGAACCCTACGATCTCGGCTACCTCCTTCGCCTTGTCCACTGTCATACATAGTTTCCGGGGATCCTCATGTTTTTACGTGATCTTCCTCCAGTATCGTAGATACTGTGTTTTCAACTGAGGTTTTCCTCTACCCTCTAGTACTATTTTTTGTTAATTAACATGTAGGAAAGAAAAATACCTATTTAGGTAACGTATAAATATTTTTTCCTGAGAGGGGATTGGCTATTTAAATCTAGTAAATATATTAAAAGTAGGTCTTTGGATAGCGAAAGTTTCTAAAAATCTCCCTACAGAAATACTAACAATATGAATATGTTGTAACCTTGGCTTAGTATTCAGAGCGCATAATCGGTTTCTAAGGGGCGTGGGTTCAAATTCGGGTACGTTTAATATTTTATACCTTTTATAAATAAGTAGTTATGATATTGTTGTACATAACTTGTTACTGATACGGTTTTTATTATCAACCCATCCGTTATCTCTTGTCACCATAACAATTTAATGAAGTTATAATAAGGAGACAGTACAAGCAAAGTGCAAAAGTAACAGTTTAGGTCTATTTGTAAAAATAAAAAACTTAACTTTCAAGTTGTTACAAAAGTCGTAATCCCAAAAACGTCTGTTCCTAATTTCTTTGCCGATTTTAAAAGAGCCATCATTCATTTACGACGACATTTAGAACAAGAAAATTTCGGGCTTCGACACGAAGTTTTGGCAATTTCCGTACTCAGTGACATTTTTTTGTGACCCATACTTTGTCGTTAATCTTGAGAACAAAAAGTCTTTGCCCGTGGAGCCGTTACTGTAACAGTGTAAGACGACAGATTTAAATTGGCCTACCCAAATTGGCCTTCAATGAAATATTGTAGCTATTACTAGGGTTAAAATAATTTTGCGAAAATTCGAGCATTAAATTTATGTCAGCAAATTTGTTTCAGCTTTCAATAGTGCAGCGACAGTGTAAAATAATTTCCTTTTTTATCATAATTCTAGCTATTCCAGAGAATCACAAAGCACACGTTTTTGAAAATAAATGCTCGCTGGCGCTCGCTGGCGCTCGCGAGCTGAGTAGATAAAAGCGTTATTATATAATGTTTTTAAAGATAACATTTTTCATTTACTGTATTCACAGGAAAACTGACGGGCTGAAACTATCAACTGTTTTATTAATAAAAAGCTTTTTAACAAATACCGTTATCGTATTTTTTTATATTATACTAAAGACTTTTTTTGTGAGATACTATAATAATTTGTTTGTACGTAATGAAAATGTATCATAATACTATTATAAAGAGCATCTGGCAAAGAGGTAAAGCCTCAGAGCGAGACGCATATGAGTGCTACCATTTAAACCGTAATGCCTCAAATTCCGTAAAAGCTGGCTGAAAAGAGAGTCATAACACTAGGTTACCACGTTCCGCCTACCCCTCTATGTGTGAGATAGAAATAAGTATTTTACTTATTTCGCCTATTCTCATTAATCTTATTCATCTACGCACCGTATAACGAAGTATATATGTTAAATCCAATTGCGCTCAATATTTATTCAATAGTTTAAATCAAAGAAAAGCTCTACTGAATACAATCAATTGAATTAACTGTAATTGCAAGAATTTGAGAAGTGTCGTAATACTAAGTTCCCAAGTTCCCTTTGTCTACACTGCAATGTGTATGGTACAACGTGAAGATAAAAAAAAATGAAAATTAATATTTAAAATTCTGGTGAAGTTTATCAATATTATCATTCATACTTATACAACTCAACCTCAATTCTCGAAAATGAATGAATTTTTTATCTGCTCCATCACTATTTAGTGCGGTAATCGCGTATAAATATTTAACTAGCCTCGTTAAATACTAAAAACGACCCTCTCTAACGCACAAACACTGTGAGTTCCATATAGGAAATTGCTAATATATTACTGGAAAATTTTATGTTTCCTCGCTTTTTATAGACTCATATATCGAAGCTAATTCTACACTGAAACCATTTTTACTGCCCCCACGATCATAAGTAGGTGTTTTATAGGGCTTTGGCGGAAAATTATGATATGCTTATGATTTTTTGTGTAACTAGTTTATTAAAAATTAAATTAAATAATTTATTATTATATCTCAACTTCATCCCGCACATGGCAGGGTAGGCAGAGGGAACTTGGGAACCCAGTGTTAAGACACTCCGTTCCACTTCCGTTCCCCACTTTCCGCTAAATTTGAGGCATTGCGTGTTGAGTGGCGGAACTGAACCCCGCGTTTTGCTTTGTACCAGAGCGAAGAAATGAAAACATGAAATATTAAAATTTAAAACATTAAATATTTAATTTCTAAGAGTGAGGATTGAACCCACAACCTGTCGGTTACAGTCACACGCTTTTGCCGCTGCACCATGATAGGCCTCATTATTATTTCAGGTCATTATTATTTAACAATCATTATTATTAATAACTATTAAGATTTATAGTTGTGATATTAAGTTTGTGTTCTATTTATTTAAAAATAAATTGAAATTGTTATATTATCATTATACATAAGGATCTTGAGAAATTTAGTGTTAAGAACCTTCGTTCTTATTAAGAAAGTCTTGTTTCCCACTTTCCGCCGAATTTAAAGCGTTGCGTGTTGAGCGGTGCTCTAACACTATGCCACAATTTACCTCGTTACCAGAGCGAATAAAAGAAAATATTAAATATTTCATTTCCTCGAGTGGAGCTTACACCAACAACTTGTTGCATTTACAGTCGCCCGCTTGTGCCCCTGTGCCATAATTGCCTTAAAAGTCTTAAATTTTCTATATATTTTTTCAAATTCCAAACAAACTTCTTAACTCAATAACCATAATAGTCATTTTGCATTGCCTATAAAAATATACCTAAGTGCTTGATATAAACAGTTTCTACAGAATCACCAAATTGAGGAGATCTCGTAAAGTTTCACGGCACGATGCCTCCGGCTATCCCATGCAGATAGAGCGTGCATCACGAGCTATTTACCACGATCAATCTTTCGTCTGAAATGCCTTTTGCGTATATCAATTGCTTATTTTCAGCATATCATGGCTGGTTGTTCTTAGATGGTTTTAAAATATTTTTTATATATATATATATATATATATATATATATATATATATATATATATATATATATATATATATATATATATATATATATATATATATATATATATATATATATATATATATATATATATATATAAATTTAAAGATTTTTTGAAGATATAAAAGAAGATAAATGTTATCTTTCCTAATCTATATGTATATGTTTTTTTTTTTCAAATTAGATGCATTGTCTGTTGAGTGGCTAGACTCAAAATTGTGTTTTATCAAAAGAGCAAAGAAATCAAAATATTTCATTTCCTCAAGTGGTTATCGTAACCACAAACTTTCACGTTTACTGTCGCGCTAATCTGAAGAACTACTGGTTGGATCTTATAAAATCTTACTATATTATAGATTGGATATATAAAATCTATAGTCGCAGAGAAAAAATAAAAAAAACCCGTGAACTCGAGAACTTTCGCTTGTGCGCTGCATAAGCCTTTGAAGCTACGCAAAAACCGTAAATAACGAAATTGTACACCTATAAACATTCGAAAATATCTGCGACAATCAATAGTAACTTTTGTTTTTCGCAAATAACAAATATTCAAAAGGATATTTAAGGAATTATTTTTAACAACTGTGTATTAATCCTTATATAATAATTTAATTGTTTGAGGAATAAATACTGTGTTATTTTAATTACTCATTTGAGTTAGAATGAAGTGCGTTTTTTAAACATCAAAATTACCCTTATTAACTATTTTACTTCATATCAAAACCATATATATTTTAAAAGGTATCACAGTTTAAAATCGGGAGCAGATTGAACCTCACGTACGTACGTCTTGGTACACCGTACGCCATGCGGGGCTCAAACGTCGTGGGCGGCGGATGCAGTTATTTTTATTATTTTTTTCCTATTTTTTTTTTTTTATTTTTTTTAGCTTCCCGCTATATCCTACACATTGCAGGGTAGGCAGGGAAAACTAATGAACCTATCGTTAAGACACTCCGTTCCGTTCCACACTTTTCACCGAGTTTGAGTCATTGCATATTGATGGGCGGAATTCAACGTCGCACTTTGGCTTGTTACCAAAGCGAAATAAAAATATTGTCAAGTTGGAATTGAACCCACAACTTGTCACGTTTATTGTCACACGCTTGTTTCCTACAGCATGACAGGCCTCAGTCTCTTTGTTAATTATTATAAATCTTGTTAGTACAAGAACTTTTCGTGAGGGAGAAATCAAGGCCGTGCGACTGTAAGCGCTACTAATTTTGCTAATATTTTTATATTTCGCTTTGGTAACTTGTTACCAAATTACCTTGGCACCAAATTACCTTTGCAAAGCGCAATATTGAGTTTTCCTACACGCAATGTCGTAGATTTGGCGGAAATGGAAGAGTAGTCTTAATGAGAACGGAGTGCTTTAACATTAGGTTCTTAAGTTCCCTGTGACCTCTGTCATGTACCATGTACCGACTATAAAGTGAAGCTGACAAAAGCTATCAGAACCGGCTAGTTCTAAATAAATTTAACCGCAAAGTTTACTCTCCTCGGCCATTCCTCTCTTAACTTTCTGAGGGAAAAAGCGTAAACCTTGTCTAATAATGAAAATTTACAATGTTTATTGCGCTCTAGTATACATTTATACTAATTTTTTCATCACAACAAATTGTTTAATTTCATACATTCGAATTATTAATCATAAAACGCTGTTAGGGAATGTTTACTGTTACGAACACAAATAAAGTGTGTTTTAATTTGCCTCACCTGCATTTTAACTGTTGGTTAAAATAGGAATGTGAACAAACACAGGTAACGATGTAAACAGATTTTTAAACGACATTGTGTACAGAGCGACTACGCCGCATGTCGAGCGCACTTGTTCGCTTAAATTATTGCCGGGGCCGACGCGCCCGACTTGCTATTTTTGTTTTTAAGATTAACGATGAAGCCTTCCAAATAAAGAGTTACTGAACGCGTACCGCTTAAATCATTTTTTATTGTTTTGTTTATGAATATAATTTTATTTAGGCTTAGATAATATTGATTGTTGCTTTATTAACTCTAGGTGGCATAATAGAAGAAAGGTTGGAATGCAATGTAAATGACAAGATTTTATAACGAAAAAAAAGAAATGGAAATATATGTGAAATATATTTAAAGAATAGATAGAACACACACAGGTCGGCACTTGATAGAATTAAAGGTATTTTAGAGTTACAACAGGCAGTGGTGGTCCTTAGAGAATACTGTATCGATAATACTGGACAAATGCGTCGTTATAAACAGGAGTACTGTACTTATGACAGTGGATAAGTCGAAAGAGGTATGCAGAATCCGTAGGGTTTGGCGCTCCGTTTTCTCTGACTATTCCATACTAGATAAAACGTAAAGCGACAAGAGCAAATATTACGTTTTGTAAAGATAATGAGAAAACCATTCCATTTTGAAATAGCCTTTTGATTTTTCAAATTTTAATACGTATTCTTAATATCGGAATGAATTGTATTATAAATAGGAGTCATCGATCCCTGATTGCTTCGCTCGCCAAATTATAAAAATAGCTTACAATAAAGTAATTTGTTAAATATGATTTAATAAAAAAGTAGTACATTTTTACAAATTGCCTCAAGTCTCAATTCTGCTTTGTCATCAGCGTAATTGAAATATTACTTTTATATTAAAATGGTTTTCAATATAGCGGTCTACGAATACATAAAAAGTATTACGTTTAAAAGCAAAATAATCTTCTAACGTTCTTTCATTTTTGATAAACGAACATTATGAAATTCTTATTTTGTTTCAAGCACATCGGCCCCGGCTCCCTAAAGCAATAAGAGGAAGCCGCGACGTCCGGTGCGCCATTAACCACCGCATTATCTCTCCTCTCCTAAAAATTTGCACGTTTTATTTTCCATCACGTTATATCTATAGAAATTTATACGAAATTTTGTAAAATTTGACCGCTGCTATAAAATTGTTATGATGCTTTTGAAACGTCATGAAATATTACCTTTTTATACGATTTTCTGTTTTCAGAAATACCTAAAATCGTCAGATAAAATAGTTTTATTATATAGGTTCATTTATGAACGTATGAACTAGCTATTAGTAAGGAGGTTTTTTCTACTTCACTCTGTATCCCACACATGGCGTGGTAGGCAGAGGAAGGAAACTTGAGTACCTAGTGTCAAGACACTCCGTTCCGTTTCTCATTTTCCACCGAATTTAAGGCATTGCGTGTTGAGTTGCGGATCTCAACGCCGCTTTGCCTTTTTACCATAGCGAATAGAATTAAAATATTAAACAATTAACGTCTTCCAGTAGGGAACAAATCCACAACCTGCCTTTACAATAACATTATTGCGCCCCTCTAGAAGCCTCTTAATTAACGAATTTTTATTCAAACGATTCGTAAACCTTCCACGATGTAATAGTGAATAGGTTAGAAGGAAGTAGTCCCTTTTAATTTAAACTTACATGGCGTAAGTTGTCCTACTCGTTCGTCGTCACTTGTTAAAGGTAGCGCTCAGTAGCAAATGAGTCACGATACCTTGATAATATCTAATAATAGTTCGTTTTTATTTCATCTCATTTAGAGGCAATGAGAAATATAACTCATTGAAAGTTCAATTTTTTTTTTGGAAATTTCTTTCTATACAAACTACAGAACATAGTCTCTAAATCTAAACATTTTAATGGGAATTTGGAATGGCAGATTAGGAAGATATAGGACAACGTTATCGACGTACTGTGACACAATATATTAGTGGTTTAAAACCATTAAAGCGAACTCCTATGGGTATAATGGCTACCCTGAAATTTACGTTAAGCATTGATATACGAAATATATATGTATATGTACATACACATATCAGTTAAATATTTGATTCAATTATGTAATTGTATGTCTGATAATTATAAAAACCGTAATTATAGTACATTCATTGTGTTAAAGTTATGTTTAAGTATAAGGTCGATATCTACTTGAGTTCGATGTTGAGTTCCGTTTCCTATGCTTCTTAACACTGCAATACAATCAGAAGCTAAAAAGTGCCACAGTTCGAGTTAAAATTAATAAAACCAATATATGAATTTATAAAATCCAATATTGGATTTTATTTTATAATACCCATATTGATGCAATTATTTTAAATGTCAGTTAACAAACTTTATTTAATTTATTAACTTTCTGCTAAATTAAGTAATGTTTTTCTTAATATTCGAACAAGTAAGTTATTTAGATAAGTGAATAAAATAATCTAATTGAAGCGGAAGAAGCCATGGGCAGGTCGCTAGTATTTTAATATAATTTAAAAACGTACACTTTATTTACGTAATTTACGTTACTTTGGGTCACCACACTACAAATGTCGCGCTGGTCTTCGTATTTTCTCAGCTTCGTATTTTTGTCAGCATTTTCAAGCCAGCTTCTCTACGCTATTCCTGGCTGATCAAAGATTCTTTCCTATCGGCACTGGTGTCATCTTGGTATTCTTTATAGAAAAGAAACGTATTTTTTATGCCCTCTTCGAAGAGTAAATACCAGGATATATCTCTCTTAGCTCGTAGGCGACGGAATGAAAAAAAGTTCGAGGAAAAGCTTTATGACTACTACTGATACTGATATACATATATATTATAAGTTCAAAATTCAGCTATAAGCTCAAATTGATTCAAAGGACACGGCTTATTATTTTAACGAAGGGCAAAACGTATTAAGCGACTAAACTTAATATTTTAGGAATAGGATAAATGAGTTGACGTACACTTAATGCCAAAAATACTCATTTATTTAATTATCCCTGCAGTCGTTAACTAAGCTCATAGTTATTTAATATTTAACGGGTGCAGAATATTTTTTATACCACGATGGTCGTATAAAGTACACGGCCCACCTGATGGTAAGTAGTTACCGAGGCCTATGAACGTTTGCAACACTAGGGGCATCACATGCGCGTCGCCAACCCTTTAAAAACATAGTCTTTACTTATTTCTTCAAGAACCCCATATTTCTTTTCACTGGGAAAACCTCGGAAGGGAGTTCATTCCACAATAGAATGGTCCAAGAAAACCAAAACAAAACCACTTTAAACATCCAATTACAGCTGATATTTATCAGTAGTTACCAGTTTGAATGCTAATAAATCAATCTATCTATATTTAGTAAAGTTAAGTTAATTATAAGTATTAAAGCCTGACGTGACGCAGGCACAAGCGTATGACTGTAACGGCGACTGATTGTGGGTTCAATACCCACTCGAGAAAACGAAATATTTAATATTTTTTAATAAATATTTAATGTTTCGCTCTGGTATGGCAAAATGCTCCGTGATCACTGCTCGTATGGCGTTGGCTCAATTTAGCACCTTTTCCTGTGTTCTAAGATTTAATGTATTATGAATAGGTGTTGTTATTTTCCCGTCCGTCCCGGAGGGCTCAGAGCCGATTGGAAATAAAAAAAAAGCCAGAATCCACCGTAAGAGACTTGTGGCCACTTTCCTTTTTGTTATCACTATCAGTAATATTTAGACGGCATAACAGAGAGAAAGATAGAACGTCTCCGATTATTTTTGTGAAATGTCGGAAGAAATTGAATCGAACAGACAGTGATAACATTTTATGTCTAATAATAATCATCTGTACTTAATGTACCGTAAATGTAATATAAATACTATTTGATTGAGGCCTGTCATGGTCAATATTTTCAATTTAAAGATTTAATATTTGCATTTCTTCGCTCGGAAACAAGGCAAAACGCGGCGGTGAGATCCGCCGCTCAACACGCAATGCCTCAAATTCGGCGGAAAGTGGGCAACGGAAGTGGAACGGAGTGTCTTAACGCTAGGTTCCCAAGTTCCCTTTGCTTACCCTGCCACGTGCCGGATACAGCGTGAAGCTGAGTGAATACAATTTGATTAGATTAGTCATATTTGATTAGATTTGATTAGATTAGTAATAGTATTTATATTAAATTCACTGTACATTAACTTTATATATGTATTACATTTAACCTTATAATTCCAGCTAAAATAAAAACCTAAAAAGAAATTTACAATCCTTATAAATAATAAATTTAATACACTAATAACAACAATTTTAACATGAATATTGAATGTAAGAATTTATTAATACTTGTAATTTCAGTTAATCTTAATATATCTTACTTAACTCTATACTATATATTCGATATCAACAGTTACAGTGGTAAGTACTGATAACTATCAGTCGTAATTGGAAGTTTAATGTGGTTTTGATATCAGTTTTATGGAGTTTGACTATGGTTGACATTGTATATCTACAGATAGATTCTGTATCCATATTAAATGTGAAATTCTATGAACTTATAATATCAATCGATTTTATAATATCAACAGTTGAAAGGCTGTTGAAAGTTGCTCTAAGCGGATTTTTTTTGCATTATTTAATTTTATACATATTTAGAATCTGCTGATTTTTCTACGTATCTTCAGTACGGTTTACAAATGGGCGACGCTGCGTGCATGTCGCTAATATTATAATATCAACAGTTGAAAGGTTAATTGATCTAATCGCCATTTCTTGCGATACTGAGCTACACACATATTTGGAATCAGCGGATTTTTCCGCATCTTTTGAACTCAGTTTCAGAAACTTCTGAGCAATATTTTGACGCTTGAAACTTACAGTTACAGTTTTAAAGTCCGAAATAGAAATAAGCATATTTTATTGAAGAGTCTCTCAAGTACATTTTACCTTGCCGATTTTTTATTATCTTATTTTATTATCTTATCTTAGCGGATTTTCGAAATAGTATTTTTAGCATTGAGTGTACGTTAACTCTTCCTAAAATAATAAGTTTAGTCGCTTAGTATGTTTTTCTCTACATCAAAATAACAAGCCGTGTCGTTTTTATCAATTTGAACTCTACATATATCATAGGCTAGGTACTTGAACAATTCTTGAACATTTTACCCTGAAATAATGATGTGTGACGTTATTATGTATAATTATTATTGTTGACGTTCACTGTAAAAGCGTGAAAAATTCACAAAATAGCGCTTAGAACAAATAGCCTTTCAACCGTCGATATTGTAATGAAAATTTACAATATAGACATTTTTTTAATTTTACAAGAACAAACCTGAGATTAACTCACATTAAGAATATATTAATATTTTTAAAAATTTTACTATTTTGGACTGAAAATATATTTTATGTAATTAAAAATATGTAATTAAAAAATATATGAAGAAAACACTCCTTTTTGTCTATTTTTCGCTATATTCTTAAATAAGATATTATAATACTACCACAATACTGCCGAAATAAACGTTCTTTAATCTTCGAATACAATCAATAAGTAATAAGTTAAAAGTAATACTCATTTTTTCAATGTTTCATTTATTAGCTCTGGTAATAAGGCAAAGCGCGGCGTTGAGATCTACCACTCAACACGCAATGCCTCAAATTCGCGGAAAATAGGGAACGGAAGTGGAACGGAGTGTCTTAACACTAGGTTCCCGGGTTCCTTCTACCTACCCTGCCTCGTGCGGGATACAGCGTGAAGCTAAAAGCTGTACTCTTCTATTTAGCCATAAAAACATAAATAGTGAGTTATACATTTATTGTTATTTATTTATAGTTAACTAATTTAACTTATTTATAAGTAACTAATTTAATAACAAGTAAATTCAACACATAAATTATTTATTCGTTTAATCTGTTCGCAAATTACAAAACGATGTTGATTAATAACTCCAATTCCATTCTTGTTTCACCCTCCTTAATTCAATTTTGAATGTTTTTATTTCATTTGCAAGGTTTACTCAGGCACACGGGAGTTGAAGTTGCAAATCTTGATTGATAGCTCGTACGAGGTCGCATCAATTTCCCAAAAGCCGCATTTACATCTGAATGAAGAAGCAGTTCATGTAAGTCCTTTTTTCACTAAATATTTATGTGTTCTGTAATTAAATAGCTTTGTTTTTCATTAAAGCATTGCATAGGGTATAAAATACACGCTGATGAAGTATTTCGCACTTATATACGTTCTAAATAAGATGTTGCAAAGTATAATATATAATATAGTAATGTATGTAATTAATTTTCCAGTAGGTGTCAAGATTCTGTGATTTCATCTTAATGAGTGATTGATTTTTAAGAGCAATCTAAATACAACCCTACACAGGGAAACCTCTTCAAGGGATCAAAGGACACTTATCGGCTCTCGACGGTGATTTTCTGAATAAAGCATAATGCTTCATTTGCTTACATACCTTCAATATGTAGAAGTAGTTGAACTCTATTACGATGAAGATATTTGTAATGAATATGTAGTTTCTTTATTATTGTTTTATCTTTTCATACTGTTCTTTTTATTTGTTGGTAGTAGTATATATAGTATTCTGAAATATATGAAAACCACAGATTCTATCTTTTTACGTTAAGTACCCATAATAAGATAATTCACATTAAATGAATAACAATCCCTAAAAACACATTTTTTTCTACTATCAACAATAAATAACTAGAACGTCTAGTATATCTAATTCGTAACGTATAACCTTACTGACGTATAAATCGGTCTCATGGGCCAAGAATATGACAGGCAGCTGGTGCTATCGTTGAAAATAATTTATCTATCTGCAATAAGTATTTTGTCTCTAAGGCAATATATTTTATATTGGATTGTATTGCTTTACAAAAATCTTGTATTACATCGAAGTTGCGAAAATCTCACGGGATAAACATGTGCAGACAGAACATAGTGACAGACCATTTATTTTCCGCAATACATTCTGTATTTTTATTTTGTCATTCTAAGTTTCTATTCTATTCTCTAAGCAGTATACGGTGCGGCGAAATATAGGGTAAGATGAAATATAATTTCTTATAAGATGCGCTTATACTGTATAATAAAATATTCGCGATAATTATTTTCTTTATCATAAAATAGTTTTCTTTTGGCAGGTTAGACAGAGGGAACCTACTGTTACGATACTCCTTTCCCCACTTTTCACCCCGAATTATCCCGATATTGCGTGTTAAGTGGTTAACAGAGTAAGGAAATAAAAAATAATATTTTTTTCCGATTTTGAATGAAACCTACACGTCTTGTTCACAGTAATGACGTTGTATTTGGTTTTATTATTTTAAAAGGTAGATGGACACTCTAAATAATAGATAACAGAGTTACATAATTAACACAACCATCTTACAAGCTCTATAATAACCTTCAAAACTCTTGTAGAATAGTACATTTTATTAATTGAACACTCATCTGACACACTCAACGCTAGAGAAAGTAAAATATTTCATACTTACATCGAGACAAAAGGCATCGTGGAGTTACGATAGGAATAGGAAGTGCGAATCGGAACGAAGTGTCATAACATTAGGCAGATGGCCTACCCTGTCATGATCAACGTACACCTTAAAGCTGAAATAAATAAGTAAGAAACTGCATTTGAATTGTCGTACTCGTATACTAGATTGTTTATAATTAAAACCTTTAATAACATTGTATTCCGCTAAAGTGTGCTATACGGTGTGTGATGGTACAACATAAGTGTCGAATTGCAGCATCCAAAAACATCCATTGTCCTAAGTAACAGATGGTTTTACCTGTAATTAAAGTTTGCGGATGAGATAATATCTATTGTGATTGCCGGGAACTACTTAATTACGGGACGGAACGTTCCCAGGGGAGGTGATCGGGACTTGAGAGTGGCAGTGGAAGATTTACTGCTCTTGACCCTACTTGATCAAGTCTAATACCGATAGGTACTTATTGTAACGTATAATTATTGCTAGGTATAAAGCTAAGATTTTCACAAACTTCGTTGTTATTAAGCTACACGAAATTGTAATTCAATTCAATTAAATTTTAAATTAATATTAAAACATATTGAGTAATTTTTTTTTTATAATTTCCCTTTAGTTTTATTACTAACGAAACTTATGACGATGCAATTCCTCTTCATGCCTCTTCACTTACATGACAGAATAATAAAAAAAAATGTTTCAATACATTATATTTTGTCAAATGAGGAACAGATATTTTGTACATTCAAATAAAAGATCGTCTGCTAACCAGACTTTTTTATCGCATACTAAGCTCAGCTAAATTTTTATTTCAGTTTTATTATATACTTCCAATAAGGGGAATTAAGGTAATTTTCGGATATAAATATTATAAAGATACTTTTTACGTAGGAATTTCTTTTCATACGAGGAAATTTTACTTATGACTCGAATATGCTACATAGGATTTAGTGACTGGCAGATATATTCCTCCCAAATAGCTACTAAAACCTCAGTGCAGTCAAGAGAAGTGCACAATAGAAACCTGCTCGCACCTACTCGGACCCAAAAATATATAATAAAATCATGGGATGGTTGATTTTTTTATAGTGTAGCTTAGGATAAAAAAACTTTTCTTGATTGTGTATATTAATACTATTATTATTTAACTGATTCTGTATATATGTAATTAGTAATGTTGACTATAAACAATCAATATTTTTAAGAATATCTTACATAATATATAGTTTATATAGCTAATATATAATATACAATAAATAATACATTATATATCATGTATTATATATATTCACTTTTAATGTTCCAATGATCATTGGAAGCGTTACCATTTCAATCTTTATTTGGTCAACGTCTGCTAAGTGCCAGTTTTGCCTTCCTTCTCCCAGTCAAAGCTATAGCTTCATTATCAAACTACCGAAGAGTGATTTAGTACGTTATTATACGTTGGTTACTTTTATTTATATATAATGTTGTTTAGAATAACATGGTCCACAACAAAGGTTTATCGGTAAATTATCATCTTGGGTAAATACCTAAGATTGTTTATAAATAGAAACCCATGAAAAGTATAAATGAGATCTAGCCTTTACTTGCAAGAGAATCACTGTACAATATGGGTTTTTATACGTTTACGCTTTATTATATTTTCAAGTTACTATTATTTTTTAGCTTTTTAATTAGAACAATTCAGGCAACAAAAGTATTTCGTTCTTTTTAATAAACTCCTTATCCACATTAATATACTTTCTGAAATTGATAATTAAGAAAGTAAAGTAAAAATGGTGGATGGGTGGAGGATAGTCGTATAATTGACAGACGTAGAAGTGGTAGATCTAACTTATATTATCTATCAAAACTTCCAATGATATGAATAAAGCTAAGTTCTGTTGCTTAATTCTTTATTGAATTTATAATCTTACATTATAGCTTGGGGCAGTTTCTAAAACTTGTGACCACAGGTGTTGTAGGCTTCAAGGTTACAATGCACTAACACTTGCTTTCAATGCTCCAGCCGAATATAATGACCCATAAGCTAGATTCAATTATAAATAGGTCTTAACCGCATTTATATTTACAGTAATAATTGATTGAAGAATTAATTATCCGAATAGTCGTTGTTAGCCAGCGGCAGGGTAGGGCCAGTGTACCGAGCCGCGTCAAAGCCAAGACTATCCGTTCAATATCCGTGTCGCCTGTTATATAATCGTTAACAAATAAGTTGTAAGATAGAATGAGTAGAAATTGATGACACGCCTAAAAGTGCTGTTATCGGTGTGATTTAAACAGGCAAGCGGTACGTATTTGTCTAGAATATTGGATACAGTGCCATAAAGACCCCCAAAGAAGATTTGGAAAATTCTACGGTGAAAAAACATTCTATCGCGAAAAATGTGCTGATTATTGTGGAGCAATGCTTTGCAGAATGGCTTAATGTTAAATAACATTGTATACAATTTTTTTCCAATATTTTTTTTTACATTGAAAGAGTTTAATGATTATAAATTTAATTATATATATTTAATATTTTTTGTGACCCCCCAATATATTTATACCCAAATATATTGTTTTCCAAAAAAATCCTTAGTGCAGAATAACATTTTAAAAATGGTAAATTTATAACAATTAAAAATACAGACCGACTTTACCGAACCAAAATTCTAAAATATTAAAGCCTAATAAATAAACTGTTAAATATACTGCCAAAAATGTGAAATCAGCACTTCTAATCACATGATATTAGACGCCAATCAGAGCCCGTTACCTCATAGTTTGCAAAACACAACAAACTTTATATCTTAATTTTGCTGTAATATAAACCTTTTTTTATTAGAAGCACATTTTCTGAGAGGACTTTCCACCAGACATTATAATTTGATTAGCATACAACCTGAGTTGAATTGTATTTGTAAAATATAACCCATGATATGATTAGGGAATCTCACTCACCCACTCAGCTTCACGCTGTATCCCGCGCATGGCAGGGTTGGAAGAGGGAACTTGGGAACCTAGTGTTATGACACTCCGTTTCACTTCCGTTGCCTATTTTCCGTCGAATTTGAGGCATGGCGTGTTGAGTGGCGCCGCTTTTTGCCTTGTACCAGAGCGGAAATAATTACATTAAATATTTTAATTAAAAATATTAAATATTTCATTTTCTCGAGTCGGGATCGAACCCACAACCTGTCGGTTGGAGTCACACGCTTGTGCCGCTGCGCCACGACAGGTCTAAAGCTAGGGATTCAATGATCGAAAAGTAAAAAAAAAAAAAAATTATAAACCTTTTGTTAGTACATATTCTTTGAAGGATAAACTTAATACTTTTATATAGAAGTTGATAAAAACTTACATTGAAATCATATTTACGAAAATACATTCGAGAAACTGTAGACACGTTTGGGTCGCGTCTTGCGAGTTATAGCCACGGATTTACGGATTCACTGGTTCTTAGGCACATGAATAAAGAGTTTTTTGGGTGTTTTAATTGTAGTACTATGGAATTGACTATACAATACTAAAAAAACTATGATTACATTTTATTTTCAAAACTCACAAAGTGTAACTGTGTGTAACTTACTTCAATACAATACACGTAAGACACGTAAATTACAAATTTTGACGTCACATGTCAAGAATGACAGATGACGCGATTATAGGAGTAATTTCAGCTTCACGCTGTATCCCGCACGAGGCAGGGTAGGCAGAGGGAACCCGGGAACCTCGTGTTAAGACACTCCGTTCCACTTCCGTTGCACACTTTCCGCCGAATTCGGGGGATTGCGTGTTGAGTGGCGCAACTCAACGCCGCGCTTTACTTTAGTACCAGAGCGAAGAAATGAAACATTAAATATTTAAATTGAAAATATTCATTATTTTATTTCCTCGACTGGGGATCGAACCCAGAATCTGTCGTATACAGTCACACGCTTGTGCCGCTGTGCCGCGAAAGGCCTAATTAAATTAAACGTCAAAATTATTATTAAAATATAACATGATATAACATGATAATGTTACTTATCATATACGAGATACTCCAAAACTTAAATTTTTGTTAATTAAAAAGTGAATGAGTAAATAAATAATCACACCATACGTTCGGTGAAGCTACCACCAACGCTGCTTTGTTTCGCAAGACCTCCCAAACGTCGAGCGCTACCGAGAAACATCATAAATAATCACACCATGTATGATTCATCGCAATACGCTCCGTGAAGATACCACCATCGCTGCTTTGTTTCGCAAGACCTCCTGAACGTCGAGCGCTAACGAGAAACATCATACTGTGGGGACCACCTGGTATTCACCGATTACGTTATATCGTTTAAGTTAATATAAATATAATTTAGAGTTTAGAGATCTTCACTTTTTGTTCTGACATCGAACAGATTGTCGCGTCTTAGGATTAGTTAATTGTAACTAAATAGCTTAAATAAATATATATAAGTAAATTCGTTTCGGTTCATTTTGCATCCTCAACGACAGCCCTACATAATTGGCGCAGTCGGTAGGATGCTCGCGGAACGTTTCGCGTAGAAGATTTCCGTAATCGCGTGAAGCCCCGTCGTAGCTTGTCTAGCTGCATCCAGAGCATCCGAATCTACAAGTAGTGCTGCATCAGAGGTTTATCTAGACATCGATAACGCAGAGGGACCGAAACATGTTCATGTGAGTACACTAGATTCTTTTTAGTGGTTGCTCAGTCCTAGCCTTCACTAACCTGTGTTAATAAAATTTGCCAAGATTTTTCATTTAAGAAAATCAAAGGAACCTAGGATAGTTACTAGTAGTAGGCAACTTTTCATAGATAGAAAAAGAGATATTACTTTGAGTAGTATAGAAGAGGGAACGGATATGTCTGAATTAGATACCATTTATAAAGCCTTAAGGTTGGTACCCGAGTTCGACGGGAACCCGAATGTGCTCACGAGATTTTTAAAATTATGTGACGAATTAGTAGTCCAGTTTTGTAGTGCAAACAGTAGTGAATTAAGTAGGTGTGCCCTTCTCAATGGGATTTTGAACAAAGTAACAGGCTCTGCTGCTCGCTTAATCAATTCTAATGGGATTCCATCCGATTGGCAAGGCATTCGAACTGCTTTAGTGAACAACTTTGCGGACCAACGAGATGAGATCGCTCTATATAACGATTTAGCTATTTTATCGCAAGGTTCTAGCACCGCACAGGAGTTTTATGAGCGTTGCCAAAATCTATACAGTACTATAATGACTTTTGTCAGCCTGCATGATACCCTTGAAACCACCATCAATGCTAAACGAGATCTTTATCGTAAATTAACGCTTCAATCGTATTTGCGAGGTCTAAACGATCCCTTAGGATCGCGGATACGTTGCATGCGCCCGGAAACCATAGAAAAAGCATTAGAATTTGTACACGAGGAGACAAATACTATGTACCTACAAAATCGGAACCAACGATTACCTGACAAAAAATCTATAAATTCAATGCTCGTGCCAAATCATTTTGTAAGTGCCTATAAAATGCCAAACCAACAATTTTCAGTGCCTGTGCCTAAACCTTTTAACTATAATATACCTGGCTTTTCACGCCCTCATTTAGCTCCATCATCTGCACCGCAATGGAGACAGAATCTGTATCAACCCCGCCAATTTGGTCCAACTCGTACGCAACAAATTTTTAGATCACCACCGCCAAATTATAACCCTCAACAAAATAACTTCCAGATAGGTTCGCGTCCTAACCACCAAGTCTTTAACCAACCTCGTCCTATGAGTGGTGTCAGCCAGTATGTAACAAGACAATTGCCACCTACACATCCAGCAATTACAGGAAATAACTGGACAAAATCAGGGAACCCACCCCCCACGAACTACTTTAAAAGTAAAGAAATAAATTATAATAGTTTTTTAGACAATTCTATATATGATGAATACGCCGATTATAATTATTACGATATCAGCGAATGCGTAGAAAACCAGCCACCGTATGAATATTTTGTACAGGAACCTTCAGAAAACTCTACGGAATCGCCCCGGGTGGAAACCGATATGGTGAAAACAAACGAGCAGGATTTTTCGAAGGACCGGGAATCCGACACCTTAAAATAGAAGTAAATCTTCAAACACAACGTCAGCTTCCATACATTCAAATCGCATCACCACCTATGAAACTTTTAATAGATACAGGGGCAAATCAATCATTTCTTTGTCCCGAGGTAGTAGAAAGATACTATAGTAACTTACCAGTAAATTACGATCCTTTTGAAGTTAAGAATATTCATACCACCTCTAGAAATTACTATTCAATTACGTTACCTAGCTTTAAAGAATTTAATGATTCCGATAATACGACATTTTATATTTATAAGTTTCATGATTATTTTGATGGACTTATCGGTACAGACTTATTAGACAAGTGGAAGGCTGTAATAGACTATAAGAACAAATTACTAAAAACTAAAACCGCTTCAAATCCTATTAAAGTATATGATTCACGCAACGCAAATTTGTATGAGGACATTATACCGGCAAATACTTCCAAATTACTTAAAATTCCTATTAATATTCATGATGGGCATGCATTTATAGAAGAGCAAACTGTTTCTAATTGTATTATTGGCGAATGCTTAACTACCGTTTCAAATAATAGGGGAATAGTCGAAGTAACCAATCCAAGTCGAAGCGACGTCATATTCTCTATGGACCGAGCAATCTCTGCAGAAATGTATAACGTACAGTGTACACCTACAAATAAACAGCAAGACCGTATAAAAGAAGTGATTTCGCGCTTACGCACTGATCACTTAAATATCGAGGAACGTACGAACTTAGAGCTGCTTTGTGCCCAGTATGCAGATGTTTTCTACTTAGAGGGAGAGCCTTTAACTTTCACGAACAAAATAAAGCATTCGATTAAAACAACTGATGAGGTTCCAGTTTACACAAAAAGTTATCGGTATCCATATATCCACAGGCAAGAAGTACAGGAACAGATAGGTAAGATGCTAGAACAGGGAATCATTGGGCATTCAAATTCAGCATGGAGCTCCCCAATTTGGGTTGTAGCTAAGAAAGCAGATGCGTCAGGAAAAGCTAAATGGCGTATAGTAGTTGACTTTCGAAAGCTTAATGAAAAAACTGTAGACGACAAGTATCCTATTCCCAATATAGCCGATGTCTTAGATAAATTAGGTAATTGCCAATATTTTACAACCTTAGACCTAGCTAGTGGATTTTATCAAGTAGAAATGAAGCCACAGGATATACCAAAAACAGCTTTTAATGTAGAACATGGCTATTTCGAATTTTTACGCATGCCTATGGGCCTTAAAAACAGCCCATCTACTTTCCAGAGAGTTATGTACAATGTGTTGAGAGAGCTTCAGAATACTATTTGTCTGGTGTACCTAGATGACATAATAGTATTTAGTACATCCCTTCAGGAGCACATTATTAACCTAGAAAAGGTATTTAAAAAATTACGCGAGTCCAATTTTAAAATACAAATGGACAAATCGGAATTCCTAAAACTAGAAACGGCGTATCTTGGTCATGTTATTAGCAAAGATGGTATAAAACCTAATCCTGAGAAAATATCGGCAATTAAAAAATACCCCTTGCCTAATACCCGTACAGAAATAAAACGTTTTTTAGGATTACTTGGCTATTATAGGAAGTTCATACCAGACTTTGCTAAAATAACCAAGCCTCTGACCCAATGCTTGAAGAAAGGTTTTAAAATTGTTCAAGATCAAAATTATATCCAATGCTTTGAAAAGTGTAAAACTCTACATGTAAACGATCCAATCCTTCAATATCCGGACTTTTCAAAAGAATTCATACTCACAACAGACGCTTCGAATTTAGCAATTGGAGCCGTTCTTTCTCAAGGCCATATTGGATCAGATAAACCAATAGAATACGCATCAAGAACACTTAAAAGCAGTGAAATAAATTACAGTACGATAGAAAAAGAATTACTCGCTATTGTGTGGGCAACGAAGTACTTCCGGCCGTATCTTTTTGGTAGGAAGTTTAAAATTATGACAGACCATCGGCCTTTGCAATGGGTAATGAATATGAAAGAACCCAATTCCCGCTTAACACGTTGGAGATTACACCTAAGTGAATACGATTATACAGTCATTTATAAACCAGGGAAAATTAATACCAACGCTGACGCTCTATCTAGAATAGAAATCCATAATGAAGAGTCTAGTTCTATTGTCGTCAACACTTCAGAGAAATCCGATTCTGAAAGAACCAGAAGTATCGATTCAAGAACCGATAGTATTCATAGCGATATAGAAAGCCCTATACTAGAAGTACCTATTACTGATGATCCCCTCAACAGATTTAGTAGACAAATCGTATTTAATGTTGTTAGCGATATTAAAATTAAACCCCACATAACTCATCCTTTTGAAAATTATACAAAAATTAGGCTACAAATCTCTAAGTCAAACCTAGAACAAGATGTAATAGATGCTATAAAAGAATACGTTACACCAGGTATAAAAACAGGAATTTTAATTAATCCTTCACTTGAAATGTATAAAATTATACCGGTCATACAAAGATATTTTAAAAATTCGGCAATTAACCTAGTTATTTCTAAATTAGAAGTTGAAGACGTTAAAAATTACCTAAAACAACAAGAAATTATTAAGAACTATCATGAAGGCAAGACGAATCATAGAGGCATTAATGAATGTTATTTAGCTCTGTCTAAACGTTATTTCTGGCCAAAAATTAAAGACCAAATTACAAAATTAATTAATGACTGTCTTATTTGCGGTCAAGCGAAATATGACCGTAATCCTGTAAGACCTCGGTATCAAATTGTACCACCACCTACCAGGCCTTTTGAAATCGTACATTTGGATCTATTTAGCGTAGATAGTAATAAGTACCTAACAATTATCGATGCATTCTCGAAATATGCACAAGCATATTCTTTGAGAGATGCTACAGCTGTTAGTGTAATTCAGGCCTTATTAAAGTTCTCTTCCCATCATGGTATGGCTCTTAAATACATTACGGATAACGGCCCAGAATTTACAAATCAGTTATTTTCTGAATTCACTAAATTACACAAAATTCAACATCATAGAACATGTTCCAATACACCCAACGAAAATGGAATGATAGAACGCTTTCATAATACCTTACTCGAACACTTGCGTATCTTAAAATTAGAACACCGTAATGAATCCGTTTGCAATCTTATGACATACGCTGTAATGGCTTACAATAGTTCAATTCATTCTTTCACGAAATGTCGTCCAATAGACATAATCACTGGTCATTTAGATCCGCGAGATCCTTTAGACATGAATATAACAGAGCACCTATTGCAGGAATACATAGTACATCACCGTAAGCGAATGTTAAAAGTATATGAATTTATTCATGAATCCGCGCTTCAGCGTCGTACTCAAATAACCGAGAATATTAATAGAAATCGCGAGGCTGAGCAAATATATGCACCTGATCAGCGAGTCCATGTCAGAAATCCTTTGGCCAATAGACAGAAATTAGCTGCTCGTTATACGGTTGATACGGTTGTAACAGATTTACCTATACACATTTATACAAAGAGAAAGAGTGGGCCTGTACCCAAGTCGCGCATAAAACGGGTACCTAATAGTGCTCGTTTGTTACAGAATACAGAAGACACTAATCACGTTGATGGTGGCTCAAGCCCTGAAGCTGGGACAAGCGGAAGAGATTACACTTGAAAGCTTAGGAAATGGACCAGGTGTCCTCCCTTTCAACTTAGGACCTACTAAAGTCATTTCTCATTTCCATTCCTTTATTCAAATTATAAATTTAGATAATGTGCGAAATAGATTAGAATCTGTTCGAGAAAAGTTAAGTGATCTAACACCTGACTTAAATAATAAAACGTCGTTACTTTACGCTCCACATATTAAATATCTTACTACAAAATTAAATGATATGTCAGATCAATTGTTAACTTTTCAAGGAAAACGTTCAAAAAGAGGCCTTGTAAACGTTCTTGGTTCCATAATCAAAAGTATCTCCGGGAATTTAGATTATACGGACGCATTAAAGTACGAAAATGCCATTGCCATACTACAAAAGAACGAGAATAACTTAGCCATTGAAATAAATCATCAAATAAGCTTAAGCAAGCAGTGGGCATTCCAGAGTTCAAATGTTACAGATAGGATGGTAGAAAACCAGAGGAAAATAGAGAACATTATTAAAACTATCTTAGATAACGATGCTAGGAAAGAAGAAGACGTAATTAATTACTTTCATTTAGCACAACTACTTACAATATTAGGTGATGACATAGACAACTTGTCACAGGAATTGTCAAAATTACAGAATCTATTGGCATTCATAAAAGCTAAAAGTATCCATTATTCCGTTCTCGATTACGATACTTATATAGTTATGCTAAATAAACTAAAAGGGTTATACAATTCAGAAGTAGTGTTAGATATTAATTTTAGAGAAAATTTAGACATATTAAGATTAGGATATTATTATAAAAATAATGATATAATCTTGGTAATTAAGTTCCCAATCGTGAATCCTAATAACTACATCCTTTATAAATTGTCCTTAGCCCCTAATAGTAATAATAAAACTATAATCCCTACCTATCCATATGTAGCAATTCACGAGAAAGATCTACTGTATATAGAGACAGAATGTCCGAAGTATAGTCACGGTCATCTTTGCGAGGACAGCTTAAACCGACACTATGGAGAACAAACGACCTGCATTCAACATCTTATACTTCAGCAATATATTCATGAATCCTGTCGAGTTACTCCAGTAATTTTATCATCTCAAGCCATGGAAAGACTGGATGATCGTCACTACGTTCTGAGCTTTCCCAACCTAACGAAAGTTCACTTAGCCTGTTCTCAAGATCAATACAGAAACCTTCATGGAAGTTATTTAGTTGAAATACCTCAAGGGTGTGCTCTACAAACGTCCATCTTTACCATCACTAACCACCATGATCAAGTGAAAGGACGAGTTTTGAAAATGTTGAATACAGAATATGGTAACAAAGACCCATACAAAGCGACAGCGAAGACCATCTTGAAATTGAATAGCATAGATTTGAGTCACTTACACTCAACCAACATCAGGGTTGCCTCTCAAGAACCAGTGACTTTGGAACCGTCGAACTTAGACACTCTCTATCACACAACTATACCTGTCTACATACTCATCGGTGCATCAGTACTCATTATAAGCATAGTCCTCATTCGTCGTAAATGTATGCCTTCGAAGAATATCAACCAGAGAGAGGACGAGACAACCAGAACACAAGATGTCCAGGACAGCCCCAGAGATCCTATGTCTCTATCAGCACTATTTTCGACAAAAGTCTCCAAATAGCTGCTGATCCTGTGGAGGGAGTTGTTAAGAAATAATCACACCATACGTTCGGTGAAGCTACCACCAACGCTGCTTTGTTTCGCAAGACCTCCCAAACGTCGAGCGCTACCGAGAAACATCATAAATAATCACACCATGTATGATTCATCGCAATACGCTCCGTGAAGATACCACCATCGCTGCTTTGTTTCGCAAGACCTCCTGAACGTCGAGCGCTAACGAGAAACATCATACTGTGGGGACCACCTGGTATTCACCGATTACGTTATATCGTTTAAGTTAATATAAATATAGTTTAGAGTTTAGAGATCTTCACTTTTTGTTCTGACATCGAACAGATTGTCGCGTCTTAGGATTAGTTAATTGTAACTAAATAGCTTAAATAAATATATATAAGTAAATTCGTTTCGGTTCATTTTGCATCCTCAACGACAGCCCTAAAAAGTGAATGAGTAAATAAACCGTATATTAATTATTGATTAACTGTGTTTGAAGTGGCATATAAAAACATAATATTACAAAACACTTATTGAATAAACATTTTTATTTTGATTAATATCTCTATAATATCATTTACATCCATGATCTGGTGGTCTACACGGACCCGGCGTGGGAGGCTCACAAAACAAAGCTTTCTGAATACAAAATCCAGGTGGTGGAGGTTCCTCTAACAAAGTGGTTTGACCACTGATAGGTTCACATGCAAATCTCCCTGACCTAAAATGTAAATTTTTGCACAATGATTTTGTATATATAATTGATATTCAAAAAAAATATCGAGTATAACACCATTATCTATAAAACCGGCAAAAGAAGTCACGATTTCATGTTTTCTGATATGTATTTGTTGTGAGGTCGTGGCGCAGCGGCACAAGCATGTGACTCCAACCGACAGGTTGTGGGTAATATGTCATTTCCTCGAGTGGGGATTGATCCCACTCCAGGAAATGAAATATTTAATACGAGTACTTTCAATTTAAATATTTCATGTTTTCATTTCTTTGCTCTGGTACAAGTTAAAAACGGCGTTGAGTACCCCCACTCAACAAACAATGCCTCAAATTCGGCGGAAAGTGGGAAACGGAAGTGGAACGGAGTGTCATAACACAAGGTTCCCAAGTAAGCCTACCCTGCCATGCGCAGGACACAGCGTGAAGCTAAGTATTTGTTGTTGTAGCGGTAACCAACATACATCATAGGTAAACATTTTACCTGTCCAACGATGACTGTTAAAGAGATAGACACACAGCGGAGACATAGTAATGGGTAATCGTTTTACTCTTTTGGATGAAATATAAGTTAAGTTTCAATATTTATATATTTTATATTTAGCACATAGCATACCATAAATTGATACTTAGAAACTGGCATCTTATATTATCATTACGTAAGATTACTGAAATATAATTTATTTTACTAACTGAGGTCCCCATGGTGGAATATCTCCACATTTCAGAGTTTGAATAATGTTATGAACGTCGCAAACAGAAACGTCTTCCTGAATAAAATAAAATTGCATAATAAATAACAATTAGAGCAAAAGTAACAAATTTTTATTGCAGGCAATTTTAGCGTGTCAGATATTTTTATTTATTTAAAAAATATTATTAAAATAAACCTAATTAGGTATATTTTAAATAGAAATGCAAAACACATACGAATTAACCTAGTTCTATGCCAAGTGTAACTTGGACTTACGACTGTGTGTGTGTGTGTGTGTATTTAGCCACAGCTCTTTCTCACTCTCATAGGCTCACAGACTATTTAGACCAGGTCTTCCTTCAGTTCGGGATCAACCGCAGTCAGGTCCGGGTAGCATTATTTACTTTTTCAGCAGCAGCAGTTCTTCCTTTAATCTATAAGAATCGTAACACGAAACGTACCAGCTATCACGCATGTTGCATACGGTACGAAAGGCGCTTACTACTCATAGTGTGCTGATTCTATAAACTGAGACGAGTTCCCGTCGGTACTCCTGTTTGGTAGACTCATTGCATATGGGCGCACCATACATAAGAACTGAGGTGATCATAGATGCTAATAGCATTCTTCTGTTTTGCTTGGGTTCTTCGATATGAGTTGGCCTGATTTAGCTCTTACAACGGCGCTTTTATTACAGCTTTTTCAATGGTCGAACATTAATTCCTAAGTATCATGTAGCTGGTTTAAGTAGTGTTAATAGGATTTTTTTTCTTTTTCCAAAATGTTATGTAAGTTTATTTAGTTAATAATATTTTCTCTTCTTTGTTTTCGGCGAATGAAAGGGATCGATAGGAAAATGAAATGTGGGTTTCTTTTCCGTAGGTCCCTTCCATTTTGTTACTTGAATATTGAATAGTCCACCTATTGTCAGTCAGCCGTGATATGTGCCCGGCCCATTGTAATTTTAATTTTAATGCTTGTTTTGAGGGATCAATTTATTTTGTTTCCTTTCTTATAGTCTGGCTGTGTATTTTGTTATTTTTTCTTAATTTTACGATGCTCCTTCCCATTCCGCGTTGACACGTCCTTAAAGATAGTTTTACTTGATTAGTAAAAATCCATGTTTGGCAACCATATAGCATGGTTGGTAGAACGCTGGTTTCCATAACAGTTTTCTTCATATCTAAGCTTGTTGCTTTTTAAAATTTCCTTTTGACTCCAATATCTCTTTCAAGCTAGATTTACTCGTTGGTTTATTTCCTCTTTATTATTTCTTTTTTTTAAATATTGTAGTTTTCTACGAAATCCAGTCTTTGTGATCTAGTTTTTATTGGTATTGTAGGAGACATCATTATTGTTTTACTGAAATTCATTTCTCAGCCTGTTGAGCTTGCTTGATAGAGCGCTTGCTACAAATTTCCATTGATTTTGATACCTCTATTCTTCCAATTTATACCATTAAATACTTCTTCCAGTACGGTTACTAATAGTTTTAGCCGTGTAATTGCTTAGAATAGGATCACCCTGGTACTGATGGTGTCGTAAAAGGCGACTAAAGTACGTGTGGGGGAGTCACGTTGTCAGCGGTGAGACTCGGCTGGATCAATACCACCCCCGTCATTTAAAACTGGTATTAAGTAGTAGGCTACTGCGTTTTGCATTGGGTAATGCGAAACGCAATGCGAAACGCCGGGCCCCGGTGCCTTAAAGACCGGCAACGCTCCTGTAGCCTCTAGTGCTAAGCGGGCCCGTGGGTGACGGTCATCACTTACCATCCCAAATGACCCGTATGCTCGTTTGCCATGTTTTATCTAAAAAAAAATGCTTCAGAGAGATAGGGTCTCCTTGCCTAACTCCTCTTTCTACCCTGACGTGTTTTCCTCTACTTTCTAAATTGACATTGCAGACGCTACGTTTATATATGCTTTTTATTATCTTTATATATTTTGAATTAACCTTTAGTTTATTTAAAGTCCACCAGATGGCTACACGGCTAATGCTATCAAATTCTTTGCTGTAGTCTACAAAGGCAATATAAATATAATAATTGAAAAATATAAGTATTATAGTTGTATTATAATACTTGTATTTTTCAATTATTTAATTAACTGAAAGTATATGATCTATAGTTGAAAACCCGATCGGAAACCATCTTACTCTTTAGGTTCCGCGGCATTGATGAGTTTTGTGATCCGAATTAATATTATCGATGCAAACAGTTTATAAATACTTGGCATTAGGTTAATGGGTCTGTAGTTGTTTATATATAAATGGTCTCTTTTTTTATATATAAGTACTATTACTGAAATTACTGAAATAGCCCACTGAGCCGGTTTGGTTTCTGTATTTATTATAAAATTGAAAAGTTGAGTTAGATGGGTTACTATGGTGGATGTTCCTATTTAAATAGGTCCATTTGTTATATATATATATATATATATATATATATATATATATATATATATATATATATATATATATATATATATATATATATATATATATATATATATATATATATATATATATATATATATATATATATATATATATATATATATATATATATATATATATATATATATATATATATATATCCAATTTTCTATATACTAATATAGATTCTAATAAATACTCATACGTACATAATAATCATCATCGACTACTATAACCGGAGCATTCACGCAAGCACCTTGACATTGCACGGCGTCCACACCAAAGACAAAGTCTGGAGAAAGGCTACCAGCACAGCAACAGGTAGTCTCTTCAACCACTTGAAGAATCGTGTCCGCACCACGCAACATACATGGTGTTGTAACGCAAACTTTAACGTTAAACTTTCCTCTGTATCTCCTGTAGTTTTATAATTGATAACATATGTAATAATGTATTTTGTATATTATATAATGTAATTATATATTTTGTATATTATATACACATGAATATTGTAATTGCATAATAAATGATTTAAAAACTAGATAATTATGTATTTTTTTTCTAATTAAGAGTAATTTACAAGTTAGTATTAAAACCTATCAATAACACAATTTTTATATGCGTACAAAATTTTGACATACGAGTATAAAACCTATTTTTTCATAACCAATTACTTTTCTAAGTCAGTCTACGGAATGAATAACCTCTTATTCATTGAATAGAACGTAGCCGACTCATATACTCTCATCCTGGGTACGCTTAGGATTTCTGCTACTTTGTGCATAGCTGATATTGGAATCCAGCCGATTTGTCTTTGTACTATGTCCAAAGCTGCGCCTAGAGCCGACCGCTGAGCTCCTTCTGGATAATTCTGAATTATTGCTGACAGCCTCTAAAACACAATACTATATAAGTTTTTATATTTTTTACGTGCGCATAATAATTACTAAAAGAAATAAAATCAATGTTTTTATAGCTTATTAATTACACTATTTTGCAAACATTTCGCCCACTACGAAATTCACTCACTCAGCTTCACGCTGTATCCCGCACAAGGCAGGGTAGACAGAGGGAACTTGGGAACCTCGTGTTAAGACACTCCTTTCCACTTTCATTCCCCACTTTTCGCCGAGTTTGAGGCATTGCGTGAGTGATGGAACTCAACGCCGCGTTTTGCCTTGAATTAAAACATTAAATATTTAAATTAGAATATTAAATATTTATTATAATTAGAATATTAACAGCCTGTCGGTTACAGTCACACGCTTTTGCCGCTCCGCCACGACAGACCACCACTACGAATATCAAAAACTACCTTTAAATTGGCTTCTGAAAATTCAAATGGAGTACGGGCATTATTGTCCTTACTGTCACGATGAACATTCAAATCTTCACTATAAAACCGTTTCGATCCAATGACTCTTTTATTTAAATTACGAAGCTAAAATGTGATATATAAGTGAATTAAAAGGTTTTTTAAAGGTTTATAACGTAGAAGAAAATAAAAACAATATTTACAATATTTGGTATCTTTAGGATAACCATGATGACATGCAAATTTTTTGTTTTATAAATACTGTCAAAACACATTTTATCAAAAGAGATTTACTGTGCCTGCAGGTTCCTTGTCTTGTAAAATAAAAATAGAATAAATATAAAAGTAGGTGATTTTTCTAAATTATTTCATGTTTACGAAAAATTTGAATTTTTATAAACAATACCTTATTTGGCTATAATTACCGACTTGGGTAAAAATATGCTCCAATATATATTTTTTTCAATGTACAATTTTTATTCAAACTGTCTCTTATAAAAACTAGTCTACAAAAAGTAAAGATATAATAATTTATCTTATTACGTACACCGGTCACAAGAGAGATGGTGCGCTTTTTGCCAAAACGTGAATGATGGTTTAGCAAAGGATAACGACAATTCTTGAGATAATTTCAAGATACACTTCCATTTATATTCCAAAGTTAAAAGAGTATATTCTAAACATGTATTAACAAAATTCATGATATTAAGTCTTTATATATTAAATTGGCGTTTGCTATGGGAGAAACAAAAAGTCAATTTTATATATAACTTATTTATTTACTCAAAGTATGAACCATTGGATAACATGTATTTTGGACAGACAAAATCATTGGAAGAGTTTTTGACTCCAAAGGGGATCGGAGTTGATTATTTCCCTTGCAAGAAATTATCCAAATTAAAAAAAAATAGTAATTGGCAGCTATCTCTTACACAATGTGCTTTTTAACGTGGTCGTGAAGCAACACTGCACTAGCACGATTATTATATTCTTGATTATTGTACCGATCAAGTGATTATTGTAACATGCAGTTGAGGCGTGTTTGTCGATTTTTTTTCACTCAATTCGTGAGGTACTAAGCTTTTTAATCTTCTCAATTTGCTTCAATTGGACTGTTTTATTAATAACATTGCATCCGGCAGCAATGTCGGACGTAATTTTTGATGGATACTCTTCTACAATAGCTTTAAATTCTTCATTATCAACTTGGGTCTCCAGCCGTCCAAGGGGCTTGGTTTGCATGTCGAAATTTTCAGAACGAAAACGTTGGAATCAAACGCACTATGTTCTTCGAGCTTCGGTGCCCAGCGCTACAGTATATGCAAATTATATAAGTAAAATAAAGTTAAAAATATTTTGACAATTTTTACTCAATAATACAATTTATGTTATAATATGTTACAGAAATGGTCTAAAAACAGTGTAAAGTCCAACATATTACTATATGATTTAACCACAACCTTTGAATATATGTATTAACAAGGGCTAGGCTATAAAACATCCGAAATTTATTTTTTGTGTACGAGATTTATTATTGTTTATATTGAATAAAACTTGTTTTATATTTAATGTGCTTGTATTTGTTTAGTAATATAAATAGGGTATGTGATTGGTTATAGATAAAATATATATCTAGTTGAATTGTAACTGGTGAACATTGTAATTCATTCGCATGGGGAGATGCTTAAGAACGACAAAGTATGAATTATTTATAAGAGTCGAATAGAAAATATTTTATTTTAGTTATTTGAGACACAAAGAGGGTACATTTTACAACGGAAAATATATTAAAATATAACAATTATCTTTGACTAAAATATATGAAAAACAAAGCCGCATAACTAGTACAAACCAAAACTGTACATCATATATGTATAAGATAGCTTAATAAGCCTTGATAGGTCACTGGGTTGAAATGATAAGCATCGGTTACGATGTTGAAATTGCTTTAGCTATCTCTGCCTTCTCGGTGAAATTCTAAGGTCAATAACGTACCCAAGATGCCTGGAGCGATTTTATGGGAATGAACGAAGATATTGCACCAGAATATTAGTGTCTACTACTTGATCCGTAAAGTGTCATCTTTTATCGTCTTTTTCCAATATCCGTGAATATGAAGTGTAATGAGTTTTATGTGCATAGGCTACTTGGCTTAGCTGTATTTGTATGTATCAAAATGTTTTATTTATTGTACAATTGTATAAAATTGGCATTTTGTTTAATTTACTATATTTTTAATTTATTTTGTAGTTTCTAATATTTAATAAATTTGTTTATTTTTCTAATATTTAATAAATCATTTAAATTTAATAAATTTTAGTGTACCTACACTAATATTTAAAGAAAATAGTTTTTTTACCCACTTCGTCGTGACCTTTGTCTCTCAACGCCAAACAAATGCTAAATATCGTATAATGTTACTCATTTTTAAGATATTTATGTTTTCCGAATTTTAAAAGTATATGATAAGCATAAGCAAAGGTAAATTAAAATTTTTGCCCTAAGTATGATTTTTAATCTTAATTCAGTTATAGCATTAACTTATATTAAAAAAGTTTTATGTTGTTGACAAAGTTAAAAGATACTCCTCCAAATAAATTAAATACTCTTCCAAAGATGGTTGCTGTATAAGATATTTTCATATGATTTATTTATACTTTACTTTCGAGTGAAATAACGTTTAGGAATTCGTTCAACTAACTTATTACTCATCTCTTATGGGCAATTTTTCTTTACTGAACGTTTCCTTAATGAAAATAATACGTGAGTCGTTTGGTAATTTGTTTTTATGCTACATCGTCGCGAAATTAATGTAGCATTTTAGCTCCGTTTTCTCTTTTATAAAAGGAGTTGAATTTGCGATGCAAGATCATTGCACTCGTTCAACGCCAAAGCATGTAAGATTAAATGAAATGAAAGCTAAATGAACAGTTTTATTCAAACATACACACCGAGCGGGGACTGGTATCTTTTATCTTTGACTCTGAAAATAAGTAAGCAATAAAAATAAGCTAAGACCTATTTATCTTAATCATTACGTATATAAAGGCTACATGACTTTTAATAAGAAATTCTATATATATTATACTCTTTACTGCACTTGTAACATATTAATGCAATATTTAGGGTAACATTATTAGCAACATGTACATATTTGCGTAGACCAAATATGAAACTTTTTAAGTAGGCGAAAAAATTGGAAACCCTTAAGATAGCGGTAGGGGAAGTGCATACGTTGGCTAACTTCGTTGACATGAGCATCCCAAGACATCCTGCTGTCCATAATCAAGTTTAAGTTCCGTACCTTGTCATAATATTCAATTTTAACACCTGTATACTGTATATCGGGAACTAACTTCCAGTATATTTTAGATCTTAGCCTGCTACCGATGATAATGGCTTGAGATTTATTTGAGTTCACCCAAAAGGCCAAAAGATTCAGCCCAGCAGGATCTGACAGCAACAAGATCAGAGTTTAAGCTTGGGATAACTCAGTCAAATAAAAGTGTTTATATAATTGCAAGTCATCTGCATACAGATGAAAGAGAGAAGAGATGACATGAGATATATTGTTTATAAAAATTGAAAAAAGCAAAGGCGAAATTACGACACCTTGAGGTACGTCTGCAGTGATATCGGGCCAATCTGATGACAAATCATTGGCTATAATACTCTGCCAACATCCAAAGAGGTATGCACGGAACCAATCCAGAGCTGTAGAAGAAATATTAACTGAACGAAGTATTTCAAGAAGGATGTAAAAGTCAACAGAGTTGAACGCGCGGCTAAAATCTAACAAGACCATTGCAGTGAGCTTGGTATTGTCCATTGTACACAAAATGTCCTCCGTGACTTTGAGAAACTGAATTTTAAAGGGCACAAGAGATTAGTGTATAATTGGTCATGAGCAATAGATTCTAGGACTTTAGATAGGATTGGGAGTATGGAAATTGGACGACAATCACTGGGGACAGTGGGTTTAGAGGTTTTGGGAAGAGGAATATCTGAGGCTTTCTTCCATAATGTAGGAAAAACATTGCAGGTCAGTGAGAAATTATTTATATGCATTATTACTGGTGCAATGTCATCCAGCACATGAAGAATCATTTCTAAAGACAGTTTGTCACAACCGATAGTCTTAGTGGATAAAGAACGGACACCCTTCTTGGCAATATCCTTCCTAACAGTTTTAAACACAAAAATGGGGCAGCCTGGTGGGACAACTTGAGATAATTTTGCAAGAGTGTTAGTTTAAGTCTGAGCATTCATAATTAAGGGTGGTTAATGAAATAATTATTTAAAATATTAGGATCCAGGGATACTTGACTAGTATCCTTCGTATTGCCCACTCCTAATGACTGCAGGAATCTCCACATCTGTGGTTGGCAAAGATCCTGAATAGTAGAATGAATGTAGCGGTACTTGGCATCCCTACAGATTCTGTTGCAGATATTACGTATTTTTTGTATGCAAAAATTTTCAAAAGAGGGATATTTGTTAACATTAATTTGGTTTTGTCTCGTTTGAGCATGGCTCTTCTTATCGCCTGTGATAGCCAAGGTGCAGGTATATGTTTTCGACGCGCGGGCCTTACAGGGGCGTATATATCATATAATTTAATTAAGTTCAGCAGTTAAAAATTCAACCATGCTATCTATTTGATAAACTTTAAGTACCGGTGTCCAACTTTTTTTTTTCATCTTCTCTCATGCGTTCCAGGTTCATATGCTGGAAATTGCGTAAGAAGTGAATTTTGCCTCTAACCTTAGGAGTACGCAATATGTAAGCGAGTTAGACGAGATTATGATAAGAAAAATCTTTATAATCTTTATTTTCAAAAAACTTGTTACATAACTATAAAAAACAATAGAAGTGAAGTCCGTAATAACTGCAATAGTATAAACCTGTGTCGTAGTTATTAACATTTCCCAGACGTCGCCCATAAAGTATTGTACAGTATAATAATTTCACATATATATAGTAATGAACTATAGAATATTTACCACAAATTTTAAAAAACATAAAATAATAAAAAGTAAGTTGATTTGACAGATTTTATCAAATCTACGTTTATTGGATAGTATTTTGACGTCAAAGGGGGTAAACTTATGCTTTCGCAAAATTGAGTATAGAATGAACAGCTGACGGACAGTTAACACTTTACAAATTGCAAATAAATCTGCTGTTGAGAAATTAATAGGTTTGAATGGCATGATCTTGAGAATAAATCTCTGTGCTCTTTCCAGTGGAAGCAAGACTGATCTAGTCACACCACTCCAAGCTGGTATACAATAGGTAAGTATCGATTGTACGAGAGCGTAATAAACCATCTTTAGAATTTGCTGTTATTAAGCTGTTTAAATGTATATGCGAGTTTTCGTATACGTGAAGTCATAGTAAGAATATGATTCTTCCAGGTGAAGTTTTCATCAATAGTAATCTCTAAATATTTTACTGTTGAAGATCGAGTTATTCTGTTACAGCTATTACAATCCTTACCAAAGTTAGAAAAACATTTGTGTGCAACTAATGAAAAACTCTCAGCGTGAAGTCAGGTAAAGAGCATCTGCGGCCAAACTTTATAAACAGAGTCTTTTCAACATTTAAGGTTAAAACACAACCAATTCATTATTATTGAAAGAGCTTGTTTACTGGTTTTACGTGGATCATTCCAGTCATTACCATGAACCACCAAGGCAGTGTCATCTGCATATAAAGTAATTTTGCAGTTTGGTATTTTGAGATTGCAGAGTTCATTCATATAAATTAAAAATAGAGTAGGTCCCAATACACTGCCTTGGGGTACTCCGTATGAGAGATATGCCTCATCACTCAAATGATTATTAATTTTAACGATTTGAGTTCTTCTAGATAAATAGCTTTTAAATATATCCGAGGTTGTTTCTCGTATGCCAATAGAGTGCCAATATCTATAAATCTATATCTCTGTCAATATTTTGTACTGCATCGTCCACCAAACTAATAAGTGCATCCTCTGTAGATTTTCCAGATCTAAAGCCGTATTGGTTTGATGCAAGCAAGTTCAATTTATCTAAATAAGAGAACAATGAATGTTGGAAAGAGTACTAAGAACTGATATGGGTCTATAATTACTGTTTCTTTACACCCTTTTTTAAATATTGGGTGTACCACAGCGTTTTTGAACACCTTAAGGAATACTCCTTGAGATAAACACAGGTCACAAACCCAGGTTATGGAGGGAGTAAGAATGTCTACTGCAGTCTTAATAATTGACGAGGCTATACCGTCCCACCCCACTGCACTTTGGCTATTAAGATTGTTGATTAATGATCTTATGATCTTATGACGAGTCCGTTTCATTTAACACCATTGAATTACGCGTTATTTAAGTAACCAGGTAGGGGAAATATTTCTGAGGAACATCTTTAAAGTGAGCAGAGGACGCAATTTTTTTCCCTATGCCAGCGAAGTAGTCTTCATTATTGACAGCCTCAATCGGATCAACACTCAATTTTAGTAGATTTGATGAAACCTTGGTATTTTCTTTAGATATATTACACATTTTTTTAACAACATTCCAAATCTTTTTGGTGTTATTTTTAGCCTTGTAGAATTCGTTGTTATCATAATTGGCTTTTACTTTCTTTAATAAGTTGTTGCAGAAGTTCTTACAACGAGTATAATTAAGTTTCAAAATCACGTTATTAGGGTTTCTTTTCGATCTTTTAAAAAGCTTATCACGATTACGTATACAACGAAATAAGCCAGGAGTAATCCAGGGCTTAATGATGCGTTTCCTGCAAGACGGAACTATAGTACGGGTATGACTTTGTATAGTAGAGGATGTAATTGATACCAGCTCTTCTGCTGCGTCCTCTGGATTGGTATTATTTAAAACGATAGAAAAATCAATTTTTGAAGCTCACTTACAACGGTTGTTTCATCTATAGACGTACAAGATTGTGACTCTGATGTTTTCTTATTCTAAAGTTCACAACAAACATAAACAGGACAGTGGTCAGTTAAAGATGCATCGAACACATACGTAATCGATCTTTTAAGACTACGAAGAATTATATGATCTAGACAATTATCGTTTCGTAGTTGGTAGCGTTTGTGTTGAAAGCAATCCATGAGTTGAACAAAGATTTAAGTATTCTTCTGTACGTGAGTCGTTCACGGCGGGGTTGATGTTGATATTGATATCGCCTTTTAAAACCAGAGTTTTAAACAAATCTAGTGAGCTCAGAACATTATCTAAACTGTGCTTTCGGTTTCAGGTCGGATAAATCAGCTTCACTTCGGATAATGATGGACTTATCTCCTTCTTTCTTTCTCAATAATACCTTGCTATTCGCAATCCAACAATAAGAGTATTCACTTAATCTAGCAAAGTCACGGGCAAGAAAGAAAAGCCTTTTTGTTTTAAGTGTTAAGTTTTCTGATATGAACAAAACTTTAAGAGGTCCTGGTAACTTCAAATTTTCAGTTGTTACTCTGGTATTCTCTTTGTTGTTTTTTTTCTATACATTTTGATTACTCTTTCTTTCATAATAACGCTAGTAAAATCAACAAGAACCGTTCAATTATTAGGGTCACGGGATTTGAGGCGGAATACGTCTTTCACTTGGTGAGATTCAATAGGGATATTTAAGCTATTGCCAACAGATATGACGGTGCTAAGTAATGTTTCTTTGGTTTCAGAAGGTAATTTTGGGTTATTTTTTAATTTTAATACATGATGATCTTGATGTACGTTCATAACTTTCCATTCTGCTTTCTAGTAACTGAATTTGGAGGAGATTTTGTTGTTTTTCTACAGATGCTTGTATCTCATAATTTTGCTTCTTAATGTCTTCAATGGCAGCAGACAAGTGTTCAAATTTGAAATTTTGTTCTATTTTAAGGGCTTCAAGGAGGTCTTTAAATTCCATCAAAGAAGAAAGTTTTTCTCCATCTTCGTCTGAAGGAAACGTTTACGTTTCTGGCGAACAGTAACTTTTGGAGTCGTTGCTTCAGATTTACTATGTTTTCCTTTATTGTGATTTGGTTCCGAAGAACATTGCTGTAGTGGGGACGTCAAAGACGACTTAGAAGGTGTTCTTTTCAGTTGCATTATAGTAGCAGTATTTGTGACAAAAAAATAATAAATAAAAAATAATAAAGAATTTATTAAAAAAAAAAAGAGCCCGTCGTAGATTAGATCAGTCCGAGCAGCAATTAGGTTGCACAACGCATAACCACTGAGTGACTGTTAAACTTCCATTGACAGTTGTAAATGTCTATCTAAACATTAGGAGAGTCAACCCAGACAGGTGCAAATGAGATCATAGGTCCATATAGCTTTGCAACGACTCACTATGGAACAAAGAACTTTTAGATTTGCACTATTATTCACTTCTATAACTTAATTTACACGAGTTTTTTCCAAACATTGGTAACCGTTTTGTTTATTTTGTAATAAAGTTAAGATATTAACAATTTCTCACTAAAATATGCACTATTTATATTTTTAAATTATAACAGAGCTCCTTTAAACATATGTGTCATCTCCGTACGCGCGGGGGGAATAAAAAAAAGGAGTATTTAAGTGTCCATGAGATGTCACAAGATTAGGGTTAGAGAATTTAGAGACAATGCTAAGTATTGGGCTAAACATAATATAAAATGTAATTAAAATAAAAACATTAAGTTAAAATACAGGAAAACTAGGAAAATTAAAGAAGATTCACTCATTTATATTTATGTATACAACTAACCGCATAACAGTAACTCTACCGAAAGAATCTAAAATCTAAAAAAGAGAGGCTCGAAAGGTTTCATTCTCTTTGTTTTATGAGACAATTAAAACACAAATGTTCGACGCTAAACTTGCCAGAGTGAATTTTTATTCTGAAACAAAGAAAACATTTAAATGGGGAATTGAAAACTCTTAACGACCCATGTTAATTTAACGACAAAGAAAATTTTCACCTCCCGTTCATTAGCAAGTAAAATATGCTATGAAATACAATCTAAATTTAAAATTGAGACCACAATTTAAAAAGCCTGATGTTAAAGAATGTTTAGCTATTGTAAGAAAAAGTACTTTAGCATTTTAACACTATGTATTCCTGCTTTAAAACTTTAAAATATTTTATAACTAATAACTAAAAATGTTTCATTAAAACTTTGCAACTTGGCTATAATACATAAAATATTTAAAAAAATACTAATATAATGAATAAAAAATGATTTATACTCAAAACAATTCAACAACCTCTTATACACAATTTAAGTTTAATATTAATAATAATTAATTATAGTTATATAAATATTTTTACTGTAATACATATCCCATAAATCAGATGTCGTGTACGAATATTTAAGATGGATGTTTTAAAAACTTTACAATTACCAAAAGTAGACGATATTTGTATACATACATTTCCACAGATCCCCTTCACAATTGTTATACATGTTTATTGATTCATATATTATAACGATAATTGTTATTTTTAATGATTTTAAACTTGCTAAGTTTTACAGTAGCGTGTAACCCGAGCGAAGAAATGAAAACATCAAATATTTAATTTGAAAGTATTAAATATTTTGTTCTCTCGAGTTGCGATCGAACCCACAACCTGTCGCTTACAGTCACACGCTTGTGCCGCTGCGCCACAACAGGCCTCTGACGCATATAATAATTAATTGAATGTTGCTTGAATTATTTTTTACTAAGGTATACTTTTTTATTATCGACATTATATAACTTACAACAATCAAGAGAAAATCTACGCTCAACTGGCGCGCTTGACGCACCACAAATGAAGAAATGAATATATTATTTGGTTTTTAGTTATATCTCGTTCAGACCAGCTGTTCCTGGACCTTAACTTTCTTATGAAAAAAATTTCAAAGTCTCTCCAGTACTTGATTTATGAATGGTAAGAAATATCAACAACAACAGACACAATTATTATAAAAAGCATACATTTTTACATCTTAACACTAGGTTCTCAAGTTCCCTCTGCCTACCCTGCCATGTGCGGGATTCAGCGTGAAGCTGAAAAAAAGTATTTTATTTAACCTGTTGTGAATTTATTATATTTCATATAAATTCATAAAGGATGGATTAGATAAATGTACACATGCATGCTATCTAATCGCAAGAAGTATTTGCAGTATGTCAAAAAATATATTATACGAGATTAATGACCTCATTTAATGGTTTTTTTGGGTATCTTTGTATCACCCGCTGACCCTCGTCACAAGTAAACGTGTTATGAAGCAATTAACTCGTATTTTCATAAACGAAATTCCTTTTCCGTAACCGTTATTTTTGCAAAGGTAAGTATTTGGTAAGATAACACAAATTCCTTTAAATTTTTCAATCCAAATCCAAATACCAAAAATTACAAGTTAATTTTTAAGTTATTTATTAGGTCGAATTTTAAAATAAAGTTTAGTTTTTTTTAAGCCATTAAGCAGAGGCATAATTGTTTGACGGTATAGCGGACGATTGTGAGTTTGATATCCACTTAATTTATGTAATTTTTCGCTCTGGTAACAACTATAATTACTTAATTATTATTTCGAGTCCTTTTTTATTTAAGTTAAGGAAAATATACGAATGAACTCAATTTTTATAAATTCTAACATGTACACAAAATTGACTTTTCAATTTTGTTTATTATGTATAATACAAAGATTATAATAAATGTGTCACACATCATTAAAATTTCATATTATTATCATCTAGTCCATATGACTAAAGTAATAATGCACTTTTTTTTATAAAATTGTTGAACCGAACTTTTAAACAAAGGATAGATGTATAAAATATTTTCTCGTGCAGTAAGTTTGAATACTGTACATATTTGTGTTTCACAAAGAACTTTGAGAAATGTTTTCTATTTTTGCGAAAGTATAGAAACATTAAAATTAGATACGACGCCCGTAGTGACGCAGGGGCACAATCACGTGACTGTAAATGCGTCAGGTTATGAGTTTGATTCCCACTTGAGGAAATAAAATATTTAATATTTTCAATTTAAATATTTAAGTTCTCATTTTTTCACTTTGGAAACAAGGCAAAGCGCTACGTTGAGTTCTGCAAATAAACACGCAATGCCTTATTTTCAGCGGAAAATATGTAACGGAAAGTACTGTATTAACACTAGGTTCCCAAATTACCTCTGTCCCCTACGCCATCTGTGGTGAAAAGCTTGAAGCTGAAAAAAATTGGACAACTTTGTATCCATCGTGGTTCAATTGGATACCACCAAACCAAAAAAACAAAAGCGACAATAGTAGGTTTAGTTCGCCTTGGGAATAATCAATTATTTTCATTTGAGATCACATAACGTCTTGAATACGGAAAGAAAATGGACAATGTGATACCAAGATCTCTTGGCCTCTTGGATTTCTTGGATCTCTTGGATCCTTTGATCCTATTTTGTTAAATTAAATATTTTTTAAAGTGGGTAACGGAAGTGGAACGGAGTGTCTTAACACTAGGTTCCCGGGTTCCCTCTGCCTACCCTGCCTCGGGCGGGATACAGCGTGAAGCTGAAAAAAAAAAGAAAAATATATTTTTTAAATAAATAAATAATATACATAACTGAAAATAATTTTGCAGCCTAGGATACTACACCTGAGTTCATTTTTATTTTGAAAACCATGATTACCAAAATTTGGATATAAAATTAACCTTTAAAAACAAGCTTACCCTTATAATCCTTACTTTAACTTTGATCCGTCTGAAATGGAGCAGACCCACGGAGATTGACATACACAGAGTTATCTCGCCCTAAAAGCTGTTAGAAACCACTAAATATGACTCCTATTTACATTAAAAAGGATTACACGTGCTGTATTTTAACAACTTGCTCAATTTAATGTTAAAAATAGAATTTTTGTAAAGGTCCAACATTAATTTCATATAAACAAATATAAAGAATTTCTACATAAATATATTTACAATTATACATATATACGTACGAGTATATTATTATACGTATCAGAATTGTTATAAATTATCTATCTATATTATTTTACAATTTGTGGTGAAACTGCATAACTTTAACATTAATTATAAACTAAGTTTAAAAATTTAAAAAGTTCTTCGATCAATGCTTACATCGTTACAGATGCATAAATATGTAGATCTTAAACCTAAAATTAAAAAAAATGTGTAATAAGTTCCTCTCCCAATGTCCGTTACTGTTGTCGATTTTGGATAGTTGACATCTAATCGAACCCTGTTAGGTGCACGATGACCTTTCCATCGCACCTATGCGAATTTCTCGTGGTGTTTCTACTAAAATCTTCGAGTTTTCCTAACTTGTGCATTATGTCTACAAGTACCTCTTTTAAAAACTTTTTAAAGATCAAACGCCATATATGTACATATAACAATAACATGTGTTGCTATAAATCTTAGATGTGTCAAAAACAAAATAAGTGCTTATAATAATATTATTTTTCAGTTTTTTAAGAATAAAGAATAAGATTGTTAGAAAAGACAATTTTTCCTTAATTTATATTGTAAATTTTCACTTCATGCCATATTTAAATTGTAGGTTTACGAGAAATAACTTATTTGGTTTTAATTGCCTGTAAAATTTCATACAAAATACGACAAAACGAAAAAATGGCGTTGAAATGGTCTCATCTTTTAATTGAGTTGACTAAGAAGCTTAATTGAACTGAGCTTTACAAAACTATAACATTATAGCTGGTAGTATATAATATCTATATGGCAATTATTATTCATGTTTCCGAACAATAATTCCCTAAAGCCTCTATAAATTTACAAAGGATTGTTAGACTCTAGTCATATATTGGGTGGTTCAAAATAATATTACTGGCAAATATCGAATATAATATATAGATAGTGATTCTAAAAGGTAAGCGTAAATCCATTTTGTTTACTTTGACCCGAAAACCATAGAGTATCCCTTGTGGCGATGACATCGTCAAAGGAGCTTAGCCAAAATCTAGTAGAGCCTTAAACGTGATCATTGCCGTATTCTGTAAGGGAGAGGTTTCCCGTGTGTAATCTGATTATACGCTTCTTGTATAAGCTGATATTATTTCGGCATTGTTATCAAAGAGACTACACGTGGGTTAATTTTATAATTATAAATCGATAAAATGATGAAATGCTTAACGACTGAGCCCCTTGATATAATGTATATAGGTAGAACGACTTTCGACGAAAAATTGCTTTATAACGTTATCCGAAATTAATTATAAATAAAAAAATAAAATAAATAGCAGTCACACACTTGTGCCCCTGCGGCACGACAAACCAACTTAATCTGCTTTTCATATATAAAAAGTTATCCTATATCTGCTTTTTATATATAAGAAATATATAGTAAAGCACTTCGCAGTTGAGAGTAAATAAAATCTTTTAGTTTCCGGCATTACGAGTCCATCATATTTCACGTATACAAATCTCATAATGGTGGAAGTCGTTCACTGTTTCAAAAGAGCTGCACCGGCGACACTCCATTAAACGAAGCATTATCTCCCCTTGCTGGCTGTGCACACTCCTTTTAAAATATATCTCTACCCTAATATTACAAGCACTACCTAAACGATCCTTTTATAGAAAACTTTTAACGAAATCACGCGATTGTAACTTCGTTACCTTTCAATTTCCAATAAATAAAGATATAAAGAAATGTTTCCTCGATATCCTCTCGAATTTTCCCTCTTTTGAAAGTTACAAATACTCGAAAGATGCTTGCAAGGCGCAACTTTCTTAGAGACCAACTATCCATGAAATGAAATCTCAGGTAATTGGATTCTTTGGAGCCGGCTATCTTAATTATTTTGCAAAAATCTCGCGGGAATCATTTTTAGAAGGATTTTTAATAGGTACACCTTTATTCTCTAGTCAAATTACGAACTAATTAACCAAGGCAAGTTTCCCCATCGAGGCCTCATTATAAATTAAGAACAACTCGTTTATCTAAAATGAGATTGGGTTACCAAGGTTCTGTATTTCTCTTTGGACGAAATTGTTTTGAAGTTTATGAAGTATAAATTTGTACTTAGACGCTTTTATATTCATCAAAGCTGAAGTACCTTAATATAGAACACTCATATTAAATTCTGAATATCTTTGTTTCTCATTGTAATGGGATAAAGCTAAAGGTTTGAAAATACTAAAATACGTCATATCTAATAAAAATAACTACTAACTAACGCAAAATATAAAATATTTAAAATAATATCTAAACATTCCGCCTCTTAACACGCAATAGGGTGGAAAATGTGAAACTGAAAAAAAAAACCACATATAAAATACTTATTTGTTGATATGAACACAATCAAGACGAACGACTTCACTTTCACTTTCACACACCACTTTAACCTCTGCTTTTTAATAAACCTTTTAAAACACTACGTACTTTGTTAAAACATTTGTTACATCTAAACGTCTTTTCATAAAAAATATAAATATTCAATATAAATACAATAGATTTTTTTATAAAATATACAAAGACCAACGATGACATAATAGGTGTCTTAAAACTGTGCACATAAATCTTGAAAGTTTCCCAATTTGAATTTAACTAAGTATCAACTTTAGATTTTGCTTAAGAATATTCAAAGTTTAAGTCATCAGTCACTTTCAAAGGTTATGTTATATGGCAAGCTATGTTTTTAATTTTAACCGATATAATTTGTGGATTATAAAAACTTATTACTATAAGAATAAGTTATTATGGCTCAGTGTGTGGTTGGTTGCCTAAAAGCAGTGGTTGTGTATTTATTTCAAAAAATCGCTTAACTGCGGCTCGAATTCGATGTGTCTGACTGAGGTTATAATACCGATTTTAGGATTGCAGGTAAATAGAATGCACTTCATAAAAGTTGGCAAACTTAAATTTTTAGGTATATATGTTCATTCTTTTTGTACGAAATTAACTACAATTAGCAGTTTGTCATAATTAATTATCTAGAATTTAAATATAAATTACATAGAAATATACAGCAAATTATTACTTACTCATACTCAGCTTCACGCTGTATCCCGCACACGGCAGGGTAGGCAGAGGGAACTTGGGAACCTAGTGTTAAGACACTCCGTTCCACTTCCGTTCCCCACTTTCCGCCAAATTTGAGGCATTACGTATTGAGTGAAATTATTATTATTAAAAAAATATTATTATTATTATCAAATTATTACTTCTTGCTAAATTTTATAATTATAGGTCAACGGGACAATATAAGTTTGGTTTGAGCTGGTTTGGTTAATTACCGGGTCGTATTTTGGAAATGTAGAAATTAGAAACTTTTGATTTTTTTCTGTGCTCCAAAAGATTAAAAATGAAAATATGATATTATTTGTAGCTTGATATTTTCAAGCGATCTCGTGACAAATGTTCTTAACATACGGAAAGAGGGGCAAGAAAGTGCTGCAAGAAGGCTTCTTTTTCTTTTTGGATACAAAAGATTTTTTTAAGGTATTTTTTTATTGATTGTTTGATGTTGCCTTATTCTGAAATATGATTCCTAAAATACTGTGGGTTTTTATATAACATCTCCCTGTAAGTGTGAAAATTATGTATTCGAACCCAACGCAAGAAAATGATATAGTTTTAAAAATGCTATTTCTCTGATCTGGATAACAACGCGCAGTCTTGAATTCCACAACTCAACGTCTCCAACATAGGACGGACATGTTATAAGAAATGTGTCATAAGAAATTGCAAACGTAATTTTAATTATATTCCTTTATGAGTAGTTATTTCAATTAAAAAGTAATTTATTAATAGAAATTGTTATCAAACCAGGCTTGACTTGAAACATACCATTAAATATTAATCTGGCGTCTAGCTCTTAGAGAAAGGTATAAGATTATGTCAAATTCATGAACTCCTAAGAAGCATGCTTAGATGAATGTCAAAGAGATAGCGAGCGAATGTCTTCACAAGAAGATCACCTTCAAAGACTTTGTACCTAACGATAATATTTCGGAAGTCACTTGTTTAAATCCGCAAGCAAAAGTAAAACAACATATACGGATATGTTTTACGTAAAATATCATATAATATTGCGGTAGAGTACTAGCTACCAGAAATTTTAATCATTTTACTTTTTCCACTTTTTTTATTTAACACATGTGGCACCCGCGTGGCTTCGACTGCTTTTTTCGTTGATTTGTTTATTAGTGACAGTGTAATACAAATAACTTAATAGTTATTTGCATTATACTATTGCTTTTTTAATGTGCATATTATTATGCACTTGAAAAAGCGTTTTCCCTTCAGTTTGATTTATACGTATAGGTGTATACTTTAGTAACATTAAAAAGAGAAAAAAAAATGTTTAACATAAATATGTTAGAAACTACTGAATCGGAAATAAATATTTTTGTATTCGATAGTCTAAAAGCTGTATTACATATCGCTATGATCAATAAGAATCAAGTAACAACAAAAAAGTTGAAAAATGGGAGAACTTTCAGAGCTTCCCTACATCCGCTACGTAAACGGTATTTCATGTATACTACATGAAAACAAAGATATAATTTCGAACTCAGAGTTAGCATTGAATATTTTTTTGAGCAATTCAACATGGTATTCATGTATCAAGAAACGTATATATAATAAGACACTATGAACACTATGAGTGGACCAAAAATTCAATTATTTTAAAAACAGGAGCATCAGATCTTCTGCTACGTGTCCTGCGTAAACGTCAAAAATTACGTAAAAATCTCATATGACTAACATAAAATTAAAGATAGCGTCTTCCAGAGATACTGTAATTACTTTTTGTAATAACTGTATTTATTTACAAATAAAAAAATATATTTTGAAAATATAAGAAAATATAATTATTTTAAACAATATAATAATATTTCTTACTCGATTGAATGGATATGTTAGTTCTTGATATTACTATATTATAGTATTGAACTGAACAAATTTTTGAGATATATACGAGTAGTTAATATATGTATCTACATATATTAACTACTCGTATATATCTCAAAAATTATATGTAGTATATCTATATGTACATATATCTATATGTAGACATATTGTTTGCAATAAATAATAAATTAAAAATATTTCTATGTCTTTGAAATAGAAATTCATTCACAGCAAGCAAAATAATGAACAGATGCTTACTTAATTAAAAACACTTCCAATACGTTAATTAAACACAGACAGAAAAAAACTTTTAACGTTTTCCAGCTGCATTCCATTAATACATATTTAGTGTAGAAAGGTTTTTCTAATGCACTTTATATGAATTTATTTTTTAACTACAAATATAGTTCCTAGTTTTAGTACGTATTTGAAAAAAAAATACTATATGAAATGTTTAAGCGTCGAATTTTCAATCACAGTGTATCCATTATAATATTTAATTTAAACAGATTTTCAGAATCAAGATTCATAATTGTGATAACAATCAAGATATTACAATTCATCCTTAAATATTAACGACTAGCGCCGGGAACTCCTCTGTTTCTCCCGCGATTATTTAATAAGCAATTAATTATTTGAAAATATCAAAATTATTAAAATAAAATAAAATACCGTTCATCGCTACCGTTGTCCAGGTGTATGGGTCGGTAGCGTTAAGCCTTTTAGATTCAGAAGCTTGGCTCTATGAGAGATATGATATCTTTTTCACAGAGCTTACCTTATGTGGTCATCTTGGTAACATTTTACATGAAATGTTTTTGGTGGGATTTCTGTTCTTTTTGTAAGTTACTAGGCAGTCTTTTTAGTGTTTATTGTTTTCTTCTTTTTTTATGTATTTCTTGCACATCAGCAGTCAACTCAGTCAACTCAGTTTAGGTTTTCATGTTTGTAAACTAGATAGGTATTATTAATATATTTTTTTAAAGTAAGGTATACTAACTTTAGTATTACCGTATACTAACTTTAGTATTATATCTTATCGTATAAATTAAGTTCTCGCAGTCGATTTGCTCACCCCTTCGTATGTTGAAGTCTCATACAAACGTCCAACCCCCATTTTAGGAGATAGGGGGTGAAAGTTATAAGTTTTTTTGATGGTTATATACTAAACTTAGTTTACATACCAAATTTTAGCTTTCTAGCACTTTAGAAAGAACCAAACATTTGGATGATCATCAGTGTGTCAGTTACGAAATCGATGTATTTTAGATATCAATAATATCTAAAGTATTTGAGTTATTCAATTACGATTTTGTATATTTAATAAATCTCTTATTGACATCATATCTTGACAATATGAATTATCTGGTACATTGGATACCAACTATATTAGGGTTCAGAAAAACAACGAAACACTTTGAGAAAAGGTAGGTAGTGCCTTGCGCTTGATTCGTCTCGTCAGGGGCACTACCGTTCCCCCCAATTGAGATACAGGCAGATTTTAAATTATACCCTTTAATAATCTTTATGATATACTTTAACGATTGTGCAAATGGCTGGCTTCTGGAAGACAAAAAATTACTTAATGCATTATCTTAAAGTAAAAAGTCGTGGGACATAATACTATGAAAGTAGCAAAAATAAACAAAGTAAGCCGTTTCCACGTTTGTTAATATTTAGATTTTTTAACTACGAAGGCTGCTGAACTAAATCTATTTGCCAATCCATCAATATGAGGTCCCCACTGTAATTTAGAATTAATGGTCATATCAAGAAACACTGTAGAATCAACAGAATTCAAGGCTTCAATCATTCAAGACTACACCAGCTTTCACGATTTTTGTTTTGGGTGTTCTGAATTTAGCAAAAAAAACCGTTTCTAATTTACCAAGAAAATTATATGTGTGATACATTTAGATTTTTTGCTAAACTCAGAAACTACTTAACTTAGGCTTGATTTTATTGCTTCACTATTGTAATTTTGACAGCATCCACAGCTACAAGTTTGGCATAAATAACTATTTTATTCAATTAGTGGAAACTTTACTTTTCAGTTTAGGTAGGTATAGATATTTTCTTGACATGATAATGTTATCAGAAAACAAAAGTGATGCAGATTATAAAATTAGTAATTAAATCGTTCGAGCATGTTGATAGTTAGTAATATATTAAAAATGTAAGAAAACCGACACAACGTCATCAGTCCTCCCTCTAATAGAGCCTCCTCCACACATCACGTGGCTCGTAGGCTGGCCAACGAGCGTACGTCATTTTGAATTTATCTCCTAAAGTATTTATTGTAATGACATAATGTGAAGTACGTTTTAATTCTTAGTAAATTAAACTAATTATTACCAAAAACGATTAATACCAAATTGTAGAACATTACCAATAACCCTGTAAATATATTTTAAATAAACTTTACTCAGCTTCATTGCGATAAACGCTTTTAATTATCGTAGAGAATCTGTTTTTTATTACAGGTTATGATTTTATATGTGTAAAGCCCTTCATTGTAGCGAAGTAGGTTAGTGTAACGGGAGTCGACTCGGGTTCTATTAATTTGTGAGGTACCCACTCTCTCGTCTCTGGCTGTCCACGGTTTGTTCTGCAGGTCGAAATTTTCAAAATGAAATCGTTGAAATCGCGCTTTCTTTTGCCACACGACCGCCATACACATTATAAGCCCTTCGGGACGTTGCCGCGACACTGGTTGCAAGGTAGAACTCGTACTAATAAATAACACGATATTTCAAATTTTCCATTTTGTGAACTGACTGACGGAAATAAAAACAAAAAGGATGACGGTTAACGAAACACAAATACATGTGACATAGCTGTATAAATTTGAATTTAGAATTGCTAACTAAAAAGGAGTTTTTTCTTTTTTATTAAAGTGGCCAGTACGACAAAACATTCATTCATGTGTAAGAACCATATATTGTCAGGGATTTGATTTAAAGAATTGACTGTAAGCATGATAGTTGCGAGTTTTAATGATTATTTATGTATGAAATAATTTATAAATGCAATTAATTAATCAATATTAAGTGATAATTTGTTGTGTGGCTATAACCATAAACAATTAATGATTTGTAAATGATTCAGTTGTTATCTGTGATACTACATTTAAAAAAAAAAATTACCTGTCATATAAGTACGTTCAACAAAATATAAATAATTAATACTTAATTGGTAATTGCAATTGTATTTGCCCAAATCTACCGCCACGCAACACGTCTCGTCTCGAAAGTATTATGGGAAGTAAGAAACAGTTACATTACTAAGTTCCTTTCACTACATGCTATGCTTGGAAGAAACTATTTCTTTTTTATAAGACTCCAGATCTCAAGAATGCTTCAAAGGCTGAAACAAACAAAACAAAACCCTTCTGCTGTTTATGTGTAAGATTAATTACGTAATAAAGATATATAGGGCGAAGTGTAATAAAAATCCCATCAAAATATGATTACAAGTGGACCTGGGGAGTAATTCATACGATCTATAACAACCAACTGACGGTTACGAAAAGACATTAATATATGAAGGACTCTTCATTTTAGCAATACGTAGATAACTCTCTACAGACACTTTAATAGTTATTATCGATAAAAGTACGTAACATTTTCGTTTTTTTCAACTAAACTTCTATTCTGATATTTGTGAAGTTTATTTGCGTACATTAATTTGATTTTGATTAAAATATTTTTATCTTGTTTTAAAAATATCAATTAATTAATAAAATATGAATTTACTACTAATATCTACACTCATTCTGGTTAAACAGTGCAGTATTAACAATTAACTTGTGAATGCATTACCTTTAAATAGGTTAATGTAGAACTAGATCGTAGTATAGTTAAAATAGTTAAATAATACATTTATTGGGAGAAAATATATGTACAAATTACAATATTGTTACGTTACCAATAAATGTGATCATTATATTCAATTCGCAAAAGTTGTTAAATGTTGCGTATCTAATTAATTCCTGAACAGCGAAATTTTTGACATACAATAATGAAATTCATATTTTATATACAACTTATTTGAAGTAATTATGATATGTGTTATTTAATTATTATTTTTAATAAGGAGAAACCTAAAATCCAAATGATTACTTAATAATATCTTTGGTTTTCGCTATTGTTATACATTTTAAATGAAACACTTTTAACAGGATTAATCGCGTATACCTATTGTTTGTTAAACATGTTTTTTGGAAACCCGACGTTTTGAACACTTTACAGTAGTCCGTCTACCCGTGACCACGGACTGTTTGATTACTTTTCTTTTATATTTAGATTATTTATTTATTTTATTTTATTTTATTAATTATATATTCAGTATAAGCAGAGGTAATTTTGGAGCTTAGTGTTAGGGCACTTCGTTCCCCACTTCCTATCGATTTCCGCTTCGCATCTGGTTACCAGAGCACGGACATAACAACAAAATATTAAATAAGTAACTTTTAGTTGCGGCTCTACCCGCATAGTCGACTTAACATTATAAGTTGTGTACGACAACATTCTAAGAGCCCGTTAACATTAACCGCAGATACAGTGGGTTACGTCAAAACTATTAACATACATAACATGTAGTTATATAGCTTTACTTAAATGGACATGAACTTAAAGATACTTTTGTCAACCAAACTAGGAATCACTTAGATTAACAGGCATTACAATAATTAACATAGATCATGTCAAAATTGTATCCAATTTTTTACATATACTACATGAATATTTATATTTTAAATATTATGAAACTATATAAATATTCATTTTATACTCATACATATTCAATTTTACTATTAATATTGTTCGTTGTAGAACAAGCTAACATTGGGTTGGAATTTGTATACAGCAAAATGGTTTTTATGCCGTTAATAGCAACATTTTGTTTATCTTATCTTATAGTATTTTTTTTTTTTTTTAATATTTTTTTTTTTTTAATATTTAAATTTAAGTTTAGTTATCTTATAGTAACCAAATATATATTTAAAAAATATATATAACCAGTAATGCTGGTCCATTCAAATATTATAATAACGATAATTATTTAACGTAAAAATAATTAAATTATATGATATATTATGCATTTATATGGGTCCAGGTACCTACGTACATTTGACTCAAGCTCATCCCATTGTTACCCAAATGTCACATTTCCACGACATTCATAGCCATAACGACAGTTGTATAGAAGCTCATAAAAAGGATCAGAGCCAACTTTGTCCGCTCAAAGGGCAAATGAAATATATTCTTTATGTTCGCTGCCAGTACTAAATTCCTCCGCGGACCCATGAAGCAGTACGCACGGAGGGAGCTTCCGAGGTGCTTACCCGAAACTATTCCGTTTCGCTTTAACATTCTAAGCATTACGCCAAATACGAAGTGACAATGTAGTTCTTTGTTTGGGAGCTGTAATATTTTATGGCTCATGTACTTCCTTTATAGGTTTTCAGAGGGTTAACTTTGTAAATATTTGTCTGTGTACATATTTAAACAGTTAAATTTTGCCCAATTGGCTACGTTACACATATTTATATATAAATAGGTAATAAGTAAATTTATGTACATAAAAATATCGAAATCAAATTTCAACTAAAGTAATTAAACATGATTATGTTAAAAAGCAATCATTCTGTAATGTATTAATAAAAACTGCGAAAATGCTTAAAAGCAATATATTCAGGTGTAATTTTTAATACATATTTATACTGCCGTTCCAATATTTCCGCGAGCGGCTTCAGCTGCGCGGCACACGCAGATTTTAAATTGGATTTCAGATATCGCTTAAAGATATATTTGTTAAATAAAAAATTAAAAACATTGTAGCTACGGAGATTAAGACGTTTAAGTTTAATAGTTTATACCAAAAACACGTGATGTTTTCTGTGAGGCCGAAAAGGCAACTGATCATCATATATTGTATCAATAAATTACTATCATATCAGATATTTAGGATGTTTTCTTTAGGAGGCCAGAGACAATGATACCTATCTTCGTTCGTTCTACTTTAGTGGTATATAGTATAGTAGTAATAGTAGTAGTAGTAGTAGTACGCAATACCATCAAAAGAACATATCCAACTATAAAAATATGAAAGAAAATATTTTAACATTTCAAAGATAACAAATTTTACGAGAAGAAATCTTACAACTTTTTAAATCGTACCGCATTTTTATAAATGAAATTTCACTTTCAGAAAAAACCTTATCTGTAGTAAGCACTCCGGCTACGCCGTGCTTTACCAAGATGAGTTGAAAAGTATTACATGGATGAGATAAAGAAGAACACTCTGTAAATGGAAATGGAACGGGTCAGTAAGCTTGTGATTTTTTTCGCATTTCATGACGTGATAAATGGGCAAAGCGCAGAGACGCCTAGACTCAATCGGAAGCATTGCCAATGACGCGAGAAATTGCTCTTATTTTTCCATCTTAAAAGTGTTGAGCAATGTTAAATTGCATCTGAATGTTGATTTTACTGAAATAATGTGAGTACGGTAAAGAAATAGTTTCAACTACAATTGTTTGAACATTAAAAGCAGTATTTCATTTTTATAATATCTTAGTAATGTTATTATATTTAAATACCAATTAATCATATTACCAACACCTACAGTTGGTTTAACGTCTTTACTAATTATTATTTTTTGTAATAGATACCAGTAAGTTTTCTTATTTTTTACAATAAGACAGCGTTACGTAAGAATAGATTAATTGATATTTTGAGAGGTTAAGAGAAAATGATCTCTAAAGATTTTAAACTTCAAATTGTCACTGTGTACTTGTTATTGAAGTTATGTGTGTGTGATATTTGTATCGTAAAGTAACATGTAGCCCAGATTAATTAAGAATATATTATGATGCAACTTAAACTTTTAAAGATATAGCCATTGTTCATATTAAGGTTAATTCAATTTATCAATAATGTAGTATGCGACACTATTGTCATTTGATCCTTTAAAACAATTTGTTTTGGGTAAAATAAAATGCAGCAAAAGATCAAATCGATTTTTTTTAATGCAAAGTTCTCAATTTAATCTTAATTTAATTACTAATTTCAATATAAGATGAACTAATATTATTTGATACTCATGAACGTAATTCATAATAATCTTGACATAAACTCGCAAGTTCGCAATCCTTAATAAAAAAAATGGTAATATAACTATTAAAAGTAAATAATAAAAATTGCAATTATTAAATGTAAGCTAAATCCAAAAAAATATAAATATAATAATGTCTAGAAACGATCTGCATTCAAAACTATTTTTTTTTTTCAATTTTGTCGCTTATTTCGTTCTTACATAACTTAATCCAAATTTATCTTTGAAATTACATTGTTTTAAAAGTGGTGTAAAGTCAGGCAAAAGTTATGTTAAATTATATAAATTACTAAATAGTAGTAGTTTTTATGTGAAATAATTCTTTATTATGTAAAAATATATTTCGTCTTCGCAGGTATTTTACATAGTAAAGTGTAGGATATAACTTTGTCTTAGTGCTTGATTATTTTTACAGTAAACGAACTTCTAATTATATTCCTTCATGGCAAGCTGGAAGCTTGTGAAAATAGCATTGGTGGTTAATTTTAACATCAAATTTCAACCAAAAATGACTAAAGTGGCCTACATTAGTAATCATTGGGTAACCAATAGCAAGAATAAATCAAATATTTTACACATTCTTCCAGAGATATCAATCTGAAACCATCAAGTATAATCAAACACGCTCCATATATAATAATATTATTATTTTTCGTCGTATATTGTTGACTATAGTTAATATTCTTTATTTTTCAATTTAAAAAGTAGGAAAAAATTCTAGCGAAAAGAAAACATTATTATTATATACTAGCTGTCCCGGCAAACGTTGTTTTGCCATAAAAAGGGAAACATTTTAAGTTTGTTCAATCTTTATCACTAAGGGGTTTGAGAAAGTTAAGAATTGGTTATAAAAACACCTTCGCAAATAATGCATTATTTTAGAACAAATTGGTTAGCATAAAAGAGCTAATCTAAAAAGATAGATATATCCAGTCGCGGACTTTTTAAAAAACTTTAAAAGGAGGACATTTCTATCATACATGATTTTTGCGAAACCTTAACCGTTAACGCAACGCACGCAGCAGAAACTCTCAATTAGGAAAAAAATCCCCCGATTTAGAAACATTCTTAATTGGTGCTCCGGTCCTATTGGTCTTAGCGTGATGATGTATAGCCTATAGCCTTCCTTGATAAATAAGCTATCTAATACTGAATGAATTTTTCAAATCAGACCAGTAGTTCCTGAGATTAGCGCGTTCAAGCGAACAAACAAATCTTCAGCTTTATAATATTAGTATAGATGTCGTTGCAAGTACTATCTATACTGATTTGCGTAACGTAATATTTTACTTCTTGAACTCACTAAATTAATCATATCTTTTGATAGCGTGAACCAATTTTGATGAAACAAAGACTAAGTTATACCTCAAGTTACGTATATTTTTTGTATATAAACATTGTCTGCATTGAATTCGTAGATTTTACGTGATGCGCGCACAAACAAACATACAAACAGACAAACAGATAAAAAAATCAAAATTGATGGAAATGGGTTCTGTTACTTATCTTTTCACACGCTGGCTAATTTTTTTTTTCAATTTCTTCAATGTACAAAAATTACTTTTCTACAGATTTATTATATGTATAGATTATGTCAATTTTGAAGAAGCGCCATCTAGTTAAAATGTTAAAAACTAAGGTATGGTTCGTTTTAGTTCTACACATATCTGTACAATAATTTCTTATTGACTCACTAGATGATGCTGTTAACTGACGGATATTTTACAATCATTATTTGGTACGACGATAGAGTTCGCTCCAATCAAAATTAACGATTAATAATATAATATTTAAATTTTAATGAATACATTTTGTTACATAACATGGTAAATTAATTATATAAGTATTGCTACAAGAATTTAATCAAACGATTATAATTTTCTAAAACTATTTTTTTTTATTTTTTTTTGTATAACGCTATGATGTCCACCATTTTAGGGACAGTGTAATGTTTGTTTTTTCGCTTATTTAATCGTATTCATAAGCCCTCTGATGAAATTTAGTACTGTATTTAAATTAAAACACAAGAATTATTAATATTTTAAATATAATCATTCGCCCAAATTCGTTGCAGTTAGAATAAAATTGTTAACTACATAACTTACATATAATTTAGCACAACGAAAACTACCCAGTTGTCATTATTAAACAATAAATATTTACATATCTTCCGACCTACATAAACAAAGTCTACCTATATATTGTTGGAAATAGCAAAATACATTTTTCCATTACACACACAATAGAGGCTGGAGTTAGCCACTGATGGAACATTGTTCAAGTTGATTAATGTTTCTGATTGACTTAATTTTGATATAGGAATAGAAAATAGATCGAGAATGAGTGATCAAAATTGAAATAACAACATATAACAGTATTTCATATGATACTCTTGACCAGAAATTTTATATTGCAACCTATAAACAAAGTTAAATTACGATTCTACACTTCCCTACTACACCACAATGTCACTTTCTTAATTCATTAAGAAAATATTTAAGCAGAAGCCTTTTAATCTGCAAAATACAAAAGCTTAGAGGATACAGCTGCTGCCGGTAGCGTTCAAAAACTGAAAAACGTTTTAGATAAAGGATGCTGTGTACCGGGAATTTCTCTTCACTTGATATCCTGTATTTCGATATATCCCGTTTGCCCAGCGATAAAAATACTGGCAGGTTGGTTTTTATTTATTTTTTTGACCTAGATGAGAATTTTATGTGGCGATCGTATAAAGTTCCGAATTGTACTTACTGTATAATATAGTTATCAATAAATGGTTAATATCTACATTTTCTCTTGAAAATAATTTAATCTATTAAATGTACTAACGTATTAAAAAGTTACTTTTATGTATAGATCTATTCTGATCCAATATCATATAGTACAGGGGATAAGGTATAGTTAGGTTAGGTTAGGTTAGATTTCGCCGAGGCTATGGACGAATCCTTGGCACCCATAGCCCCGGCCTGTGACGGTCGAGGAGGAGCACCGGGAGGTTTTAGTGGGTAGTGTGGACATGGTCCATTAGTCCCACATAACCCACTCGAGTCCCCACTCGGGTGGCGTACCCGTAAAAGGGTTTCCTCCCGATAAAAAAAAAAGGTTAGGCTAGTTTATTTTTACTTTATTAGGTTTCTTATCGCACTAATTTACTATAATTCAAAACAAGAGTTACTAATGTAATTAGTATCACATTTTAAGCTCCACTGGGCTCGTAGTAGATGTATAACATTGTTTTCAACATTTAAACCTGCCAGATATGATTAGATAACCTTGTCTGTGTGAAAGAATGAAATCTACTATAATACAATTTTGAACGGGTCATTTCGTGACTACTGCACGTTTAGAGCTAAAATATTTGCCTTGCCGACATCTTTAGCCTTGGCGAATGATCGAAAGTCGACAACTGGTGTCACTGTTTATTTATTAGCCGTTGACGTAACATTTTTTATATTTTTTCTTATTAATTCAGAATAGATTTAGAAGAAAAATATATTGGTATTATAAAAAAAATATGAACCGATATTAATAATCAATTTTCATCGTTTTTCATGAGTATCTGTAATTAGGAAGTCTATTTTATTTTCAGTCCTAGCACATATTTTAGTAAGGTTACACTTTGTATAATTTATTTATACAAAGTGTAACCTTACTTATTAAATAATAAGTCTGAAATGGACGGGAAGAATAAAAAGAGAAACTTAACACTATATTCTGCCAAATACGTCTAACATTTATATTGTATCTGTACCAGGTATTCTTTCGTTACAATGCAGTGCCTGTTAAGCAAGTGGAGCACAATCAGTAAGGAGATAGCTAGGAATCCGATATCACCCTTAACCGCAGCGACACGTGTCAAACATAACCTAAATATTCATGCCCGAGTCTTTCTCCACGTTATAAAGCTGGTTTAATACTACACAAACTGCTTCATCTGCCTATAATTTAAATATATAAATCTTTTTAACATTTGTATGTTACATTTATTTAATCTATAAGCATTAAAATGTTTTTGTGTTGCATTTAAAAAAAGAAATTAAAGTAAATTCTATCGAATTAAAATTACCTAATACAAATATGTGATTTATATAATGGTAATTGCCAGCCGACATATACTTACGTCATGGCTGGTTAAAAAGTTTAACTAATTCACTAGTAATAATAAATCACTTGACTTATCGTGGATAGTATGGAATTGTGTATCTTCAAATTAATATTTATTGCATATTCTACATATTTTAAAAAAATATTTCTTTGTTTATTATGTAAGGAATAATTAATAGGCTTGTTTTCTTTTCTTTTTAGTGTTCTGTAGTCGAGATTTTGTATGCTACTGGTTTTTTATTTGGTATTCCAAATAAAAAAATGGTCTTTTAACTTTAACGCCTTATTTTTTCTTTTTGGTACAATCGCACGAAATCTAAGTGTGTCACAGTTTTCCTGTAATTTTACTGACCCATTTGTAGAAAAAAAAGAAAGAAGAAGAGAGAGAGACTCCAAATGTAACGAGCTAAAGTTATACCACAATATGATAAACAAGCTACGCACTGCCGCCTTGTGGGTCGCACAGTAGCAGAATCGCTTAGTAGGATTGTGCTGCGGAGGCGGTATTTAGACAGTCAACATTTTAGTTACTTTAGTATTGGGCAATTTGAAAAATAAAAACCTGTGCAGATTCTTTTTTCTCAAGTTACCAGTTAACTGTGTTTCTGTATACATAGGTAATTATGCCAATATAGATATGTAATTGTAATGTATATTTTGCCATAGCCACGTTGTTTGTTATCAAATTATCCAAAAGTGTTCAACTTAGTTTCAATTATATTTTTTTATGCTTAACAGTGAGTATAAAGTGAGCTTGACTGATGTTTACTAATTAATTCTAAGTTTCCTGGTACACAGTCAAAAGGAAGCCATAGGCTAAACAGAATGCTTACAAGCTGACGCGTATACTGTTTCACGTGGATACCTAGTAGTATGTCGACCAGTAATCTAAATACGAGTTTTCGTTTTTATGAATTTTGTTTTAAGCATTATAGTAGGCATATATATACAAGGCAGCACAGTAGTCATAGATGTACAGGATACAATAATTTAAAAAAGAAATGGTTATTATAGATCAATATAATTGTTACTTTTTAATTCATAATAACAAATAATGTTTTTAACTTTGTACTTGAATGCTTGACATAAATAAAAACAATACAATGTGTGTGTGACTATGTAGCGTTGTAGAGACCAATCGCCTTGGCCAATTTTCATGATCTTTACGTCAATCGATTTGACTTAGCCTTGCGAGTGTCACTAAGACAGTGTCACCATATCGAAAACCAATCTCCATATTGTCAAAATAAAAAAATAATATTAACAAACTATGACAAGTGGAATACCTATTCACGCTGTATTCCTAGCGGGGTAGCCAGAGAGAACGGAGCGCCAAACACTACGGTCTCAGCATACCTCTTCCGCCTCGTCCACTGTTATGAACCTCTTCATATATAAGATTTACTGTCTTATCAATGCAGTTAAGGTACTGTTATCTTTGTTACTAGAACAATACTAAGCAGCTATAGATGTGCAGATGTGCAAAGGTACATCCATTTTGTATCCTCTCTCGTCTCTACTTAACATACTTCCCAGAAATATGGTTTAGGATATAACGGTTTAAATTTGTTTTAAAATTTTTATATTTTTATTAGCTCGTTCTGAAAACCAGGCAAAGCGCGGCGTTGAGCTTCGCCACTAGCACGCAAGACCTCGAGAATTCGCCATGAGGTGGGGTACTGAAGTGTTTTAACGATAACTGAATGTCTTAACATTGGGTTCCCGGGTTTCCTTTGCTTAGATGCACTGTGCAGGAAACGGCGAGAAGCCAAAACAAAACAAAGAACTTCATATTTATACTTCTCAATTATCTTACCAATAAAAGATATACATCTTAATCAAAACTCTTGGAGTTATATTTACTAATTGTAATCAATTCTTTTTAAATTTATTTTCTTTCTTTTTGAATTTTATTTGTCTTTAAAAGTAGGGCTAAATTTAAAAAGAAATTAATATCATATTACATAGCTGTTTGCTTACCCCGTTTTGAATGCGGCTTCACGCGTCTGTGCACACCCATTTACTTCCTTACTAAGACAATCGTGACTTTGCATATTAGAGGGTAAATGCGATCAACACGAATTTACAAAAAACCTAACCTTACAAAATGTTGCAACCCTCAATAAAATTTAATAAATTTTCTAAATATTTAATTTAAATGTTTTATACTTTATAAGCCATATTTCTGTAAAATAATTAGAGAGAGATAGAATTTTATTAAGTTTTCAATACAAAAAAAAATAAATAACCACTGAAAACACCCGTTCTGTACTAAAATTTTACTATAATATTAATGCTATGCATGCCATATTAAAGAATGTTCATACATTTTCGTAGGATTTTTACCATGTTTCCTGCTTTACAATACGTATTCAAATTCACGTTGCTTATTTAGGTCACAGTAATAAAGGCGGGACGAGTTCGCATGATGTTGCAAAATACTACATAATATTCAGATTTTCCCATTACGCTTACCTGCTCAGGCACAAAATAACGTTTGGATTACGTGACGCGGGCAGCGAACCAAGAACGTATATAATTTATGCTGTAATTATTAATATCAAGACAAAGGCACGTCGATTTTTATTATTCAGATCGTTGAGATTATTGTATATTGTATAACGTATCACCTTTTTATCTGATCTTCCAAGCTTGACTTTGAACATTCAAGTAAGTCGAATTTGCTTATATTTATATTTAACTAATTTTGATTCAGATGAAATACAAATTCTGGATAGCTTTGTTAGATTTGTTGGATAGGACCTTGATTACAAATTCTTAATGATTGTTAATCTGCAACTCATTTTACACAATTAACAAAATTTCCGTGTCTAAAGGATAAATTAGCTCTTTTTATATGTCTTTTCTGGTTTAAAATATATGAATCAATCCAGTAGTGCAATCAAAAATATAGGTACCATAATAATGCGCCACAGGATGATTAAAGTAGGGGGATTGCACCACTAATTAAAAGCTTGACATGAGACTTTGTACATTTGCGAAGCCAATTTTTCACAATATTTAACGACAAATTATTTTGTATAAATGAAAATATCTATATGTGACTGCCCACCATTTTGGGTATACATTTCAAAGGAGCAATACAACACTAATTAAAATGAAAATAATATAGATATACATATATTAAAATTCTATTCAAAAAGCCTAACATTTAAATGGTGTTAATTATAAGTAGCATTTCAACATTTATATTTTTTATATTCAATAAAGTAAGTAGACGTCTTACAGTCCTAAGACCTACAAAAGACGTTTAAGCATGAAAAGGACCCTTGGAAACGCGTCGGAGGATTCGAGGAAAAGAGTTTTTAGTTTCGCTCTGTGAAGCCATACACCGAAGTCGGTACTTGAACTCTAGTATTGACTCAAGTGCGACGTTTCCGTCTGCTACTTGTTTGAAAAAGCATAAGTCTTTGAAGTCCCGGTTTATATCGATATCAGGTTTTTATGTTTAGTAATTTCATAGAAATTATTAAACATAAAGTTTTCAATTTTCTACGCTAAATTTTGAATAATGAGGCCTGTCGTGGCGCAGCGGCATAAGAGTGTGACTGTAACCGACAGGTTCTGGGTTCGATCACCCAGTCGAGGAAATGAAATTTAAAATTAATATTTTCAATAAGGCAAAGCGCGGCGTTGAGTTCCGCCACTCAACACGCAATGCCTCAAATTCGGCGGAAAGTGGGGAACGGAAGTGGAACGGTGTGTCATAACACTAGGTTTCACTTCCGTTCCCTCTGCCTACCCTGCCTAGTGCGGGATACAGCGTGAAGCTGAGAGAGAGAGACAGAGAAATTTTGAATAAAATGATTTTAATATGTAATTAATAGGAAGCCTGTCGTGACGCAGCGGCACAAGCGTGTGACTGCAACCGGTTTTGGGTTCGATCCCCAGTCGAGGAAATGAAATATTTAATATTTTCAATTTTAATATTTTATGTTTCATTTCTTCGCTTTGGTAATAAGGTAAAGCGCGGCGTTGAGTTCCGCCACTCAACACGCAATGCCTCAAATTCGGCGGAAAGTGGGTAACGGAAATGGAACGGAGTGTCTTAACACTAGGTTCCCGGGTTTCCTTTGCCTACCCTGCCTTGTGCGGGATACAGCGTGAAGCTGAAGGAAAGATTAATAAGTTCCTACCTACATTACAACGCCTTCATCAATATAATTTATATTTAAACTATTTCGTAATAACTAAAATAACATTTTTCCTGTATTTTTATGCAAATAAGTCAGCGTATTTTGGATTATGTAATAATTATTACATAACATCAATAGAAAACTAAAAAATCCATTAACATGTACCTACTAAATTAGTCTACAACATAACTTACCGCCAAACGTTAAATACACTCATTGTGAATTGAACGATTTAACGTGAACAAATCAATTACTTTGATCTAAATAATAAAAAGAGTAAATAAGAACGCTTATATAATCGGTCAATAACATCCTCAGGCCCACGTTTTGCTTGCATAATTTGTGGTGTACTATGAAGCGATACATCACTTTCTCTTTATAGATATTGGTTAGCTTTTATTTAGGTCGCTGTTTAACACGTGTTGTTTATGTATTCTCGTAGTAGAGGACTTAGCAAATGTCTACCCCATAAAGGTTACTCATAAATAAATCATTTCTTAATATTGATAATAATGGGACAGGTTCTGACGACATAACAGTATGGTACATAATACATCGCATATACTCTTGTGTAATGATGTGGTGATAAAAATTCTAAGACCTGTAATACCTTGCAAAATGTTACACTCTTAGTCACCTAGCTTTATTGCTGGGTCTAACTATGAAAGTACGTATATCTTTAAGTAAGTATGTTACTTTAAATTTTAAGTAAGTATGTTACTTTAAATAAATTAATTCAACAAAAAGTAAAAAAAATACTTTATTTTGTCCAAATAAATAAGACTCATTTACTATTTAATTAAATATCGCGGATGCACGTTATATGAAAAATGTTTGATTTGTCATAAGGACAGTATTTTTAGTCAAGATCGCGGGAAAATATCATGCTGAAATAAATATCAAATACTCAAGTCTATAGTCCCTTGGAACAAAAACCATGAGCTTCTAAATAAACGCAATCAAAAGATACGAGCATTTATGTAACGGATAGTTTTGCAATTAATATGAAAATCTTTGCGTAATCAAAACCTATAGAGTACTTTCTGTGGACCTACAGTAATCCAATTTGTAATGAAATGAGAACTTACAATACAATAAAAGGATAAAAATGCGAAAAGTGAACATTTCACACATCATCCGTCAGCGTTTTATCGTCGAACATTGATATTAAATGGAACGTCTTAACCTTAACGTACCAATTTCGGAGTAGTACCTGAAATTGGTACGAAACTCACAGTCGGGGAGTTCGCTTCGCACATGTGGCAACGTAAGCTGCTTTTTATCCTAAATTTCGAACTACACCTACGACGGATATTATGACCATAATATATTTGTTATTATAATAATTTATATGTATATTTTAGGTCAGTGTCAATTACTCTTTAACAATTATTAATTTATACCATCTGTTTTAGTTGTAAGCTATTCTTGTTTTATATTGCAAAATAACACCTACAACTTGTACAAACTATTCGACTGATAGACGCACGTTAAACGATAAATATGTTATGTTTTCTCAAGTTTGTAATAATTTTTATATTAATATATCTATTTTTAGTTTTTAAGTTTATATTTATTATAAAAATATGATAATTTTCATTAAAAAAAATATGACGATACAAATACGACCTCTATCAATAGTTCAGGGTCAAATCAGCATAGTAGATTTTTGTGTTTCAGTTACGCAGAAATTTTGATGACGCTAAAAAGCTGAGCGTAAAATGTAAAATATAACACGCGGGTTACTTAATAAGAATATATAATTGTGTACTGAATAAGGATCTCTGGAAAGTTTTACAAAAAGAAAAACATCTTTAGTTTGGGTTATATTATCGATAACTGATATTAATATGATATGGAGTGCCCTAATGGGAACAGAGACTCTTTATAGAGTTCAGGTTCTTTGTACCGAAATGCTGTATGTGGGTAAAACTAAAAAAAGTTCATGAATCATAATTTAATATTATTTAGATAGATAGTTTAGTATTTTTTACTTGCATAAAAATATATGACCAAAACCAGAGGAATATACCTCAAATTCATTTTGAGAAGATAAAGAGAAGAAGAAAATAATACTGGTAAGAGAGGGAGGGGGAGACCTCGGTTGACCTTCGAAAACACAGTATCTACCATAGACCATATGCCATATGCCGTTTGGCGCTCTGTTCTCTCTGCCTACCCCGCTAGATATAGCGTGAAGCTAAAATAAAATAAATATGAGAAATAATTTTTATATCGTATTTCTAAGTAAGGCTTAGTTAGCATTAACTAAATAGTAATCGATACTTAATAAACTGAAAAGATAAAAAAAAAATATGATAAAAGTGTAGTTTTTTATGTTGTACTTACTTCTTAGTGATAAAAATACGAAATAATAACATTAAATATGTTTATATACCATATATGACTGTAATTTCTCTACACTTAGTTTTGTTGTTTACATGCAATGATATAATAAATTTCCATTCAAAAATGAATTATGTTACATAACTTGTATATTTACATAAATCATACTAACTGTTACCTATTAGACTTGATGTTTGCATATACGAAGAATTTTCAACATCAGTTATTCCAACACAACGATGTGTACGTTACGAATTTCCTTTCCAACGCTTTCTTGACAAGGGCTTGACGTGTCTTAAATTTAGCCAGTTATTTTCGTAGAAAATTGGCTACCATTTATTATTTAGTTTCAACTCTATGAATTTGTATGATATGACTTTAAATTTTGACAATTAATCAGCACTTCCCTAATTATTTTGCCATCCAGTATTTTAATATACGATAAAAAATAATTTACCTTATTTTGGAAAAGTAAAAACTTTACCGTAATAAGAGCAACCTATATATCAAGAACTAACAACGTTCAATGTGATATGTGTGAGTTAAAAAAACCTACTATGAGTTGAACTGGCCCACCTAGTGCTCTGTGCCAATTTCATAATTGACATTGACGAACTTAAATTTATGGACGTAAACAAACTGAGTGCATTTTGTACTCTTTCTTTTTTTAACATGCATACCATGAAACTTTCACGATCTATTACTAGGGAGTGTTTTGTTTTCGCACCGAACGATATTTAATGTAAAATGAACTGAATGAATTAACTAAAATATACGTTTGTTATGATTGTTTACTATTTCCGCTATAAAATTCAACATGTGAAAAGAAAGAAACAAAACATTGCTCGTGGCTTTTGATTAAGTTGATTTCATAGCTGCTGGTAAGGTGCTGTAGACTTGAATACTTTTTATTAATTTCAGCTAGATACCTCCACGTGTTCTAAAGACAAATATCCTTAATGGCGAATTGATAGACATACAGAAAAAATAATCTATAACAGTGCCATTTCACCCTAAAAAATAATAAAAATATATTTTAATCTATAACAGTGCCATTTCACCCTAAAAAATAATAAAAATATATTTAATGAATACTTTAATAATCCCTAATGACATTAAGCGCATAAAATAGGACACAAATCATTTTTATACATTTTTTTTTATTGGTGACCTGTATTAAATATCACCAAGCAAAGAGGACTTGACCTATTTAAACATTAATACAGGTTAGTGATAACAAGTAGATATCGATGTGGTTGATAACTGATAAGCGATGCGAGAATTTTATCTACTTCGTATGTTTTGCTTGTTTTCGAATTCTATATGTTGTCATATTAAAATTGTTTGTACGTATTTAAAAATATTAAATGTCTACAATATATATACAAAATTGTAACAGACGACGAAGAAATTCAATACTCGCAATTTTCCTTTCAATCACATGTTTAAAATAATTACGTATGACTAACAGTGATTCATTGGTGTGGTGCTTGTTATATTATATTAATAGACTGAAGGTGACATGGTAGACAACCTTCCGGGTTTACATTTACAGATTCTTACTACACGATCCTAGGTACGTTATAAAATAAACAATAGTTAGTAGTATAGTTAGTAAAAAAAAAAAAAATTTTATACAAATATTTGTAAAGTTGATTTGCGTTTCTTCTCTAAAGAGTTCAAAACGCAGTCGGCATATAGGTACACGACAATGGCGGGAAGAAATTACTACTATCATATTTCTTATTTATATTAATATTTAGTGCCTAAATCATTACAGTGACAACAAATGTATTACAACAATAAAATATAAAATTAGCCTTTACTGTATTTACTTCGACTTATAAAAATAACAAACAAAACAATATTAGCTTGTTTTATTGGATAAAGGGATAAAAAGCTCAGCTACAATAAAAGAAAACCGCCGAGCTTTTTGCATTGTGTGACATTGATGGATGCGTTTATTATCTGTCGTGCACATGTATGTTGTAGTGAATAGTGACGTCAAAACAAAAGATTTGCGAGTGCACATGTACTGCATCCGGCAAACGGTTCACTCACACGCGTTGTTCAAAAATACTACGCATTATAAATAATACGTTGCTATTTATTTGTTTATTTGGAAATAATTATTATATTTTATAAATGTTGTTGTGCTTTAATTTCTATATCATCAAATCAAAGAGTTTCAATAAATATCATTGTTATATGGGTAGGTTGCTGAGATAGCAGATCAAAGATAGATGATTAATTGGTTTGAAATAAATAAACCGATATTTTAAGCGTTACTCCACAAATATTATTTTTATTTATCTTACTACTCTTTGATTTCTGAGTATCGCAATATAATGCGAAAGCTTTTATATAATTGCTATATTAATATTATCAACTTCTAACTTTATAATGATACAAACAAATATTTGAATCTATTTAAATTAAAGCAAATGCAAAAACTAAAGCACTTTATACATACTACGCTTGTTTGACATAACGAAAAGCTAATTTTATATGCACCCGGGCTAAGCTAACTTTAAAAAGTTGCTAAATTCACCCTATAGTGTACAGAGCTTAGTCGGGCTTCGCAATACAACCGTCGGTTACATCGAACGCAGTCCGCTTCAACCCAAGTCAGTCGGAAACGGACGATCGTTTCGAGCTTACGTATTAACCGTTAAAATTATTATATATTCGCTTCGTCGCAAATTGTGACAGCAAGTAGAGTGAAACTCGTGAAAATTATACTTTATTTGAACAGTTGTTTATAACGTATATTATATAAGAGGTGTTCGTGAGTAAATAGTTGGACGGATATCGAATTTGTTTTCGGCGGCCCCGTTTGTGCCAGTGCACTAATTGCTGTTTGCGGAGGTAGGCAAAGTTATTTTTGTTTTCGTTGCTTTTATTTATTTTTAAGTTATAGTAATAAAAATAATCTTATGCTTAGGAGCTAATCTAACAATACGTTAGATTGTTAAAGTTATTTAATATTTGATTATACTCATTAGATATAATAAAAAAATATTATTCAACTACAATTTACGACAGTGTTAACTAATCACTTTATAATGTGATTTTATAGAAATTCTTGCATTTTATTTAGTAATTTTCAAATGTCATTAAAGCTTGATCCGTGTTCAACACGCAATAAAAAGGAAGCTTCTCATATTATTTCTATGGTGAGGCCTCATCCGCCGACAAACCAGTTCTCGGTCAGATGATAGTTTGTTATTATTTTTTTTTGTTTCTCCAGCTCGGATATTGTCATTAACAATCAAGTTTTTTCATCGTTAGATAATGAAATATTTTTTTCGGTGGGTCAGTTTAACAAAACGGCTCTTACAGCGATTCACAAAAAACCATTCGCTAATATTACTTTGCCTTGATACAGCGTTAACAAAGTTGGAAATCCATAATGTCATCAGAATATCGACGTAACAAGTGGGGCGAGAAGGGACTCCCTACACTTCTGTTTATTGCATAACAGACATGTGCTCACGATATTATTATTATTACGTGAAATTTGTGAAGTAGTATTGTGTAGATGCAAAGTTGATTTTGTATATTTATATAAGTATATAGGATACGATTTTAGTTGTTCATCTTTATAATTTCCTATGCTTTAGAAAATTCATTATAGGTATAGTGATATACAATGTGGTTCTTCAGTTACCATATTTTAAATAGCTGTCTGAACATCGAACATGCAACTTTCGATTTTAGTCACATTCTTACTATAATATACATAATAATAAATTTATTGTCATATTAGCGCCATAAAATGGTGAAAGGTTTTTTAAATTACAATAATTATTTTTCATAACAACGTTTGGTTACTGGATTTTGTATAAACTAGAGAGGTACTACTGTTGAAATAATACCACAAGAAAGTTTTATATGCATAGATAATACTTATAGGTCAATAAAGAAACAAAAGTGTGAATATTATTTTTATAATGGCAGTAAAGACTTCTATGAAATTTCATTAACATTAAGAACATAACAATAACTATAACAATTATGAAATTATGTACATTAAAATAAAACAATACGAATGTGAAACAAAAATTATAAGCTTAAGTGTGATTGTCAAGTTACTGGAATTTTGATATTAACGTACCGTTATTAAACATACCGTTAATAAAAAATCATATCCAATTTTAATTCTTAAATTATAATAAAAACAGATTCTAAAGGTTTTTTTTTACTTTTTAATAAACATCTAAAACATAAAATGTTACAACATTCTATTAGTCGAATGAAAATATTCGTTTAGCGAATCCACTTGTTTAACGACCAACCCTTTAAAATTGAACTTCCAAAGCTGTAAAATTATTTGAATGTTAAGTCGTATTACAAGATATTTAAAATTATTTAAAAATCATTATATTAGAATAATATAAACATTAACAAAATAAATTTTATATCTAAAAAAATTTAATAAATGCAGATTAAAGTACCCCGATTATATGATAGCTTGCTAATAACTAATAAACCATCGTAAAAAATTGAATTGATTTATTCGTAACGAGACCAACCCCGGACGATCAATATTAATTTTGATTCTGATTTAACTCCTGTCGAGGGCGCAGGGAGACAAGCGCGATCCTCACTCGAGAAAATGAAATATTTAGTATTTACATTTCCTCGCTATGGTAACGCTACTCGACACGCAATGCCTCCAGAATTTGTTACAATATCAGGAACGTAAGTGTTAATAGGAACGGGGAGTCGTAACATTAGGTTCCCAGGTTCCCTCTGCCTACCCTAGTAAAGCGCGGAATATGCGTGAATTTAAAAAAAATTCAACGATAGTATCCATATTTTTACTTCATCAGTTTTAGTCAAATAATTGTATTATGTAGAAACTTATTGTATTTCACTCTCATGTTTTTATTTACTGATTTTGTGCAACGCGACAATTAAATATAACTTTCAGTTAAAAAGATTTTGTCTCTTGCACCAAGACAATTTCAAGTTACATCTCATGGCTTCAGATGTAGAAGAACCATATTTATACAAAGAATTACCTATATACTTGTAATGTATTACAACACTTCACAAATAATAATACTTTATATTACTAGCTTTGGCATAAAGCTAAGTAAAAAATTATTTTAAGTAAAAAATTATTTTAAGTAAATGGTTACAGCTATTTATAAAACTTTTACTTGACTGGCATCAATTTGGTACATGCGAATCGATTTATTCCATTACGATGTCAATTAATCGCTAAGTGATGACCCTGACAGAAATTCAATTGTCATAAAGAAAATATTATATTTCATTATTTACTTTTTAGTCAAATTATATAAAAACAATCTGCAATCGGTTATTTAAAATAAAAAAAATAAAATTAGTAAGCTACCGGAAATAGAAGCCATAATTATCTAGTTTAAATAAAAGATACTTCTCCGCCGACGTTTAGGTATATGATATATCAACGTACCTTCTGATAACGTTATAAATAATTATTATTACAAATTACTCGTGTCGCAGCTTGCAACAAGAATGCAAGAGAAAGGCTTGATAAGGCAGGGTAATGTCCCTTATGAGAGTGTACCTACAGTTTGCTTAGATGGTGAATGCGGGTGCAAGATAACCAGAGGCAATTATGAAAGTATTTTACAATGTTTTGTCCTATTATATTTCTAAATATTTTTTTTAATATTATCTTCATGTTAATTGATATGTTACAATAACAAATTTTATCAATTACCATTTGGTTAAATTCTATTTATAACTTTATCGACATTTTCAATTACAACCTACAATAAAGGAATGTAATAATAACCGTAATTAAAAAAATAATAATAAGAATAATACATTCAAACATAGATAGTTTAGCCTATAGACTTATTTATTAAAGTTGTAAATGAAATTAAATTAATATTTTTCTAAATCAAATCGTGCGTAGAAAATTGAAATTTTATAGTAGAAGTAGAAGGTTAGCATTCTCTGCAATTATTACAGCAGACAAAAACAACAATGTTTGTATTGTTTACATATACAAGAATTATAAGGAATACAAACCTGAATTTATTTGAACTTTCGCTGAAAGATAGGCATGGAGCAACGTAGATTAAATTTTTTCCCCAGGATTGGAATTAACACGCAGAAATCGATATTTGTTCTATGTACTGCCGTATCCGTGTACCAACAAATTGATTAAATAACTAAATATATGTCTATTAAGTACACATTATATGTCTAAATTAAAAAGTATTGATGACCATTCTAAAATAATCAACCAATTTTCGTAAAATACATTAGTATAAATAGTATTAAGTGTAAATTCGTATCTTTTAGGCGAGCGAAGTTGTGCGGCCGCCGCTGGTATGACAATAAAATTATATTTCTATTAGAAACTCACAAATTTTGCATTGGCTTCGAAAAATCGGCGTACTTTTTTGCTTTGTTTAGTTACAAACGAAAATAAGGTTATAGTTTTAGTCTTATTTTAACTCGCAATTAATATCTGTATTACCGTCTATTTTGGGGTAAAAAAACGTTCAATTTATTTAAATTTACATGCTTTTTTTAAAGGTCAGTCATAGTTAAATATTAAAAAGTGTACTGGGAAAGTATTAAATATTAAATATAAAAAAGTGTACTGGGAAAGTCTTGACTTTGATGAAATCAATTACTTAATAGTTATTATTTTTGAAAAGTTACATTTGTAATTGAAGTTAACTATTTAAACGTAAATGATAAGAATTATATTTTTTTTATTGCTAATATCATATTATGTAGCTATTAAATTTCGTCGTCGATACTGAATAATATAGAGAATCCCTAATTATGTTGCATTGTTAATAGATCAAAAAAAATCTCCTTCATTGTTCTGAAATATAATTATGATTAAGAAATATTCGTAGAGCTTTTTTTCATACTGCATCTGCATCACTAAGTTCCCTATACCTATTCGGCCACGTATGGCCGAATAGGTATAGGGAACTTAGTGCTTTGTTTTATTGTTTATATGTTGTTTACAATTAAATACAATGTAAAATGTAATAATCATACTTTATATATAGCATATTTGTTCATTATTGCTTCTTGATAAATTGAACAAAACAAAGATTACATGAGCGCAAACAAACCCGTTTAACAATCAATACTTAACTACCATTTTATAATCATGCTGGGGAAACCCATGGATGGAGGAAAATATTACACAGTTTTTTGTATAAATACCAACTTAAGATTAGTTGTTCATAGCATATTATCTTTTAGAGTTACTAAAATATATTACATTAAAATTGTTAATAATATTTTATTGAACGGAATAGTGAAAAAAATAAGGGTAATTTGTAAACATACGCATTTTATCAGACCGTAATAAGTTCTCTTCGTATTTCGTGGGGGTGGACGGTTATAAATGTTGTACTAATTTAACGGACACACGTCTGTTCCCGCCAACGGATTAATGGCCGTTGGTCTAACTAATATAAATATGTCCTTTAAATTATTACAGATTATAATATTTCTTTTCGGTTAGATGGTGATTGGTATAGAGTGAAATTCCATTAAAACACATTTAACATTTTTTTACCCTTTACTGTGGGCTTAAACAACCTTTGCATAATATAAATATAAATAAGTTTTGTCTACAAAGCGAGTATATTACCTACTTACTTATAATCAATTTGCTTCTATCATACATAACTTCAATTGTGCAATACAATCTCTACATAAGTTCACAACTTAAGTGTCATAAGCAGCATATCTCGGACGTTGCATTTTACATTTGATTATAATTTTAAAATAGATACAATGACGCCATGCGAAGGCAGCGCTTACTAAGAACTAAGTTTACGCTGTGTCAACTTCTCAGAAGAGACAAATGTTGAATCCTCATAATAATAATATATTTGTTATGCTGCATTGTTAACATATAAATATTACTCTTCTCCTTGATTCTTTACTACTTTACTTTAGACAATTTGTTGTAGAAACCAGCAAGAAGTTTTAGAGAGAAAATGTAATTTAATGTGGAACTGCCTTAACTAATATTATTTATAAGAAAAAAGAAAGCAAGTATCGTTTTTTTTACATTTCGTATTTTGCAAATTATGAAAATTAGAGATCGGAATGATGTAGTTCCAGAACCAGTGCTCTATTTACAGTGTATAATATATTCATAAAAACTAAAACTAAAACTCATGTACCCCTATTAATTTCAGAAACGATTACTTACTGTTTAAACTTTGATCAAAAAATTAACATAACGCGCATAGTAACTAATCGTTGCAGGTGGTCTTGTTTCATCAGTTTTAAAGACGTGTATCATTGCAAGAAGGTACATTGCTTATGCAAACGCAATCGACCAATTACGTAATAGAGTTGATTTCACCTTGTCAAGTTATTCAAGAACGTCTGAAGGAGCAGTGAACTTTGCCGACTGGCGTGGTTTCCTTCCCCACACCTGAGGTTCACTCACACAGCCATTAGTTCCGAACGTTTATAGTTTTAAGATAGAAATCACTTTGACATGTATTTTTCTAAGACTATTAAACCGGGATAGCGATGAGAACTCACTTAATTATTACTTGTTGTGTTGATGATACTATTATAATGCTATATTATGCAAGTGCCAGTAAGAAATTGAATTTCTATCTTAATGTATAATCTCAAGTAGGTCATATTTATAAGCGTAGATATGTTATCTATATTCTATATTATAATATATGCAGCAAAAATTTTAACATACTTAATATTGCTTAAATACGAAAATTGTCCAAAAAAATATGTCTGGCTTTACAATAATCTTGCTTAATACTCTCGTATGAAATACTAAAGATTTTTGAAATTAAATTACAATCAGCGTGGGACTTGTCGTCGATCTTTAAAACTTTTAAAAATAAACCAAAATTAGTTGTTTGAGCAATTCATTCGTGTAATAGAGTGGAAGATTATGGCATAATTGTTTTTTGTTTCTATCTTACAAATTTGGTGAAAATTCTCATTATTTTTTGTCCTAACCGCGTCGTCCCAGTTAATAAAATTTAGCTGCAGCGTTACTTTAATAGCCTTTTTGGGAATTTATTTCGGGACTTTTACGATGGGTTTTATGTATATTTAATTCTCGCTGCCATCTTATTTAATAAACAAATTGGTGGCGGGGAAAAAAGCAGAAAATAAACATTGGAAACGGTTTACGTTCCCTCATAAAAAAGCTTGTCTTTTAAAAATATAAACTCTGTTCATTCCTTTAAGCAACTGTTACATTTCCATTATACTATTATACATTACATTATTTACTAGTTTTGAAATATAACATCTGTTTATAGAAATATATAATTTTCTAATTTATTGTACCTACTTATAAAATATATAATTTTATGTACATATTATGTTTTCCTATAGTTTTCCGACAAAATTTATATGTAAGCTATTTAAATATAATTTAGCTACATAACCTTTGTTTATAACAAAGGTTTTTCAGAGTAAATAGCTATCATTAGACAGAGTGTATACTACTCTTCTTCTGTAAAGCTGTGGAATTCTAACACGCAACCCCTAAGAGGACTTCAAAACCACTGAGACTCTTGTTAGAGGATTTTCACACTAATTACTACCTTCATACACGTTGTATGAATTGTCTATATCCAGACACTTAGTTTGTTATTATACTTACTTGCTTTTATATAATATTTAAAGTCCATTATTAACTTTAATAAGGTTGTAGAGAACAATTTATTTCATATTAAAGAGATAAAAATATTTCTATATATATTCCTAATTATATTCCTTAAAACATATTTTAACATTTAGTTTTTGTTAATCAAACGCTATTGAACTTTTCATACTTTTTACACCTTTAGGATATCAAAAGATATGAGATTTCAGTTATTTAATGATACACATTGTAGGTACCTTCACCAAAGTACCAATTTCAAATTTAAGTTATTGATAAAATTTATGCAGACTTTGAACTTTGAAGTTTAAAGATGCAAACAAAAAATCACATTAAAAATTTAGTTTAGATATAATTTATCCAAAATTAAGGCACAACTATTTGTGGTCAACGCTATGCCACATTTTCAAAAACAAACTATAGCTATGATATTTTTACTATGTTTTAAAGTGTTATTCCACACTTAGGACAGAAAATACTAAACTTAAATTTAAAAAGCGTATAAAAATTTTAAACGAAGCAGCATTTGAACCCGCGCCTCTTGGAAAACCGTTCTAGCGCTCTGACCAACTAAGCCATTCGTTCTCTATCTTGCTTCGTTCAAAATTTTTGTACGCTTTTTAAATTTAAGTTTAGTATAGCTATGATTTTTCTTTTTCATCTTTATCAGGTAGGCAGAGGGAACTAGAGAACCTAGTGTTAAGACATTACGTTCCGTTCTCTATTTTCCGCCTTGAGTGGCGGAACACAACGCTGCCTTTTGATTTGTGCCCAGTGTGATGAAAAGAAAACATTAAATACGCATGACATTAAAAATTATTAATTATATGATTTCCTTGAGTGGGAGTCGAAATCATAACATTTCATTTACACTCATACGCTTTTGCCTGCTTGTGCGCCATTTTTTCATATTAATTGTATTCTTTTTAAGCTTTATTATTTATCCCTTGCTACGGTCTCTACATTTTGCCTCGCCTCGTCTATTGTCAGAAACCGTTACATACATGCACTCTGGGGTCCTCATGGGTTTTATATGGCCTTCTTCAAATACTATCTTTATCTATACTTTGTTTTCGAAGGTTTCCTTATTATTATTTTTGCCATTTTGTTAGCACTTATTCGCTTATCTTGCCCACACCATCTGATATATTTCTTCTTCATTCTTACTTGTTATATCAACTAATACATGGAACATGGAGAGTAAAGACTACATTTTCCCTGTCATCACTAAATAAAACAGCCGAAATAAAAATAATGTTTTATTCATCACTATGTAATAAGGGCTATGTCAACAGTTTACAGACGGACGCACACAACCATTAACACGCAACAATAAACATTCCACTACCAAATTCGATATGAATTGCTTGTAATCACAATGACGACTCGATATCATGCTATTTAGTTGATAGTATTCTATAACCTTGAAAGGTCAAGGACCGCAATTTTATTCGTCAACGCACGCTTCTTTACCATCATGTGTTAGTTGCTGGTATAATAAGATCAATATTGTTTGCTTTAGTGTTTTATCATTCACAACTCATAGAAAAGCTTTCAACTTATGACAAACTTTTCAATATGTTGTAATAAAGTTATAAAGCTGTAGACCACTTTAGACAGGAAGTGAGAATTAAATCAATTGCTAGTCGAAGGATATTGTTATTTAATGTATATGTAAAATAATTGATTAGTTTTAGGCCTGGTTATAGTGAAATGATTCGTTGTCCTGCGCCATCTGACGCATTGCCTATATTTAGGTACCTACTATATGCTTAGGTTGGCCGACAGTGGAAGTTGCAGCGATCACTGTCCAGCATAAACAGGTGGAACAGAGATAATTTCTTCTTTGTTATTATAAATATCATAAAGCATATTCATTAAATATTAGCTAGCACTAAGATACTCAATAAACGCTATAAATAATACTATTAAAAGAGAAAATTTATCGAATGACTCACAGTATACGTAAACCTATCAAGGGACTGATATAAGTATGTTTCGTTGCTAACGAATATATACAACGTATAATCTATTTATAAGTACTTTAGTAGGTAAGTTATCTCACAGTAAGGCTATAATGAGAAACAGGTGTCAAAACATCTTTAGCTGAATATAGATTATTTCGACGAAGCACTAATAAGAAGACGACAGAGTGCTGTCAACTTGAAATATAATTTAAATATTTAACATGTTTACTGTTTTTATTCACACTGTTTATTTTTGGGAACAAAGGAATTGTATTGCGTATGACAAATTATAAACTGAGTGAGCCCGTAGAGAAATCATTAGTTATTTTTTGATCATATGATTGTTCGATCAAGTATGGCTCATTATAAGTTTTTAAGTTTTAAAATGTGAAATTTTATCAATGCTAAGTTACATTGTACTATATATGACGAATCAATGATTGCATGTATTTTTTTCAAATAATTCACAAAAGTCAAGCTGAAAACTCAACTGATGGTAAATCTTAGTTTTCCATATCCAACAAATAAATAAATATACAAATACTTTTTGCAAAAAATCAATAAGATTTTTTCACATATTTAGTTACCAACTCTAAGATCATAGGTAATATTTTAAAATACTTGTACTTACATAAATATACAATATAATTATATTGACTTACTCGTAACATTACCTCAAGTAAACTTACCGGGCTTTCCCTTTCACGTTATTAGCCCGGTTTATGTTACACGCGGTTCTAAATGTGCAAAGACTCTTATAAGTAAATACTACACTAGACATAACAGTTAACATGTAATTGAGAGGTAATTTATATAACACTGTCACTGTAAATGAGGCAAAATTTGCATTTATTTTTGCGTTTGAGTATCCTTTTTTAAGAATATTTGTTTAATACAGTATTTATCTCTAGCTACTAATTAGTAAAAATATATTAATAAATTGTTAAAAATAACAATTGTTAAAAAATTGTACAATATATTTTTATAATAAAAAAGTTTAAATTGGGTCCCACTGTTACTAAATCGAAATGTACGATATGAATGAAAGCTAATATTTATAAGTTTAAATAAAGTCTGCGCCTCAGATAATTTAGAAGTTCTCTTAAATTCTTACACTATGTCACTTTGAAAACTGGAGTATATAAAAGCCACTTTTAAAAGATATTACTAAATATGAAGATCAAAAGGTAGATCTTAGCAACCCAATTTAAAGTAGAGTTCAAGTTATACTGGAGAACCGCGTTCCTTTCATTTGCAACTAAGTCTTTATGTCTCAAAAAGTCATTAAATAAGCTGTGTCGAGTAAAATGAATGATGTCAGTCAAACTTGAGCCTTTACAAAGCTGATTAATAAAGTTAAACTATGTTCAACTTTGGAGATAGCTTTTATTCTATTATTCAGGAGAATTTTGGTTAGCGTTTTATTGGTGATAAGCTCAAATACTACAGAAAATAAATATTAATATCATTAGTTGTAAAGAACACAGCTGACATTTTTTCTGTGCCCTTTTATTATGTTTTCTGATGTATATATTTTTAATTATTTTCGAGAGTCGATAATTCATTTTCCTTAACGAAAGCTCGAATTGTAAAATATTAGTATATTAACACATTACTTACAGTATTTAGTTTAATTAATATTAAATATTTTATTTATTTATTTATTTATTTATTTAATAATTGGAAAACCAACAGCACATGAAACAATACAGCAACACTTATAGGCTACATTTGGCCAATTACAGGTCTTCACGAATAGAAATAGTATATAAAAATATAATGCGAACAGATCAAACATGAGGATGATACGTAACCTTTCCACACAATCCACCCAACTAACGATACAGCTCAAAGAAACTTTGGTTATACAATCGCCTCGCCACCGCCACACTTGAGTTAAAAACGTCCAAGTCGCCCAATCTGCACAAGTCATTCAAGCTTTTACTCGCTCGCCACAAGAATGCATTTTGACAATAATATGTGGATACCAGAGGTGGTTGGATAGGAGTATAGTATCTAACAGATTTTGATGGTATAGTGAAATTAATTTTGTAGAGTAGTTCCGGGGAATTGACTTTATTGGAAATTATTTTTAACAAAAAAACTATGTCGGATAACTCACGCCGTTTATATAAAGGGAGCAAGTGGAATCGAGCGCATCGATTTAAATAAGTACTAGAAGAATATGGTAGCCTCAGACGGTAACACAGAAATTTAACGAATTTCATTTGAACATGCTCGATTCTGTCTATATATTTCCTGTACCGGGGATTCCATATCTGCGATCCGTAGTCAAGGATACTTCGCACAAAGGTGCAGTACAGTATTTTGATAGTTTTAACATCTTTAAAATTAACTGAGCTCCGCATGATAAACCCAAGTGCTCTTGAGGCTTTCTTCACGACCGCGTTAATATGCTCGTCGAAAATAAGCGCCGAATCGTGAACAACCTCGAGATCCCGTATTTTTGTTAGTTTCTGCAAGTTTTGATTTTCTAATTGATAAGTTGATTGAATATGAGACAACCTACGACTGAACGATACAAATGAACATACAAATTCACAATAAGAGTTAAGTCTCTGTAAGTCTGACTGCAAGTCAGTGACATCGGATCTAGATAAGATGGCCTTATAAATTTTCATGTCGTCGGCGAAGCATAGCAAATTAGAGTGACGAAAGCATGATCCAATATCGTTCACAAATATTAAAAATAATAAGGGGCCTAACAGGGAACCCTGAGGCACACCACTGGGTGCAACAACCCAGCTAGATATATAGTTGTTAATAACAACATAGCAATTTATGTTTACTATAACATAGCAATGTATAACATAGCAATTTATGTTTACTGCATGTTTTTTTCATTCAAGTATACGAAGTGGTTAAAAATAAAACGTAAAGAGGTCAACTGATATTTTATTTATAGTTAAAGGTAAAATTGAATAAGCAACTAGCTCGAGCACTCTGTCCTCTCAGTATCCGGAAGTAACCCCGCTTAATCGACTAGCGAACCCAATGAACCTCTATTTTTGCCTTGTTCCATATTTCCTTTCTGTAAACGAACGGATGGCTGTACAAAAACGTTTGTTTCATTATAAATAAGCATTCCTTCATTCTAGATGCGTACCAGAAACTCTTTGAAGTTAACAGAAATTTAAATCATCATAGTTGAAATATGTTAGAAGTAACTAAAAATAAAAATAAATAACGTTTGCATTTCTATTTTCAGTGGTAAAGATTTTTTAAAAGCTCCTCGCTCGCTCTTTAACTTTTTATTTAGTAAAGCATATTTTTCAAAACAATTAACAACTTACCAACTGTTAAACAGAGAATTATAAATAACCAGATTCTTCTAAGAAAGATACGAATTGTTAAGAAAAATTACAGCGCTTGTATTCTTTGCCGCTAACTTAATATTTTATATACGTTTTTGTATTCTCACGGTCTGAGTGGAATACTCACATCACGACATCTCTGCATTAGAACCAAGATAAATGTGTTACTTAAATTAAATTTTGAAATAACCTTTTGTATAAATCCTAATATTACTTAATTTAAAAAATGTTTAGAAGTTTTTTAAATATTTTATATCATAAAGATCATCCCAATATACTTCAATATATCCACGCTTCTAAGATGGAGACAAATTTAGAAGTTATTCAGAATGTTTCCCACAATTTACAGGAGCGATAACCACAGGAATATCGCTCCGACGACTTCAGATGAGTATTATAATCTCATTTTTGAATCGAATTTGTTTACGTGTGAGAAAATCTTGTAATCTATGTATCATAGCAAATGCAAGCTGTATATATTTATAAAACAACATCCATTGCTGGGAGATAAACAAGAAAGTAACGGAAAGTAAAGTGAGCGAGGAAATGAACGACAAACTTATCGTTGGGCGCATCAGAGAAGCGTCTCACGTGGACGCCATGTATGACGTTTCTTAACTTCAATTCAGTTAAGCTTGGCGTTCATGTTGAACGGACGCGTTAATCGTTGTATGTGAGTTGTTAGTGTAAAAAAAGAAAATCATTAATGAAGTGTTGCATATATCTTAACTCTATCTAATATTTGTATAAAATGTGTATGTAGTTAATGTATTGTGAAGTATTTTATCACCGAGCTTTGAAATTCCAGGTTGGTAAACTTTTTAGATGAGTTGTAAATCTTTTAAATAAAACAACTTCTAATTTTTTAATATAACAAAATATTTTATATTGTTAATTATAATAAACGCATTTTATTATTTTATTTTCATCGAGTTTTCATTTATTCAGATAAAAAAATAATTGAACACAGAATAGGAATCATGACTCTACTACTACGGTCTCTTGACGTTAAAGTTTAGTTGTACTCGACGACGATTTTGAAATGAAGGCCGATTCATCAATGCATTCCAGAGCATGATTCATTTTATTATAAGCAATCGTAATAAAAATGACTGGTTTTAAAAATATCACATTATAGATAAATAATGTTTTAATGTATAACAATTTTTAATAGACCTTCCAATTTTTTAAATCGGTATATAAAATATATCAGTATTCATCTTACGAATTATCTGGTATTAACAAAGAATCTAGTGATCAGTTTATTGCTTATATTGTGGTAATTTCGAATTATTTTTATATTATATATACATAAAAATATCTATACACTAGTAAAACTCTTTGGTCATTACGCTATGATGTTATTAATTTGTTTTTGAGTCGTATAGTACAAAACCTAAAAAAGAAAATAAAATTTAATTCAGGATTAAAAAGGATATTTTTTTTATAAATTTAAAAATGAAAACGCGCATGTAGAATGCCATCAAATAAATCAATTAAGCCCGTACGTAGCGGACGGACTGAGAATAACGAGCAAAACGTCTAAATTCTACGATGGCATGTTTTTTCTCTTAAAGTTATAAATTTTCAATTCAGTAATATTCTTATTTCATTTTATTTTGACATGACAAAATTAAATAGATAACTGCATTTTAAAGTTATTATATATTACTGATTAGTTTTATCTGTTACATTTAGTTTGAATTGACACATGTTTTTGAATGATTGAGAGTTAGACGTACGTTTTTATCTTTTTCGTCACTTTGTTTTAGGTATTTTTATTTTTTTATCAAATGGATATTCTTATATATATATATATATATATATATATATATATATATATATATATATATATATATATATATATATATATATATATTCTTATATATATAATTCTACAAAATAAATTTACAGAAGAAATAGTTAACAACATAACATATATTAACTGGAATAGGAAATATAATAATTATTTATAGAAAGGTTAATAAATATTTAAGGGCAATAATGTTGTGTATAAGGACAAAGATATAAGAATATTCATTCTTCATCGAAGGCGAAGAGGTTAACCTTAATTTTACTATTTATAAAAAAGAGATAATAAGTATCATTATGTAATAATTCGTCTAATAATTATTTCGCACAAAACTAACATAGTTTTGTCATTATTTGATACGATATTCTAAAGAGACCTCATATTATGTGACTTATCTCATTTAAATTAAAATAGATATCGTTAAACGTGCAAAAAAACATAAAAGCTTTGGCAGCAGTTCACAAAACTGTCTGCGATTTTAACGAAATACTATAGTTACTACGTTAGCGTAGTATAATATTTGCTGACGTTTAAATTTCTTTTCAAAACTTTTCTTTATTAAATGGACAGACATCATAAATACTAATATTGTTATAATATAAATATGCATGATAAAGTATAAATATACTGCGAAAATAAATATATTGTCATATGAACGCTAATAAACACGACCTTGTATAGAGCAGCAGACATGAGTTGTAACTCACTTTGCCTCGTGTTTTTATATTTTAATTTGATGAAAACCTGTTAGTATATATAATAATTTATCATATCTCATATTTCCTCATTCATTTAACTTTATCTTCATCGCTAAGAATATTCTTTTTTTTTTTTTCATTTATATAAATGTTTCTTATTAGGACACATATATTATTTTTATTTTACCCTACTTCAGTAAGGTAAAAATAAAATAGTTTGATAAAAAGATAACATAATACACAACTGTATTATAAACTATGTATTAATACAATAATACAGAGTTTCCATTTATAACAAACATAAGTTTTGTACATAAGTTTTGTACCGAATTAAGCTTTAAGATTTTGTACTTTTAGTATTAAAATATCGTTTAAAATCAATAATTAAACATTTACCATATTTATTTTTCTATCAAATTACGACATTTAAAATTACATATTTTCCCACTTCTTTAGATTTTCTACACCTATATAAATCAGGTGGATTTATCATATATTGTGATTGAACAACGCAGAAAACATAAATTTCTAAGTTTTTATTAACATTTATAGTTTATTTCTTGCTTTCTAGCCAACCAGATCGAGACAAAAAAATAATACCTTAAATAGAATTCAGCCTACAAACATTGCACTTACATATAAATGTGCATCATAAGAGGTATTGAATTGGCAAAAAATGCTGAAAACTGTGTTGTTAAAAAAAAATATGATACTTTTCATACATTTTCATTAAGTGAGTCAATTATGACGAGCAAAGACCGTCCATATATCACGAGAACCATATTATATTGACATTAATATAATCCAACAGTTACGAATGCGACTAATCCATTACTTTCACTGCATACATCACGACCAGAATTACAGGATAGACCTTATCTAATCGCTGATAGTCTCGTAAGTCGATCAATATAAGAAAGTAAATGTTAGAAATTACCTTATTATCCCATTATGAGTAAAACTAGATTATTACTGCTCGATAAGAAACTGTTAAACTGCTAGATATCATTAATTGCAATGATTTCTATTTACTTTTTACTGTTTTGATGTTATGTATGATTAAAATCAATATTGTATTCAATTATTGTCAAATATTGTATTACTTTGAGGCCTGTCACAGCGGCACAAGCGTGTGGTTATAACCGACAGGTTGTGGGTTCGATCCCCAGTCCAAGAAATTAAATATTTAATATTTTAAATTTACATATTTAATGTTTTCGTACAAGGCAAAACGCATTGAGTTCCGCCCCTCAACACGCAATGTCTCAAATTCGGCGGAAAGTGGGAAACGGAAGTGGAACGGAGTATCTTAACTTAACTTCATCACCATCATCATCATCAGCCTATGACGGTCCACTGGCCTCCTCTAGAGCGTACCACGCTGCTCGGTCCTGTACTTAGTTTAGTAAAATAATATTACACTGTGTTTAAGGTATGACTAAATAGTCTAAATTTTAAAATGCACAAAACATTAAGATACACCAGAAACCAGATAATTGTAGATTCGTAATAACATCTAGGAATCGTGATGCAGAAATAAAGTCGTTAGGTTAGCGTCAGTGTGAGTAGTGTAATTAAGTATTCAAAGCTCGACACTAGTTTTACTTACCACCGGTTGGTTAACTTGCATTATTAGCAATAAAATAATTAATAAAAAGTTATTTCATTAGAATTATAATATATGTATTAGATAAATATTTTATATTATTTTTTGCTTATGGCAATTATTGTGATACTTGTAGACGAGTATTGCGAGTTGCGACGTGTGCCAGGTGTGCGGTGTCGAAATGTTTACTCTGAAACTAGTTACAAGGCTCAAGAATGTAATATCACTGGTTTTCATAATTAATTAAATATATGCCATTCGCTTACTATTTCAATGAACAAAAAATAATCATTATAATTTATAATGGTCGCATTAAAATATTTATTTAATATCCTAAATTGGTAAAATATGTTAATAGCATATAAAATAATGTACGAGTAATATTATCTGTTTCGTTTTTATTTGATAGTCAAGCTTAAAGCTATTGTACACTTTTATATCAGTTTGATGTATATATGGATGTAAAAATTTAAAAAAGTATTGAGTGATTTGATCTTTACTATATTAATCATAAATTGCTATAATTTTACATAGTACCCTGTGGTGAACAGACAAATGGTCAGCGGGAGTATAATTTGGTGAAATAATTATTTTTTACCAATTTAAAAATTCTTATTAGACGGTAGTGTCACTAACGACTAGAACAACGTATATTTTTATAATAATCTATGACGATGGAAACTTCTGTTCTGTTATAATAACATCGTTCTATGATATCATGTTACCATAATCATATATGTATTACATAGTTCAAATGTCGTCGATGCAACGACGTGTCTTCTAATCTCTCATGAGAATGCAATCACGGTCAAACACGTTTCCATAGTCTAATAACTAAAGCGAGGCGACGTTATGCGCTATCGCTCACTTTAAATGGAATATGCTAAATAAGTTTCCGTAGGTAAATTGATGCAAAATGGCTGTCACATTTTTTTTACAATAAAAAAAAGCACTAGTTATTTTATATGAAAGTTCATACTTTTTTAAACAAAACACACCAATTTCATAAAGTCGCTAAAGATAATAAATAATTTATTTATAAGGCACTGGATCTAAACTCATAATAAGGTAAAAATACACCAAAAGAAAAATAATCTTTAAAAGTGGAAATAAAATATAGAATTGGGTTATACAATTATATTATTAAATTTAATTAATAATATATATTATATATACATAGTTGCATTGGGATAAAACGCATAAGTTACTTAGGTGACTATTCTTCTTGATGCAGACACTTACCCTTTTTATCTGTACAACAAATAAAGTAAGTTGCCCGAAATCGTGGTCAGATATGATAACACTCGATAAAAAAGTATTGACCAATATACGGCAACGCCTTTGAAGGTTTTTTTTGGCTTTTTTCTCTCGCAAGTCTGAAACCAGTGCGTCTATGCCGTTTGTATGGTACTTAGATTGTAAGAAGATTCCTTACAATTATAATAAAGTGCTATCGCCATTAAGATCCCTAACATATATAATCTAAATCGAAGCAACTATCCCACTATACTGGTTTTACTCTATATTTGTTTATTATTCAATTAATCATTTTAAAAGCACGTATAATTTAATGCTTGAATAATGTTTAATTAAATTTAATATATTTTTGAAAATTAAATTATTTTTTGAAAATTAAATTTAATATATTTTTGAAAAAATTAAATATATTTTTGCTATTGTTAAATGAAATTGTCATATATATACTTTTACATATTTTTAATTAGATTAATTACCGAATTTAAGCAAGCAAATCGATTATATAAGTAAGTATAGTATTTTGAAAAGTTTCAAGCTTATTTTCATTTATGTCAATATATGTTATATTATAAAAAGAAAGAAATATTTTGTAGCTTCACCCTTCACCCCGGATACAGCATGGGAGACAAAGGGAACCTTCACGTTTCATTGACTTGTTTTGTCTTGGTACTGCATGATCAGATGTGGAACTAAACACCGCACTAGGCTTAGTTACTAAAACAAAACAAAATATAACATATTTCATATAAGAAAAATTCTTAGCACTATTGTCTCATTTAAAATGACGTTACCTATCTAGCCGGTGGGAAGATAGAGATCACTGAACCTCGCCGATGCCCATTCATTTCACATTATTTCCGACTCGTTGATACGGGATTAGCGGACGCTGGCTATAATTCATTGAGTAACAAATCCAACATTCCATTATTGTATGGATCAGTAATTATTTTCAGTATAACAGTGTGTCAAGAGGCTTTTTTCTAATTAATTAAATTATCAACTTGATTTTCAGTTTTCGTTTGGTTTCGGTGATGATGTTAAGACGTTTTTTTTTTGTTTAGCTCTAGTATAGTATATTAAAATAATTACAGCAGACAAAACGTAAGGCTCTACATTTTAATTTTGTCTTAAGATTTCGAGCATGCATGCTTTATGTTGTAAATGTCCATGTTTACGGTTAATCTTCTCCGTGGAAAGACAAAGGAGCTTGTGAATATTTCATGTTTTTGAGGCGCTTAACATTTTCTCTAGAACTCAAAGTTATTTACCAAACAAAATTGTTACGAAACAATGAATATTCATTACTGCATGACAGTAAACCTGAAACAACATTTCCTCAACTTAATTATGAACGCCACTTCTGCGTTTTAAAAAACTGTTTTTGTTGTTATTTGACTTAAACTTATTACTCATTATAATTACGTTTCGCTTTAGTTCTAGAAGTGTATTAAGTGAGTAAATGTTGTAGCAAAATAAAATATACTTATTATAAAAAAAATATATTTTATTTTGCTTATTTATTTCTGAGGTTGGCTTTAATTTAAAGTACAAATTTAAAATGTCTGACATGTCTTGGTGCACAAATGTGTGACTGTAAACGCGACAGGTTGTGGGTTCACTCTCCTCTTGTGAAAATGAAATATTTAATAGTTTCTATTTAATTATTGAATGATTTCATTTCTTAGCTCTGGTAACAAGGCAAATAATGACGTTAAATTCCATTGTGAAAGTGGGAGACAGAACGGAGTGTGTTAAAACAAGTTTCCTAAGTTGTTTCTGCCTCCCCTTCCATTCCGGGATACGCCGTGAAGCTGATTATTAAATTTGAATAAAAAAATACTATCAGATTTACTGTCGGGATTGACTCACTCAATGATGAAGTCATGTTTTTGTTAGTGTTCTCATCGTCTCACTAACAATAAACTTTTTCATGTTTCATAATAATGAATGAAATAAAATGCAAGAATTTGCTATTTATAGTGTATTAGTAAAATAAAGACGAATATATTTAAAAGAAGTCATATTCACTCGTCGACGCTGGTAATCTTTTTTAAATTCATTTAGTCAAAACGCGTTTAGATCTCAAAGTAATTTTTCTTATTTCTTGAACAAGCAGCTTTATGAACCGTCAACTCCCATTTCATTGATTGTAAAGCTTTACATGAGCTCGACTCAATTGTATTATCGCTTTGAGATCGTAAGAAAAGGCACAGCGAAAGCCTAATTCTGTTTAGCAATAAAAAACTGACTTGCATGCATAAGCTCCCTTGGTGACTGTTTGGAATGTGCACCCTTTTTATTTTGTTTATATATATATATATATATATATATATATATATATATATATATATATATATATATATATATATATATATATATATATATATATATATATATATATATATATATATATATATATTCTACATTAATTGAGTTTAAATAATAATGTTGGAATTATAATAATATCAGCTAGTTAAATCAATATAATGCATATGGTTATCAATAATGTGAATTAAGTAAGAATTTACGACAGTGTCAATGCTATAAACAACATATCTTGATTGTACTACGGTCAAGTTCAAATAAACACGAAGCGTAAATGACATCATTGTGTTGTAAGATTGAGATAAATATCATGAAGTAAATTATAAGTCAAAAGTATAACGTCACCGTCACATTGCTGGGACGTATTTAATTAGCATTGCTTGATGTAATTATTAATTCTTTTATTTTCCACTGAGAAGACAAAATGCAGCGTTGAGTGCTGCCAGTCCACCATTGACTAGATTTACTTAGTGTTTATGTAATATATAAGATGAAATAAAGTGATATATATTAAAAGAGATAATAGTATTGGATTTTAGTGACTAAATCAAATAAGAATTTATAAATAACATTCGCTGAAATATAATTCCAGCTTTATTTAATATTTAATCATAAAATACCTCAATATGCAATTTACAAGTACATATGATTTATTAAAATTATGAAGGATGAAAAATAAATTAACCTACTGCAAAAACTTAATAATAGTTAACCAAGCTATTTCATCGTACCTCTTAAATATAATGTATTATATATAGAGGTATAAATTGTATAATAATTACAATTTTGATAATATATGGTATGGTAATATATTTTCTGCACAGTATTTTCGTGATTTACGACTGTGAGATCATAGCTTGGTAATAAAATATCGAAAACCATCTTATATATAAATGACGTCATTCTAACATTATATATATTGCATAAAGTATCATGGAGGTTTCCATACAGCTTTTAGATAACTACTCGTTTAACTAAAATGTACATTTTTTTAAACTAAATTATTAAATACAGAACAAATATATTGAGACCACTATAGCACAGTACACATTACACACCAAGCCCAAAATGGAGGAAATGCGTGTATACTGCTTGTAGGTATTAAGTCGAAGTAAACGTCTTTTTGCTTCTCGCATTATAAATTGTAGGCCAAATTACGTATACCGTAAGTACTAAAAGTTCGATGCGTCACTGCTAATCTAAGACGTTCGATGTTGACATTAGTCGGATTGATCGTCGTTGGTTTTCGGAAAATGAAGGAAAGATACAAAATATATTATATTTTGGATATTGGATATATTCATATATATTTTTGCACAAACACCCTATTTTTAGACAATAAAATAAAGCTAATGATACTTCGTAGTTACAAAATTTTAAAGATTTAGGCATATCTTATACCATTTTCTTATGTAATCATGTGTACATAAATAATTATATTATTTTCGTCAAGATAAATTTGTAAGAAATTTTCTTAGGGCTCTATAAATAATTGCCACTATTAATCTTAGCGGTTTGCCTTGGTTGAAGTGAAACCAGAGTATAAAGTATACCGGACATTACTCAGTTATGTGGTTGATCGTACTGTGGCTTTTAGAAATTCCAACCGCGTTGGTGGTACATTGATTCCTTGCAACTCAATGGCCAAGCCTTAAGGCTAAAAGACGCTTACAAATAAGCTGCCTGGATACACAATACTGGCAGTAACAAAACATATATTTGTATAATAGATATCTTTTTATATAAAAATCTTTTTATCATAAGATTTATATTTAATTTAAATATATATTTTGACCTATTGTGCATTAAAAAAATAATTATCTAAAGAGAAAATTCAGATTATTTAAATTTAATTACATATTATTTTCCATATTAAGGGAAGATTTTGAATGTACACATTTTTATATATGTATACCTATTATTTATTTTCATCTCAAAGTATTTCTATTCACGAATTTTGTTAAAAATTTAGTATTATTTTCACGTTACCATTCGAAATCGTGTACCTTCGCAACACCAATACTGATTACACGGATACGTGTTCTATACCAAATAAGTCAGTTTCTCTTTCCTTTCCCTATTCTTAATTTGCATTATAATGCGTATGAAGACGTTAATGAAGCTTTACATAATACTTTACACATTTTTATATATTATATCGTACATAATAGGCAATCACAGACCTATAACATGCGAAAAGTACATAGAGTACTCATGTACATCGGTGGTAAATTGTCATTAGGATTTTAGTACCTAATATTTTAACAATTAAAGTAGTATTAATAGGCAAGTTATTGACTTTGTATCATTTACTTTATATTTTAGTTGTTTAAGTTACTTTTTATTTCTATTACAGATTGCATGTTATTAATGATATCTTTTTTAATTTTTAATATATTAGAGGCTCCCATACGGCTTTTCCACTTGAGCTATACCAATATTTATTACATATTATTTAATATTTTTACGGAAAATTGATTGAATATTCTAAACAGTATGTGAAAAATATACTTTAATTGTAATTTAATAATAATTAAGACAACTTGAAAGTTTATACATATTCTCCATAAAAAAGTTTATAAATGTTAGGTATTATATAATCAATTTATTGACTATTGATTATGAAAGCAACGTGGTTTCACATGCTTAAAGTACTCATTGCTATGTTATAGTCAAATAACAGGATTTTTTTATATTTATATAACATCATACATCTTTACCAACTTTTGCTAATAATAATAATTAGTAAGATTGATTTACTATAAGTCTAAAAAAGGCTAGACGTAGTAAATCATAAGAATAATATAACTTTGCAAGCTTTTGTATTAGGAAGTCCTCTGTATTCATACTTGTCTTTGGATTCCAGCCAAATGAAGAATATATATGCAAATCCAAATACACTGAACAAAAACTATACGATGATTAATGATACTTACTTCTTATATGAGAGTAAAAAAAGCAATTTTCGTTTTATGATGGCAATAACAATGTTTTTATAAGTTGAAACCATTTTACTAAACCTTTTGATTTTGATTATGATATATTACGATTTAGAAGGAGTGGCACTTAGCTGTAGCGTCGCAACCAGAGCAAGGACATACAAGTATTATTTATTTCATTTCCCCAAGTGGTAATCGAATTAGCTACTTGCCGCGTTTACAGTCGCAAGTTTGTGATCCTGCTCTTAACCTACTTACTTATTTTTATAATGTGAAAATAATGTTTCTCGTCAATTACAAAAATTTTCCCTAAATGTAGGCTTGTACTTCTAGAAAATTGTGTGTCAAAATAATTTCTTACATTCAATTCTGTATGGTTTTTTTCTCATTAAAAGTACACTTTAATTCGCTAATTTCGTTCCGAAATTCGAATTCGTGGCGAAACTCAACGCCTTGTTTTTCCTCATTACCAGAGCGAGGAAATGAAAATAAGTAAAACATCTTCTTAGTTATTATTATAGGCATATGGAAAATAATAATGAGATAACTCTACACATTATTGCAATTTGAAGACCTAAGGAACAGGTTACAAAATGTCATTGCGCTTTCTGTTAATAAAACGGACCGACGGATGATCCTGTAACCGTCATGTTTTAACAACACTAAAAACATTTATTCATTGTGTCAAATAGCGTCATCTATATATTATATTATTTATATAAAGTAATGACTATATAACAGTAGTCCATTGAATGACATACAGTAATGCTAAATGCATTAACTGCAAACCACCACTTAAAGTCTTGGCCGTAACCGTTACTAGCAACTGTCACACTATTCATTTTATTTGAAGAATTGTTAGCGCGAACGTATTAGATAAAAAAATGATGGCACGCAAATATATTGTTTGTTAAAAAGTATACCAAATGTATTTCGATTTGTGTATTTATATTTTGTAGGAATAGATTATAAATTTTCTGGTGCAGTTTCTGTGCCACATCTGACTGTATATGTGATGGTTGTTGGCTCGATCACCGTGTATTGTCTCGTGTTTTAGCGAAAAGTCTTAATCCTAGGTTATATATTTAATATTTATAAATTGATATTTTACATAACATAAAAAAATCGATGTAGCTTGATGACTTGTTAATATGCCTTACTGATCGCCCTTGGAGGGCTTCTAACAAATAAGTTAGATTTTTAAGTATATAAAATACATATAAAATATTAATCAAAATATGAAATTTTTAAGAAACAAAGCGGCACACGAACTACCCTGGAAATATATCAAAAATGGCTTTTTAAGTACATTTAATTTGAAGCGAAGAAAGGCCTTATATATAGTGCAATACTTACATAATATCAAAATTATTCTCAGCCGTTGACACACTTGGCTTGCACATTTAATTACCATAGAAATTATCTATAAAATTTCTGATTACATAAATTTCCTGTCTATACAGCTCTTATTTATTAAATATATTTAAGTAAAGAAATTACTGTACTCAGCGCAAATGCGAAATATGACTTAAACATTCTTTAGTTTCTTTACATTCTAAGTATACGAGAGGAAAATATGTACATAGTGAGGGCGCTCGGACCGTCCGGTTCCACGCTGAGGAGCTCTAAACAGTGCTCAGGACTTGCGACATCATTGTACGTTTCAGGGGCTCCTTTTAATACGTATTAATGCACATCCCTGTAACATTTCTCTTTGCTTTCTCCCTTTTTATCTTAAGATAAAAAAAAAAACTTTCCTAGATATATAGATAATTTGAGGACCATCTAATAAACAATTTTCTGGTAAACACACAATTATTAGACTACAATTTTCAACTAGACGTTAAGCTTATAATTTATAAAGCTTTTATAGTTGTTAAATACTCCTCAGCAAATATATGTAGGTAAATCCTCAGTAACATGATAGCAACAGCAATAAAATCCAATTAAAATGTTCTATAAAGATTACCTAAGCTCGTTTTATTTGCAAATCAAATCATATTTATTTCCTTATCCTTGGTGCTGATTGATTCTGGTTAATTCTAATATTTAGAATTAATACAGAATTTATAGTGGTTTAGCGGTATAGATTAGCGGTATATATACTTTTTTAAAGTGTTAAATCTTTAAGGTATTATTTATTAGGAATTTTAATAAACAACATTTCCATTAATTTATCAACTTGATAATTACTACTTAAAGGCATTTGTCTGCGCTGGAATGGACAATTAAAATTCTTCATTCGGCGTTTAGTTCTCTGTTTCACCCTGCCATGAACGTGGAATAAAGTATGAAGATAAGAAAAAAAATGTTAAATTTTTATGTATTATATACTTAAAAACCAAAGAGAGATGACTAGTACATTTACGCCATACATCTAAGAATAAATCAGTAAACTTTATTAATATGTGACCTTATGTTTCTATTGTTCACTGTTATGCAACAGTCAAGAATCAGTTCTACAGTAGTTCTAATTTACAATTATAAAATGTAATTATCTTTTATATACAAATGTCTGCCTACACGTCGTTTGTAACACCGTACCCACATAAGCTACTTAAACAATGCTTATCGTCTCTGGTTGTACATTATAATGGTTTCTAGAAACAAAACTCAAATGGAGCGGCATTTTTATATTACAAAGCACTTTAATTTAATGTATTCAACAGTTTTTTTATTTATTTATAGCAAATAAGTAGAATATGTACAGTTTTGCAGCAACGATGAATTTTATTTAAAATGAAATATGTGAATACGAATTTGAGCTGTCTTGATCTATCATTCATTTTTATGACTTCTAAGAATACAAGCAGTCATAAATTCGATCTGTAATTGTATATTGTTATTTTAATAGCAAGTAAACTTTATCTTTGGTCATACCTATACTTTGTTAATTGCAATTACTGTTTTAAAACTTCACGCTGTATCCCGAACATTGCAGAGTAAGCACACAGGAACCACGTATTAAGACACTCCGTTCCGTTCTCCACTTACCGCCGAATTTAAGGTATTGCGAGCTAAGTGATTTATTAAAGTGTGACATTTTATACCATTAAACCTATTTTACTAAATCTGTGAATATATATATATATATATATATATATATATATATATATATATATATATATATATATATATATATATATATATATATATATATATATATATATATATATATATATATATATATATATATATATTTGCTTTTATCTCACTTTATTTTATTTCATTTTAACTTCAATCCTGAAATAAAAATTCATAAAGAATTCCATCTAAGATAGATATTATTGTAATAGTATATAACGCTTATATGGTAGTAATTATCCTTATTATCAAAAAACAAGGAAACTACCTTCATGACAAGTCCGATACACGGTAAATAAAGGTTGTCACCACGGACTTTTACCGTAAGACTCATATTTCCTAGTTATTACGCAACGTTTAATTAGACTTAACGCTTGTTTATGCTTGAATTACTTCCGCTCACCTTATACAGAGCATTAGAAAAAGCTAGAGAATATTCTTTACATTATTTATGTGATGTGATACGTTTATTTTGATACAAAATAATTAGATTTTAATTAAGGCATTGTATTTTCAAGTTTTTATGTTCTAAGTACTTTTTTGTACACACGCTTGTGCCGCTGAGCCACGATAGGCCTCATAAAATTACTTATATTTTTATTCTTATATCTTTAAAAAATTACACCTCCTTTAAATAAAGCGATCAATGATTGTTTATTTTGCGTAAGTTCATTGTATGTATTCAACATGACATCTTTCTTTTGCAACTTCCGGATGTGTTTGAGTAGTATTTATGCGGAAAACACGTAAGGACACCGTTACCTGCATACAGAATGTCATTAGTGAGAGTGTTTAACCTTATACATCCTTATACTACGTCTGCTTATTATTTTTTTAGGTTTTAGCAATCGAAATATGTAGTTTGAAATTAATGAATCCTTTTTTTATTTTTGATATTTGGTCCTTATACTTTATCAGTGTCCTATTACTCAGTTCCACTATAGCATTCAATACTTAATTAGTACATAATTGTATGTCACCAAAATGATCCAAAGTACAGGTCGAAATAACTAGCCTAATGAGGCTATCGATGTACCAATGTACCATATGTTGCCAATGAAAACGGCTCAGAAGCCTAAATATATAAAAAATATAATCAATGAAATGAAGTAAAAAATATAATCAATGTCTTTATCCTATAATAGCTATTTTGACCTAAAATCTCCATATTTCATATAAGCAAAGCAGATTAGCAAGTCATTTCAATATACCGCTTACAAGTATCGAATTTCAAAATTTACATATACACATTTTATTAAGAAACACGACGTAGCCACGTCAAAACACATGTGACACCAGATAACCTGGTCTCAATATTAGCGATACGTTCACATTTGCGATTCTGCAAGATGCATAAATTATCACATATGATGTTTGTTGAGCGACTGCATTTCATGGGATCAAAAGGTCGTCGAACTCGCGCTGTGATTGCTCCGCATTATACTGCAATTGATTGAATGAGAAGAATATGCACTCTTTTACTGATAAATATTAAATTAAATCGTTATAATTATATCAGAAAGTTATTGAATGCTTCGTAATACTTATTATATTTATGATATTTTCATATTGCATAAGTAAATTAGAGTGGTTAGATGAATCGGTCAGGTCAGGTCGGTCGGTAGTCGATAAACATAGAATAAAATTTTGTGACGTTAAATTACTTTATAAAATGTTATATTTATTTGACAAATAATATACATTAGACAAAGCATATAGTACATCTATGTATTATTTTGTAATGTTAGATACATATTAAGCATTGCAAAATAATAATACCGCAAGACTAACCATAAATTATTCTTTAATGACATTGATACTGCAGACGTCTTAAGACGATCACTAGATAAGAAATCTCGCAATAACAATCGATTGCCTCAAATATTAGTTACACAACTTACTTTAGTCGTGAACAGGGCTTGGGAGTTACGTGATACAAACGATATTTGATAGGGGCTAACTGACTTTGTTAATTAGCTGTTGCCGTGTTATTTTTATATTTACCGTATATTTTTAAAGTAAGGTAGCGTAAAAACGAATATTTTGATTAGATGTGTTTTTAAGTAGATTCTGACCTGGTTTTAAATATTGTTTACAAAACAGTTGTGGCGTTGATAGAATAAGGTTAAATAACAATGCTTGAATATATATTGATAAAAATACAAAAAATATTTACAATATGAGGCGTGTCGAGTCGTGCCGTACTCGCTCAAACTGCTTCTTGTAATCAGGACTGGTTGTAGGTTCGATTCCTACTCAAGAAAATGAAATATAAAAATTTTAATATTTTCATTTTTTTCGTCGCATTATTACCGAGTCAAAACGGCGTTTAGTTCCATAACTCAATTCATGGGAACGGAATGGAGTACCAAACACAAGGTTCTTAAATGTTTTCGCCCTATCATGCTATGTGCAAATGTATCTCGCATGAGGGTAAAAAAATGTTTAAAATATATACAACATCAGGTTACGGTGTCTATTTTCTGCCCAATTAAAAACTTAATTTTATTTCTTGCGTAAATTTCGTTGTGTCTATTGTAGCAAATTGATAAAAAAGGTAAAAATTCTAAAAACTTGTCGTTGAATTTATAAAACAGCTGGCCGCAAATATCGGGAATTTGTATAGAAAAAAATATTTACTTATAATTTAAGCAAGTTGTTTATGATAAATATTTAAACGTTTTCATTTTCTTACAGTACTTTAATAGCTAACCAGTTTATCTGGTTGTAGGATTGCAAAATTTTTTGCATTAAGAACTGCCATCACCTGCTCTCATGGTGCACAAATTATATGTATTTTAGCAATTAAAACAGGAGTATATTTCTTAAATGGTAACAAACGACATATTTTCTAAATGTGGATGAATTTAACGATAAATGTTAATTTATGTCAACTATTTAGCTGGCCGGCATACTTACATATATCAATTACAAGCTGTTTTTTGCAAAATACATTAAAATATATGTTTTAAATTTAAGTAAAATATTGTTTTGGTCACTATAACATTAAAAATATATATATATTTTATTACAGGGAATTAAAATGAAAATGGTGTAACTAGAAACAATATGCGGTGGTTCAGAAAGGCTGAGCCGCCGCGGCTGCTTGCCGTTTCTCCTGAAGCTGAGCCTAGGACCTCACGACGATCTAGAATAGGTATCTATATATTTACAAAGCAAAAACCTTTTTATGAAAATTATGCAGTCGATAGATTGTGAAATTTTGCACATTAATGTTTTATAAGGAAAAAAAGTGCAGAATGGTAATAATATTACATTAAAATAGTACATAAAAATACAGTAAATTAATAATGTAAACTACACATAATATTATATAGTAGGTATATGGCAATATATGCTTTGGTACAAATAAAGTGACACGTTACCATGGGAACGCGCATTAACGCATCAATTCATTCTCTTACCTCCCTTTTAATTTTCACCTTTAAACGTCTTTTGCAATCTTCGGTTTGTAAAGTCAAACCTAGCTATATATTATACTCATTATTAGGTAATGATAAGTAGTGTGTAATTTATTTAGGAACATTACGTTACTTTGTTTACTGAAAACACATAGATTTTTCATAAGAGACACTTGTGGCGCAAATATTCTTACAATTTTTTCGACATCACGCTGTTTCCCGCACATAAGAGCGCCTTGTAAAGAGAACTTGGGAACCTAGTGTTTAAGACACTCCGATCTGTTCCCCACTTCCAATCGAATTTGAGGTATTGCATGTTGAGTGGCGGAACTCAACGCCGCGCTTTTCCTTGTTGGTTTTTGAAATGAAATAGTAAGGAAAAAGAGTGAAACTATGTAACATTTACTTAAACAGTTTATTTTTCATTTCAGACATGTCTCCAGTTCGCTATAGCAATAGAAAAAGTAGTAGCAGTTCCGTGGAAACAAATTTTTACAATTTAAGCGACCAAATAATAATTGTAGAAAAATCGCCTCACCCATGTCAACGCAGTTTTGAAGCACCAGTGACTAGGCGAATATCACTGCAAAATGGCCCCACTTCGCCGCAAGAAGCTAGCAATAGTCGCAAAAACCGTGGTGGCTCTTTAGAGAAAGAGTACGTGGTGTATCGAGAAAAACGAAACCCGTTACTGGACAAAGTTAAAAACACAAAACTTTCATGTTTTAAGTCAAATGCGCCAATGCGGCCCGGTGAAGACGCTGCATCGACATCAGGAAGCGATTGTAGTGGATTTGGACACAGTGAGGATATAACACACTGCCGTTATACTGATACATTCTTAGACCCCGGACATACTGAATTTGAAAACCAAAATCCTTGGGTTAAAATGCCAAATTATGATGACGACGTCTTTTTCGCAAAGAGTCCAGTGGAAAGCAATTGGCGAGAAGGGAAGTCATTTGCAAACAGAGGCACCAGGTGCTACAGTTCTGGATCAGAATGCGATCGGTACCATGTTATTCCTAAAGCTGGAACAAAACTTTCCAAATCAAGTGATCAAATTTTTGATGATAACTATGAATCGTACGAAGATGCAACAACTTCAACAAAAACTTATAAGAAGACTGATAAACTTAAGCCTAAAGATGATAAAGATACGATTGGACCTAGTTCTTGTTTATCAGCCAAATTGCGTGCTATGTCTGATAGATATTTGAAATCTTCTACGAATAAATTTTTCTCAAAACTTTATAAACAGAATGGAGAAGAGTTGGACTCAAATTCTAATGAAAATGATGTAATGGTTAAGTCAGTTAGTGCAATTAGCAAAAGTCGAAAGAAACGTGGTGGAGTGAAAGCTAAATTAAGAAGTTTTTCTTATGGGGCTTTACCCGGACTGGATGAATTCCAAAAGAGCCAAAATTCAGTTTTTCACGACGATGTTTATCAAGTCTCATGTGATGATGAAAATGTTTTAATACAAGACTGTGAAGATGCAGATTCAGGAATTTTAGTCAATGAATCAGCAGCTTCTTCGATATTTGACAGTGACAGAATATCATCAAGGTGTGAAAGCTCAGCTTCACATACGATAACACACGTAACAAACCATAGCAGAAGTGTCTCAGGTGACCAAAGTTATACTAAGGCAAGAATATCTAGCCGACGAAGCAGGGACAAAAATGACCATCCTAAGCCTCGTCTAAGACACAATCAAAGAGCTTTATCATTGGATCGTAAAGAAATCCTTAGGCGTATGCCTAAAAGTCCCGAATACGCAGAACCACAGTTTCTACAATTAACTGAAAAACAAAAAATGCGACAGAGAGATGTAAGCAGAGGAGATTGTGGAATACCTCCCATACCACCTTGCCGAAAACCTACTAAAAATTGTACAAATAAGCCACAGTCGGAGTTTAAAGTAGTGAGAATTATGAGAAAAAATCCATCTGATGAACTAGGCATATTTATAGCTAAAACAAAGCTAGTGGATGAGGGTCATGTTGGCTATTTAGTAGCGCATGTGGTTCCAGGAGGGTTGGCAGATAGGTAAGTTTATAAATTTATATAATTTTTGTTAACTTTAAATATTTTATAGATATATTAAACTACAATATATGCATATTGCAGTTTAATATATTTGCTTTAATTCATAGTATTTATTAATATGAAGACGTTTTTAACTAAAATAATTTAATTGAAAGCTTATTTACCTTCTAACTTATCTTTACGCTGTATGCTAGAGATAGAGATCCTCCAGGGGGTTTTCATGATTTTTACGTGACTCTCCTTTTGTATCGTAGATACTGTATTTTCGAAGGTCAACCGAGGTCTTCCTCTTCCTCCCTTACTACTTTTCTTTATAAATCTTTTTGCACCGCTAACTTTGTTACTGGCAGCAATACGCGTCTCCACGTTCACTTCGTATCTTTCGTTTCTACTTAACATACTTCGCAAATAATTGAGCCTATTTTTTATAATTAAACATTGTTTTCAGGGAAGGCACATTGCGTATAGGAGATGAACTCCTTAACGTCAATGGTCGAAGACTTCGAGACCTTACTATGTCTGAAGCCAAAGAAGCACTAAGGTCTGGATCTGCGGAGATAGACATCGTAATTTGTAGACAACGTGAAAAAACAGCTCCTGAGGCGAGGCAAAGGGAACCGTCACAAAAAAATATTATATTAATGCGTGAAAGTTCCGTGGATTACGAAAATGCTATAATATTAGGTAAAGAACGACGTAATGACAAGTATGACATCAGAATTGAACGTCAGACTCAGGATGAATCCGCGTGTAATCGCGACCTGTTATCGGGAGCGGACGAGGCGGACGGCGCGGCGGACACGCACTCCCGCTTTGTGAAAGGCCAGAACGCGAGCTACAGCAGTATGAACAACAAGTTATTACGTCGACAAGTCGTGAGTTATGGTGGCACAAATAAAGACGGCTTAACGCTTAGCTGTACGGGAGATATTGTTGATGTGGATGTGCCGGACGGTGTTGAACGAACTTCTGATAAGAATGAATGTGAACATGACGTGCAAACTCAAACGCCGACCAATTTCTGTACATTGCCTAGAAGGCCGCGAGCACCAACGCACACTTACCATACCATTACATTTGAAAAGGGACACGGAAAAAAACCTTTAGGCTTCACTATTGTGGGAGGACGTGACTCTCCTCGAGGTCCTTTAGGAATTTTCATTAAAAGCATCCTTCCACAAGGCCAAGCTATTGATGATGGAAGACTTAAAGCAGGTAATTTTTGCCTTTGTTCACTTAAAAAAAAGCAAAGTTAAATCAACAAATGCTTAGTGTATACTAGTAGTAATTAGTTTCTTTATATGAACGAAACTTGAGCTCATTGAGTTTTGTATGGCATTGTTTGTACTAAAACGGTTAGGTAATAGGAACTAATAAAAATAAATTATTACGTCTACTGCCTACTGTTTACTATAATGATAACAGTTATTGTGAGTATAAGATTTCTATTTACCGCTGTACGATGCGGTTAGAGTTATGTAAATAATGTTATCACCTAGAATAATTTGAATACCAGACAATTAGGCATCACTCATTATGCGTTTTATCATTATATAAATTATTATTTATTATATTCTCTACTCAGTTTTCACGCACATGGTAGGATAGACAGAGGGAACTTGGGGACCTAGTGTTAAGACACTCCATTCCACTTCCATTCCCCACTTTCCGCCGAGATAGGTCTCATTTACTAAGCCATTATTTATGTTATACATGTTTTAGGAGATGAAGTGTTGGCAGTTAATGGACAAGCGTGTCATGAACTAGCGCATGTTGAGGCACTCGCTCTATTTAAAGCAGTGCGTAATGGTTCAATTGAACTTAGGGTCTGTCGCAGAGTCAAAAATCAGTAAGTTCACAAAACTTTAATTAGATTATATGGAATTTTATCGTTTAATGGAAATTTATGTTAAATTGTAACAAATATTTATGAGACTTGTGATGTAATATTTTTCCAAAGATATAAATTAAAATTAAATATTTTTATTCTTTATATATTGCATATTTTAAAAGGCTTAATTTATTTTGTTATTATCATAATAAATATAATATGGCTATATTCTCATGTTCACCTGAAACGGAACGTGTGATGGTTTTTTATTATTTTTATATAATATAATAAGAACCTGTTTACCTTTAAAGATTGCTCCATGGCATCTCTTTTTTTAAAACATAAGCAAAGTAAAATTTAAAGGCCTAATATATAGTAAAATTTTTTGTATGACAGATTTCTAATATGATACATTTATTTTTAGGTCTACCAAAGCCAAATCCTGTACTGATCTACTAAATGACGATGACTGAAAACATGCTGCCAAAATGATCAGCGTGTTAAAATATAAAAAAAAACAGACAATGACGTCACCGTCAGTAAGATATCATCTCGAAGACAAAGGCGTTAAAATGAAGCAATTCGGAAATAAAAATAATGCATGCAACATTAATTTTTATATTATTTAATACGTTTACGTATACAATTATTACATTAATAGTGCCATTCACTTCGTATTATATAGCACGCTGTCTTTACACACGTCTTTCTGCTTTTGTACTCCAAGCATTATTTTATGATTCTGTACCTGACTTTTATTTTCATTTACTAGGGAAGCTCAATTTGCACAATACAAGTAAGAATTGTCCCAAAGATAATATTAGGTAACTATTCTGTAATGTCTCTAACTAATAGTAAGTGTATCAAAACACCGCTAGTACCATAGTTACTCTATTTCTCTTTAGGGCTTTATAAGACTGCTCGATAATAGAGTTTGATGATTAGCACTTTAAAAGTCAGTTAATGTAAATTACAATTATAAATAGCATGTTTTTGTAATTTAAATAAACATAATTCAAACGTTAGAATATGTTTGTTTCGGTAGTCAAAATCTAATAGTTATTATTCTTTACTGTATACGCTGGTAGTTGGTATTTGTACTTTGCTCATCATGTTTGTAGTTGTTTTTGGTAGTCATTAATGTTATTGTATAGAAATATGTATTGGACTTCTTTTTTATTTTCAAAGGTACTTATAGTGTGGATACTATAATTTTTAAAGCTTGCGCATGAACATTTTAGTGGAGTGCACACGATAAATGAACAAATAAATGTGCATTTGTAAATGATCTGGCTACTGTGATAGTTTATAGCAATTTTGTATATTTATATTAGACGTTTCACCTTTGAAGTATAACTGAAATAGTTTAATTGGTTTATTTCGATCACTGTATTTCGATATATATCGCTCATTTGGCGCAACAATGACATAATTGCAATACTTATTTAAAAAACGTATAAAAATTTTGTGCTCTAGCCAATAAGCTGCTCAGCGACCAGAGAGAGCGCTTGGAACAAGACGCTGCTTCAAATCCCGCTACGTCAAAATTTATATACATTTTCTAAATAAATATTTTTCTTTCCTGAGTCTGGATTAGGACTTTAAAAGTAAATACCTAACTGCACGTCTTCGTTTTTTTTTTGAAATTTCTGAAAAACAAATAAAATATGTACATTATTGATGTATGTGTCATGTAATATTTCAATAATAACCAAATCAGCGTTATGTCGAAATCTGTTGATTTTTATAACTTAAAAAAAATATTGTTCCGTTTATTCGTTCAGATTTATTGCGATAATATGCAAGTGTTATAGAAATGAAATATAGATATTAGATTGCTGCTGTAATTAGTTGTGATTAATAAATTGTTCCGGAAAGAATTGATTATAATCATATTATTATTTTATTGTAAATATCATTTATTTTATTGTAATGGTAAAATATAATTATTTAAAATTACATATTTGTTTGTTTTTTTTTCCATAGTATGAAAATTCTCTCAATTTCACATTGTATCCCGCACATGACAGGGTAGGCAGAAGGAACTTGGGAACCTAGTGTTAAGACACTCCATTCCACTCCCGTTCAGCACTCTCCGCTGAATTTGAGGCACGGCGTGTTGAGCGGCGGAACTCAACGCGGCAAGTATGAAAATTCAGTGTATCAAGTTCTTTCTTGTTCTAACAATTTTATCACTTTTGAGACAATATCTATAATTTGAAAACTAAAATCTTGGTAACATCATAACTAAATTCCATAAGGCAAATATTTAAATAAATTAACAGACTAAAAAACACAGCGTTTATAGTGTTTTTAAGACTATATTTTATTTTTTTTAGTCTTTGCTAATGGCATATTTTAAACATTTATTTCAAATAGACGAATCATCCCGAATTATCTCCATCTCCGCCAGTGCACGTATTGCATGGTGTCTTACCTGTCAGCTTAGAACAATCTAGCTCTTCAGTCTGGAGACGACTAAGTAATTTTACTCGACTTAGCGCGTGTGCCTTCCATTCAAAAAATGTACGGGTCCCTAAGTACACCACGGTGCGGTCTACCAGAGCTTGAAATCTAATCATGGTCAAAATTTATTACAAGACCTTTCTAACAAGTCCAAACAAGGCTATGATACGGTCATCTATCATGAAGTTCCAGTTCATGTCTTCCGGCTTCATCATCAGATCAGCTCGACAGTTCTATAGTATTGGATGGTATTAAAATTACATACAACTGCCAATTTTCATGACGATCTTTAAGAAATGGGTTAAATTAGTTTTCTTAGAGTTCATTACATAGTTACATACATTCAGATCGACCTAATAAAAGCGTGTTGAAAATCGTAGCAATATAGTCGAATTAAATATTTCAAAATGACGTTGTTAACCTATATGAATAAAACAAACGAAGGAAAAGAGTTGAAGGAAGGTCGCTATGACATATATATTAGTGAAAACTGATTTTAAATCTGGTAAGATTTTTCTGACATAAACGCGTACAAACGCTCAGACAAACAAGTAAGTACCCATTAAATACAGGCGTTACCTTTAAGATTTTTAAATATATCTTTCATGTACAGACAGTGATCATTTATAGATTAATTATGAAAAAAAAGATTATAGCGCCACCTAGTGAAAAATATATGATATGCATCGTACAATATATAAATGATTACCCATAGTAAAATGTTACAGCTGTGGCTCGAATGATGGCACTACTATAAAAAAGTATTTGCATTTGACACGAGATGGCAATGCGGCAAGAATTATGCATGATCGTTAGATCAGATTTCTTCCAATAATAAACTGTTTTAAATTGTTCATTTGTATTATTATATGAAATTAAATACCTCATTTTATTTTAAATGTAAAGTCATTAAGACGTGTCCATCACGATTTGTTTAATTATCATATATATACATTTCGTTCGTAAATTTAAAATGCTAAATGACATGATGAGGCCTGTCGTGGTGCAGCGGCACAAACGTGTGACTGTAAACAACAGATCGTGGGTTCGATCCCCACTCGACAAAGATATATTTATTATTTTCAAATTAAATATTTCATGTTTTCATTTCTTCCTTCTGGTAATAAGGCAAAGCGCGGCGTTGAATTCTGCCACTCAACATGCAATGCCTCAAATTCGACGGAAAGTGGGGCACGGATTGTCATAACACTAGGTTCCCAAGTTCCTTCTGCCTACCATGCCATATGCGGGCTACAGCGTGAAGCTGAATGAGTAAATGACATGTTTGTAATAAATTTAGTTAATAATTATTATTGAAGAAGACTCTCTTAAAAATTTCGATTGTCTATTTAATAACCTATTTCCAAATGAAATAGAAATTAAAATATTTGTTACATAATTACCATCATTCTATATCGAATATGTTATATATTAAACGTTTTCATTTACAAGAGTTCAATATACTTTTAGTTAATGGTGTAAAAATATACAAATTTCTATTCTGTAAAACCGTCAATGAAAAATCAATATGAAACTGCCGATATCATCTTTGTACCTATCTCCAATTTACTTCCTCCTCGATAAGATGCTCCATAAATGTCTATCGTAACAAATCGAACAAACGTGAGACGTGTTTAGATAAATTGGGGCTATCTATTTTGATAGAGACAAATGAAATAAATATCTATATGGACTAAAATATATTATATTGGAAATAATTATAAAAAAATATTATAAAAATCAATTTAAAAATATCTATAATATTCTAAGTACAAAAATATGAACAAAAAAATACACGAGCTATTGTAGCAAAAGATCTAGATAAACTCAAAATAACACAAAAACATAACGATGATTTATTGACAATACAAAAATATTTATTCTTGTTGTTAAATTAGTATTTAAAATTACTTTTCACTTAGTCTTTTATACGCTATTTCATTTATTCCTTTTAAAAGGATTTAAAATTATGTAAAATAAATCTTTCCTCGGATTGCCAAAATTAAAAAAAAAAATATATTTTTCTCAAAACGCTCTGTTTTTAATTAAATGATAGTATTAATTTTATCACATGTACTATACTTCTCGAACGTTATTTGCATAGGTAGTCTGTTTTATGAACCTTTACAGCCAATCCCTAAAGGAATATAATTTTCAGCTTATTACGACTATAAGTTACGTATCGCAAGCCGCATTGCGTCATAACTGTTTCAGGAAAGGGGACGATGTCCCTTTTATATGAGCGGTTAATGTATCTCTTAATGCACCACAATTTCCGTCGCAGCCCCGGCGACTTCCTTCGATAGCAGGCATTAGTGTAGCAAAAATATCACTAACCTTCCCAACCAAGGACGCGCATTAGCAAATTGGCTTTTAATATTGGAATTTATAAAATGAATGTTTGGAATTAGTAAAATAATAACGATATAATTATATTATTATACTGAATACAATTACACAGCTTAGCTAAAATTAAGGCTAAACGTGAGAAACAAAACAGAGGTTCTGATCAAATAATGACTTCGGCTTTTATGATTTTATATTAAGGTAATTGTAGTGTCTGCATAAAACAAAGATTATAATACGATAAAAATGAAAATGACAAAGCTTTAACAATTTAATTATATATAAAATATATATAATTCAATTATATCTACCGTGTGTATAATAATATACTTAGGTTTTAATTTAAAAAAGATTAATGAATTAAAGATTTTAAATTATAAGCAATGTAATTAAATGCGTTTTCGTATATTCAAAAATATTCTGAAATGTTTTTAACTGGCTCTTGGAGTGTGTGAAATTCACCACATTTTGTCTATTTTATTAAAGGCTTTGATCGCCTCTTTAAAACATATGTAGTATTAGATTGATTAGTTGTAATGTAGAAGATTAAATAATTGTTTAATGTCAGTGAATGGATGTCGGCTTGTACAGTAACAGTTTATAATCTATAATGTGTATATTGGTAATATATAGTAATATATATGTATATATATAAACATATATAAATATATACATTTTTACACATGTTTATATATACCATAAAACCGCTAAAACGCGATCTGTACTCCTAGGATTCCGTACCAATTTCGGGATTATAGATCAACAAAAAGTACAAGTTGAAAAATTGAAATTTGCGGGCGTAGGCAATTATAATTTTATAACTATTCTGTTCTATGGTTATCATAAATTTTTAATATGCCAATTTTTTCCTTATTTTTTATCGAAAATTCTAACTTCATGCCAATTTTCATAACTGTATAGGATAATGAAAGTTAATAGGTTTTGATTACGTAGCAAAAGGCATGTAAAAGCAGGATTTCGAACGAATAGCTTAGTTGGTCAGAGCGCTTGGACGGTTTCCAAGAGGCGCGGGTTCAAACCCAGCTTAGTTCAAATTTGTATACGTTTTTAAACGTAGTACATTAAAAACTCTTAAACTAAAAGATAAACTTTTAAACTCTTTTCTTCATTGTTTAAAAAAATAACATAAAAGCATGTATTGTGTCTGTTAGTATCACTATGAAATGTTCTAATGACCATTACGCCTATTTTTTAAATAAATTTTAATTATATAAAAAAAATTATAGTGATTCAAAGATTATCCCTATCTAACCAATAAACACAAATTCTTAAACAACGAAATTTATCACTGATATTAATAAAATATATTTTATTGTGTGAATCTTCACACACTAAAATATTATACAATAACTAAAATATTCATTTTAAAGGCAGTGACCGATTAATATAATATTTTATCATGTCCCATATATATATATATATATATATATATATATATATATATATATATATATATATATATATATATATATATATATATATATATATATATATATATATATATATATATATATATATATATATATATATATATATATATATATATATATATATATATATATATATATATCTAAAAATGGTATATGACCCCAGACAACAATAGTTAAAGGGACCACATATCTTGGAGTCGGCTAAAAGCGTTTCCTTGTTATTAAAGCATAAAGAAAGTGAACTTAATACTAGGTTCCCAAGTTCCCTCTGCCTACCCTGCCATGTGCGGGATACAGCGTGAAGCTGAGTGAGTGAGTGAGTGAGATTTATTAGGTTCCACTATTCCATACGTAAAGTGGAAAATAAAAATAACATTCTTTGCTTCTTCCTCAGCAAAATGCGAGAGTTTATTTTATTTTAATAATGCCTTGTGCATTACAGGAATATGTTATTTTTAAATTGCGATATATTTTTTTTTTGAAAGAAAACTGTATATTCTCGGTTTCCTTAATCATTTTGCAAGCAGGTCGGTTCACGGGCAGTTAAGCCAATTGAGCAAGTGTACAATAGTTGACATTGTTGGTTGTCATCAGTCACAGGATTTTTGACACAGGATTTTTTCTTAGTAGCAGTCACCTTGGCGAGTATTCCATTGAGCGACTTCCTACTTGGTCATAGTAAATTGTGGCTTGGAGGTAAGGAATAAGCCTGAAAGACGTGGGACATCAGTCGTCATTGTATATTCATCACAAATTCATTACTTTTTTGCCTCCATATGCATAAAGTACGTAATAACTTTGTTAGTATAATGATGTTTAGTATATTTTTAAAGAAAAAATCAGCCAAAAGCTATGTTATGAAAAGGTGTTTGAACTTAAGAAAGTGTGATGATATAAACAAAGGGGCAATAACTCTACATTATCATCGTACATGCGTTTAGACGTTGTGCAACGTTTGCCAAGCCTCGTCTCATCTTATCCTTTATCTATTTTACAGCATCCCTTTTTAAAAATTACATAATGTTTACTTCATTTTCTTGTAGGTACTTATATGATTATTTACTTTTGGCTACAGGTTAGCTTTTGGCTTGTAGCATTCTCTGTAATTATAATATATAACTAAGTCCACACAAGTCGATAAAATTATATCGACTCTGTCAGTTGCGGGATACAGCGTGAAACTGAGAAAGATTCCCTTAGCTTACACCAAGTAATTTACAAGAAATGATAAAATGATGATATCTTTATTCTATTTGTATCTTTATCGTACATGAAAATTAGCATTCGTCTCAAATTTTAATTAACATGTATATCATATAATTTATACACCCTGTATCCTTATTACGATTTTATGAAAGGCGGCTAATTCCATCCAACTTTATGCTTTAATAACAAGGAAACGCTTTTAGCCGACTCCAAGATATATATATATATATATATATATATATATATATATATATATATATATATATATATATATATATATATATATATATATATATATATATATATATCTAAAAATGGTATATGACTCCAAACAACAATAGTTAAAGGGACCACATATCTTGGAGTCGGCTAAAAGCGTTTCCTTGTTATTAAAGCATAAAGTTGGATGGAATTAGCCGCCTTTCATAAAATCGTAATAAGGATACAGGGTGTATAAATTATATGATATACATGTTAATTAAAATTTGAGACGAATGCTAATTTTCATGTACGATAAAGATACAAATAGAATAAAGATATCATCATTTTATCATTTCTTGTAAATTACTTGGTGTAAGCTAAGGGAATCTATCTCAGTTTCACGCTGTATCCCGCACCTGACAGAGTCGACATAATTTTATCGACTTGTGTGGACTTAGTTATATATTATAATTACAGAGAATGCTACAAGCCAAAAGCTAACCTGTAGCCAAAAGTAAATAATCATATAAGTACCTACAAGAAAATGAAGTAAACATTATGTAATTTTTAAAAAGGGATGCTGTAAAATAGATAAAGGATAAGATGAGACGAGGCTTGGCAAACGTTGCACAACGTCTAAACGCATGTACGATGATAATGTAGAGTTATTGCCCCTTTGTTTATATCATCACACTTTCGTAAGTTCAAACACCTTTTCATAACATAGCTTTTGGCTGATTTTTTCTTTAAAAATATATTAAACATCATTATACTAACAAAGTTATTACGTACTTTATGCATATGGAGGCAAAAAAGTAATGAATTTGTGATGTATATACAATGACGACTGATGTCCCACGTCTTTCAGGCTTATTCCTTACCTCCAAGCCACAATTTACTATGCCCAAGTAGGAAGTCGCTCAATGGAATACTCGCCAAGTTGACTGCTACTAAGAAAAAATCCTGTGTCAAAAATCCTGTGACTGATGACAACCAACAATGTCAACTATTGTACACTTGCTCAATTGGCTTAACTGCCCGTGAACCGACCTGCTTGCAAAATGATTAAGGAAACCGAGAATATACAGTTTTCTTTCAAAAAAAAAATATATCGCAATTTAAAAAGAACATATTCCTGTAATGCACAAGGCATTATTAAAATAAAATAAACTCTCGCATTTTGCTGAGGAAGAAGCAAAGAATGTTATTTTTATTTTCCACTTTACGTATGGAATAGTGGAACCTAATAAATCTCACTCACTCACTCACTCAGCTTCACGCTGTATCCCGCACACGGCAGGGTAGGCAGAGGGAACTTGGGAACCTAGTATTAAGTTCACTTTCTGCCGAATTTTGAGCGTGTTGAGTGGCACATAGCGTGTTGAGTGGTGGAACTCAACGCCGCGTTTTGCCTTGTACCACAGCAAGGAAATGAAAACATTGAATAATTAAATTGAAAATATTAAATATTTCATTTCCTCGAGTGGGGATCGAACCCACAACCCATCGGTTACAGTCACACGTTTTGCTGCGCCACGACAGGCCACCTAATAAATCTGGGCTTACAATTCATTTTTATAAAAAAATACATTGGAAACTCATCGGAGTTCTACGTGCTAATGTTTGTATCCAGTATTATCTTACTTTTTTTGTAGTAGGTACTATTATCATACTCAGGTAAACATTTATAAGACTACATATTTGTTGAAATGGTGACATTAGCCTTTAGTTTTGTAAGTCTAATTCAAATGTTGATATGTATATTACACAAATAATGACATAGTCTCTTGGGTTCGTTTTATTATAATATTTAACCATGATATTTAGAAACTTTGCTTTCCTTGAATTTATTTACTATTTTATTATAATTAAACCTATCGCGTGTTTATTCAAATATTATCAAGATGCAAATATGTTACCTTACAAATATGGAATGACCGTCTTATTGAAGAAACCCACGATTGGTGCAGTGGGACAGAGTCTGATTTCAAAAGGATTGAGCGTTGGTTTTGGGTTCAATCCCTACTCGGGAAAATAAAAATATTTAAATTATTTTTATTTTCTCGCACTGATACATAAAACACTATATTGAGTTCATGTGGAGTGTCCACAGACAATGACTTAAAAATTGGGAGGTAAGTGGGTAACACCTTTTGGAAACATAAGTAAAGTGAATAAATTATGTTGTATTTCGCAGTGCCAAATGATAATACTTGCCTGACGCGGAAATACAGTCAAGATTTTTACAAATAAAACCAATTTTATGCCAATTTAACTAATCAGTTTTAGTTTTTTACTGCGAAGTTTTAAGTACTGATAAACACTATTAAACCTTATTAATTTCTGTTTTCTAGGATTATACAAATATATTTTAGGGTTCTGTACCACTTATTAACTACAAACACTTTGTTGCCTAGTGGTCCTATCACTTTGTAGTGACTACATGTCCTGACACTTTGTCTAATGTAGTATATCAAGAACATTTATCAACAGATTACGTGGAGGTATCAAACTGCAATTATTATTAAACTTTTAATTAAGTTGGCGTCTAAGACAACGCAATGAAAATTTATAATTAAAAGCAATAAAAAATCGCTTTATTTGTAAGAAATTCGCCGCCTAATCAAAACCAAAAGGTTATTTTACGTGGATTTGTTCATATTTATGAATTTTCCCACTGAGGCAGACTTTGGTACAATAAGACATGAAACGTGGAAATATCAAGATAAGTGAATGATACGTAACAGAAATATGATATTTAATCAATATCGATATAAAGAAAGATAAATACTTTCTCCGTATCGTACGTGAAATAACTCACTACATACCCACTTTAAAAAGCAAGGGAGTACTCCCGTGCGGATAATAAATAATTTAACAACACGACCCCAAGTAGTATTTAGTCAAAAATATCTTACTCCTTCTATAAATCATGTTGTACAAAGTATCTAATATTAAATTGTGATGAATTATTTTCCATATCTTATAAGCTACCGATGCCGAAATTAGCCTGATTAAGTCATATTTAAATCATAGTATCAGTATTTATTGTACTCTTGTATTATATATACACACTAGCATATATTTATGTAAATAAACAAAAACATAACTGCATACTCAAAGAGTTATAAGAACTCTATTTAAGATATCAATATCATTTACGTAATATCTAATGTGAACAGAGATATTATTTATATATAAATTCAAAATCTAAACGTTATCTGTTGACTTGTCGCGAAAGTGAAATTTAGAGCGTTCCTATGGCTTGACATATAAGTACGTACCTCCAAAGTGCTTCTGCATGTTATTGTTATTTGCATGACACATATACCTAAAGTTTGCTTGCTGAGGTCTATCTTGCTATTTTTTTTAATATATTTTATTGCCTATAAACTTATTAAATAAATATTGTAAATATTGTATTTCTTCAATAAATATTGTAAATATTGTATTATTAAATAAATATTGTTAAGTATATGTATTTGTTAAAGTAGCAAAATCGATACGAAATCTGGATTTAATTACTCAACGGCGCATTCCGAAATAACAGAGCATATCGTTTTGTGTCATCGCGTGGAGTTTACATTTTCATGTAAGTACTATGCTACACTCACGTATTATCAGTATCAAAAATATATTTAGATCGTTAGATAACAAAAGTAGGAACTGTTCCTGTACTTTTTGTTTTGGGTAATATTTTTTGTGATATTTTTACTATTTTTTTAAGTGGTATTCCACACTTAGGAATGTTTATTAGCCTAAATTTAAGCTTAGAATTTTTGTGATGTTTATTATATTTTATTTACATAAGCGGTTCCTATAGTATTTGGCGCACTATTCTCTCTGCCTACCTCCATAGGGATGCGTGAAGCAAAGAAAAGAAACGAAAATATGATTTACATAAGATATGTTCATGTCATTTTTTTTTTCAAGTAGGCAAAACAATTCTCTGAAATAAAAAAAGACTACTTAATACTTAATAATAGTAAGTAATATTTTAAGTAGAACAGGTTTAGTAATATAACAAAATATTCTACTACTTCATAGTTTTTTCTTTTAGCTTCACGCTGTATCCCTCACATGGAAAGGTAGGCAGAGGGAACTTGTTCCTCTGCACCATATAGTATAATTGGTTTAAAGGCCGTAGTACCTTATGGTGAGATTGGCTAAAATTTACTAAATCGATTTTACCACAGAACAATCGATATCTTTTATCGATATAACTGGAAATATGCAATATTGCCTACGTACGCTGAATGCTCCATGCAATAGCTTCCGCTGACGAAATCTAATAATAAGTAAGAGCCTCGTGCAGCCTTACAATGGCTCGTAAAATATTCAGGATAAAGGCTATATTGGAATGTTCATAGTAGGTACAGTGTATAGGCTTTGGAATGCAGGCATCGATATGAAGTTACACACTGTTGAAATCTTTAATGAAAGAGTTGATACCTTTCGTACTTTGTATTGAATTATACCCCATCGGGTGCCTATTAACCTATTACATTATGACTACTTCATAAAGCTTGTGATTGCAACGCCGTCGCCTGGCATAGTATTTGTAATACCTTCCCTAATTAAACGACGCGTACGCTTAAAAACAAAACATTGAAGCACAATGTTTATCGATCTGTATGTAATCTTAAGTACAAATTAATGCGAAACTAAGAAGAAATCTTACTGTTACTGTACTATTTTTAAGCAACTTTCTATAAATAAATATAAATTAATTTTATAATAGTGCCAATTACAATTCTCTTCAATTAAGCGCAATATACCATAAATCGACGAACAAATGCGCCTATTACTCTAAGCACTATTTTGCATAATTAACATATAATCCCTTAACCGTTTACTTCTATCGATATGGAAATTATTAAATTAGTTTTATGCTTCAATATTTTCTCTAATGGTTTTTAATAAGCGTTTTTAAGAGTAGCCTTTTATATCGATGAGAAGCGAAATCCAGCATAAGATTTTTAACATTTATGTTTATGTCTAAATATTAATATTATATTATATATGTATATATATATATATATATATATATATATATATATATATATATATATATATATATATACATATATATATATATATATATATATATATATATATATATATATATATATATATATATATATATATATATATATATATACATTTATATTTCAAGTATCCTCATTTTTTATGCTAAAATTTAAATCATATTAGAAAACTATGCAGTTGGTACAATTAAGCGATGCCCTTTAAACAAAACATTGGCACTCCCTGCCAATATTCCACATTTATCTGGTTACAAAATCAACTACAGCCTTCAAGGCGAGCGCTCACGAAAGGAAACCTAAAACCTCATAATTTAAAGAGCACCGTTTTCACAACTGCCGGATACAATACCAAAGTTTTAAAATATCATGTCTTACTGACAACTGATTCCCGGCTCTCGCAGGAAACGAGCGAGAACTGTAGAGCTGAAAACTTTGAATTTCTTGGACAAACGACAAGACTAATATAAGATTTGTTTTCAGTTAAAAACATATTGTAGTTTATAAATGGTGTATTTTGAACATTATTTTCAGTAATAATGTTTTATGGTCACATTCGTGAGAAAATATATGAATAATGTAGGATTAGTATGAATTCTTTAGATTTTTTATTTAAAATCTCCTGAGCATAATTGTTGGCCACGTATTGTTAAAAACTATAACCAGTCATATACTGGTTACATTATCACATAATAAATTCATATTAATATGATATAAGGCTATCAAAGATGCTATGTAATAATTGAAGTCCCCAAATTTAGCGGAGTTCACTTTGCCTACCCTACCGTGTGCATAAAGCTGAAAAAAATACATATCAAGAAATAAAAAAAATACCAAAAATAGTTTTGTGCTTATAATAATTTATGATCTAAGATCCCGTTATGTAACGGGATCTTAGAGTCTGCTGATATCTATGTTTTGAAAAAATATATTTTTTTAAGTTATATATGTTAGTAGATTAGAATAGATATTATGGTCAAAAATCAATATTCAAATTAAAAATTATAATATTATATGGTTATTGGAATACTAAATGTACATTTTAGACAATTCACCCATTGCCTATAGCCTCTCACCACACTAAATGTCATCCTACACCCATACCATGGCTGGGCGTGTTAGTTTCATTCCAACAAGTTACTGTATTTGTTCTTACCAACAACAAATTGCACGTAAATATATAATTGGTTGTTTTTTTTAATAAACATAAAATTATTTCATTATTAAAAAATATAGTAAAACGATGTTTGTTTATTAAAAAAATATCATATTAATATATTATATGCTTGGCAAATCTCACAAGGTAGCTTAAAGGTTACAAAATTGGCTATCCAATGAGGCGCATCGCCTACTCTATTTCCTTCTATTGTTGATTGTTTCTGTAAATAATTTAAAGTGACAATAAAAATGGAGAATAAATTTTAAATGATAAAACAATATTAAATATAATATAAAAGAGACATCTAAACTTTTGCAGAACTCCCTTTTTTAATAACAGAACATTAAAAGAAATGTGTCTGCACGTTTATTTATATTTTTTCAACTTCACGTTGGTATCATAAAATTTGATATTATATATAAAAAAATATTAATATCTAATGGTAAGGTATAAACCCACAACCATAAGCATTTACTTGATCGAAACGACAAACATTCACGATAACGTTTTATTAATAACAATCTGTAATAATATTAAGATCACACACAGCCAAATTTTCTACTATAAACTATGATGTGTATATTTTACGGCACAGTTTTAGGGCAAAGGGAACGCAACACGAGTTGTAACTGTAATCCATGATGGCTGCCGTTGATACCAAAAGCAGATGTTTTATTTTTGTGTGTCCCTCGCCTATATATGTTTTACGACCAAAACCGCTCACAGGAAGATATAATTAATAAAATAACATTAACAGGTCGTTTGTAATACATGTTTTAGCGGAAACTCGGTTTGGAATTATGTTAATTATTATTTGTCTACGGGCGTGTATTGTAAGAATAAGTTAAAGGTAAACATACATATTATTTATATACATATTAAATGTTAAGCTATTGAATTGAAACATTGTTTGTAATAGTAGAACTGTAAAGTTTAACTTATTAAAAGTACTTTATAATTAATATTTTATTTTTACTAAAGTTTTCCTAAGGCTCTTTAAAATGTAATGAATTATGGATTTTACGATGAGCATTTCCATGCTGTAGGTATCCCAGCACTCATATCGACAGTCCAAAGCAGAAGGTAACTGTCACGATCACTTTATTTATTGTACTATGTAAATTATTGCTTTAACTTACACAGATAACTTATAATAAACAAAATCAAAGTCTATAGAGATTGGAAGCTGCACCTGTGGCATTCAAATTTATTATGGACTTCGTAAGTTTCATAAGTTATACCTAGCATTATGAATGAGTAATATCTAACAACAATCGTAAATATTGAGTGCCCAGCTCTCATGTAATGTTTCGAAAACACTATGCAGTATATAAATTAATTATTTTCTATAATGACCACTTAGTGAAGGAGAGCTAGCTTATGCCAATTTTTATTTTAATTATTTTAAATGCCTATAAATATTTTAAACGGTTTTGGAGAACGGCGTGTAATTAATTCCTCCGATTCGGGATCACACCTACAACTATCGAGTTTACTATCAAATGCCATTACACTGCACTACGATAGCTTCAAGCGGATTGCATATTTCTTCTATAATGCTATAAATGTGTAACTTGCTTAGGGATTAAGTATTCGCATTGTGTCCTTTTTGAGTTTTATAGAACAATGTGACGCAAAAACTATGAAATGTTCTTATGAAAAATGTGGTCCAGACCTCAATTACCACTTTGGAATAACACACACTTATTACATTAGACTTAAATGCTGTTCAACTAGTTTGTACACAATAGCCAAGTACTTTTTGTTATGTCAGTATACTTGATAATTTTGTTTTATACAGATATGTAATATTTTTATCTTATATAAATAAAATAATAAAAATATACAAGCGACCCGCCTGCGGCTGTGCTCGCGTGTATGATTATTTTATGAAACGCCGCCTTAACAAAAGTACGTGATTAGCATTTTACATTGAGATATAAAAATCGAAAATTTGGAACATCTGATGAAAAATTACAATGGTTCAGCTAAACTATAGGAAATAATGATATTGCGCTTTAACTAAAATTTTTAAGCATTTTTCATTGACATATTGAAACCGAAGACTTGAAATATCTAATGAACAACCATAACGAGCCAACTAAGCTATAAGATGCTATTGCTATAGCTATACCATGACTTTTTTAATTTTAAATTCATTTGTAAAAAAAAATAGTTAACGTATAAATTAAAGATCTGGTAACATATGATGTACATGACACACGAACCCATTTGCAATTTTTTTAATATATTTTTTTATGCTTTATTTACTATAGAAATTACCTTAGGGTTACCTTTACCTCCATACATAAATGCTTCTTTTAGATTCGCTGCCAAAATTTTACAATTTTATTTAACTAAATAAATTCTTATATATTTATTAAATATCCGATTATGTTATATAATTTTTTGTACAGTAGAAAATTCATGTTCAACCGTATTTGTGTTGTAATGTTTATAAATCGTGAAGTCGACCCAGTCGCCAGTCGACCGAAACTTTTACATACCTTTATTTATTAAACTAATTTCACTAGTTGTCTTAATGTTTTGTCTAATTTCTTTCTTTTAAATTAAAATAGTACTTTGAACATAAAAGAAATAAACTAAATGCCACAAATTCGTTGAAAATATCAACTCATTTTTATACTCAACTTTATATAATACTTTCGTTTAACAAGAACAAAAAGTCCTTTAGTAAGATTTTCTTTAGAGTAGCCAACTAAAAGACAGTAACCAACTAAAAGAGATTATAATACGAAAAATATATTAATCATACATTCACAAGTGTGTACCCAATTGCAGGTATATAAGTCTTTCTATCATAAATTTATGTAAAAATTGTAAATATTAGTGGTGCGGAAATATGCTAAATGTGAAGTTAGCTCATAACCTGTAACAATATCTGCTTGATATTGTTACAGTTTGTGAGTTATGATATTACTCATATTAAATAAATTATTAATACAAAATCGTTGGACATTAGGAATAGAACGGAGTGCCGTAACAATAGCTATTCAAGTTCCTTCTGCCTACAGTGCCACGTGCACGATAAGGTGAGAAGCTGAAAAACAGAACATATAAAGTATTACGTAAATTAGGTCTCCGTCCTCTACTTTCTTCGTAATTAAGTGACATTGCACAATGGCACGGCGTTCCACCACTCATTTATTATGAATAAATCGAACCATTACGATTTCTACTCTTGAAAATATATGTATATTAATCTAAATATATTTATACACACCAAACACACTCGTAGTATATACTCGTAGTATAGAATAAAGTCTTTCTAGAGACTACAACACGATTATATGCCAAATAATGTGTCACTTAAGTTATAGCCTGTCTTTTATTAGGTAGGTAAATAAGATAATTACTAACATACTAATACATGCTGAAAAGGTTGAGTTAAGAAGTAAGTTGCTCCTTAATTATCTTCTAACATTGACAGTAAATGAGTAAAAGTAAGTAATAAATAAATAAATAGTATTTTTATCATAAATTTCCTCGAAGATGCAAAAGGTTCTAACTTCTAAGCATATTTAGAATAACCCCGCGAATGATGAACTTGTGCGATTTGCATTTGCATCTATTTCAGTATCGTCAGATGCACGCGGTTACTGCAGTGTTTATAGAACTCACGTCATTCTTGACTGAGAAAAGGCATTGGCAGACTACTTTAATTATTTAGTTCACGTGGTTATAGTGAAGTATGTAGTGAAGTACCTTAATAGATATATGTAAATATTGGTAACAATATAATGATAAGTATTAAATGTTTATAACAAACCAATTGTAAGACATATCATTCACAAAAAAATTTAAGCTAAAATAACACTTTACAAAAAATTAAAATCTTGTTTAAATCATAACATTCATCTTGAGTTTGACATTTATAGGCATAGAACAATCACTCTATGGTAAATTAATATTGCTAACTAATATAATCTCAAGTTAACTTAGGGACATAAAGAAGTAGATAATTCTGCACCTGGTGATTTTATGCATCCGCACTGCTCTTACTGAATAAGCATACAAAAGCAAAACACGTATTTAAGTCGATACTTATCATATCTGCCCTTAGAAAGATCTACTAAGAATAGAATGAAAATTCTCATTAACCTTATATAGATATCATCATTTCTAATTTATTTTGTAACATTAAGATTAAAATATAAAATGTATGCTCTATTTTTTTTTAGTTATTTGTTTAACACCCAGTAGCGTGTACTGTGTACAGAGTGTCTAACCTTTTGATAAATGGTGTTTCAATGTAAAGACCATTTTTTCATGTACTTAGTACGTTAGGTAGAATCTTCCCTCATATTACGTACTATTTCAATAATGTTTCGCTTTAAAGATTTACCCATTAATTCAAATTCAGCGATAATTATTGTTTTGGAAACACATGTTGACTTACAAAAATATTGTAGCTCATATTTATAATAAAAGTAGATAAAAATAAAGAATACTAATAATTAGTTAGGTATATTCATTAAGTATATTAATAAGTTATTACCTAAATAAATTAGTATTAATTGATATTTGATTATATTTTTCCTCTAAAGACTTGCTTCTTCTTTATACCATGGACAGTATGGAACAAAATATGTAGTCGTTTGTTATATATAGCGATAACATGTAAAAACTCAAACGTTATAATTTTTAAAACGATTTTAATATATATTCATTAATTAAACTCTGAAAACGTGAAAACGTTTACCATCCGTTGAGGAAAAATTGACACAAACTTTTTAAATTTTAATTATAGCCCTTATTTTTTTTAAATTTTAATTTTTGAATTAAAGGCTTTTTTAAATTAAATAAACTTTATATATCTGTGCTTTAGTGAATATTATATGAAAAAACACTATCGTAAGTGCTAAAAATTATATCGTTAATAAATAATAGCCAAAAAAAATAATTTCTTTTGTGTGGAGTATTAAACAAAGGAAAGAGAACAAAACAGGGAAAGCTACAGAAAAAGAAGCAATTTCGCATAACCTTATCCTATTATTTATTCATAATATTGTCTTCATCACAATATCGAGTTAATAGAAGATATTGTGTCGACTTATATGGGGCTCTAGTTAATCAGATTAACATGGGAGACCAGTTGGACAGGGTCTGGTGTGGTTTCGTGAGAGGTGTAATTACATACGCCAAATAAATAAACAAACCGCTCCCGATGACAGGCTTGCATGCTTGAGAAGTTATCTAATATCTGGAAAGAGTTTTTTCCATTAACATAAGGAATATTATTAATTAATCTTTGTTGTAATTAATTATATTAATATTTGTTATGTTACAGTACATTATAATTATTGTAAATATTGTAACGACCTATTGTGGCGCAACGGTACAAGCATGCGACTGTAAATGACAGGTTGGCGGTTCAATCCTCATTGAAATAAAATATTTAATATTTTCATTGCTTCTTGTTGGTAACAAGGCAAACTTTTTAGAGTCAAATATATATTTCAGCTAAGCTCAGTGACAAATATGTGTACATATCAATTTTCAGTTACCACGATAGTCACAAAATAAGAATTGTTACCATATTGGAATTCGCTCTAAGAAACTAACACGTATATTATAACGGTAAAATAAAAATAATGTTACAAGACATTTAAAAAAATATTATAATATAACACAAAACCACTACCACAGACATTCCGTACGAATATCCTAAGTTACAAAATTTTACTATATTATCGTAAGTTAATTAAAAATTCTTATAGAAAATATAGAAGTGAAATCCCAGGATATTAAAAAAAAACCCAGTTGAACATTATATGTTCTGAAATCACTGTACATTTGCTACAAGCATAATAAGTTGGACAACCACAGCAATTCTGCTTGGTACCAATTATTAAATACTCATCTAAGTTTAAGCGGACGAAGCCCTGGACTAGGCGTGGCCCTAGTTTATGATATTTAATTGCATTAAAAGAATAACATAGCCTTATTAGGATAACAATTAAATTTATCTCGACTGAGGTCTCTAGTCGATAAACATTATTTTCAGGGTGAATATTTAAAATATACGCTCACATAAAATATATATTACGATTACGCAGCAAAATTTCATTTTACAGTATTACTAAAAGTCTAAAATAGTGTTTTATGGAAGAACTCTATGTAATTTGTAATAAATGTAAATTACTTTGGTTTACTACAAATAAGCTCCTTACTTGTAACTCGTTTCCTTATCATATACTCATATCGTGTATTATATTGACAGCAGTGTGTGAGTGCGTAAAACAAAATAATTGAACCCGGCCTGACATACCGGGTACGTGACAGTAATATTATAATCAATATGTACTGACAACCGTTTAATATACCATATTAAGCATTTAACGACTACTGCGAGTTGTATATAGTTAAAGTCAATCTACGACAGCACTTACAATAGACTAATAAATGTTCTTTAGGAATAACCAATAACATCTTGATTGACAAGACGGTCGATATTTTTTAAAAACACAATTAAAAGCTGCTGAAAAATCTCTTATATATCCCTTTTAGCCCATTGTCAATACGTTTTTGTCAATTACAATACCGTATAATAAAATATATGATAATATTATCAAGATAATTAGATATTTTATGTACTTTTTGTCTCTTTTTCTTACAGGAAACGCGGATGTTGTTCCGAAATCATGATGCGCCTAGTGCAGTTGGGCAGTATTTGTTAAATGTAACGTTGTTCGATGCCCCATTCTTCACTTATGGAAAATTAGATTTAATATATTTTAATTTTTCAAATTGGTTGGCAAATTCTACGAAAAGTAAAGAAGGTGTTTTACTTCGCAATCTGCAGTCAGCTGTGTGTGAGTATACAGTAAATAAATTCATCCACTACATCAGGTTTGGTAAACCCCCGTACTCGCTGGGGACAATATATATCCTTAGAAAAATCGGCGAGGCTATTGGAATAAGTCCGAAAGTCTTAATTTCAATAGAAAAGATAGTTGGAAACATTATACCACATAGGACCCATTCTTAAAAAAATAAGTCTCAAACCCACCTTACCAGAGGACAAGACACAGTAAGCTCATTCGGGGCGTAACGTCGGGGTTTCAAAAATTAATAGAAATCAATATACGCGATTAATCCGGTTAAATTTGTTTTATTTAAAAACGTAATGCTGAAGAAATTTATTTTCTTAATAGCGGTACACAATGGCTTCTGGAATTGTCACACCAGACCCAGGTATCACTTTTTTTGTAATATGTGTTTCTCAATATATATTTATAATTTTTGAATCAAATAATACTTCACGTAATATATATAGCCAAAGGGCCCATAAATGTGTATGAGTAAACTATGTTGTAAAACAGCTAGTAAGTATTAGCAGACGGCGCGGGCGACGACCAGACGATCGTCGCGACGGACGCACCGACGTGGATCAATATTGCAGTCTGACACATAAGTATATACTTAGGGAGGCTTTAGTTTTATCCCGTTATTTACTAACAATAATAAAGAGAATGTCGATTTTTTTATAATACATAAGTAAGTATTAAAGCGTTTTTATTAAAGCCAAGTTATTGTATAAGCGATAAGCCATTCAGCCACCAAAATCCCCCCGTCGCTACGGGTCGATACCACAGTCTGCTCTCAGATATAACCGCCGATTTATTGAGAGGACAGCACTAGCATGTTAAGAGGAAGGGAACAATTTTGGCTCGATGAAAATAATGGAAAAGACGTATGCAGTATTTTCCAGATCTAAGAATAATTTGTACTACATACTTTGTACTGTTAGGCATAGTTTTTATTTATTTATTTATTTATTAAGGAATACATACAGTTTTAAAAGTGCTTCAAATAAAAACCAAATTTACATTCATTGAAGTCTTCACATAAAATAGTAAACATTTAAACATTTAAACAATCCGGCGGAAAATGGTAAAAGAAAGTGGAACGGAGTGTCTTAACACTAAGTTCCCAATTTCGCTCTGCCACCTGCCTCCTCCTCTGGCAGAAAATGTGCGGGAGAAAGAAAATATTTTATATACATGCATGCAGTGTAATACAGGCAGCATTTTAGCTTAGCATTCAATATACTACATGTCGATTGTGTATAAGTTGAATTTTTCTTATTAAATAATCTTCTATTATTTAATAAAAAAAGTAACACCGAATTAAAATATAAATAAACAGACCATTATAGTCATAAATTTATGACCTCTATAAAGGCAGGTGGCAATTTCGCAGCGCGGTCATCGATCTTTATTTATGTCTCCCAGATGTTACAAAAGGTCGACAGAAGACGAACTCTAATATTACATTTATATGCCTAAAAGGCATGTTTACAGGGTCTCGAATGTTGTTTGCACTCAACCCCTTTGACTTCTGTTTTTTATCAGCGTAATAGGTTCATCTATTCGTTTCATTTTTGTTCAATTATATTTGTATCTATCTTACGAAACTATCAGGACGTTACAATATAGTATTCTTTAGTATTCTTAACAAGTATATATTGTTTAATAAAAATGTTGCTATTATGGTATGGTATGCTTAGACATGTTTAGTATGAAGTTACTCAAATTTTAATTTATTGTATTGATAAAAAAATATGAATTCAGTTCAAAAATTCTCTAAGTCTAGAAAAAAAGTCATATGAAATTTTGTTCGCAAAATATATAATACAGAAATTTCAACCACAAAAACTTAATTTTTATAAAATTATCTCATACTATAGGTACAGTTTATCAAAACATGCTATTAAAAGGTGTAATTTTTCAAAGAAAGTTTTATATATTAATTCCCCACTGTAGGGTGACATCATAGTGTTGCCAAAACTTTTTTTATCATAATCTAAAACTATTCAAAGGAAACCAATTCAATGTGTACAAAAACAGCATAGGAACAAAGGAAGTAACGAAAACGTGATATCCGTCGCGACATGTGCGTTCCGAGCTTTAGCAAAACTAATCGGAAGTCTCTCAGAAGGCTTCCCATCTAAGCAACCATTCAATATTCCAAGCGCTCTTCGCAGGTACCATATAAACTTTGTGGATGATTATTCATTAGTATTCATGCTATTATTATTTGAGTCACTAAATTAATAAATTTGATGTGTATATACTTTATTATTTTGATTATTTCTACAAAAGCATCACACTGTATCCCGCACGAGGCAGGGTAGGCAGAGGGAACCCGGGAACCTAGTGTTAAGACACTCCGTCCCCCACTTTCCGCCGAATTTGAGGAATTGCGACCAAATTAAATAAAGAAATATTAAATGAAACATTAGGGGTTTTTTATACATTATGTGCTATTTTTATAAAATTCGTAACCAAAGTCGATTTCTTTTATTGAACACTTTTGAAACCATGCAGTTACCGTCCATGTGCTCTGATCAAAAAGCCTTGCTTACGCTCTCATCAAGAATACAAACAATCAAGAATATAAACTAAATAAGTAAAATTTCAAGTAATTGTTAGGCCAATAAAAAAAAATATTTTAGTGTTGATAAAACATTTAACATTGATAATTTTTATCTAAGACTTTAGGGATAATTAAGACTAAACGTTCCTTACACGAGATCAAAACTGATCTATTTTAGTTCAGATTAAAATAGATCGCCGGCCGAGGAAAGTAAGTGAGTGTATCTGATAACTATTTATCATGTCGCGCTTATCTCTTGATATATCAGCAACATACATACATAGGCATGTGCTGTAACAAAAAAATAAATATAACCACACCATTTTCTGAGAACTTCATACTTTAAACTATCTTATATCTATGGTATCTTTTTCTGTAATCATTATCGAAATACGTAGCGCAGTTTTGATTACAAAACTAACAGAAAAAAAAAATACCACGCAAGAGGTCATAGTTGTGTCTCACAGTACCTATTATTAATATGTTAGCACAGAATTTTTCGTGCCTAGGTAACTTCATGAAGTAAGTAAGATAAGATCGTAAAATAATATTCGTACTTTACTGGAATATTGAAATAGCGTAGATAATAAGTATTTATTTGTTTTTTAATCTGTACTAATTTATTGAAATAGCGTAGATAATAAGTATTTATTTGTTTTTTAATCTGTACTTTAATCTATAAAAATCGTGTGCTCCATGATATAGCATACATACGTTTCTAGGCAGTATTTGCAAACCTATCCTTAATCCTAATGTTATCAAAGTACTGACAGTGTTTTCAATAAAATAAAAAATACGGTTTATTTGAATTGCCTTACATATTTAAGTGTTAATCTTTAGTGGATAGCAATCGAATAAGTATAAAATAGGCACATCACAGTAATAAGAAAATAGTAAACAAGTTTCACATTGCCTTATTTGCCGCAAACCGCTATTCTATCGATAATAATCAATTGGGGTAATCAAATCAATTAAATATTATCATATATGAGTACTTTTAACTAACTCTGAGTCACTTGAGGCTTACATATTAAATAAATTGTATATAAAAATAAATACGTATTTCACATCTAATAAAAAGTCCTGTGCATGTAGCGTTAAATTTTTTTAATCAATTTAAAAAAAAAATAACGCTACATGCACGGGACATTTTTTGATTTATTTACAAACTTCTAGATTCTGGTTCATAAAGTACAAAGTAATGAGGCACAGCCTCACCAGTCGAATCAATATTGAATATCAAGCTGTGAAAGGAAGAGAAATTGCAAAATAACAAGTAAGTCGGCGTAATCTCTCGGATGAGTGTTCCTACGCGCAAACGTATCCTGTTGACTCACAGCTATAATATCAGTAAGAGTATGCAAGTGGCTCCTTGAAGTATTGGAATCTAACATTAACGTTGTTTGATAATATCCAAGTTGGTACATTTTTGTTACTATGCTCTGTTTTGATTTATCTGCACAGATCGTGTTCATTATAAAAAAATGTAACAAAAAATGTACGAAAATATGATTAGATTTTAAAATGATACATTTCTAATTTTTACTATTTTTTAAGTGTTATTAATTCCACACTTACAAAAAAATATATTAAATTCAAAAGTGTATAAAAGTGAACGTATCGCTCAGTTCATCAGAGCGCTTGGACTGTTTCCAAGAGGCGCGGGTTCAAATCCTGCATGCGCTTTGAAACTTAGTTATTTTAGATACTGTATGCAACTTAAGCATAACTATGATTATGAATAAATGTTCGTATTGTACGTTCATAATATTTTAATAGGTATGTAGTACTTCTTTGAAATATACTAAAAGTGGGCAGAGGCAATGGATGGTAATTAGTAAAGGCCTCTGTCTAACAGCCAACGTAAAATGACTGATGATATCTATGATCCATTCGTTTGTCGTTGTTTATACGATATTTTATGTAAAAATAAAAAGGTTGATACATTTCATGAACATGAATAAAATTTCCGAATAAAAAAAATCGTAGTCACATTAAACTGTAAAAGGTAATTTCTACTTCCATTCCATTTTTATTGTGGTTTTAAAGTCAAATTTAGCTATTAACCGTTGATTATTCACTGCACTATCTAATTACTATACCAAACGGTCCGGCACTTTGGAAGTAGGTTTCCTTCGTAGCACAAATGTATTCAATTTTACGTATTTATTTTGTGAGAAAGCATAGATAGTGTGTTTGTTGTGTATGATTAAAATAATAACAAGAACTTTTTAAAAATATCTGGAGACTTTTACTGGAGAAGAAAACATGAACAGTCAAAGTTTTGAATGAAATTTGTATTCAATTCGTTTAGTTTTTTATTTTAATTTTATTAAAATTGTAAATATAATTGATGAGTAATTTGAAATAAAATAATTTAGTGTCAATAATTGATGATTTACTTTTGATTTAATTGTACGCTTCGTTAAATGTTTACACATTATAAATTCTAGTAAATTGAACTGTAGGCAAATATGCTTTACACATTGAAAAGAAAGATATGTATGTGACGATTGCGGTATTATAAACATTCTTGGAACCTTTCGAGCCGCTCGCGTCTAGTGTGGAATACCAAATATACCTACTTGGTAACATTCATTCAAAACAAAAATTGTAAATCACATTTGTTGTTTTCAAATATGTTTAAAGGATAAATAAATTATGAAATAGTAAATTATGCATAATAATTCATTATTTGAATCGTAAAAATATATTAATGAGCTGTATATATGTTTTTTATCAATAACAAATCTGTGCAGATGGAAGGAGAGAGAGAACTGTTGCAATATTTCGTAAAAAAATAATTCCAACTTATACATTTATTAGTGCATAAGTTAGAATTAAATTTTTACACTTATTAGTACATTTTTTTACGAAAACCTGCAATAGTTCTCTCTCTCTCCCTCCGCCTGCACAGTTTTGTTATTGTTTTAATTTACATAAAAAATATAACAATGTTATACATACAAATATAACAATTTTGTAAATTACATATAAAAGGAGTGAAGATTTTTTTTAAAAATAAAACATAAATTCGCATTAATTATAACAACCACTACAAAATTATGTTTGTTAATATACATTTTATATAAAATGACATACGTTGCTATGGCAAGGTTACGTACACGGCAAATCATTCTCTAGTATGGTTGATCAGTTCAATTAAAACTTATATTATATAAATCAAATCTTGTACCTATATATAATTTTATTCATGTATTCATTTTTATTCTTACTAAGATGGACTTAGCTATTTCTAGAAATATAACACTTAAATATAAATTGTCACATAGAAAAATTAATAAAAAAAAATATAACGTTATGTACTTATTTAGAAGTCGTGAGGAGGGTCTTAACAAAATATATCAATATTGTGAGAAGAGTGTATGCAACATTGGCCCTGTAGGTCACATAAAACGGTACTTTTCTGTTTAACTTTAAACAATTGCATAAACATTGGGCAGTTCCTAGCTATATATTATACGGAAATGATATAAAGCAAATGCCTGTATAATTATTTTTATCTTTATTAAAGCATGAGGCCTGTCTTAGTGCAGCGACACAAACGTGTGACTGTAAACAACAGGTTGTGAGTTCGATCCTCACTCAAGGAAATCAAATATTAAATATTTTCAAATTAAATATATATATTTTTTTATTTTTCGTTCTGGTTACAGGGCAAAGCGCGGCGTTGAGTTCTACCAACGAAACGCAATGCCTCAAATTAGGCGGAAAGTGAGAAACAGAAGTGGAACGGAGTCTCTTAACGCTAGGTTCCCAAGTTCCCTCTGCCTTCCCTGCCTTGTGCGGAATACAGCGTAAAGCTGAGTAGTAGAGTATTTTTAATAAAACAAAAGAGCGGACTGCATATGTATATCTACTCTTTTACTGTACAGATTATTTGGCCCAAAATAACGTTGAAAACTTACAAATATACTTACTTGCAAAAAGTTATATTAAGTTTATATATTGCTAAACGTTAGATGCGATAATCAATAAGTAGTTATTCTTTATTATTTATAAAATCATCGAGACCTTTCTAAGCTTGTTATAAAAATAAGTTGTCCTCTTTTTTATATCATATACCATATCCAATGTATCCTGTTCTAAGGGCCAGCTACCACACCACACAGAACACGACTGCCATTTAATAACGCAGTCACGCGGTATATCTCCACGGTTTTGTTTTACAAAGTTGTTCACACACCATTTTAATGAAACGTCGTTACAGTATAAGTAATTAATACGCGAACAAACTTGGCTTATTTGCTTTTTTATTAAAGCAACATGTTTTCTTTGGCTCATTTTATTATTTATTGTACCTGTATATTTTTGTTATTGATGTGGTAAATGTGATAGTCATTTCTCATAGTGATAGTGGGCAACTTATATTGTAGTTACTGATACCTTTTATAACTGAATCTTTTATACACAAAGTGTACTTTGTCATTGTCTTGTTGTTTATAAAATATATTGAAAAGAAATTAGAAAAATCATATTTTATCTTATATTAAGAAAATTAATTTGAGTTGAAATCTATTGCTTTTAAAATAAATTTATTCAAACAATTGAATAGTAATTTCTTGTTTAGATTATAATTTTTTTTTTTGTTTTATCATCAATACTTATTTCTTATTAAAACATTGCTTATAATTTATATCACAAATATCAGAGTAATAATTGGTTCCATTTTGAAGTTAGTTAAATTACTTTTAATGTCAAGGCTCTACAATTTAACCGTTCATTCGCCATGACCATGTCGTAGAACTGGCGATACTATTATGCAATATTAAATCAGTTCTTGGTCTTTATTGAATATATAAAAACAGAATGTATAATTATAGCAACAAAAAAATTAAGGTCGTGGTGTGAGACTGTAATCGCGACAGATTTTGGATTCAATATCATCTCGAAGAAATGAAATATTTAATATTTTTATTTCTTCGCTCTGGTAATACAGCGAAGATCGGGGCTGAGTTCCTCCACTCGACACATCATGCATTATGAGGTAAAAGTCGGCAAAAAGTGAGGAACAAAGTGTCTCTGTCTACTCTGCTATGTGCGGAATAAAGCATGAATCTGAAGAAAAAATAGACAAGGAAAAGATTTTATGTGTGAAGTCATGGCCGTTGATTTTCACTCAATCAAAGGCTTCCAACTTCTATCTCAGCAAAATTTGATAGAATCCATAAAATTTACATAGCGAAAACAAAATCTTTGAACAGACAGAAAGTAAGAACAAATTCCTAACAAAATCATCCGTTCCCTCTGGCCTATTTTTCGAAAGCCCCTTTTTGGGACACGCGTTCAATAGAATAAATGAAGCTCGAGAAATTTATGTAACATTCCGTACTGAACTCGACTGCTACATTCTAACACCATTTCCGTAAAGATATAGAGTTGATACCTATGATTTTTATTTTCAAATTTGTATCAAAATGAAACTAAAAGCGATAGCTTTTGTCCTTATTCAGTGCTCATTGCATAATGGTTACGGCGATCAATTCTTGCTTGGGTTAATATAAATAAATGTTTTCTGGTCAAATTTGAGAAACAACTTTCCTGTTACAGAAAATGAGTAATATGAGACGATTACGGAGTTTTTGGGAAGTAATGAAATGATAATATAAGCAAATTGTAGAAATAAGTATGATTTTAAATTAACACATATTTGTAGATATTGTTTTTGGGGACTAATAAAATTTTATAGGGTGAGAGAGACTCCAAGGCTTTTTTTGGGACAGTAAGTGAAAAGCAGTTTTTTCACACATCACAATTATGTTATTGAAGATGAACCTTCAATAACGAAAATTATTATCTGTATTTTCTTTACAGGTAATGTTTCTGAAAAGATTTGGACCTATTTTCGATAAACACAATTTCGATAAAGATTCGGATTAAGCTGAGCAGCTTTGCGCTTTTTTTTGTTATCAAAAGAATAATAATATTTAAAATTTGAAATGTATATTCTTTAACAAAAAACCGTATGGCGTAATTAGAGAACACTTAGTACAAATACAGCCGTACATATACATATGTATGCTTTGCCACCGCTGTGTAAATGTTAGCGTAGTATATACTCGACTATAACTGTTGTCCAAACAACTGATGTCCCAGCCTAATTTATATACACGTGGAATCTTTAGAGTGAGTAGAGCGTTTCCATTGTCGATATTCCGTTCCGAGTAATCCTCTATTTTGGTGATTATTTGATAATGTTTTCTGCATAATGAATTACGATTTTAAAATGAGTGTAAAAATTTAGTACATGTTTAATAAATTACTTTTATTATAGTTTATTGAAGATGTATGTAGTTAATTTTTTATATAGTGCTACTATAAATTAAGTTCAGAGAACGTTCTTTTAATACAATTAATTACAGTTATCAAAATAATACATATGTATAACTTAAATATCTTAACTAGCCATAACTCGCTGGAGAAAATTCGGGTAAAACAAACTTCAACGCGGTAATAATATCAATAACCATTATCTAGCATATCCATACAAAGAATTAGTTATCGGAACCAGGCGTAACTTAAAACGTTCCAAACGGTCCAAACCAGTGCATTCTAATCTCATTTGCTGATAAAGAGACGGCCCGAGGGACATCTGGCGGCGCTCCATCTCAAGTGTCGTTAGGTCAAAGATTAAAAAGCAAACAGAGCTTTTAAGTATTAACTGGCCGACGTTTTTAGTGTGGTTGTAATTATTAGTTATTTTTTCTTTTCAAATATATTCTAATGATTTATATGTTTGTATAAGAAATTATATAAAGACAAATTAAGTATATATAAGTATTATACATTTCCATAATAAAACATATTACAATTTATAACTTTTCGAGATGTGCTAGTAAATTTATTTTGAGAAAAGCTAATATATAAAATCCGGCATTTATTAATTATCTTACGGCCCTAGTATTTAATATACCAATTCATTCGTGTGTCGATATTATTAAAATTGTAAATACAGCAGTGATGTTCAAAGTTTGTCTGAGTCAAGTTCCAAATTAACACATGTCATATTTAACTGTAATCTGCAGAAAGTAAATAAAAAGACTCCAACAAATTGGCGTAAAATGTAAAAATATAAAAAGCCCGGTTGTATTTATAGAACAATATAACCACATCGTATTTGTTATGGTCTAGAAATGTATTCGTAATCATGAAAGTTTTCAACATAATAATTTTATTAATGGCTTCTGAGGCCAGAAAAACCAATTAGATTATGAACCATTTTATTTTATTTTGTCCTTATTTATATGAAACCATGCGAATAACATCGTGACACAATAGTTTTTAGCTGCGATTGTGTAATCAAATTTCACTTAAGGGGAACATTTTTCTTATTGCTGGATTCCATTTGGTCATTTGGTCATCATCTCTAATACACCACACGTATTAAGAAATAGAATAGTTTTTTAGAGTTGTTTTCTAAATTAAACAGAGCAGGCAGAAACTGTTTCTAACTTGGCGCTCAAAGTCGCTTTAAAAATAAAACAATACTACATCGAGTGATTTAAAATATTTTTTTTAGCACGCTGTGTCTCGCACGAGGCAGGGTAGGCAGAGGGAACCCAGGAACCTAGTGTTAAGACACTTCGTTCCACTTTCATTCCCCACTTTCCGCCGAATTTGAAGCATTGCGTGTTGGGTGGCAGAACTCAACGCCGCGCTTTGCCTTATTACCAAAGCAAAGAAATGAAACATTAAATACTTAAATTGAAAATATTAAATATTTCAGACAGGCCTTTAATCCCCTCTGTCTACTGTGCCAAGTGTGGGATACAGCGTGAAGCTGAGTGAGTGAGTGCAAAACCATCCAATTACATTTTATTTAAATATTATTAATTAGTACCTATCTTGGTGATGTGTTTTAACTAAAAACAGCCTCGGGTTACTCAGACCAATGATGCTCCTGAGATTGTAAGTGTAACACGAGCCTCTGATTAGTGCCAGTGAATGAATGCATCTTTTAGTCTACGCTGTGAAGTGTGATAGTTGATTTTTTACATGAATTAGGAAACTATCATTATTAACTTTATGTTTAATTTCTTTGAACAACATGCTTCAGTAGGCTTAAAACGGCATACATATCGTTTAAAAAAATATATAGAAGCCGATGTTTATTTTACGATCGCCTATCATTTCTGGGAGACGTTATTACCGCAGCATACCTTTTTTGCATCTTCCACTCTGTGCAAGTATAGCTGTCGTCCATGACTACCACAAATGGTCAATATATAACTCATGAATCAATGAAATTATGTTTTAATTGAAATACTGCTCTGTACCATATAGCGTTATATAAACAACTCGAAGCTTTGTACTCAAAATCCCCCAGATCCTCGCACGTGTTAAAATTCGTTATCTTGTAAAAATATTTACATTATGCTTAAAATGAGTTCAATGACATTATGAATGATGAATTAGGATTGGTAGACTCCCAGCTACTGGATAAAAGTCGCTTATCTTATCAAAAAATAAACACGCTGGGTTGAGTACTTTCGGCCCGAATATTTCATTGAGGTAATTACTGATGCGCTTTCTATAGCTCAATGACATAGACCAAAGTAACAGAACCATCGGGTTATTAAAGTACATGACTTGCTTGTTTATGGAAGCTGTACGCCCGTTAATTTGCTCCCTTAAAAAAAGCCGAATCGTCTTTCACAAGTTCTTTTCACAGTCATGATTTTTTATAAGCGGATAAATTGAATACAACGTACCTCCAATTCGAAGCTCAGCCAAGGATTGAAGGCACTATCATATATTGTCAATAACTTTACAGCTGCATCAAGATGGTACCGATACAGCTATTTAAATGTTAATATAAACAATATTCTATGAGGATAATGAGTACAGTAATGACTTAATGAGACGTCGTTTAAAGCGCGCTCGAGACGATTTGTTCCAGGTGAGAAACAAAGGCCACGTCGTTCCTGTTAATTCCAAAACACTTTCCCACTCCATCAATGTTAAAAAGGAAGTCACGGAATCGGGGTCATTGCGCTTTGTAAAAAATGCAATCAGTAAAAACGAATATAGGTTTATCTACAACCGCTTAACGTTTACTTAAAAAAGCGTGTTAAAAGCGTAACGATTTCGTTTATGACAATCATCATCTATTTGCTTAGTATACAAAATGTAGTAAGTAAAAGTTGATAATTTAACAAAGTGCGCAAAATTAAGGCCAAGAATGAATTGAGTCACTTTAAACATTTTATGTGCGTTAATAATAAAGAATTAAATATAAAGTTGTGTATATTTCTGTGTGTACTTACTGCTATGAATATTAAAAAATATAACTTTGATTAATACACTTTGTATGTAAATTTATTTAATTTTGAAATATGTTTCATATGTATTCAGAAGGTGTACTTATAATATAAGTGAACGTTAAATTTATAATATGAATACCTATTTAGAAACTTAATATGAGGCGTAATGCCTCGATCGTCGAAAATTATCTGTGCGAGAAGAGTTTGTTCATTTACTTTGAAATTCAAAGGTATCAAATTAACTGCGGATAGAACTAATCTACATATTTGCACGTCAGATTTATACTTCCTGTAATGCGCTATATGTGATACCTTGCCTTCTTATAATATTTTTTGCCTTCATATCTCACATAAGAACAAAATTGAAAAAAAAAGTATCGGAAACAAATTATTATTGAGTATGCGTCACATGATGAACAGATATTATTTTAAAAAAGATCGTTACAGTATCATTTACTAGAAAAAACACAGTATTTAAAAGAAAAATAATGTTTAATCGGTTTTTCATAATATATATGTAAATATGAGAAATATATGATTAATTTCATAGATGTATAAGCAAAACTCACCATTAATGTATCCCGTGTTTAAGTTATAGCAGTAGATAGATAATTATATGAACTACATGCTACATGTGGAGCTGATTATAAAGCTACCTACTGCAACTATGTTGCCTACATAAATTAAACCTAATGTCTCCTTACGCCTTTACTTATTCAATACCAATTTTACGCGCTTATTACATTTATCTGAATGTCAATGAAGTAGTCATTTTTGTTTATCAAATGTATATATACATGTATCAGTAGTATTGTACATATGCACCTACTATTACCGCAATCGACAATAAAACACAGTTCCGAAAGGCAACTAATATTTTATGTCACTTAAAACATACTCTCATTGTATTCTCCGTAAAAGATTTATTTTGTAACGAATAGATCCACTAAATTTTACTTTATAACACACATTTATAAAGCAGGTACTAAATTATATTTCTTAACGCGGAAGGAAATAACAATAAATAATACATGCATTAATGTTGTAAATACACCATAAAACAAAGATAAGTCTTCTTTAATTTACGACTGTTGTTTATCGTTTGATGTCACTTATCCGTTACAAGTACGTAAATAAAAACCGACAGCAACTACAATGCATTTTGCAGGCGGCGGTAAATGACCACGTCCTGCTATTGTAGATTTTAAGTGAAGTTGCACGGCTTTAAATATTTAAGCACGCATTACGCACTCAAAAATAACAAAAGAAATTACTGCAACGTTTTATAAATATTATAAATACAATTTTAGACATTAAACATTGATTATTTTCACTTTTTAAAAGTTATTTTAGCTTTACACTAGTGCATAATAGCAATATATGAAATAGTAATCAATACTTCATCTGCAACTGCTGTATCACCCAAGTTACTTTTGCAATATAATAAGAAAACATATGCAAAATTAGAAACTTTAAGTTTTTACCGAAACTACTCTATAAAAATAAATTTCTAGCGTATAAAGCACAAAAAAACGTTGGCACGAGAAAAAGCCGCAACAAAAGACATTACCATTAGAATAAATTACATAGAAATAACTGTTTAAGCTTCAAAGTTTTTGAGCGAAACTACTATCCTGTCTTAAGACCGTGCGGGAGCTCCTGCCGACTTTAAACCTGTACCTATTAGCCAGTACCTAGCCGCAAAAAACAACTGGGAACGAATCGGGAATGCGTCCCGGATCAAGTCCTGAGTTCAGTGTTGCCAGGATTAAACAACTTTCATCGATGAATAGCGAATGAAAATATCATATAATAGTTTTATTTGAAGTAGAAATTAATGAAAAATTTATATATCTATATTTTATTGCTTCATATAGGTATATACAATGTAAGGTTTTATAAATTATTGATTGCAGAATATGAAGTTAATCCAAGTTAACGTTGTACATATTCATAATTTAAAATATATAAAATGTTACCCAATTGTCTAATCATATTATCTTTCCACCGATATATTATATGCATATGCGGATTATTTCCACTTGCATATATCAAGTTACAATATTTGCAGTAACTGGTATCGAATGTGGTGAGAAAACTTAGTTCACACTGGTATCACTGATAACGAATCCATTAGACAGCGAAACAAACAGCACACGTCCAGCAAGGACCTCATTTACGATGAATAGCCGATCATGAAGCCGGTTCTACGCTTTAATTACACTTAGTATATGCTACAAATATTAAATACATATTGTGTTATAAATTTGTAAATTGTGAAATTTAAAAAAAAATAGTTTGCTGTAATTTTAAAAGAAATAAAATGTCAAATTGTTTTTGGTTGTTTGATATAAATAACAAAGGAAATATAGGCATTCATAGTAATTTCATATAACCTAGTCTTATAGAATGCTATTTGTACATTTAAGATAAAAATCGTTCATAAATTATGAAATCAAGATTTATAAATATTATAAATACAAGACCAAGGCCATGCTTGAAGGATAGTTCACACGTTTTATGGTTAAGAAATTTTGTGACTTTCTTCAATTCGACTACCTATTAATATCGGAAAATATCACGCACAAAACATAAATAGACAAAAAAAGTCGTGGTATGTACGGTATTCCTCCATAAAACGTGAGGGAGACCCTTGTTTACATTTGGGTCGACTCCTAATTGGTGTTTTCGCACAACTAGGCGCTTGTTAGCGTGTTGCCTTGGAACTACGTTGTTGAAAACATTCTTGCCTTTACACCCGCCTTTGCATACTTGAGTAAATATAATGAAGCAATATTTATCACTAACCGAAATTATGATACTGATATTGAATATCCCGTGTGACTTAGTAATAGTCTTACAAACGTTTTTCAAACAATCTTACAGTATTAATATTTTTATTATTTATTAAAGAAAGATAATTGGGAAATGGAACGGATTGTTTAACACTAGTTTCTAAAATTCCCTCTACCAACCCTACCATGTGCGGGATACAGCGTGAAGCTAAGAATTAAGGATATATATTTTTGACACCTATTCAATGCAATCTACTGAAAATAAGAATCTAGTATTTCCTGTGCCTACATCATTAATCCAATGGGAAAACATGTCCGTGTTAATAATTCGACATTTTTACTATCGATATCATGGTTTTGCGGTAAACACAGCATCCGCTGATAGAGTGAACTAAAGTTTTAATTAGCTTAATTTATTTTAAAAATTATTATTGTAAACGATTTGTTATCAATTGTGATGTGCGTTGTAATGTATCCACTATTCTTTACTTCTTTTTTCTTTTTTCTTAATCTATTGCTAATAAATAATACACAGGATCGGAAGCATCGCTTCTCATAAGTCATGAGATTGTCCGAAGTCCAAGTGAATGACCAATTACTTCTGATTGCGGATGTGCTCGGCCCTAGTCGAAAAGTAATTTCAAACCGCCATTACCTGCGTCTCACAGTTGCTTCATCGTCATCAGTGCGTAATTCACATAATAAACGCAATCTACTGTCGTGTCGACTGTGACGATTTTTGTCTCGTCACTATTTTGAAGTTCTCTCAACTTAATTTTTTAATCATTTTTACTATTCTTTTTATAAGTAGGCGTAAAAGATAAAAGCTTGAAAATTGTTTTATTGTTAAGCGAAGCCTGTCGTGGCGTAGGGGCACAAACTTGCGATTGTGAACGCGACAAATTGTGGGTACGTACTCTACGCGAGGAAAAATAACATTCAATGTTTTAATGTCTTCTCTCTTGTAATAAGAAAAACCGTGGCGTTAAGTTCCACCACATAACACTAATGCCTAAAATTCAGCAGAATGTGGGGAACAGAACAGAGTGTCTTAACACTAGGTTCCCAAGTTGTCTCTGTCTACCCTGCCATATGTGAGAGACAAAAAAAATCTTACTTGGTTTATTCATGTGTCATACTAGTACAATACCTACATTAGTAAACGTAAATAAAAATAATCTATTTTATTAAATGATCTATCAAGCTAAACAGTTGCAAATCAGTAGTAATATGACCACGGTGTCCGCACTTTACTTTCTTGATAAACAATACCTGTTAAGAATTCTCAGTAACCACTAGCAATAAGAAACCTTAGCCATATAAGACTACATAGACGCAACAGGAGCTTTATAGCATAAAAACTCTAACATTTATAGATCCAAGCTGTTAGTATTTTCTGAAGCAAACTTCGAAAACTTTTTTCTATAAGTTTAATGTTTTTCTTGTCGGTTAATGTTTTGGACCTAACTTATAAGAAATAAAAGTGACATGAGATAAAGGTTACATGGTATTCATAGCTTACCAAACTGTTGGCACAATTTTTTTGACTAAAACAATAAGTTAAATAAAAAAAATATCTCAAACAAAAAAACAGCAAGAAAAAACATAATAGGTAAAATATCCGAGCATTACTTTTGACGCAGACAAATTTCTGACGAAAACATGGTACGTTTGGTCACGTTCGTTATTTAATACTTAAGATACATCATAATAATACTTATATCGCTAACGTCAAAACAACTTGGGTACAAGTGTAAACTAGTTTTATGCTTTATGCATGAACAAATTAACATAACAATTTATTTAGCACCTGTAGAGTAATTAAGCGTTAAGGATAAATATGGCTAAACTGGAACCTCTTAATTTATGTGCATTACAAGATATTAGCTTAATGACGATTATATCGTAAATTATATACGTATACAAATTATTAAATAACAAAATATGATGTGAAATAAACAAACATTTTATAGATAATATAACAATTTTGAGGTCTGTCGTGTCGGTCTGTCACAGGAGCATAAGCGTGTGACTGTTAATCCCGATCCCGACTGGAGGGAATGAAATATTTAATATTTTCAAATTAAATATTTAATATTGTCAGTTCTTTGATCTGGCAATGCGACGTTGGGTTTAGCTATTCAACGCGCAATGCCTCAAATTTGGCAAAGTTCAAGTTTTTCGAGACTTATTGTGGCGCAGTTCCACAAGCGTGAGAATGTAAACGAAGGACCGAAAGGTTTTGGGTTCGGTTCCCATCCGCAGATGAAATTAAATATTTACTATATGCGAATGAATTATGTACATTTTTTTTTCATTTCTTCCCTCGGGAAACAAGTCAAAGCGTAGGCGTTGAGCTCAATACGTTCAATGATTAAAAGTACTCAAAAAACTTCATTAAACTTCAAAATTATTACAATAATAATAATAAAATTATAAAGCACCAATTGTTATTATTATAATGTGAAACTGCTATACTATTATATAGCAGTCTTGAAGCTAGAGTGGGGTTGCGGTTGCCCTACAAGTAACGACCTCGAAGGACGAGGCATAGCGCACAATATACCGATTGCCGCGGTTGCGTATATCCGCATACCGTCTGACCGACCGCGCGTCTAGTTACTGATTAGAACACGTATTACTTCACCTACGTCATAAGTATATTAATTATTTTAAACATACATATATGTATGTACATCTCTTTGTATATTAGATAATCAAACACAAATATTTAATAATCATAAAATAGTATCTTTGTTACAATTGACTTATTTAACTTTAGTTATGCCTACTGCATACTAAACTTAAATTTAAAAAGCGTATAAAAATTTTGAACGAAGCAGGATTTGAACCCGCGCCTCTAGAAAACCGTTTCAGCGCTCTGATTAATGGTGGGGGTTCAAATCCTGCTTCGTTCAAAATTTTTATACTGTTTTTAAATTTAAGTTTAGTATTTTCTGTCCTAAGTGTGGAATAACACTTTAAAACATAGTATAAACATAAGGATTAAGGATCAGTAGACATTTAGAGATTTTTTAAATAAATTAAAAAACATAGATAATTTGTCTTTGCTTGGATCAATCCTTAGTTTAAACAATCACTTAGTTTTCATAATGTTAAAAATTCACTTAGCTTTTAGTTATCTTTTACGTTCCTACTCCCCAACGTTTGACATGTTTTTAGTTTTGGTGTTATTTTTATTTATATAATATTTTTATTGTTAGGTTTATCAAAAAGGTTACCAAATAGCGATCAATGACTTGTTCAGGAAACTATAGCATTCCACGGCCTACTCACTCGAAGAGCGATAGACCGGAGGCTTCTATATAAATAATACGGCCCACTGCCTGTTGAAAATCAACTACTTTCTATCAAATAGTTGCAGCTGGCTCAGGTCAGGCATGAAACCAAGAGAAGAGCAAATTAAATGAAACTCACTCATGGCATATTTAAATGCAGAAAAAAGATATAATAAAGGCCGGTCAAGTACGAGTCGGACTCACATAGCAAGGGTTCCGTAACTATCACAAGATTGCAAAAAGAACAACAAAAAAAATCACAAGTTGAGTTTACGAACGTGTGCACTCATATGTAAAGACTCTTTTCTAAAAAATACATCTATTTATAATTTTAAGAACTTTTCGTTAATTTGTATTGTAAGTTCTCATTTCGTGACAAAGTTTATAATTGTTCATTTACGGGAAGTATTCTATGCGTTTTGATTACGCGACGAATTTCATACAAAATGTAGACATAGCGATTCATTAATGTTCGTTTCTATTGCTTTGTATTCACTTGGGAACTTGATTTTTTCTGTGCGCCAGAAATTGTAGGCCAGCAGATTAATTTCGGTTTGATATTTTTACGCAATCTCAAGAAAGAATATGGTGGTTTTAACAGACGGACAGACGGGCAACTAAGGGGTCCGATAAGTATTCCATGTTTAATTTTTGAGATATGGAACCTTAAAAAAGAGTAAACGTTTTATAATTTTACGTAGGAAGGCAGGTCTATGTATGAGAGTACTCAGCCATCTGCGGAAAAATCCATTGCGTACCGTAAAGCAGTACTCAGCGGAAGATCATCATTAAAAACCACAAGTTATGTGATTTTCTAAAGAATTCTACGGCAAATGCAAAGTCACTCAAACCACATTTGCCTACATACATTAGTGTGCTTTTTCTAATTGCCGCCTATAATATAACATAATGATCAATTAAACTTCCACCATAAGAAGTCGTTCATATTAGGGTTAGATTTACGTGTGGAAAACCTATTTTTGTATTCGCAAACTAAATGAGATAAAACCTTTTGGTATCGGCACGTTGGCATTGTCATGATATGTTTGGCTGAAAATGTAATAGCATGGTTTGACCATTAAGGGGGTACGAGGGTTGAATATGGATTGTAGGCACGAAAATAAGAGCATACAATAAGATTTACTATATAAACAATTCATATATATAATATGAAGGGTTACAAGCATGCGCCTGCAAAACACAGCAGGTTGTAGGTTCGAAACAAAATATTAAACATTTTCTTTTCTTCGCTCTAGTAACAAGGCAATTCGCGGCGTTGAGTTACGCCACTTAACACACAATGCTACGAAAAGTGGGGAACGGAAACAGTAACGGTTGCTTTGTCTACCATGTTTTGCTTTAACTTTGCTTTGACTGCTATGTGTGGGATACATCATAAAACTGAAATAATGGAAACGTAACATAATATATTTATTATTGGTATTCTTAAATATTTAACTATTTTGGTATTAAAAACATGGCATTATATTTAGATTATTAAGTTAATTACTTAACGTTCTGTTGCAGACAGTACTAGTGTGCCCTTGAAAGAAGCATGCAGTGTTTATTTCGCTGCGTTACAAGCATATAAATAAGCGAAAGCAGTGCTCTTCACTAAATTATAATGCAACGTGTACATATTTGTAATGTATAAATGATACCTGCTAGAATGTGTACTAGTATAACATATGCGTATGTATAATACTTACAATAAAATAAAATTTTATTATAGATACAAAAATGTTACAAAACTTATTATTATTTATTATTATTATTATTTTTGGATTATATTTTATTAATTATTGTTATTTTTAAAGAATATAAATTCATTTATTTTTAATAATTTAATATAATTCATAAATAAAAGTAGTTATAATTTTAACAACTTTTTTCGTAACATACTTTAGCAAAATATATTTAATTAGTTATAAAATATAAAAATTAAATATAATTTTATATTTAATGCCTACAAATGTGTCTATTTTTTGTCACAAAAACTAACAAATTATAACTAATACTATTATATCTTATTATATTAAGAGATATATACGGCATATTAAAATTATTAAGAAATAGGTAAACCATTAAGCATTTTATTCAAAAGAAATCATGCATTAAATGACACATCCTTCTACCCATGAGTATAGCAATCATTTATTTAAATTTATATGGATGTAAGGTCATGCCCATCCTACCATAGTACTCCCACAGTATCTGCTAACATTTATTGGAGGTCAAATCAAATCGAAAAATACGATTTACGCCTCTACATACATTTTTTATTTATTTATAATATAATTTATAAAGTTGATTATGAATTATAATATGATATTATGGTTAAGAGGTAGGTTTATTTTTATTTTTAGATAGGTACTAGCAAAAAGTACGTTAAAAGCCATTTAAGGAACAGTGTAATCACACTGTTCCTTAAGTGTTGTTCTTTTTAAAAAAATACAATGTTTTAATATTACAATACCATATAAGGCATTTAAGAAACGATAACAACATTGCTTGCAATAAGAATAAAACGATACACGTACTCTTCATTGTTCGCTTTCGAAATACTGAAAATCACAAAATACTATTGTTATGCTCCTTTTTAAAGTATAGCGTATGCTACTTATATTCATGGTTATGACAGCAGAAACGTGATAATTTCGCTTGATTCGTAACAAGAGTAAGAGCAAGTGTGTCGCGTGCTAAGATGCTCGAACAACCCATTTTACATCTTTGTCTGCACACTCCGCCCACCGTCCACCAATTATTCCGTTAATTGGAGAGAATCATCGCTGTAGAAAGTCCGAACGAGGCGCCGGGGCGATGAATACAGTGTCAACGATCAAGATGAGTGCAATAAACTACGTAGATACGAGTACCGTATAAACTACGTACTACTACAGACTGAGATTGTATATTAGTAAACACGATATAATTCTACTTTGGTCACGCAATTTTATATATCTTTTTCGTCTGTAAAACGATCCTTGTAGTATATTTACTGCACATGTATGTCTGTAATGGGAAAAATAAATATCAATAACCGTACTATATATATGCTTTGTAATATTGACAATAAGTGTGTCTGAATCACATATCTATCTATTATTATTTTTTAAGCATTAAGATTATTCTATAAAGCAAATAGGATTAAATCTGAAACCATACAGGTGGGCCTATATTACAAGAACAAAAGTATTAATATTAAATACTTTTACGTAACAGAATTATGTATGATTCTCAATACAGCAGATTGTCTTACAACAGCATTAGTTTTTAATGACAATTATAGATAATATAATTGCGTTGCCATTATAAGCGCACCTGTTATATTATATTTCATACCAAATATGGCATAGTATCTATCGATGTATGGTAATCAATAAACATGTTGCGTCATAGTTCTATTCATTATCGTGAAAGGTGCGTGGTAAGTGCAGCCGAGTATGAGGTCGTTGAGTCAGTGGCCCTTCCTGCGCACACGCGAACCTTTTTGGGACGCGTTACGTGAGCGACAGGACGCGAGCAGCACTTCAATGTCAGGCCTGTCAAGTTTGAGACGGCGTAAGGACAGATGAATTGTAGGCTTTTATGGTAGAGCTCACTTAGAATGTATAATAAATTGGATTTAGTTGGTTTTTATTGACTTTTGCAATATGTAATAGATGATTTAAGTTTATAATAAGAAAAAAATAAAACAAAAAACTTTTAAGTATAGCTATGCCTTGTAAACATTGGAAGTTTGAAATTTTTTACAAATAACTGTTAAATATTTTTTTGCGAGAATGGCCTAAATTTTCAACGCGTTTTGTATCTAGTCTACTAAACTTAGCGGACTAAAAACATCTTTAATCTTATATCTTTTTGATTTGGTTCAGTAATTTCATTTAACAAAATTTACGCTTCTATAACTAACTTACGTCTAAAATAATATCATGTTCCCATGCTGGCAGTACCTACGCCTTAGCAGATCTCGATGAGTAATACAAAACGCGCGATTACATATCTAAATTCAATGTCTTTGAACAATATAATGTCATCATATTATTCATATAGGAATAATTGCTACAGTAAACAAGAACATGAATGAAACACGTCATCAAAACAAATTGTATCGTCGCGGCCTAATTAATAAGTGACAATATCGCTTTGTTCTACAACACTGCAAGTAGGTCGATCGTCTTATTTGTCATTTTCGTGGGTTTACGTAGCTATAATGGCAAAAAGTTACGATAAAAATCATGAAAATACAATAACCGCCCACTGCAACACCTACTAAAGTAGCAACTTAAAAATGTTTAATCGTTACTCAGAATTGATCGCATTATAATATAATGATCGAAACTTATATTCAAATTTTAAGTACTGTGAGAGTGCACCAGCATTATCTCTGACAACACTTACATAGTATGAAAGATATTCTTAGATTACATACAAAAATAGAGGTTAGAAGACCCGTAATAACAATCTGTTATGTTGTTCAATTTTTTATAGCTTCACGCATGGCAGAGTTAACATGAGAAAATAGTGTTAAGACACTACTTTCTCATTAAAACACTTTCCGGTCTCCAACACCTTTTACCTCGTTACCAGAAACGAGACGAGAAAATTAAATATTTCATTTTCTCGAGTGGCGATCGAACTTGTCGCATCGCTTGTGCCCCTGCGTCATTATAGGCCTTCTATACTTTTTCTGTATTTAAAATTATATTAGAAAAAAAAAATCTGTTATTTTTTGTTTGTTTTGATTTTTTTAATAACTTATACTTTTATGTTCTCTAATATATAGATCGAGACTTTACGCTGCATTCTAAATTTAAAATCTACAAAAACTTAGTTATTCTTTACTTTCATTAACTAAATAAAAATATACAAAAGTTTGCTAACGCTGCTTATTTAATTTTAGTTTAGTAGTACTTTTAATATACTAAACGCAGTATTAGTATAGTAATTTAAAAGCACATTTTCTAAAGATTCTTAAGATTTATGACATAAACTAATGCTATTCTTTAACAGATTTACCTTCATGAGTATCGTATAATCTGTCACATTACAACGATAAACGAGATACTGTCCACTGCCGTCAATGAATAGCTTTAAACCAGACGTGTTCTTTATTATAACTAGCACAAAACAGAGATGCTTCAAACGACGTCGCGTTTTATTCACTTTTCGATTTGTCAAAGTCAGCCACAATTGCCATCTTTGTTTACAATAAATAAACTTAAAAAAAAATCTTTCGTAAATTCTTTTCTCTATGAAGTTTGCCTGTCGTAGTGCAGTGTCTGAGTATAAGCACTTTGGTTATGAGTTCGATCTCAATCCCGTAGGATTAATTTATTAGTTATTTTTAATGTTTAATGATTAAAAATGTTCATTTATTTTTCTTTATAAGCTTTATAAGCATTCTTGTTTCGTAATGAACGTAAACTTTTTTAAAAATTACAACATTTTTATAACTTATTATTTCAAGACAGGTGTTTATTTGCAATTGCATCGGAGGATGCAGAGTGACATTTTTCAGTCAGTTAATTGTGATACAAACATTCCCGCATGTAAACTCTAGTTTTTTGACGGACGACTATAAGAATCCTGCTGACATTCGCAGAGCAGGTGGCCCAGCCGCATATAGCTCACTAAATAATTATTTGTTTCTTACTTCTTATTCCATTGCTCTTCTTTTATTGTGTTCCCACGATGAGTACCCATAAGTAATATTAGTAGAATTGCTTGTAAAAAGCTTGCATTTTTACGACTTTTTCATATTATGTGACAGGTTGTGATATTGATTATAAAATACATAATTTAAGTTCTAAAGACCTTTAGAAACTTAAGGTTTGAAACCAATTAACATAGAAATTGTTGAATAAAAATATAAAACTTTAACTTTGCTAATGAGGGGATGTCATATTGCATTAAGTTAATCGTATAGTCCATACAAAACGACATACAACGTATACTCGTTGCATTCGCCTCATTTTGTTTATCTCACTAAGTCATCTGACGTTTGATTCCACGTTTGTTTACGCGCCTTGCGTGCTAATAATATTGCAAAGTCATTAAGACATAATTCGTTGTGTTAGCTAATAAAATCTAAATGAAAATCTTATGCGTAATAACTCGATAGTTTTATAATCTCAGTTATGTAAGTAAATAGTAAAAAATAATATCGTTATCTTGATATTTAAGAAGATCAGTTCCTCGTTTGTGTAATAATTTCACTTGTTCCGCATATATTGTATTACGACGTACAGAACAAGGACGTAGCCTGTTTTACATGTTTTTATAGATATTATAAAATATTTAATGTGTATATAATTGTGTTTAACAATATAGAAATAAAGGTTACATTTATATCGGTATTGATAGGTACCTATGTAAACAAATTTAAGGCGGAAACATAAATATTATTTTAACTTTGGTTAATGTCAAATCTATAACAATAAATTATACAAAAATATTCTAGGATTTACTGTACAGTGATATATATTAATAGTATAAAATATAAATAAGTTATATAATATTATAAATAACATTACACAAAACGGACGTAACTATAGCAAAAAAATAATAAATTATAGGATGTAACCTTTCACAAGCAACAACTTTATACTTTCTAATGTGTTTCCTTCATATTTTAAGTTGAATTATTATACCTCCGATTATTACTATACTAATTTAAGTTCTTGCTTATTATTTAGTTTCCTTATTTATATTGTGTAATATTTGTTATTTATATTTTGTCGCCATTCTTTTGACAATTTAAGATGACATAAAATATCTAGAAATTAATGTTAGTGTCTAAAATATTGCAAAAATCTTGTGTTTACTACAAAGATTAAAAAGTGAACAAATTTGCAATTGTATTTTTGTTATTTTAGCAGGAAGAAAAGATTTATTTTAGAAGAAAGGAACTAATGTTAAGACACTCCGTCCGTCCGCACACATTCAGCGGAATTATACAGGAATTAAGTGTCGAGGAGCGAAACTCGACGCCGTGTTTTTGCCGTGTTACCAGAGCGAAAGAATGAATATATCATTTATTCCAATTCCCCGAGTGGGATTATATCCAATAACGTTCGCGTTTTTAGTCACATTATTGAGCCACTGAGTCAAAACAGTCTCTATGTAACATTAGAAAAATAATAATTTAAATCGGAATAACGCTAAGGGTGGATGGTATTTCGAATATTTTGTTTTTATTTTAGTAACTTGTCGTCGTAACACAATAACTTAATAGTAACAATTTTTTGCAAAAATATCATCAGTATAATAAACAATACAAAATAGACAAAAACAGCACAAATAACAAGTGACGTAACAAAATATTTAAAATTAGTTGGAAAATTGGGACTAGTTTGTTTTTGTTCCAACGCATAAGCTGGCTCGTTGAAACTATGAAGCAACCTGCGCCTGGCACTGCCGGTGTCATTATTAAATAGCAGGCAAAAATACTACGATACACAGTTCCTCTACGAAAGTAAACATTACAAAATGGTTCATCAGCAACAGTCATTACGCGGGAATAAATTAGCTCATACATCTTTGATATACGTTGACATTAGAATGTATGGTTACAATTTCCGGTCTGTCCTACACTGCTGTATAATTTAATGTTTCTCGTAAAATATATTATGTTTATTTTAGTATATTTTTTTAAATACCCTTGATCTTGAGAAAATATAAATAAGATTAAAATGTTGTTCCTAACTACCAAAAACAATAGTTTAAAATAGTAATAGTAGAGTTTAAAATAGTAAAGCACAAAGCACTCTAAACATTTGTATGGATAAAATTGTAAAATATAATATTCAGCAATGTTAAACCCAATCTGATTATTGTTAATTTATTGTAAAAAAGACGTTTATTCATATTAAGTAAAAGTCATGTTGTACTAGAACACTACAACAATAAAAATAATGTTAATATGGTGATTATTGTATGCTCATAAGCACATGACCCAAAAATACTAATAATCGCAATCTGATTAAAATGTTCATGACGTAGGAAACCTTTCGTATTTTCAAGTATATTACCATATACCGACATACCGGAGCAAGGTTAAAACGGCGTTGCAAACAGTGTTGAATATACACGTTATAATGTAATCTTCAATGTTTAAAAGAAAATCTGGCAACGCTTATCTTTCAATATCTCTAACTTTTTTTGTCATATATTTGGACTCAAATAGCGTAACGTTTAACGGTTTGATTAGCACGTACATGTATGAAATCTAGCGAAAATTGCATTTTATACATCATAATATATCAAGTATTAAATGTTACACAGCTGTGAAATAGTTATTGAAGTAATTTTAGATAGTTAAATATCGTAATAGAGTATGTCTGAATGACTCTATGATTAGGTATCTATCGTCATTATGTTGTTTTCTCTCATATTACTAGCTAAATAACTAGTTATATATATATATAGCTAAGTAACTAGTTATATATATATATATATATATATATATATATATATATATATATATATATATATATATATATATATTATAATTTTTATATATATACCTCTTCGCATTGGTAGAGTTTGCAGAAAAATCCTTGAGAGTTGTACATCATTCCATTCACCACAAATACTTAGTTAAAATAATCGGACCTTTTCTATTATAATATAAAAGTTAATATTAATTTACTATACAAATTCTTTGGTTAGAACGATATGAATTCTAAAATTTCTATTGTCAAATTCACTTAGATATCTAAAACAGTCAAAACTTACAGTATGATATTTAATAATCCGGTTAAAATAATTATTTTCATATCTTATTTCATAGACGGTGAGATCGTCTGAAATATAATTCGTCTAGTTCGTTCATTGAACTATCTACTCGCCGTACAAGCTACGAGGAACAATGAAAAATTAACTCTCTTTCGTGTGTCACACGTGATTTGGGTGTCAATTTATAAATTTGACTTTTGCTTGTAATTTATTTTTATTATTTATCATCTAATTATACTTTTGTTCTAAATATTACCTATCTCTTATACATAGTTAGTGTAAGTAGTATAAGTACATTCATATATGTAAATAAAACAAGGTTAGATATCCCATTTGCATATGTAAGACATTATTATATAGAAAAAAACACTCATAAAATTTTCCAACAAAATAACAAATTTCATTATTATAACATTCTGAATACTATGTACCTATATAAATATAACTAACTTTCGTTAAATACTCAACAACTAATACTATAAAAATTTGTTAGGCAACTAACCAATTTGTTCAACAACCGTTATGCGTACAGTATATTGCAATTATTTTATAATAAAAGTTAACAGTATCGCAGTTTTGTAGTGGAATGATCAGATAAATATAAAACATCATAAAAGTGTACCCGTAAAAGGACTTAAGATTTTAGCGACATAAAAAATTACTATTGAAAACATAAAATAACATATTAATAAATATTTTATAGCGACACCGATATTATATCGTTATAATTGTATTCAACACGTGATTTTGTAAGGGAACGTGCAACTTCTTTGAAAACTAATGTGGAGGCCGTGATACATTGCGATTTATAATATTTACTAATTAATATTTATTATATCGTGACGCAGTGGAACAAGCGTCTGATTGTAAAAGGTAGATTGTGGATTCGATCCCCACTCGAGGAAATGATATATTTAATATTTTCAATTTAAATATTTAGTATTCTCATGTATTCGCTCTGGTAATAATGCAAAGCGCGGGGTTAAGTTTCGCTACTCAACACGCAATGTCTAAAATTCAGTGGAAGGTGTCAACAAACACAGTGTTTGTGTCTTTGAATTGTGTATTAAAATATCAGAAAAAAAAACATTATATGGTAAATATATGTATTATATCATCGGCTTTGAGTGCACACTTGCTTAAGCCTATGAAAAACAATCCCAGGATTTTAACAGAATTGGCGGAACAATTTAATATAAGTGTCTTTGGACATGAAATTTTCCAATCAGTTTAAGAATTTAAAGAGAATTATTTAGTTTGAATTCGGATATTATGTTATGTTTATCGTAAAATAATTATATTTGGAAATAAATAATAGTATATACCATTCTCTATTAAACTGAACATTGTTACATAACTGTGTCTTTCTTTTTACATATTATAAAATATATCTAAGTTTTGGTTATATTTAATTATATTACTTAGAACTTCTAATTAACAATTTTACAATAGGTGGGAATTGTATTTACTTATTTTCTCAAATAAGCTAAGAGCTTTCACACTACATTATTATGTAATGTTTTTTATGTCCTTAGTGTAGATGTAAAAAAATGATGCCGACCTAAATTATTTCCATAATAATCATAATGTCATTAAAAATTGATCTTGCTTTGATAATTAATAGGTATTTTTAAAAGCTTGATATACTTAAGTAGCCCTTGTGGCGTAATGTAACAGTAGCAGACGGGACGGGACGAGGCGGTTCTGGTTTAAATAAACTTGGTGAAATTCATTATTTAAAATACGCTATGGTTGACAAATGACAGCGTAAAGTTACGTCACTTAAAATGGAGTACAGAGCATGAAATAAGTCTTTTATATCTTTCCTATCTTGTATATGTCAGATGGGTAGATATATAGGCTACATAAAGGATAAAGCGAGTAGATATAAAATAATAATATTGAAGCTCAATACGTTATTATAATAACAAAATATATTATTCATATCAATATTTATATTATAATTACTTTAAAATATATCAGAATGCAAAAGCTTTCAAATTAATAGTAATCACACCAACGTCATTTTATTTATTTTTTTATGTCAAAAGTAATGTATCGCTGAATTTTATTAAATTATGTTTATAAGTTTATAACTAGGTTGGTTAAATGTTCTTGCTCAAGTTGGAAAATAACAATTGTATGCGCCAATTTATAACAAAAACAACAATAATTATTCTCAAATCAAATCCAAATATTATTTATTCAATTAGGACATTACAAACGCTTTTGAATCGTTAAGTTACATAGAAACGTGTGTAGTGTCAGTCGTACAGGCTGGGAAGGCGGATCTGCTGAGAAGAGCCGGCAAGCAACTCAACACTTGGTCTTTTCAAAATATCAATTAAATTAAATATGTAACAGTTAGCTTCCTGAGTGAGTACCTACAGCATTTAATCCCACGCATTCTTATCATGGTAATATTTTTGAATTGAATAATTGAAGTTTGCTTTGCCCAACAATATATATTAAACTTTCACTTTAAATTTTTGAAGTGGCAATTCTAAAATGACTTGTGAAATTCTATTATACATTTGTATACCATGTCCCATTACAGATTTATAAACTTTTTGAAGACGAAAATTAGGAGTGATCCTCTTGTTTTTACTTCTTCTGTTGATATAATGTTGATATTCTTCAGAACAAGTATTATATTATCATATATGTATATTATCATATATGTATATTATCATATATGTATATTATCATATATGTACTGTGATGCAACCGCGATATTATATATATTCCTTGAAGGTTATTATTGTCTACCACTTTTTTACCATCAGTCCGGAAGTTTTCGAATCCCTTCGAAGCATCAAGATGCCGGCTTTGAATCAAAAACTTTAGGCACACTTTTTCGACTTCTTCAAATGACTCAAATTGGCCTTTCAAGAAATGCTGCATTGGGAGGAAGTGGCGGTCGGATAGCGCATAATCTAAAAATCCTCTTAACCATTTTGCCACAGTCCGCTGAGCTGGAAGGTGAATTCAAACTACTTCACATGCCACATCACAATCGGCACCGGCAGGTACATTTTGGTAAAAGGGAGATGTCCCTTTTACCAAAAGAAGCGCAGCAACACACGAATTTTAAGTGTAACGATAAAATTGTGCAAAGAAACAAATCCACGAGAAAAGAAATAATTATGAAGAATGAACTTTTGCACCAACCTATGTAAAAGACGACGTGCGTTGATTTTAAACTTTGTTTGTGTTTGTTTTGTTGACTTGGTAGAGCATCAATATCAAAGTTAAGACACTTAAAAGTCAATTTAAATTCTATACATTACTACGCTTTCCAATAGTTTAGTTAACATTGCCTATAATTATCGAAATATGCAAAAAATTAAGAGTGTACTATTATGTATTATAAATATGTATTTACACACTGGTATTACATTGTAAAAAAGTGGCACTTCAAAAAGCACATGGTTATTATCATACACTAAAAGTTCACCTATTAATAACGTAGCATCAAAATATCTGTCTTCAATAGAACATGAGCGGCGTGATTCCAAGTGGTCTAAATCGAGCGAGCGAACTAATAGAAAGGGAATAAATGAATGGGTGCACTTGTCGAATGCGACTGTTTATCACCAATGTGATATAATGGAAGCACGTTGTAGGCTACAGCCGAAATTCAAAGTCGTTTACGATTCCAGCGCTGTAGTACTCGCGCATTCGTATCTAATATACAGCTGTGATGTCGACTTAGAAATGTGGTAGAGCGCTTTTGTATCGTTTCTCGGTTGAATCTCGCAGTGTTCCGATTGCCCGCCAGCCGCCAGTCGCGCCGTACGCACCGAGGTCTGTGCATGTCCCTCTCCGCCTCGCAGCCCTTATCAAAACATTCCCGCATTGGGATCGATCTGAACGTCTACGTTGCGTACCGTGATAACGTACGAGCCCCAAATGACGTTGCGCCAGTGTCCCGTTTAGTGTTGTGACTTATGCTCTGTGAACACTTATTGGATTATTGTTTACAATTTTTTGTTTTGATACGTCACATTGCAACTTTACTAGTAAGTACTATTGATTCATAATTCTTCATATTTATATTTAATAAAAAAGTATTTTTTTACACATAATTTATATATATTACAATACAAGGGAGAAGAATAAAAGAAATATTATTAAAAAAATTGCTGTCAATTCATATTTAGTAAATATATTTGTAAGAAAATATAAAAACACCTTAAATTTAATTTATTATTTAATTTGAGTGTAGTGAAAATCCATCAAAAAAGAACTTTAATTAATACTTGACTATAAAATTCTTTAGAATGTCGCGAACTACGCAGCAACAAAAATATCAGCAAAGCCATGTTCTCGTAAAGCTAAATAGTAAAATATCAAGCAATATTATTTTAACATTGACATTGATTTTATATTTCCTCGTTGAGATAAAGGCTACGCACGACTCCGTTTTAGTGTCACTTAAGTGAAATAATATGATTCAACGTGTTCTTTTTATGTGAACCATCCGTATATATAGGAAGTTTGAGAGAACGTTACTAAAAGTGTGAGATGAGTAGAGACAAAAGACATATCCGCTAAAGTTAAAGCCCGAGCATCAAAAAGACGTATTTTTACACACAAACGCAAACATTAAAAGAGTTACCATAGAACAGCCGCCGTCTTTGAAACAAGCTTATTTCAGTAAAAGCTACTTGCCCTTTTTATTCAGTTTTACCTATGTACTTTCAAATATAATGAAATTACTATTATATAAATAATGTTAAAGTCTAACTGAGACGAAATATTTTATAGTTTAGAATTATGACACAATAACAAACATTTTAATAAAATAATAAATAAGGATTGTTGTGTTGCTCTTCATTACAGTGCATCAGCTGTGATGTTATGACAATTTTAATCAATTTATTATCATTAGTTTTATTTTAACGTTTAAACTCATAAATCGAGTATATACTCGTAGTAGCATAGTTACATATATTTTTTTAGCATTTACGATTTTTTAAATAAACATCAAAACTATCTACATTATCACTTCAGACATCTTTATAAATATGTTACTGGTATAAAATTATAATAATTATTATTAGAACTATCGGGTTATACGTTTATCGAAGAACTCCTAACGACTTTGACTGACTAGACTTTATAATAAACTACGGCCGTGATTATCCTACCGAGTGTCTCAAGTGTCGACGCGACGAGGCTTTTTATATGTAACTACTGACGGAAGCCTAATGATATAAAATAATGATAAACCTAATGATTCCTCCAGTTCCGTTATATGACATCTGGATGTTACAGTAAATATTTTTTTATCGATGCCATTTCCAATAGCTCCGCAACGCTACCTATAAAAAGAACAAATTAGATTTTTACTATATTATCTTAAAAAAGTAAAACACTAACTAATAACGTTTAATTAAAGCAATTAATTTAAATGTTTTATTAAGAGTAAGTGCAAATTTGTGCTAATCTGCAAAAATTTCCCTGCGCAAAACGGAGCACATCAAGAGCGTCCGCGATAGCCACTATGCGCGGACGCATGTGCGCATATGCGACCTGGATGCCCGGCCAGCACGAAATAATCCGGTCAATACATCAACGCGGTCATTGTAGCCGCCTGGCTAATATGCTTGCTACTTAATTTGTTTCCATTACCCACTGAAAAGAATCGATTTTCTCAAAATTAACAAAATGTTGGGACCTGTCATATCACAGGGGCACAAGCGTTGTGGAATCGGTCCCCATTCAAAGAAATAAAATACGCCGGAAAGTGGGGAATGAAACGGAATATCCTAACACTAGGTTCATAAGTTCACTCTGCCTTCCTTTTCATGTGTGAGATATAGCGTGAAGCTGAAGAAAAAAAAATAACAAAATGTACCAGACATTATTTAAAAGATTTTGTTTAGAAAAAATATGTATAAATTTACGTAGAAATTTAATATCTACCCAATTAAACCTAGCGATAATAATTCGCACTTTAAACGGGTTGCATATTCGTGTTTACAGTAGATATAATATTTGCATTTGAAAACTTAGTAAGGCTATTCATATTCATATCTTATCCTGTTAATCGGTGCGTAATTAATTTTAATATGCTATGTGAAAATCAAGCGTTTATCAGATGCCTTTTAAATATTTTTATAAATATATCACTTATTTCTATTTTAAAAGAATTCGGTGGCTATTTTAAAAATATTTATATTATAAAATTTGTAAAATATGTAAATAATAAAATCAGTAAAATAGACTCCAACGGTTTGAATACGACACAATGTCACCAAATGTTATATTATCTTTGTATATAAGTAACAGTTGACGGAAAGTAGAAGAGAGAGACATTCTGTCCTTCAGAAAATGTGGCCTGTCATTAAGTATGGGCACAAACGAGCGGCTTAAAACGTGACAACTTGCCGGTTCGATTCCTACTAGAGAAAATAAAATATTCAATATTTTTATTTCCTCCTTCTGGTAACTAGACAAAATTAGGTATTCAACTCCTCCACTCAGCAATTTCGACAATGTGTTAAGATTTCGGCGGAAAATGAAGATGTAACGGGACCTCTAGGTTCCCAAGTTACATCGGTCAACCCTGACCTTAAATGAGCTATTTTAGTAAAAACATATGCAACAAAGTAAGAGTTGCAAAAGCAAACAAATAATTTCATTCAATATTTCATTTCCAGACATTCAATTAATAAATTTTACAATACAGGATATATAATTTAATTTGTATGATTTTTCCATAATTCATAATATTTTAACTTTTAAAATTTTTGTCCACAATTACGGACTATTTCATTGTGCGTAAGGTCGAGCTTCCAAAAGTAGTTATATACACACATATATATACACACATATATATATATATATATATATATATATATATATATATATATATATATATATATATATATATATATATATATATATATATATATAAATATATATATATATATATATATATATATATATATATATATATATATATATATATATATATATATATATTTCATTGTGCGTAAGGTCGAGCTTCCAAAAGTAGTTATATACACACATATATATATATATATATATATATATATATATATATATATATATATATATATATTGCTAAAACAGGAATTCACATAAAGGCATAAATGACTTTGCCAAAGTGCTCGCTTCTCCTGCTTACAGTAAGTGGATTGCAAATAAAGTGGTTTAAAACAGACACCTCCTTACATCTTATTTTTAAGATAGTGGGAGGTAGATACTATTAACATTTTTGGTATTCAACTTGATATCAATTTGCTCTAGTGTACCAATTTCAAAAATATTCATAAATTACTCAACATATGTTATAACTGTATAATTTTCGAAATGCTATCTAAAATTCATTTTTATTTGTTTTGTATAATGCAAAATCTTAATCGAAACTTATAAAAATATCTTCCAAACATTAACAAAATTAAACATATTTTTAACATTGGACTGGTTCCTACTAAAGATACTTAAGAGTTCATTAAAGTTTCGTTTTAACTTATGAGAAATGATCTTGTATTAAATGTCGCTGACCGAGGATCACTTTTTTGTCTCTATTACGTAGATCGAGTAACAGCTTTCACTTAATGCCAGTTGTTATTACCGAAGAATCACGCAACTTTTAGGTAACGTAGCTCTGCTGCTTCTTTCTGGACATGTTACGGTGGACGTATATTTCAAAAAAATTATTATCACCTTCTGTGAGTCTCAAAAAAAAATTTATACACTCTATTTCAATAAGTTTATTACGTCAATTGAACTGAATTTTAAATTAATAACTAAATGAACGGGAAACCCCATTTAATACAACATTTCAAGCGTAAATTTAGGTATTCCGATAACACCATTGTACAATTAACGTTAATTATGAAACACAAATTACTACAAATTGAAAGTAGTTACCTACTGACATACTTGCAAAAAGTCAAAACTAAGAAATAAATAATTAGTTCACTAATCTTCTAAGCGTTATTACAAATAAAATATATTTATGAGATCATTTATCAGCGTCAGTTGTAGGTGTGATCTCCACTCAGGAATTAATTCAAAAAATAAATTTTATTCCTGCTCTGACCAGACGCAGCCCGGAAATGAATTTCTTCATTCAATATTAAATATCTCAAAATCAGACGTAAAGTAAAACGGAATATTTAGACAAGCACTTCTTTATAACTATTGATTCTAAATTTCGTATAGTAATTTTTGTCGCTATGAAATATTGGGTGTTTTTTTTTATAACATCGACGAATAGTGTATGTTACTATCCGTTAATTTCGTTATTTAAAACACAATATGTCGTGTACAACATGACGTGACAATGTAAAATAGCGAGCAATTAAAAAGGGTTTAAATCGAAGAACACATTGATTCCGTGACCATGAAGCGTAACAAACGGCTGAAGATAATTGCCATAATCGCTGGATTCTTCTCCACACGTGAAACTAATCATCTACGCGAGTTCCGGATGAGTATCATACGAGCATATCGTAATCCGATCCACTGGCATTGTAAAAGTAAATTGCATTTTCATTCTGCTGTCACTGTCTCACCTATGTAAGCTATAAAAACCATTAGAAAAAGTAATACGTGTCTCATTGTGCATGCTATATGATACCTATATAGTTTTAAATGAAATTACAGAAAAACAAATGTATACACTTGCTTAATCTGTTAAATTCATTACCATTCTTGTTTCGCTGTAATCAATTTAAAAAAAAAACATAATGCGGTAAAAATATAATTTTGTGGCAGGAAATAGACCGAGATATCGTCGAGCACGGTCGCATTTGTTTTATTACTAGCAATTAAAGCTTGACGCGTTTGATTTACCTCCGTTGCAATGGGAGGAGTCACTTAAGTTCCGATACCACGTGTAATGATATCTAATCAATGTAGAGGTGCATTGAACCGTGTAAGGACTTAATTGGGACTGTGTAAACTAGAAACGACAGCACTTTATATTGCACCTGGTATGGTATGGTGTATTGATATGTAAAACATGTACATATAACGCTAAACTGCATATACAAAAACTTATTTGTTTATGAATATATCAATAATTACTGCAGTAAATACTAAAATAAAATTTAAATAAACCACTTTAAATAAACCACTTTACTGTTCCACTGTCTATGAACCCGAAACCCTTTTAAGAACACTTTACTAAGAACACTTTGTTAAAAAGCAAAAATTTATATCGAATATCCAGTTCATTACAGTCAGCTCTAAAGGATCCATTAGAACACAGAAAAAAATCAAGCTTCTAAGTGGACGCAAACAGAATATACTAGTAATTATTCATAGTTTTTTACGCATTGTATAAAATTCTTCACGTAATCAAAATGTATCTAAACCCGACTGGAAGACTACCGACCCAGGAAGGGTTATATTTTTCCCGCGTATATTGTATGTACGTATATGCGGTAAAAATATAACCCTTCCCCTATATTCTCTATTACTTGATATCTCCAGAACCGCTGAACAGATTTACATAATTGAGGTATCATTTGACCCGCCTTAGCAGCCCATGTGTCCTTAGATAGTGTGCGACGGCATTGTTCGTAGTGAAAAACCCATTTTTGTTCAAATGTTACAATAAGGTTATAAAATTAAGGGCCTCTTTAAAAAAGATCGAAAATTATATCATGATTATCAATACCGTAATAATAAAACATAGCCGCATTTTTTCTGACTCCTGTGGTATACCAAGGAATGCGAAGAGAGGATTGAATATTTACATGCCCATTAGCCAGGTCAGAAACAACGACGGAAATTTACGTAAACGTCGTTGCCCTTAGCCGGAGTCCATCCAAACTCCTTCTAGACCATGTTCACAGTAGATTTTTTACCACTATTTAGAGAATTTATTGCAAAGTTCGATGCCCTCACCAGTCCGATACCTATACCGAGTACCTGTTTATATTTTAAACTACCTATTCTGAGTACTTGTTTATATTTTAAACTAGGCAATAAATCACGTTCAATCATTTTAAGTAAAAATTTGGTATTTTCACATTTATAAGGGGCAGGTATATTTTAGTTTTTCATTAGTACAAACTACTTTTAGTACAAAAGTCGGCGAAAGTAAACAAAGTTAATAAATTATAATATAAAAGTGGGAAATAAAAAATAATTATGAAAAACTATATTTGCTTACAAGGCTCCCGTTTACGATTTAATTGAGTAAAGAATAGGTCCTGACTGTTAATCCTAATGAACTATTTGGTCGGCTTCTCTCTTTTTAGTGCTATAGAGTCGGGTTTTTTGTTTCTTATATACATATTTTTTTGTCTATTTAATTAAATATTAGAGCCAGATCTACGCGTAGGTGAGGACATTTCTTTTCAATGGGAATTCGCCCACGATGCGCGTGCGCCGGCCGGCCGCCGCCCGCCTACACTCACATAAATTGTATGGTTAACAGTACCCAGGACAAATTGCCCTTGTAATAACGACGAGAGTCACTGTTTTAAAAAGAGACAACTTTCTTTTCAGAGCTGATAATACTCCAAGAGTGCATTACGCGGTTATACGATCCCGCGATAAATTTCAAAATAAAACATTTCAACAAACTTTTCCATTAATAGGTAACAATAATGTGTAATAATATATGTAAAGATTATACAATAAATAAATATATTTTGCTTATGAAATTTTAGTAGGTACTATAATATGAAATCTCCCCAACAAAAATAAATAAATTGTGAAATAGATAACGTAACATAATATACGAAACGTAGTTAAGTACATACATTTATAATCTTTATTTTTAATATATTCTACAATAGATCGTTAATGTGGACATAGAGAAGGTTTATTATGTCAGCATATAAAACATATTAATGAGCATATAATAAATAAAATAAAAGGTGTACATTTAAATGACCAATACGAACCAAGGTTAAAAATGATACCACCAAAAATTTTACCTGTTTGTCACTAAATATAATTGTAAAGAAACAAAAAACGAAAGGTCCCCGACTATCAAGAAACCTGACAAATAAATTTTACAATATAATGAGGTAACAAATATGTTCCATTTATAAACCCAGCATTCGAATAAAACAAAACTAGTTAAAATTAATCTCCTGTAATTCGCATCGCATTCTTCTTTAAAGGCTGTCTGAACCATTTTTCTTCTAAGTAAACTGGCCAGTGTAATCACGGTTCATTTCCAGCGTGTCTGTCATACTAAAGCGAACAATCTCTCGCAATATCTTTCGATAATCTCGTTTATATCACAGGACTTTGTGTTAGGCTTTTAATATTTAAGTTATATATATATATATATATATATATATATATATATATATATATATATATATATATATATATATATATATATATGTATACATATATACATATATACATACACATATACATATACATATACATTTTGTATAGTAAGAAAATACAAACTACCCATGCGAACAGCAAGAACTATACTAGTTTCTTACTTAGACCTTATATGAATGATACACATTTTAATGTGGGCGGACGTTGGCGTGGTGTAGCGTGATATTGGCTATTTAAATAAAACAATTAAAATACCAATTATAGTTTTAGCCCACGAATTCGATTTCTGTCAGAAGTGTCCTTCGCTTCGTATATAACAAAATAAAAAGCAGCTTTTTAAAAACAAATATAAAAAAGTGAAATATAAATGTATTCAGTAAAGTCTAGCCAATTGTTTTGTTCTTTGTAAAAAAAATAGAGAACTATCGTGGCGCAGAGGCTCAAGCGTGCGACTGTAAATGTGACAGGCTATAGATTGGATCTCCACTCGAGAAAATGAAATATTTAATATTTTCATTTCTTCGCTCTAGCAACAAGGCAAATTGCAGCGTCTGTCATGTACGGTATAAAGTGTGAAACTGAAAAGAAATAGTAAAATTTAATAATCTAGAGATGCAAAAATAACTTGACGAATTTTATATAATGCAACAAAAACAATGCAATCGTTTGTATATTAGCCATTTTTTCTATGTATATTACTGATATATTCGTATATAAGGCTATTTTTGTTTAGCATATAAACTGACCTTTCCGCCAAGAAAAACCTTCCGACCATAAATAAGTCCTGAAAGATTGTTGCTTATTTATTTTTTAATTACAATACATAAAATTCATAGGGGCGCTTGCTTGTCATGCTAGACGAATAGGTTACAAACTTCATTTATTGCTATTAGAAGCTCTTTTACCGGCATTGTATTGTCCTCTGTGGATGGCGATAAATTCTCTACGTGATGGAATTTTTATATTTCCGATCCCTTCACGCCACCCGTATTATGATATTTATATAATCGCTTAGTGTATTACGATCAGTGATTGTACTGATTTCCCATGTTTATTATATTTAATGGTTCTTAACTTCTTCTTATATCCTTTGTAGGTATACCATGTTCAGTAATATTAATTTCATACAATACAGATTTACTTTTAAGAAAGAAATATATTTATGTATGCAAAGGGCTTGTGAAAGTAATCAGTTCATTAGTGTACAGCTACTAAGACGATATATAAACAATACGTCATTGAAAGTTGTTTTTATTTGATTTTTCAGTCAAGCGTCGCCTGCACACGCCGCCGCTGTCCGTCTGCTCCATGAGCATTCCTGGTATGAGGTGAGTCATGCTACTGTATTTATAGGCTATGTACTTACAATGTCTACACCATATTGAGATTTGTGGTGCACTGAAGTATAACACGCGTATTCCGTGTTGAAAAGAGGTGAAACGCTTTTGAGAAACCAAGATAAAAAAGTGTAGCGGTATTGTTTATAAAAATTAAATACTAATTGCTTAAATAAAGTTTTACTGATCTTTTTGAAAGTTACATATCTATACAGACAAATTAATAAAGTTACTTTAATTATTTTTCTATTGTATAGACAGTCTGATTATCACTGCTTTTGAAGTTGAAATCTATCCCACAAGTATAAAGTGTAAATTTTGAAAGTTCCCAACTTCAATACAGTGATATCACAAACAAATACAATTACAATAACAAATTCATGAAATGCAATATTTAAACTTAGTTACAAATAAAACGTTTTTCAAATGTAATCCAATTGTTTAGTAAAAGGGCATTTCGCTATCAGCAGCTGAAGTGCGTGCGCTCGCTATTAGCAAAGAAGCTATGTATTATTAGTGTGCAACACACACCTGCCTCGCAACTTGATGTCAATGTCCGTCAAACACGGCAGTAACCACTCAATACTTATACCTAGATACTTACACATTACAAACAAAAGTTGGTGGGCAAACGCAAAGCAGTACCTAATTACACAATACATCAATACACAAAGGTATATAAATCTTCTTAGGGTATATTTTCTTATCCATTAGCAATAATTTGTTTATTGCAAAATTTATAACTACTTCCTTGTTTTTGTATTAAATGTATGGACATAGTGAGACGTTAATAAATAATTAAAAAACAAGCGTTAATAAAACCAGTTATAGCTGAAAACAAGATAGTTTCTGATATACCACTCTTATTAGATAAAACTGTGTATGTAAAACAATAGTCAATGATTTATTGACAGCGGTTACTTTGGCATAATATTGCCTTAGTTTAAATTTAAATGTAATTTCTAAGTCCAGTAAGTAAATGCGTATTGTCTAGTTAGAGCATAACGCTGAACACACGTTGCGCTGGCGCCATTAAGATGAACATAATTACCGAGCACGTAAACAAATCGACTCTTGGAATGATGGCGTGCACGGTATTTCCATTCGCACAAAGGAATCTTAAGTGTACAGTAATCTAGGAATCTTAAGCCGGCAGGATTCGTCGGGTCTGTCAGAGCGTGCGTGTTTGCTGCGAATGTCTCGAATTATGTAATTACCAGCGCGGACCGTCGTCGTTGACGCATTTAGAATATAGTTCAGTAATGCAGTTTTCATCATCACTATAATTTTACTGTAATTTTACTGTAACTGTTTATACACTCATCTCGACTTGGTAAAGACGTGATACCCGTAGTAACCGAAATCTACATACCCAGAAACTTAGATAACTTGTAATAAGTTAAATTAATAACTATATAGTAGTATTTTTAACAAATAATATGTTAAATATATATCAATTGCGAAAAAACTTACGATAAAAGTTTATTAAATATATAATTAGAGAAAGATATTGTGTTATGTAAAAGTTTTCACTACATTACATTAGATATTGATTGAACAATAATTAATGATAACAATAATTCACCGCACAGACGGCTTCCAACCAATTAATTATTATATTAAGTGCAGTAGGTACATTCTAAGTGATAGATTGCGATATTGCACTAAGATATACCACATGTATTGAAAGTGATGTAAATGCCTTAAGTTACTAATTAATAGACCTTTAATTAATGTTGTAATTAGTTGTGTATAAGAAATATAAATGTAATAAAAAGATAATTTATAAGCTTACAATACATTTAATAGTTAAAAAACACTGGCGCTAAGAAGCCGCCTGCGTTTCCGGCCAACTTGTTTAACCACTATTGATACCCACGGTGAGTCATATAACGTATGATGAATACGCTTAAATGAATAGTTACGACATAACTATCTCATCTTAGTTAATTATGGCAGTTAAGTTTGTCCGTCAAACAGAAGCACCTAATGATAGATTCGTCTGAGTGGCATCCTACAACGTTACCGTTGTACGATACTGGACAGTTATTACCATATATACCTAGGAAATGAAAAGTATTACATTGCTGTAATAATAAAAAGAAATGGCTTAAGTAATTTATTTCATAATATATTTAGTTTAATATTTTTTATAGCTTTTGTTCGGTGTATTTAGCAGTCATCTATTAATGTTATTTTTATCTTTGGATATGATTCCATCATCAGATACTAACTTGGTAGTAATAAGACCAATGAGAAAATGCGCTAATGCGAAAATCTGTCCACAAATGCTAGAAGGAAAACGGCGACAAAAAATGGAAATATATATAAAACATATTTTTTTAGAAAAAAGAAGTATGTTGATTGCTTTTTTAAACTTTTAATTGATGAATTGAGACTTCTTTATAACCTTATTGATTTATAATCTTGCTGTGATACCAATTTAAAGGCGGCTTTCCTCCACGGAAAGTGGGAACAGAAATAACTTAACACTAAGTTACCATGTACTCTGTGCCTATAATAATCTATATGCAGTATACAGCGTGAAGCTAAAAAAAATATTATCTTATAAATAACAACTGTGGAGGTGTATTTACATATAGAAACATTGCTTGTAAACATTAGATGCAAATATATTGAAGTTTAGCATAAGGAAGATTGGCGTGCTCTACATTGTATAAGTAATCGAATCTGATTTAATCAGTTATGTTACATACATTATGAATTATTATTCAATATATTTATGCATTTATAATTCCGTTATTTGTATAATGTATGAAGTAATAGTAAGAATATTTGTTACCTTACCTTTAGCAAAGACCAATATTAATTGTATACAGATATTTATATATCATATATATCTGTATACAATTAATATTATTAAATGATGTTTTCAAATATTTATGATGATACGAGTATAATAATAAATAAATTTATCTCACAAAATTTAAAGTTGTAGTTTATAAATAGGGAAAGTTATTAGTATTTACATTTATTTGGCTATTTATATTTACAGAGCAGAGTGTGCAGTACAAGCGCAATGGTCGCGTGATCGGTCACCATGCGCCTTTTCCGCGGTGCGAAGCGCAGGGAAGTGACCGGGTCGCAGGCCGCTCCACTCGGGGACCTCGCCGCGAACACACCCCACAGCTACACACTCGTCACTGCACTTCCAGCCATGGTCATGGAGGATGATGTTAATGATATGAAGAAAGGTGACGTTATTTTTTTTATAGTCATATATGTTTCATAATATGCCTGTAAAATCATTTTAAATTTGAAATCAATAACATTGATAATAACTATGATGTTATAACTATGAGTAATATTTTATATAAAGAAATTTTGCTTGCAGTGTTTGCAACATGGGGTCGTCGCATGGGGAAAAAATTAGATATGTTGAAAAAAAATGAAACTAAGGAACCATCCGAAGAAAATACAAAAAACGATAATTTAAACGATGAAAACTCTACAATTGTTACGGGACAATATAAGAAAAATAGCAAACAAAATTGGAAAATGGGAAGAAGCAGTTCCGATTCTTCCTCCATAAAAAAGGACACTGACTCTGATTCCATTAGAAGTGGCTCAAGAGATAGGTCGCCTAGTCCGTTTAAGTCTTTCTTCCATCGAATGGGTTCTACTGGAATGTTAAACAGTTCTAAAACCCAATCTCTTAATACTCCAAAAACGCATGATAATTATTCACTGTCTAATGGTCCTTCTCTTTATCGAAGTTGTTCTACATCACATTTGTCTACGTATGTAAAAGCTGATGACCCATCTGATGATATAGACTTACAAAATACAAGTGCCGATAATAAAACCTCTCCGTCAAAACAAAAGCATAATCTTTTGGCGGATGAAAATTTAAGTAATTCATCAACAAAAGCCATAAGTTGTGATAATATACCTAATAAGTTAGATAATTCACAAAATACCGGTTCATGTAAGAAACCAAATTTCCCATACGCCTTTTTACGATCAAAATTATCGGTTTTACCTGAAGAAAACAGCATGGCTTCTCAACACAGGTCTATATCAGTGAGGCAAAGCTTTTCAGAGAGGATAGATCGCAAATCTCCAAAATTAAGAAGGGATATGATATTTTTACCTAGTTCAAGATCTGAAGAGAGATACCAAAGCAGTGACAATATTTCCATCCATGAAGACAATATTCGTATGAACGGAGGTTTGCGTAACAATTACGATTTCGCAAGAAGTTCAATGAGAAGCATTAATGAGAACGACTTAAACCCGTACCAATGTAGACGTATTGACGATGTACCCAGAAGATCGTCTATGATATCTCATAAGGCACCTTTTGATTACGACCCAATGTTAACACCAAGAAATAGAAATAGTTTGCCAGTATATGAATATCAAACAGCCCTAGGTTCATCGCAAGATTTAAAGAATGATCTTGCATCTTCAACCCAGAGTATACATCAAGAAGTCCTCCAAGCCCACCGGTTGAGTAATTATGTAAGCTCTAATGAATCTGGCTACGACAGTGACGGTAGACCGACAGATGAGCATACTAATCATTCTCCACCAGTCTATTTGTGTAATACAAAAAGTACATCAAATAGTGTAAATGGTGAATTAAATCAGAGTACATTTGCAAGGCAGTTAAGTTTAAATCACAAGCTTAGTGGGAACAAAGTACAGGTTCCAATGAGACGAAGTTCTACTCCTTGTGCGTTATTTCCTTTAGATAAGAATTCATCATATGAATGTGAAAATGAACATAAAGATGTTAACAGGTACAAAAGCAATGAAGTAAGTCAACTTATTACGATAGACTATAATGACGCAAAACCGCCCCCACTTCCAAAGAAAACTATCAATAAAAAAAGTCCTTACATATATAAAACCATTATGTTAGACGAACGTATTCAAACTAGGAAAATTAAATTACTACAATCACAATTACTTTCTGTTGATCATTCCTCTACACCTAATCTCAGTGAAAATGTAAATATATCTGAAGATTTTAACATTCATCAAATTCAAGAAACAGACATACTTGGTAGAGGGCCTTGTACAAAACGGTTTAGAAAAATCAGATTATTAAAATCTCGATTGGATGAGAGTCTGGGAGTTTATCTGGCGCAGCATAGAGTGGATTATGAAAACGGCAGTGGATCGAACTATGAAATTCGTTATATTGTGGTAAAACTGGATTTTGATGGCATAGCTCATAGGGATGGAAGACTTCGAATAGGCGATGAAATAGTTAATGTCAATGGAAAAGTTTTGAGGGGACTATCGTCTCTTAGAGACGTTCAGCATATTGTTAATTCTTGTTCTACTGAAGCAACTTTCGAAGAAGGTGCATTGTTCCAAAGATATCAAGTAGATCTGGTTATGGCACATGATGAAATATCTCCCATTATTTTAAGTCGTATTATTAATAACCATCCTTGTGAACAAAGTCCAATTCAATCTATGTCAAGTATTCCACCAGATATTATACCACAAACTATGCATAAACCATCAACATCAAGTCAAATCGTTATTGAAACTCATTTTCCAAGTGAAGATCCGTCATATAATCAAAATTTAAGTAATATGAATGAACATTACAATGAAATAATGGAATCAAATAAAAAATGTGAAGTTGGAATGCAAGTAAACAATAGTCTATTGTTATCAAATCAAAAAAGTGACGACGAAAAATTATTAGAACGTAACTGTTATACACAATCTCATCCGTCTCTTCAAAATATCACAAATATAGAAATTTCAATGAGAGCTTCTCCAACATTGAGACACTCAAATAATAATAACTATAGGCCGATATCACTTCACAATTCTAGACCGCAACCAATGATTGGCCTATCGGCTTGTAACGAAAACCCTTCAAACGAAATTAAAGAAAACCCTTCCCACTATATAAAGAATGCACAAAGGTTATATCAAAATAGGTCATTTGAAAGTATACCAGAGCAACTGAGGTGCAACAGTAGTCGTAGTCGATTTTTTAACAGAGTTGGGTCACAAAGATGTTCGCCAAATTATGGAGCACATGTATCACGTCACCAAGAATATAACAACAGTGCAGAAAATATACATATTTCTCATAACACATTGCACAGGGCTGAATTTTGGAAAGGATCTGGTCACAAAAGTCTTGGATTCAGCATAGTAGGAGGAACAGATTCTCCAAAAGGCAAAATGGGAATATTCGTTAAGACAGTTTTTCCAAACGGTCAAGCTGCTGATAAGGGAACTATCTATGAAGGTAAATAAAAAAATATATAAACGTAAAGGAAAATTAACTCAAAATTTATATATTTTAATATTTAATGCAATATTTATTTTAAGGTGACGAGATCTTGTCTGTTAACAACGTACCGACGCGTGGACTGAGCCACGCAGGCGCGATATCGTTGTTTAAGCAAGTTAAAGAAGGAAAAATTGAATTGACGCTTTCAAGAAGAAGGTATTATTAGTACACAATATTCTAAAAACATTTTTAAATATTTTTATAGAAATAATTATTTTATTTTATTTTCAGAGCTCCAAGGTCAAGATCCGTGGAACCTCTCGGCAATTTTCGCGGTGACACCAAAAGAGATTAATGCTAGATGCGCCCCAAAGACAGTCTAACATGTTTCATTAAGTGCAATAACTTTTAACATTTTACTTTACTATCTGGCCAAAGGCGATGACGTTTATTATTATTTAGGCATACGTAAATGTTTAATGGTACGTGGTACTGTATCAAGTTAAAGCTAAATAAAGTAATCCTTGCTACTAAAAAGCTTATTGGTGTTAATTAAGAAAATTAAATTGCTAAAGTATATGTAACACATTTTATCAGCTTTATTAAAATATAATATTATTGTATATAATGCGCTAGCTTCCTACTTTCATTTATTAATATACATACATATTTTGTAGTCATGTGTCGATATTATATGTGAAATGTTGATAAGTATTTTATAATGTGAATATAATAAGACTGTATGTAGTATCTACTTGTAAGCTCTCGTATTAAATATGATATTACTTATATGATAATTATAATGTCCCGTTAGGAATGCTAGATCTCGTTACTCGCTGTAATTGTACGTATTCCACTAGGTGCTAAATATGTTCACCCTAATTTATAGCTTCTATAATATAACAACAGAATTCGTTACTTTAAACCTAATATTAAATAGACTGATATCTATATTCTATGACAATTCTTTGTACCTATGTTCACTACCAAAGGTTAGTCATAATGTGGGTGTTATTTAATCAATTTATGACACATTCTCTATTACTATACTACAATGTGCTCTCAAATGACAGCGAATATACTCCGTCCATTTAAAATTGTTTAAAGGGTCAATTATTGTTTTATATTCAAAACTGGGGAAAATTGCATGTTTATAAAATACGAAAATTACAAATTCAACTGAAACCATCCAAAAACGATCGAAATTAAATATTATAATTAAGATAATCCGAAATCAGTATTGATAAAATGATAGATATAATATTTGTAAATAAGTTGTTAAGTTATCTCCCAATGCTTCCACATCTTTAGTTGAAAATAAAACATTTATAAGTATAAAGGTTTTTTATTACAACATTTAATAATCTGAAATAAAATCTATATATAAATAATAATTATAAAATATACTACTATAATAGCTGCTATTATCATAATATAACGCTGGAAGGACCACGAAGGTCCTTTATTTATTACCGTCATTATGACATCCCCTGACACAACAACCATTACAAAAACTAATTTTCTTGTCAATATTAACTATTTAATGTCACATAAAATAGCAACTCCTCGCAAAATCCAGTGATCGGGATTTTTAATTGTAGGCAACCAGAGGGGAGTAATAAAAGTTAAATCTGTGCGACATGGTTTTTTATACACCGGGCACTGAAAGAAAAGTTACAAATTAACTATTTAATCACAAGAGGACTTCAAACCCTATCAGTTTTAAGTGAAGGCTACATAAATGTAAACCAGAAAGTAATGTACAAAGACATCAAAATAACATCATAATCGCATTGCCCTTAGATGAGCACAAAACATATATACATCACTAATATATCTTTATAGTTTATGACTACATTAATACTTTTGCGCTTTCCCTTATGATAAGGCATAGATTTTTATTATAATATATACGTTATATTAAGGAATAAGTTAGATTAGATCTCGAATTTAATCTAACCAATGCTTTCGTCAATTTTAAAATAGAGTAGCGAGAGTGAGTCAGTATTACGTATAGATCGCTGTTTTGGTTAGGTTATAGTTGGTTTTTTACATATATATATACTTAAATATTAAAAAGTCAAACAACTACTTCCTGTATCAATCAACTGTGTATTTGTAAAGACTGTAAGAAAGATAAAATACCCAGTTCCACTTACTTGGTATAGTTTAGGATCTTTAGGCGCAGTAGAATTGATGGCATAAATATGTACCACAGGTAAGCCTGTGTATAATACTTTCAATATCGACTCGCTTAGTCTTTGATTGCGTCGATCCCAGCCGGCGCCGTCGAGGAACAAGCCGTGAACGTAAACACCCTCCTGGATGTTTACATTTTAATTAATATTTATAAAAAGAGTTCTTTTTTACCCTATTTCAGGTACGTATATATTTTTTTTTATAATATATAATTTGAAATGAAAATTTGTGGTTAATTCTAACTTACTGGTGGAGGAGCCTTAATTTCATCATAAGTAGATTTGGTAACATCATTGTGCAGAGAAACCATGTCTAACGCCCAACCTTTATGAGCTCTAGTTACTTCTTGCCGCATAGCCGTTAAAAATCCTAAAATTTATTAAAAAAAATCGTTATTATTACACTTCATCATAACCTCAATTTTTATGCGAAATCTTTACATTAAACTATTACACAAAATTTTTATATACTTGTATTAAATGAAACAATATTTGATACTAAAAGCATCCTTTAGTTATGACATTTTCGTCGTTTTATGTTTGTAATGTTCATTCGTTGTTTGTAGATGATCTTAATGAAAGCTTTCAAACTGATGAACTCCGCGTCGGTGGTAACTTCCTGGACTTAGGTTAGGTAGGTAACTTGGCAATTCGAAAATGCTCGAAATTATTTCAATTTTGACTTTAAATTTCACCGATTAATCGAAAAATTAAGTTTATCTAACAATCAGTCCGACCATGACATCGATATCTTCCTCGACAAATTTACTGACTTAAAAAACAACCACAAATTGGATTGTAATCATTAAACTAACAACTTGACTCTCTGCATAAACATATAAAATATATTATTTTTTGCTTATTTAAATATTTCAGATTCATTCACAGAATTCACAGAATTCTAAATGTACTATGTTTTTTGTTATGTGACTCATTGTATTTATTATAATTGTATTAATTTCATTGAATTGTCCCTATTTATTTGTATTTTATTACGGTTTTAATTATAATTTTATATTTTAGTTTGTACCAATTGATAACTTTTATTTTTAATCGTAGTTTAGCTCATTATTAATTATAATTATTATTTATTAGGAATTAATTTTGAACGCTGTACGTATCTATAATTAATATTTTTAATAGAACCGTTACACAAAATTTCAAATTACAGACATTACATATATTATCAACGTGTTAATAAATAAATAAATAAAAAAAAACATATTACAATAAACGAAAATCACAACGGTCAATTACATGTTTAACAATTAACCTTGCGGATTAAAAAATCCAGTCATCCAAAATGAGTACGGGCGCGCTTGGAAGCACCACGACGAGAACTGTATGTTGCGCTCCAAAAACTCAGTGAACCAGAAGCCGAGAGTGGATGATGACCATGACCCCTTCTCCCATATGGAAGGTACCTTCGCGTCGTATATATTGTCTAGAGAATCTCGAAGTGCCTGTATAAAATTAAAAATTTAACTAGAAAACATTATCCTAATATTGTATTTCCGGTAAAAAATAAATAAGATCTTTAAACAAAGCATATTGTGTTTAATATAGAAAATAATAACTATCAAGTTTATTTTTATATATATAACTTTATTATATATATTTATCTATATTAGCACTTAGTAATCATCGTTTCTGTAAAAAAAATGAAATTTTTCATCTTGAAATAAATTCATAAGTGAACAAGAGTGCAATTATTTACCTCATTCATGATAATTGTTCCTTCAATAGCCAGCAGTAAGTCTTTAAGCGTATTTCTCACTAAAAATATAACTTTCTGCATTCTGTCAATTTCCTGTCTCAAGAATATCACCATGGAATTCAACATCCCGTAGTGTCGTAATCTTTGAAAAAAAAAGTAGTCTTAATGGCTTAATTGTTATTAATTGCTTTCTTGGTATAATAAATAAACAAGCAAAATACCGCTTTATGATATAAAGTCTAATTGTATAAAAGTAGCAAAATTACTGTATGTCTGTATGTAAGGTCTTATAAATATACCTAAAGATTAACGGGTATTTCATATCAGTGCATAAAAATGTTAAACTACAAAAATATGTATATTTGACTATTTTTTTCAGATTTGGATAATCTAGTAATAAAATATACAATTTCTGTACTTACCTTTCTTTAACTTCATGGGGATCGAAGTTAGGCGGTACTTTATCCAGCATCTCTTTGCTCTGTCTATACACAGACGCCTCACGGGTTTCCCCACCGCCAGAACTAGACTCTTTAGGTTGAATTGACAATATTGTATCGAGTAATTCTTGTGTCTTGTTTCTTTGATAACTAAAATTGAAATTATTTTACTATAGTATTGTTTTCAAACATGAGGTCAAAAACTATAAAACCTTTACAGCGGCACCGGGTATACCTACCTACCCTACTATTTTAACAAAAATAAAACAGCTTGCTATTATTGTGGACTTAATATTCATAGTCAAACTTTAACCATAACTTAAACAGCATCTTGGTTTCAACTTACTACATAACAAAAATAACATATAGTATATTACCAAGCTAAAATATTTTATAAGAAACATAAAAACTAACGTAATATCAGCATTAGTATGTAAACCGTAAGCTTGAGGTGGGTCCGTAGTTTTCATTTTTTCAATTTCCTCGATATATTCTGGAATATTCTTAAATTTCATAATACCATAGCTCTTATAAAATTGGAATTCATCAGAGAACAACTGTTCAGTGAACCACACTTTGCAGAACGTTTCAAGTAGACGATTGTCATAATCGTCAGTCACTCTACCACCATATTGTACTGCAGACACCATATACCTGATTCGAATAGTAAATATTATTACTATTATAATATTTAATACACAATTTATTTAATTTATAAAATTCAAAAAGCTCAAGTAATTTTTTTTTTTTGTATGATTTTTATGACATATTAGTATCTCGTTTTTCATTTTTATATTTTTTTTATTTACGCGGTATAGGGAACCTGGAAACCTGGTGCTAAGATACTCATTTGAAATTAAAGCCTCTATTAACGCCGAAGTCTAGAGGAAAAGTCTAGTGGTCTAGTCTGGAGATATAGCGTAAACCTAAAAAATAATTGCTCACCGTACTGTAGTCCAGCTGACAGGCTGACCGGGCTCTAATATATCCAAGTGATTCTGGACAAACATGCAAGATGCCAACCAATCGGCTGAGTTGAATTCATATGGAATATTCCAACCCAGGGGGCCAAATTTGCGTCGTTCTTGTACAACAGTGTGTAGGAAAGATATAGTGTAAATAAGGGGCAAATAAAATGGACTATCACTGTAATCCAGGAAATCTTGGCTCATAGAGTCGTATGTCCTCATCAAACCGGCTTTTACACCTTTAATATGTCAAATATCATGTGGTGAGCAAATAAACTATAAATATTGAAAGTTTACTGCTTAGATATATGGATATGAAAGTGAACTGAGGGGCAAATACAAATAAGATTGATTAAACATTTACTAGAAAATGTATATATAAATTATTACAATAATGTTACACTTGCCTGAAGGAGGTTCACAAGTATATTTGATTGCCATTTGTAAAAGGGTTATTGGAAATTTATTGTGAACTTCAGTAGTTATCCAAAGTCTAAAACGCAAAAAAGGATTGGTAAGCTTTATCAACATCATTTAATGTTTGAAAGTTATCTACAATATTTACCTAAATGTCTCATGAATTTTCTCTGGATCTTTTTCCAATTCGGCAAATTGCTCCATAACTTCGGTCATATATTCTAAGCCTAAATGGCAATTTTGTAATAACACCCATAAACCCTGCAAATTGATGTCACAAATAATTTCCTTGTTGACCCGCAATGTATAATGTATTGGGTTGAGTTGTGGAGTTATTGAATATTGATATCTTAATAAATAATTACAAGAGACAGAAACAAAATGATAATTATGATGGTATATTATTTTTTTATTACCATTACTGGTGTTTTACACAAATGTTTTTGTGTTTTACACAATTGTACCATCGCATTCAGCAGGATAGACAGAGATAATGTTTATTAAAGCAATCCGTTACTCACTTTTCGCCTAATATTCGAGACGTTGCGTATTAAGTGACGGAACTCCACGCTAAAAGACGGAAATAAAAATATTCACTCCCCCGAATGCGAATCAAACTCACTTACATTATTTTTTTTACTATTTTTTAAAGTGTTATATACTTAGGACAGAAAATACTAAACTTAAATTTAAAGAAAACTTACTGAACGAATGGCTCAGTTGGTCAGAGCGCTTGAACGGTTTTCAAGCAGGTTCAAATCCTGCTTCGTTCAAAATTTTTATACGTTTTTTAAATTTAAGTTTAATATTCACTTACATTACCTTTACAATCAAATGTTGTGCTACTGAGCATCTATAGGAGTATAGATTTAAAATTGAAATACCTCTTTTAATGCGCGGTCGATCAATTTCCTCGCATGGACTTCCTGCCCTTGCCCCATTGATATCGAAGAACAAAGGCATTCCAACCTCTTGGCAGTTTGCTCGATCGACGGCGTCGGATCAGACCCCATCGAAAGAAAACCAATTAAAGGCACTAATGGACGTGATTCTAGCACCATTTGCTTTAAATGAATAGACATTAAATTAAGATGTTTGTTTATAAACGATATATTGTATAATGCTTTAAGCTGGTTCCCATTTGGCATGGTAAGCAGCAGGAGGAACCTGGGAGCCGAGTGTTAAGACACTACAATTTGATTCTATACGTGTTGAGTGGCGAAGCTCACTGCAGCGCTTTGCCTTGATACAAAAATGAAAATATGACATTTTATCTCTTGAGTGGAGATTGAATCCACAATTTGTCACGTTTACAATCGCACGTTTAGGCCTCTGCGCCATGACAGGCCTCAATATGTTTCTTATATAGCTTACTATTGTTTTAGATTTAAATTGTTAATTTTACCTCATAATTTACAATAACAGCTTCAGAAAACTTTGCTCCCATTGAGTGTATGACATACTTTCTGTAAAAATACAGTCAATATCAATAGCTAAAGTAGCAATATAATAAAATAATTATAAGTAAATAAGAAAAACTCACATTATATCTAGTATGTATTTTATTAAATATTATTTTTTTTAATTGATATAATACTCACAAACTCTGTGCTAAAGCGCGATCGGGACACCATGAACGAACCACTAAAAGTTTTCTAAAAACATCAAGCGTATGATATCCATCCGGTAATGGCTCTTCTTCGGGAGCTTCCTTATCAAACCTTTGATGTGATTTTATTTAGGTATAAATTAAATTACTCACTTTATCGGTTTATCACTAGCGGAATGGTCAGAGAGAATGGAAACAAAAGAGAATGGAAAGAAAAATATATTTTGCCTTTTAGTATTTATTTGAATTAATTTGGCTTCTTAGCTAAAAGCTTAGAAGTTTTTGTGTCAAGTTTTTGTGTATTTTTAATTTACTTTTTTTTACATATTATTTTCTTTATTTAAAATCTAAAAATTGCCGAACATATTTGAAAAGAACATTCGTTAATTAAGTTACCTTTCAAAAAAAAAGCTAAATCAAAATCAGTTCATTCGTTTTGGAGTAGACAATACAGACACGCATGTATACACGCCATTAAAGGATAATTTGGACAATAATATATGTATATATGTTTTGTACATTTAAAGTGTATATTTTGTAATACTAGAACGTACCAATTTTTCCAGCCTTTCTCATTATTTGTTACTTGGTCTAATATATTAGTAAACTGCCTCAAACCAGACAATTGAACTAAGTTTAACCAAGACATATCTGTTACCCATTTAAATGGCTTTGGGGGGCATGCATTCAAATCCAAAGCAGCGCCACCTTTAATTAAATAAGATGAATACAATATTTTTGTATTTATTCCTAATGTCAATAAAACTAGTGTAATTTACCTTTTATAAATGTCTGAAATTCGTCGTACGACACGTACTCCCTTTGTAAGTCTATTTTAAGAGTTAATAATACTGTGAAAAGATACTTGTGTTTCTCATAAAATCCTCGACTAATATATTTCCACACATCATACGTCTATAAAAAAAGTGGTTATTAAAATTACATAAATTTTCTATGACGATCGGCATAAAACATTACGAGACAATAATGTTGATATTTTCTTCCAAGTATAGTTGTTATTATTGTTTATTAGGTCGATAAGCTGATTTTATAAAGTTTTTATTTATTATAATTTTCATTTTTAATACTTATGTACTTGTTCTACGTTAATAGTTTCCATGTGATTTTACAAACCCGCTGTTCGTATGTATGGAACTAAAATGTGTCCAAGCGACCACAGTGGCGAGACTGCTAATGAAAGTAATTGAATAAATATAAAATAAACAAATTTAAATAATATGTACCAAATATTCAATAATAAAGGCGATTCTTTTAAACGTAATAGGGCTCTGCGGCGATCGTTCCATAGATATATCGAACCTCTCAAGGAATTGTGCCAAAGACGTCTGGTACATGTTGCACACCAGCGACATGTTGCATATGAGGAAGTACAGGACGGAGCCGCGCGTCGCCACCGGCCTGAACTCCTCACGCGCTATATTTATTTTTTGTTCCGTTTCCTTTGCACCGTCTAGTTTTTCTTTTACCTTAAGAGACACAACGAGTATAATGGGAGCTTAAAATATATTCTTGGTATTTTTGATGCAGATTCATATGTAGAAAATGAATTATTTACTATTTTCATTTACTCGATCAGGTAACAAGATAAAAACACGGCGTTGAGATCCACCACTCAATAGACAATATCTCGAAAATAAAAAGTATCACTAGGTACCTCTGCCTAGACCATATACAAAATACAGTGTAAAACTAAAAAAAAGTAAATTTTCGATAAGTAAATGTTACAAATACCGCGTAATTTTATAAATACAATTTTCTTTTACATTTTTAATTTATGTTTTTCTACATTGCTTATATAAACTAATGGTAATAACTCACTACCCATAAACTCTGAGAAGCCGTTGAGGCGCAGCTGCACGCCATTACAACATTACGTGTAGTGTCTCTGTCTTAGACCTAAATTCCCACAGCGTGAAAGTGAAATAAATAATTCATATTTTTAATAATTCAATACTTACCTCAGTAGCAGTAGCCTTAGTAATATTAAGCACTTGGATCAAAGACACGTCTTCAACCAACGACCCTTGTATAGTAGTTAATTTGTGTAACAAATTTTCTTCCAATTCTTGCATTTTCCTTCTATTTGCCGTTACGTCCATTATCAATTGCGTTCGTTCCGCCTCCATTTCCGCTTTCTCAGTTAAAATCACACGACCTAGCAATTGGTCTTCCAGACCTGTATTACACAATTATATCATAATCGATAAATAACAAATAGAAAATAACTAACAATTTTCAAACAATAAACAATGAAATAAATGAAACAACGAAACTATAAATATTTTCTTTGAACTATGGCCCTTTAACAAGATTAAGTCATCTTTACATTAAAAAACAAAATTTATTTAATATTTTTATTTCCTATCTCTGTCAATAAGAGAATAAATAAAGATTTTTTTTCTAACATTTATTACTACAAAGTTTAAAAAAAGACAGCGCATAGAAATACGAAACGAGATCGAGATAAAGAGAGACGAGATCGTCCAAGGTTCAATTCCTACTTGGTGAAATATATTGAATGGAATCCTTTAATTTTTTTAACCTATAATAATTTACCATAGCTAACTGAAGTTACCGACTAAAAACTGTAAAGAACTGGTATAAGAAACTGACCGTGTTTTTTTTTCAAATCAACTATTCACATTTATTTATTAGTAGAAAATAATAAATACCTTGCATTGTAACAGTAAAATCGATGATCGAGGTACGTGCAGATATCTCAGGCGTGTACGCCGGGTTCGGTAGTTTTGTTGTTATATAAATTTTATGGCCCGCAGTCACGTCTATCTCTTTATCACCTAATTTTACCTGAAAACGTACATTTTATCTAAGCAATTTATTATAAAGTTGCGAATGAACTCGGATTTTCGGTGTAAATCATATTTTTATGAATACAACAATTTTAATGAATTAAAAATAACGCCAAAGATTTTAGGGAAATTTTGATATTTGGGAAATTTGAATAGGTATGTATATAGTAGTATATATACATATATAGTAGTATACAAGTATATAGTAGCTTGAGGCTGTTGTGAGTAGTAGGTTCGATTCCCATCCAGATATAAGATTTATATTTTTTTTTATGGATAAAGAGCACCGCCACTCTACAGGCATATATACTGAAATATTATCTCAAGCGCGCAATAATTCCTCAAAAATTCTGAAGTGTCTTAATGAAAACAAAAAAAAAGCGAAAAAAAGTGTGAAAAAATGAAATACTAAACTTATTACTTTTCAAATGTTATGTCGTATGTCAGGACAAGGACAAGACATTATATAACTTACTAGTTAACAGGAACAAACAAACAAACGTACTTTATACGAAGATCCTATCTTAATGTAATTCTTTTCTAAAATATTATCTAAAGCAGGATCTAGTTCTTCTGCAACGTCTTCTATTAACATTGGCCTTCCCAATGATACACAATCTTCTACGTGATTCCTGTATAATGAATTTACTTATTAATTTCACTTTTCAACAAGGATTGCAGAAAATGAAATATTTAATTTCTTCAATTTAAATATTTACTATTTTTATTTCTTCGCTCGCTGAGTTCCGCCACTCAACACACAATGCCTCTATTTCGGCGGAACGTGGAGAACGGCACGGAGTGTTGTGACACTACGTTCCAAAGTTCCCTCTACCTACCCCGCCATGTACAGAATACAGCGTGAAGCTGAGTAGAGAATAAGTAAATAAATAAATAAAATTAACATGAAACCTGAAATATTTATGATTAAGCGTAGTCACGATGAGATCATTAAACTTTTCCATATTTTTAATCCATATTTTCCCCTGTGTCTGGGGATCGATGAGCAAGGGGAAGCGCGCCGCCTTCGTCACTATGATACCGTTTTGGACAGACAACTCGTCGGTCGGTAAGCCACAGAGATTCCAATCACCAATCTTAAGAAATAATGCGAATGAATATACAATTTATAATGATATTACTTGGTTGTAAGTTCGATTCCTTCATATTAGATCCTCACTCTGACCAAGACGCAATGCTTCAGAAATTCTGCACAAAGTGGAGAACGGAGTGTTTTAACATAACTATTTCTTTCGGGTATCTTTTATTAATATTATAGTTCGTAATTTGAAAGCTATTAATAAATTTAGTATAGTTTAGTTATTTGGGGTAACTTTTTTATTTATTAAGCAATTTAAATAAAACACTCTTAAGTGGGGGTTGCCATAATACATTTAAATCTGATTTAAAGCCGTTTCTCAGATTAGCGCGTACAAACGCAAAGACTATCAGATTTAAATCTAAATTTAAATCCACCTTTTTGGGCTTTTATTATAATAATATAATATGTATAATGAAATTCTATATAGGATATTTTTTAAATATATTTACCATGTATGGCCCATGGACAGCGATCAGTTACAGATTTATTATAAATATAGATATTATTTATTATAAGTAAAATATCGAACTTAAGAAAAGAATTATACATATATAATAATACACCATATAAATGATACCTATTCGACATTCCAAATCTCTTGATATTTTTAAAAATCGTCTAAAAGAATACTTTTTCAAGTTAGAACAATAATTTATTTTATGGATATATAAGTATATATGTATATTGTGTATATATATTGCGTTTGTATTGTGTATGTATACTGTATATTTGTATTTATGTTGTATTTAACTATATATAATAGTAGTATATGTAGTATATGATATTTTATTTGTAGTTCATTGTTATTATATTATTTTATCAATTGCACTATAATGTTATTCCCACTATCATGTTGAAATTAATCCTTCATTTACCAAAGGTTGTCTGTAAGAGATTGCTTGAAGCAATAAGACCGCCTTTGCATACTTCTTGTACATTAATTTAATTTTTATTTGTTGTATTTGCTATTTTGTGTGCAATAAAGTATAAATAAATAAATAAATAAATAAATTTAAATAACTCACTGTAGCGGCATCTGTAAGCTGATCAGTTATGCTTAAATTCATAGACACAGGCATCTTTCTTCTTAATAATTCATGCAACCAGCTTTGAATCAAAAGTATTCTGAACTCCTGATTAAATGGGCCAGTGTACGACAGAAATCTAAAAGTAAAATCTTTTATTACATTAACACAGACAAAAGGCGCCATCGATCATAATACTTTAAAATTTGCCGAGTTATTTTTCACATACCTCTCGCATATTATTCAGGGTTATTTGAGTGTATATTTATTTATTTCATTTAGAAACTACATAACAATAATATATATAAATATATCTTAAACAGAGTGTTAGAAACATACACATCACAAAAACAAAGAGCAAAATACAAAAATGTAATTACCCAGTTAGCAGTATAATATCCCCCACGAGCCTCTCAATTTCCGACTTAAACAAAGCAGATTGTTCAGTCCATCTTATTCTTTCCCCGCTCAGTCCATTAATAAGAGCGGTAGCGGCGTCCATTTTCTGTTGGCACTTAGCCGCGTCGTCTAATACAACCTGCTTTAATGCCATCGCTTCTTCGAACTGGCGTTGTACTTCACCTAATTCGCGCTAAAATCAAATTTAATACAATAGGAAGTACAATGAAAAAAAACAATAATCAAGTAATCTTCTTAATAATATACTTGTTAATGCTGCGTATCAGTTTTCGTGTGTTTAGTTAGTTTAAATACATGTGTACAATATATGACATTTGAAAAATATATTTTTATTTACGCTATATTCCGCATATACCCTAGTATTGAGAGGGAATATTCTTCATTCCTTATTTACTGCTCAACTTTCTCAATTGAACGCCGCGGTTTGGCTTCTAGATATATTAAAAAAATAATAAAATCTTTTTCCCTGAAGGATAATCGAAGACCCAACCATCGCGCTTAGTTAGATCCTGCCGTAGTGCGTCAATGACGGTGTTAATTTTTAAAAAAGTAGAAAAAAAAACAAGTTATTTGTTTGTGCCTCATATACAAATAAATAGATACCTCTTTCGCCTCCAACAATGCTTCGGCAGCTTCTAACTCACGTTTGGCTGCTTGATATTTTCCCTGCATTACAGCCAGATTTGCTTTCAAAGGCAAAACATCCTTATTAACTGCATAGAATTGAGCCATGGCGATAGTCCACGATATCAAGCCGGCAACATTACCGCAAGCTATTTTAGCCGCTTCAAATGTATACTGACTAAAACATTATTATATTTTACGTTAATTTATGATACTTTAAGGGTAATATATAATCTAATAAGAATATACCTGAAACTAAAATATGGCTGCAGCAAATCAACCATTTCAGCATTGATTTCATCTTTGGGATAAAATTTTAAATTATTCAAAAATCTTGCATCTGCCATCACCTATATATTTTTAATAAGTGAATTTATTAAAAGTAACCAAAACAAATAACTAATACGAATAAAACGAATAACGAAAGAATATAAAAATATTTCTAACTTTCAGAGACTCAGCCCATGAAGCAGTCAGGAATTGTTTTTCAGGGTCCGGTCTTATAGGGTCAATGCGTTTTCTAAAGAGAAGTATGACGGCATCCATAATCAAAGTAATAAGATACGGTGGCTTTCCTAGTTTCCTCACCGTCGCTATATCAGCTGCGTTGATAGTCTAACAAAATAAAAGCCAATTGGAAAACAGAAAAACGGAAAAGTAATAATACAGCATAATATTTATAAATAAATAAAGTAAATTTATAAGATTTTCGGACATTAGTAGGTATATTATGTATATTTCTTTTTTATTTTCACGCTGTAATCAGCATATAGGAAGGAAGTAGGCAAGAGTGATCTAGGGTTAAGATACACTCCGTTCCCCACTTACGCCGATTTCTTGAGGCCTCGAGACAAGAAAAGACAAGTCTGCAATGTCTTAGCCGGGCTTTCCTCACTTTATGTATCATAGTGCAGATTGGACGTCAGTCGTATGTATTGCTTGAATAATATAAAAATGACCTGTAAAGCAGCTTCTGCCGCATCTAAGGCCGGTTTAGCAGCGGCTAGCTTTTCTTCAGCGATGGCAGTTTCAGCTGCTATGACACTTACAAGCTTGACGGCCCTATCTTTGACTGCGAGCACTTCTGCTTTTACTACTTCTGCAGCCGCTGCTGATTCAGCTACAGCTGCTAAAACCTAATTAAAGTTCATATTTTTTATTTCAATAATATATAGAAACATACATATATAAGGATATCCATTAATTAGGTTACAATAACTGATAGCGAAGTGGCCAATCACTCCACTCTCATTCTTTTCCTTATGATAGTCACAACTTAGGAGGTGGTAGACGAGTATTTGTTTTATTTTAACAAGAACATGAAAAGTGATGCTCAAAATATATATTTTTTTTTTTATAGAGCTAAATAATTACTTCTTCAGCTTTGGCGGTAGCTTCCTTTATCTCCATTTCTTTAACTTCCAACTCCTTTTTCAATACGTCCACACTCGCGGCAGCTTCTACAAGTTTATCTAAACCAGTAGTCATTCTAAAAATATATTTTTATTATTATGTACAATAAATAATCTAATAAAAATCCCCTTAAAAAAATTACAAGAATTTGATTAAATATATAGTTAGCTAAAATATGAACCATTAAAATAATTATTTAAATGAAATAAATAATTGAGGCCTGACGTGGCGCAGCGCCACAAGCGTGTGACTGTAATCGACAGGTTCTGGGTTCGATCTCCAGTCGAAGAATAAACTGAAATATTTAATATTTTCAATTTAGATATTTAATGTTTCATTTCTTCGCTCTGCGCGTAATAAAACCCTCAACGCTGCGCGCAAAGCGCAGCGTTGAGTTCCGCCACTCAACACGCAATGCTTCAATCGGCAGAAAGTGGGGAACGGAAGTTGAACGGAGTGTCTTAACTCTAGGTTCCCGGGTTCCCTCTGCCTACCCTGCCCCGTGCAGGATACAGCGTGAGCTAAAAAAAAGAAAATAAAATTAAAAAAAATATAAATAAATACCAACCTTCTAGCTAACTCAGCAATTTGCACATGCTTTTCCTTATACAAAACCTTATATCCCTCTAAGAAAGATAAATAAGATTTGGGTGTGACGTGAGTTTGCCTCCTGAATCTCTCGTAATACATCGTACACGTGTCCGCCACATTGTCTTGGACCATGCCCATTATTTCTATTAGCTGCTGTTTTATTTCGTTAGAACACACCACCTAATAACATTTCATTATTTCACCGTAAGAAATTGATTAAAAACAAATAAAAATATATACACAAGTAGTTTAATAACAACGTTCAAACAATATCGACTAACGTTAAAGTCCCATAGGAAATGATGGGCTACTTCTATCAATGCCTCTCGCGGCCATTTTTGGAACCAATCCATTGTAGAGCCAGAAATTAGTCCTGGGAATTTTAGCGCTCTACTACGAAATTTCTCACCGACCTATAATTGTTTGCTGTTGCTATATATTTAATTTTGACATTTTAAGCAATAATGTATCATTAAAAAGTTAAGTCCCTGGGAAGAGTTTCAAACATAATTCACTTTAGCTTATTAAAGATCCTTTAATATGACAATGTTTAATAAATCTTTACTTGTTAATTTTTAAATAGTCAATTAGTAGTTACTTTTTCTCATAAAATTTAAATACATATCTTTCGTAGTAAATTTAAATGTTTAATACCGGGGAGAAGCACAGGACGACGTGCAAGTTGGCTCTCGAGCGCATAATGAAATATTCATACAGCACATCTGGCACTGGTATTCTCTTTGGTGCATGTTTCTTCATTATCGGCGTTAACTCGTTCAATATTTCATCTGTATTTATGACATTGTAACTATTAATTTTATATTATTATTCTACTCCGTATTAATAATTTTCTTAAAATACTCAATACTATATTAATGGAGATGTAAATATAAAACGACAATCCAATTATAATAATGTTTAGAAAACGTATTTGACGTAATATTTTCGGCAAAATGATTACCCATTTCGTCTTTGGGGAAGAGATTAGCAATTTCGCCGGAACTCAAAATATTGTTGAGAAATTCGAGAAACTGCTCGTCTTTGATGTCATTATCAGTGAATATAAATGAAACTCCCTGTCCTTGAAGACCCGCCATTCGGTACAAAATCTTTATGTCGTCCATGAAATTATTTACGTTGTACGCCCTGAAAATATTGTTTCTTTTAAAATTTCACTAGATATAAATAGAAATAAATATAAGTATTTTGTTTAATGCATTACTAAAACTGTTCTGATTTTTTTTTTCATATTTATTATTAGTGTAATAATCGCTAATCGTTAATAAGAAATATTTACCTTGTCAGTGTGATTTGATAGAAGGAAAAATTCGCAATAAAAGTAGCCAACTTAGTTAAGCTTTGTTTACCAGATCCACCCACTCCCACTAAGAGGGCGTTCCCACTGAAATTTATTATTTGTAATATAATTTTTCCTTCAGCTTCACTCTGTTACCCGCGCACGGCAGGGTAGGCAGAGGGAACCTGCGAACGTAGTCTTAAGACACTCCGTTCCGGTTCCATTTCTCACTTTCCGTCGAATTTAAGGCATTTAGTGTTGCCACGCTACGCCTTATTACCAGAGCGAAGAAATGAAAAGATTAAATATTTAATTTGAAAACATTAAATATTTAATTTCCTGGAGTTGGGATCGTACCCACAACCTGTCGTTTACAGTCACACGCTTGTGCCGCGGCGCTACGGCGATATAACATTTCTATTGAAGATATGTCAAATAAAACACCAAGAAAATTTTTATATCAGTAGGTATAAAAAGTAGCTCCAAGGTTTCATAACTTCGAGTTTCGGTGACAGGCAGAGTATTTTAATACAAGGTTCTGTCTAGCTTGCATACAGCTGATGTACAATTTGTACTCGTTTTGGAAGAGTATATATTTTCCTTATATTAAATGTATACTTGACTTTAGCAAATTTAAAACAACTGCAAATTATATGTTAAAGCAACATAACACTGCAACATTATAATCAAATCGGCGGATGGAATGAAGGTTTTACTATTCATACACATAAGAAAAATGTACCATATACATGTAGATATAATTACTTAAATACAAACGCCGGAAAAAGAACGGACTGTCTTAACACTATGTTCCTAGGGTCACTCTGCCTACCTTCTATGTATATATATATATGTGTATGGGAAACAATAATAATACAAATGAAAAAAAAAATATTAAAAAATCTTACCGCGCCGTATTTATAATGCGCGATATAATGAATAAATGGACCATCGCGTCGTGGAAGAATACAAGATCTAAATGAGCGCCTCGTATTTGCTCATTAAATAGCTCCTGGAACTGACCCAATTTCATCAAAACGAACTCCCATCTGAAATCCATTTATAATTCTTCGTTTTCTTTTAAATACACATTTTAATAAGTTTTACGATCATTTTAGTAAAAATATCTTATTTCTTAAAATCGAAAAGCTAATTAATAGTATGAAAAAACGAAGAAGACACAATACTTTGAATTATACCAATTAATAAAAAATATTTTTTGTCTTCTCAATTCTAAAATGTTATATTGATCGTAATTTACAACTATAATTAATTAGTTTGAGCGACTAGCAGCAGTAACTAATGTAATGACTAAACACAGCAGCAGTAACTAATGTAATGAACACTTATATAACTGCGAAACTTCATGCCTTACTTCTTGAGTACAATCTTGAACATAACGCTGTCTCCTTAACATGGCATGGTAGGCAGAAGGTTGGTAACTTAGTGTTAAAACACTCCGTTTCACTTCCTTTCCCCAATTTCCGTCGAATTTAAAGCATTTCGTGTTAAGTGGCGGAACTCAACGCCTTATTACCAGAGCGAAGAAATGAAAAGTGGGGATCAAACCCACAACCTATCGTTGTCACATACTCGTGCCGCCATGCCACGACAGGCCTCACTTAAACAACAAATTTATTATTTAAGATAAATGAGAACTAACGATGGCAATTCTTCATATATCTTGGGTGCGTCAGTACTAAAGTCTTCTTCATCCTCGTCGCCAGTGGGGTCGACCGGCTCTCTTAAAAAATTAACAAAGAAAGTCTCTTCTTCAGGAAACTCGCTGGCCACGTCTGGTAATTCGTGTGCTGCGGTCTTCCAAAAGTTTGCTACAAACCAATCTTTGTCGTCGAATGTTGTAAACCTAACAAAACAATTCACCTAAATTACTACTTAATTAAATATTTGATCACAATTGTGATCGTTACATGTAAAAAATATAGAGTTACTTTGTTTATTACTGTAAAAGGTAAACGTCAATATAATTGCCAATATAACTGCCAGAACAAAATAGTACAAAATTGGCTCTTCAATAGATATCACAGAACGTTAATGATAATAAAAATAATAAATATATAATAATAGTAATAATAGATTACTAATAGTGGAGAGTATTTATATAAATAACAAAATCAAATATTAGTATTCGTTTTAATGTTATAATTTTGGCTTCATACTATAACCAACACGAGGCAGCTTGAGGCAGCTTGGCATAGTGTTAAGACACCCTGTTCCTTTCCCCACAATCCGCCGAATTTGTGGCACTGCATGTTGAGTAGCAGCAGCAACGCCTTGTTACCAGAGCGAAGAACTGAAAATATAAAATATTTAATTTCCTCGAGTGGGGATCAACCCAGAACATGTCGCGCTTATAGTCGCACGCTCAGGCGCAGGCTCAGAGTTGATGTAACTTTAAATAATTAATGTTGGTTTGCAAATACAAATTTAAACTCATTTATAAAATACCTATCTGAAATAACCCGTAAACATTCGTGGAACCATAATTTGAGAGCAGTTTTGATAGATTGTAATTCTTCTTTCTTAATAGTAAGTATGCCCTCCCATATTCTGGATAAATCTCTAAGATTAAAAACGTAATGGAATTTGGCTGGTGTGGGTAACATTTTTATCTGTAAAAAAAATATTATATCATATTAAATTTAAGTATAGCTTTTTACTTTTTAGGATATACAAATAGGGAGAGAAAACCTAGTGTTTAGACACTCCATCACCCATACACTATCCAGTTTTCGACGTATTGTATGTTAAGCTTATATGTGGTAAATAAAGTAAATGCTGTTTTTACAAATTACAACAAACAGTGTCTTTGATTTTCGCGATTGTTATACATTTTAAATGAAACAATTTTTAACGGATTAATCGCGTATATTGAATGGTAAAAAGTGTTTCATTTAAAATGTACAACAAACAGATAAATACACTAAAATACGCCCGCGTTAAAATACACTAAATACGGTATTTAAAATACACATTTCCCACCTTAATATTAATTATTGTATAATGTTTAAACTTTTAGAACAGAGATAGTAATGTACTTTTAGTTTTATTGCAATTTTATAACAATATAAATTACATTTTAATCATGAATTACAATTATGTTTATCGTTATCGATTTTCAACTCTATAACGTACCTTAGTTTGCTGCCACATTATACGCGTAACTGGAACCAGTCGCGGCATGAAGTCCACTATTTTCTTATCAAATCGTGTCTTGCAGAAATAGCCAGCGCTTATAGTTTCTAAGATATAATTGTAATTATTTATATATTTTATAAAATAATTATATATTTTATAAAAATTGTATATCTATAATCTAAAATGGCATAACAATTAAATATAAACTTACCAAAAATTTTATCCATAGAGACAATACTAGGTAAAGTGCAGTTGAAAATGTTAAATTGTCGTTTTAGTCGAGGTGGAATATCGTTTCGTCCACCGCCTGGAATAGTTTTTATTTAAAAATATACTATACCAGTCTAATTTTTCAAACTTTATATTATTGCTTTCTTTAAATATTAGTAGCGCAGTTCGACTAATACGATAGTTGTGGGCTCGGCCACACTCTGGAGAATGATTATGATATTTCAGTAATTTGATTTTACCTCTCAATATACAAGATTATGGAGAGTGGCCAACTAAGTGTCTTTACACTTGGTTCCTTTTGCCTATACTGATATGCAGTAAAAAGAATGAACTTCATAAAGAAAATTGCTATGACCCGCTAATGGAACTGCTGTAACTATAATAAAAACAAATTCTACATAAAAAAATATAATTTTGTTATATTTTGTAAAGGTACCATACTTAAGTTAGGTACTTCTAAAATAATCTGGACACGAAAATAAATATAATTTAATGTTTATTTAAAAATCCTAATGTAATGAAATAATTTCTTAACGGAATCTTTTCTTTTTTTGTTACTTACTAAACGAATAGCTACATTATTCAACAAATAACTAACCAGGGTGTATCATAGCACCAAACATTTGAATATCCGCAATTATAAAGAAATCTCCCGGTTTGTCGAGAGAATAAAAGCCTCCACACTCCATCATTTGCCGAACTATTTCGTTCGTAACCTAAAAAATAAATGTGCACTACATTTTGAAACGGGTTGAAAACAAAGAAAAATATATGAATATGGCTGGCATATGAACGGATGCATGTAATTGAGATGCTTCTTTATATAAGAGATACTTTTTAAAATATAACTTTTAGACTTCTATATAATTAAAATATAATTGCACTTACAGAGAAAACTAACTACTAGTATTATATTGTGTTGGAGAAAGTCTATAAAGTATCTTTACTTTTACATTAAATGTGAATGCATTAAATATGTACTTTGATAAAAATAAAACTTTTTAAATAAAGCTTTAGAAGTATTATATACTATTACAGCAAACTATAAAGCACTATTATAATTTCACTATAGTTAAAATTAAATTTCCCTTGCCAATATAAAATGAATTTACACGAATACATTATGTAATGCTTTATGTTATTTGACGAAATGTTGGCTTTGAAATTATTAGGTTCAGGTTAAAACAAAAATATATTTTTATGTAACTCTGAGACAAAAAGATGTTATAAGTTTGTCCTGTCTGTGTGTGTGTGTGTCTTTTGTATCGAAGCTCTTGAATGAATGTACCAAATTGAAAGCGGTTTACAAGATGAGTTAATGATCTTTTGGGTAGGGATTTTTATTTTTTTCTTATTTTATATTACATAGCAAGCTTATAAGCTGTGAATAAATTAAAAGCTGTTTTTACAAATTACATCAAACAGATATTTCTATACTAAATGTATTGCTAGCAATTGGCAAATTAAAAGGTGATTAATCTTATACCTGATCTCCCCATTCATTAACAACGGGCATATTGATATCATCCACAAAAACTGTCATAGCTCTACCACTTGGAGGACCGTAAGTCATTCCCACTCGTTTCTCCACATATGATTCTATAATTCTCTATGGTAACATAATTGAAATATTAATTTACTAACGTAAGTTTTATCATGCAAAACATACACTAAACTAAATTGTCTATTCTTCTAAATTGTGTATATTTTTTCAGTTCCACATTATATTCCGCATATAGCTGGGAAAGAACGAAAGACTCTAGTAGTATTAAGACATTCCGTTCCACGTTTTCTGCTCAAATTCCAGACACTGTGCAAATTAGAATAATATACTATATTTTGTTTGAGAGAAAATTTACTTGATTCATTCTCCCAAGTGGGGATCGGACTGAGTGAAAACTAACATAAAGCGAATGTGAAATCATAAAAATTACAATATTTGTACAATATAATTTGTTTTTTTATTACTTTTTACTTACTTGAAACATGTTAGGAGTAGTAGCAGAAGAAAAATTTATCATCTTAAACAATTTAACTTCGTTATCGTATTTAGCCATATAGCTCTTTAGCATGACAGTCTTAGCAGTTCCTTGTTCACCAATTAAAAGAACTGCTTTATTTTGTTTGGCAATCGTGTCGATTAAGAACGATATACACACATTATCTATATTAGGCACCAGTATAGATGCATATTCGGGTACACTATCAGAAGGATATATGTAATCTTCCACGATTTCCGACCTATTAAATTTTTAAATACAATCATTGTTAACATATATAAAGTATTAACTATACTTAGGAACAGGAATCAGAAAATTCGGGATAAAATGAGTAACGGGATTTGAACTCACGCCTCTTTGAAACCATCAAAAACTTGAAAAAATTATAAAATCTGTCGGTTCAAATAATTACTGTGCTGTATTCATTTTTTTTACCTTTACTAAAAAAGCATTTTACTTCTGAATGTAAAGAATTTGAATCTTAAACTATGATTATTTGTTAAAATTACCAATGCTGCCATACTCCATACTCATTGACCATATACTCAAAGGGCATGACCCACTCCTTGGAGCGCGCGCCCGGCCAGTCCATGCGCACGGGCAGCTTCGTCATGAACTCCGCCATGCGGAGCCGCCCGTCCAGCTCCAGCGCCGTGCCCAGCGACCACATCATGGAGAACACGAACAGCCTCTCGAGGTGACGGTCCGTGTGTAATTCTGTATACGAAGCAGTTGAACACAATTAATTACACTATACACATAATGGCAATTAATTTACTTTTTATTTGGCATTCTTTGAGTACACGAGGATTAAATAAAAACTAAAATAATAAGAAGTGGTTTACTTTTTTTGTGACTGCTATTAAAATATCAAAATATAATTTTATTTCAACACACACTTATTTATCATTTTGAATTACTTACTTCCGCCTGGTATCTCAATTTCTAATAGGCCCATTAAAACGTCAATACATTGCCTGGAATATAATAGAGTATATATTTTATAAATTATCATCTCATATGTATAAATAATAATGTACCTATGTTATAAAAAACAAATTTTCACACCGTATGTAAATAGCTTCTAAAAGTTTCATTTTAGCAGGAAGTTTTTGTTGGACATAGGAATGAACATCATCGTAGACTTTGTTGAACGCTAATCTAAAAACATCAGCTTCTTTTTGTGATCTCGTTTTGAGCCATCCCTTTGAAAAGTTAAATCATTAATTATTATGACCATGTTAAATTATACATTATACAAATGAAATGTATTGTTTAATCGTGAAAGTTTTATTTTATATATCTCCCTTTTTTAAACAAAATTTAGAACTGAAGATTATGTGGTATAGATTTTGGGAACGTTCCAGAAGCACAATACAAATAACTAACCTCTAGTATGGGCTGCCATTTCAGTACCGATGAAGACAAAAACACCATGCCCATACGACTGACGGTCGCCGGCGACGCATTATCAACATTATCTGGTTCAAACACTAGCTTACTGTTCTGCGCCATCGATATACGATCTCCATTTGCGAGGGTCAATGTTTTATTATCATCTAGCACTGAATTAAGATTTTCAATCCAAACAGCGTCTACTGGACCATCTACATATTTGTAATTTAAGATATAAATATGCGCAATATTTGTTGCAAATTAAATCTTAATATACCAATATTGCTAAGCTAATAATTTTTATGTAGGTACCGTTCAATTGCAAATACATTTTTAGATAGTATTGTAAGTGAAATTTTATTAAATAATATCACTAAGCAAAAACTTAAGGTACTTTACTAACGTAACCTAATGTAACCCAATATCCTACTGTGTGGCAAAACAGCAGAACCTAGCTAGACCTTCGTTATGTTATACCTTAAGGTTTTATTTCAAAAATTAAACCTAACTTTTGTTAAATTATAAAACTTTATTTTATTATTTTCTTGGAAATTAATAATATTAGAAATAACATTACTCATTGCCAGATACCTATCATGGTGTTAAACCCGTGCTAGACTCTTTAGAGCTTAGGGGTTCATTAAATCCTCGAAAGTTATTAGCACCTATGAACATATTAGACGCAAATATAGTTTTGTTACATTCATGCATAACGTAATTTCTAAAATTGTTACCAAGAATAAAAATATTGCAAAATTATGCCCTGTAATTTAATAAAAGTAGGCATTTTATTTACCTAATCACTGCCAAAATGGCCATCATCTAAATTTCATATGCCCCGAGAGTACTTATCGGTGTTAAGTGTCGTGGTCGTATTGTTATACGCATAGAAAATTTAGGTTTTCTAACATTCTAACCTAAAACAATCCACGTAGTATCAGACTTTTTGACTTTCAAAGCCCTTCGCCATAATGTAGAGAATATGCCATCAGTCCAATCATTCGTAGCTACATCTAATCGGCCGAACATTTGAGGTGCTGTTATTGCCTAAAATATTTGTTTTTAATCTGTTTTATGAAAAAAATAATAAACATGTTGTGTGAAACTAGGAACTAAACTAGCCATTTTATTTATATTCATATACATATATACCTACTAATTATTATTTTTTAAGCAATAAATACAAAACAAAATAAAAAGCAAACCTTGGGATTCATCCTCATCTCCCTATGAGGCTTGCCAATTTCAGTCAAAGCAGCCATCAACGTGTGTATACACGTTGTTTTCCCTGAGCCTGTAGGTCCCATGGTCATCAAACCATGACGTACTAACGAAGTCTCATACAATTGAATTATCTTTAAGTTCCACTCCGGATGATTCACTAAGCCTGCACGCTCTGTTGCTACTGTTATTGCCCTCTGCATGTCTCTTTAAACAATATAAGTTTATAATGAACAATAAAGAATAAATCTTAACAAATTAAACTACATTTTTACTTTACTATATATTGTATTTGTCAACACTAAAGCAGAAATATAGCTTGTGAACTGTTCCAATGTCCACAGAGAAGAAATTTTCTCTTTGGAAAGTCGACGATATCTTATCTTTATAACAATATTGTGTCTTACCTTTGTGACGTCTGGGTAAGTTTCATTCCAGGGAATAAATCTTCAATCAGAGATATAAATAAGGGTTCATCTTCATCCACCAGTTTAGATACGTTCATTTCCCTACAATGACATTTTTTTATATCTTTGCATAGCTACGAAATTAGTTGCATAAAAAGGAAATTATAAAAATCAGTAGTTATATAAATTTTCGTACTTCAATACTCTCATCATGATATTTTCTTCTGTACTGTCGGGGTTCGCGCGTTTTTGAGAACCCATTGTTCTTAATACAGATAGAATATTTCGCAGTCCGAAATCATAATGTACTTGTTTCGATAACTGTTCTTCGCAAAGCTTGTATAAGGTGAAAAATTTCCTTGCTGAAATGATAAATAAAATAATACAAATACAATCTACAACTAATTGAAATTTTCTTCATTATAAAAGAGTTAACTTAAATTTAAATACTAAACTTAAATTTAAAAAGCGTATAAAAATTTTTAACGAAGCAGGACTTGAACCCGCGCCTCTGGAGTACCGTTCCAGCGCTCTGACCAACTAAGCCATTCGTTTTCTGTCCTAAGTGTGGAATAACACTTTGAAACATAGTAAAAATATGAAAGATTTTCTTTGATAAACATTGTGATTTATCATTTATAGTAAAAACCTTCTCCTTATCTTTTACAGTGTTATCATTTTTTATTTCACCTAAAAAAGACACTGTAACTGGCGAGCTAATTGTAAAACAATAATATGTACTTGCTTAATAAAAAATAAAGTTATATTGCTAAGATTAATACCATATTTCTTCTTGTACTCAGTGGCGGATACGGTGGTGACGGATATTTTTTGTCTTGAGAATAGTACTAAATTCTCCAGACAAACATTCCGTTTCTGTTAAAAAGCTTAAAGCCGACCTTTTTTCGCCAGAATTGAACCTCTTGTTTTGCTTAGTTGCCACAACAAAAAATTTTTTTTTTCACCCAAATATACGAATATAATTGAATTTATTAATATATTATATTTCGTGCCCGTCGCACCAATGTGGCCATTGAACACGATATTCTCTTTTGTTTTCTGAACACATTGTACAGAAACGCGAGGCCGCTCAATATATGACCGTACAAAAACAAACAATTACATTACCTAATAAAATATTATCTTTGAATCCACAGCTAGCCAACTTGACCCGGATAATAATTTGTCTGTCAGGAACCATCATGGCTACGGAACGAAACTGTATCTTTAAATTCTCCGGTAACTCTTGACGGCCAGCGTAACCGGGGTTCATTGTGATTATAAAAGCAAACTCTGGGTTTAAGCTGACTGTATCACCATCACTAAAAATAATTTATTATTTTTCAGCTTCCATATAATATATATGTATTACTTCTCAGTTTAAACTAAGATCTGCTTACATTTTTTTTTTTAAATAAAGGTTTCATGGTAATGAAATAAAGGTTTCATGGTAATGAAATAAAGGTTTCATGGTAATAAGGCAAATCGCGGCGTTGCGTTCCGCCACTCAACACGCAATGCCTCAAATTCGGCGGAAAATGGGGAACGGAAGTAGAACTGAGTGTCTTAACACTACGTTCCCGGTTTCCCTCTGCCTACCCTGCCTCGTGCGGGATACAGCGTGTAGCTAAAAAAAATGGTTTCATTATTCAATGAATTTCTACATAAATATTAGATTGAGCTTTTGCATTAACTTTATCAGATCATCATATAATATTTAAATTTGCATATTAATTCATTATACCTGAATATAAAGAACTCTTTCCTTTCTCGTCTGGCTGTAAGACAAATATAAATTTGTTGAGCCGCCACGGACAGTACCGGCAACTCAATGCGGTTGAACTCATCGAAACATCCCCACGTCCCGGACTGCGCTAAGCCTTTATATATGCGACCGAGGCCTATGAAAGACTTGTGTGTTAAGAATATAAGCAAAAATGAAGTGCATGTGAATGTAATTTATATTACTTGTGGTAATGTAATTTGTCCATTTTATAATAAAATTGGATATTGTTGAAAACTTATTTAGCGTAGACCAAAGTTTGACTAGTAGTTTTTTTGGTTACATTAAAATCGAGAGGATTTTAAAAAATATATAACAGTTCAGTTATTAGTTTCCCATATTATAAGCCAAATTCTAATGTAATTTTAACAGAATTTAAAATAATTTATTTATTCGCAATATAATTGACATAGTCAAAAAATATCACTTCTTTGAAGTAAGTTGAACCCGTGCCTCTTGAAAATCGTCCAATCGTTCTGACCAACTAAGCCATACGTTCTTATCAAGCTACGTCAAAATTCTTATTTACTTGTAACAACTTATTTATATTGTTAACACTTTAAAAAATAGTAATATAATGTTTCATAAAATTACCTCTGAAGTCCATTTGATCTGAACAATTAAATACAATAACAAGTTTTCCCAAGGTCCGGCCCATGTCTTTAGTAGTTTCAGTCTTCCCGGTCCCGGCGGGGCCCGCGGGCGCTCCCCCCATACTCATCCCTATCGCTTGAGATAGCGTGATATAGCATCTGTCTGTCAGTGGGGTGATTACCAAACGCTCTGTTATACCCAGGTATTCGTTCTGTTCAATATATTTAAGTACAGATTAAACAGCAATTTATAATTTTACAATATTATTTAAATAACAACGTACTTATTTATTTTGTTATTAATTTTGTAAGTGGTGTAAAAGTCATTTTACCTGATATATAAAATCTACATCAGTTATAGATACAATGCAATCATCACTATCTTCATTGTAATAGAAACGGGCTTGTTTTTGCCATTCAAAGTCGGTTGGGGTTTTAATTCTCAGTTTCACCAGATCATCAAATATATCTCTAAAATAAATGTCGGTAAAATTTGCAAAATACAATAAATATAAATAATCTCTAAGTAATTGTTTAATTTTATTTAATAATTTTAAGGGAAACAAACAGTACATTAAAAAAATACTAATAACACACTAAAATTAAAACAGCAACTAATAAACAGTTTCCACAGCTTAAAAACATATGTATGTAACTATCTAAGTAACATTAATTTTTAACTATATTTTGTATCTTAGTGGGACATTGCTGATTGTTAGTTGGATTGCCTTTAATTAATTATTTTTATTTCCTAGCTCTGGTAACAATAACTCGACAAATGGACACTAAGCGGTAAGCGAAGTATTTTAATAATAGGTTCTTTCTGCTTCCATTGCTACACGAGGAAAAGCGTGAAAATATAAAAATACGTTTTTTACAAATTTTGTAATATTTACCTTTGATGTACATGAATAGTTATCATAGTTTCAACTCTAGTTCTATCAAGTGGAACTAAATCTTTCACTGTTTGATCAATAAGTCCATTTAGCAAATCAAGATTCTTTTGATTCGTAAGTCTCATTATGAACTTATCTACACGTGCTTTCTTTAGAGCATATTCCGCATCACTAGTCCATAATATTTGCATACCCAAAAGACTTGCCTAGATTTTTTTATATATAATGAAATTTATCTACTAAGTTGCGGAACATAAATATATTTATTAAAATATTAAATTGCAGCTTATTATTAAAAAATATATATATTAAAAATATGATACGATAAATCCATCGAACCTGCCCGGGGAAGTTCCAGAAGCCAACTAAGAATTCAAATTCTGGATCGCCGGCCATTGCTTGTGCAATATTGGCAATTATATTTCGAACTGTATCCTTCATATTATCCAATAATGTATTAAGCCACATCTATATTTATCAAATATATACAAATATTTTATTATTTCGAAAGAGACAGTCTTAAGGTTGGATAATGAAACTTTCAAATACCTCAACTCCACCGATACAATTGACGGGATGTTCCAAAGCAATAGTTTCTCCATTATCAGAATTCATGTTAATTATTCGATCCTTGTCATCGAAATCAACAGTATATAATGCATCGAAAATACTAGGCAGATGAGGCTAAAAATATATTGTCCCACAATACATATTACGAATTTTATAGACGGTTCTTACAAATATCTCGTAAAATATAAGAAATAACAATGTGTTATAGATTCTTGTAAATTTAAGACCTTTGAAAACAAAATAACTTTAAACATGTTACCTGAATAGAATGCGGATTTGACGCTTGACCTAAAATTTCCAAAAGCACAGGATCCGATACAAAGAAGAACCTCGGGAAGATTAATCGCTTTGTCTCCAAATATCCAGTTAGTGATTTCTGGCAAGCTTCTAATTGTTCTATAAGGTGAGGCAGGAGTTGTTTCAGTGTATCATCAGATACGCATGTTTCAACGCAGTTCACTATATCTCGCGCTCGGTACATAATCTTTACGTAGGTCTTGTCGATTGTCTGCAATTATTACCATAGTATGATAGGATTGCTACTAGTTACATAGTTCAAACGGTCTTACTCTCAATGCTCATTAAAAAGCCGTAATATATTTTATGATAAGTCGTAATTTGAAAATACAAGGACATGCAAATCACTATTATAAAGCTACTTTTACCTATGTTAGAGAATATTAAATGTATCTTTTTTTTTATGTTTTTTTTTGTATAAAAATATTTTGCCTATAATACATACCACCGATAAACGGTAAAACATTTACAATGGTACAAATTAATATATCAAAGCTTGTTTTGAGTACAAGGTGTAAATCAAGTCAAAAAATCTTTTTTATTACAAGAGTTAAATATTGTATAAGCTAATATCTACTTCAGCTGTTTTATCTTTATAAGATGTATGTAGGTTAAGTTTTCTACATACTAAAGATCCTCAACCTACTTTGCAATTTCTTTTACTCTTGAATAATATTATATACAGTACCTATTTAAATATACGTAATTACAGACTGCGAGGATGAGCTAAGCTTGCACTTGTGTAAATTACCAAAAGTAGAGCCAGAATAATTAACTTTTATTAACAAACATGATAATTAGTCATCAATAAAAGAAACAATTTTCCAGTGCTCCACAATGGACTTAAATCCTATTTATTTTCGCTTTCGATTGTTGAGTTCATTTTGTTTGTAGAGTTAATTCCGCCACAAGAGGCATGTCTTGGAGCAGGAGCACAAGCGTTTGACTGTTTACGCGACAGATTGTGGATTCGATCCCCATTCGAATAAATTAAATATTTGATCTTTCCTTCGCTTTAATTGCAAGGCAAAGTACGACGTTGACTCAACACGTGATAAACTTTTATTTCGGTGAAAATTTTCATCTTTTTTACAGTGCTCGGGCTCTTGATTTTCCTTGACTATTGAATACATGAGGTGTAGTATTCAAAAAAGAAACCCACCACATATCATCAAAAGAAACCCGCTACATCTTCAAACTGTAATTAGACCTACACAAACTGTGTACATTTACATAAATGCAAGCTCAGCTCACTACTTGTGGACCATACGAGTTTTTCTACATAAAAAATAATTATTAAGTATTTCAAATACTATCATAGCTTTAATGAATATACCCCAAATCGCTTAGCCTCCGCCGGCAGTTGCTTGGCAATATCGCCACCAACGAAGACGGCTTCCAAATACATCCATAAATTCTGCACTTGAAGCCACTTCTCTAATATATCAGTAGTGTTGACCAGCTTACTAATCCACAACAATATATCTCGTTTAAATGGAGCATTATACCTAAAAGTTGAAATAAATTATTCTCGACTTTTAAAATACAGTAAGCAAGCCTTTCTAACGTTCATTTAATAATACTTGGATGTTATAACATGTGTTATATAAATTGCAAACAAATTTAACTTGTTTTAATTTTTACAGACCAAGAAATTAAAAAAACTAAGTATGTTTTTATTTATCATATTTACCTTACTTAAATATAATTCAAAAAAACAATGATAAATATCAATAAATTATTTTAATGAAAGTCTTTGAATTTGAATACTAGACTATAAAAACAAAAGTAATTACAAATCAAAGTTTCATTCGTACCTATTAGACGCTAACGAGTTCAGAATCATTAGCGAGTCTTCCAGCAACGTTATAATATCAAGTGTCTCTTGTGGCTTAATCAGTAGTTCGCCGCGGTTTTTGAAAGGAGCGAACGTTAGATCGACAACCGCCCAATCCGCTATCACTTGTTTTAATTTCGCTTCTATATCTTTCTCTTTAACCGCACTTATACATATATCCTACACATTTTTTTTATTAATTACTTATTTAGAAAACATATAAAAAATTTAACGTAGCGAGATTTCACCACGGAATTTTCTTTACTAAGATTGGATTGTGTTAATCCATTCCATCATTCATCCATTCAAAATAGTTAAAGGTAATAAGGTAAAGCGCGGCGTTGAGTTCCGCCCCTCAACACGCAATGCCTCAAATTCGGCTGAAAGTGGGGAATAGAAGTAGAACGTAGTGTCTTAACACTAGGTTCGCGGGTACCCTCTGCCTACCCTGCTTCGTGCGGGATACAGCGTGAAGCTAAATAAATAAAAATAGTTAAAATAATTCACTAAATGCTAAGATTGTTTGGTTTAACCAGCTAAGCCCTGGATCAAATAGTCAAAATAAAAAAAAATCTGGGTTAAATATCGGGGAAGACTATATCGTACTTGCAGTTTCTTATATTGTACAGAGTTACCAAATTGCCTCGCGCACTTATCATACCTGTCAAACATCATACTAAACTCTGTATAAGCTATATAAAACTTTGCCACACATAGCTGATTCTTATTGTCATAATGACAGCACACAAGTGTTGGTTATTGAGTAACACAAACAAACACTTAAAATATGTTTTATTAGGTTTTCCGTTTTTATATAGGTTTTAATCATAGGCCTGACAAGATACAGATATATAACGATGGAAGAATGTATACAAAAGATGACTTAAATCTAAGAGTCATCTCTAACAGAAATGACTGATTGTGTGAAATATTTTAAAAATGCCATTGGGGTATGGTATCTATTTAGACGCCTAGTTAGATATCACCTTAATTAATTAACACTAAACTTACAAAAAATAATAAAAAAAATGTTTTCATTAATTACTTACTTCAACGTCTTCTTTAAATTTCAGCAAAGGAGCTTCCATTACGTTAGCTAAAGTGAATGTTTCAGACTCTACGTCTAACACACAATCTGTTGAATTAAATATTTTATTAAAGTAATTACAACATTAACCGGTGCTTCACTGATTAATGTAATGAAATTTCCTAGTATCGTTATCAGAATCAATTTAAAATTATATTACTTACATACTTAGCTTCGCGCTTTACACCGCTCATGACAAGGAAAGGCAGAGAAAATTGGAGAATCTAGTGTTAAGACACTCCGCTCCGTTCCCCACTTTCTGCCAAATTTGTTACCAGAGCGAAGAAATAAGAACATTAAATATTTAAATTGAAAATATCAAATATTATATTTCTTCGCGTGGTTATCGAAACCATAACATGGCGCCTATATGTTTGAACAATAAATAATATTTTACCCATAAGTTTTTCTAATCTCTTCCAGTGACGATCTTTCATAGACTTATCGGCCATCAACTCGAGTAATGGACACGTTTGATTAAAATCATCAATCTTATTTTTCAAATCAATGAAAGCTGGCCAGTCCTTCATTCCACGGGGTAATTTACGACATCTGCGATTTGAACAATATTTTAGTAACTGATTTCATTAATATAAGGACACTATTTAATGACACGTAGTCGTATTCTTAAAAGTCTGTTTTAGTCAACACATGTAACTATACTTATTTTTTATACGATTATAAGTGCTAAAATTTACATATTAGCTTTTTGTTAGTGAAATATATATTTCACTCATTCTAATATAAAATAATATTGTTGTATACCTCAAATCGAATTCAGCCAACTGTGAGACAATCGTTTCAATATCTATCGCCACCCAAGGTGTTTCAAAGTAACCATCTATAGAATTCATCACCGCCAGATATAAACTATACCTATAATTAATTAAGATAGAAATTTTTAAATTTCATATTTTATAGCGTTAGGGTAATAAACAATGAAAAAAAAACAATAATTTAATAAAAAATTATAAATTTATAGTTACTAAATGTATACTGTGCACATAAATTGAGGCTGTTTGACTGAAAACGAGATGGTTATTGGATGAATTGATTGTTTGATATCCAGTCGGGGAATGAACATAAGTTATTTTTATTTCCTGGATTTGGTAAACAAAGCACAGAGTTATATTACGTCACACAACACGTAACGTCTCTAAGAACGAATGCAATATCTTAACAGGAGATTTTCACTGTCTATACAGTGTCATTCGGGAAAAAGTGCTATATGTATATATTAAAAATATTATATGAACACATAATCTCACAGTTTACTGAGAAGATTAAATTCTTTCTTCTTTTGATGCAAAATTGGATAATCTTTTACTTCCATTCCAAATAATTTTTCACCATTCGAATACATTTCAAATCTTCGCCAAAGTTCATCGAATCTTGATTGAAACATTATTACTCTAAAAATAGTAACATTTATAAAAAATTGACAGGATAATTAATATTTATTTATTTCAAATACATATTGCGAAGTCCGTTTATTTTTGAGCTACTAGCCAGTAATTACCTAACATAGCTTAACTTACAAATTTATAGTTAACGGTTGACTTTAGTTAGGTATAAAATTAACGACCCCGTTACTATCGTACATATATATTTGTACTGAGCCTGAGCAAAATGGTAAATCTACATTCCACATTTTTTTTAAAAAACAGCGTAATACATTTATTATTAATATTAAATAGTAAAATGATTTTTTATAGTAAAATTTATATTTACTAAATTGAAGACTTTTTTCCTTTACATATACCTTGTATAAAACACGGTACAGAACACAAATAAAACCAAGTTCATTTTCCATCGGTAAACATTTACATCAGTGTTAAAGACACCTATCGTGGCGCAAGGATACAAGCGTGTGACTCTAAAAGCGACAAGTTGTGGGTTCGATTCCGACTTAAGGAAATGAGACATTTAGTTTTTCATTTCGCTGTGGTGATAAGGCAAAGCGCGACGTCGAATTACGCCACTCAACACGCAATGCCTCATATTCGGTGGAATGTGGGAAACGTAACGGAGTGTCTTAACACTAGGTTCCCAAGTTCCCCTCTGCCTACCCGGCCATGTGCGGTATACAGCGTGAAGCTAAAAGAAGTGGTAAAATGTTGCGTTTTCAATTCACTTTTTGACCGAATTCGGAGATTTAGGCCGCGTTTTTCTTCTAACCCGAACAAGTAAATGAACATAATTCATCACTCCGAGTAGAAGGGGAATAAGACTCAAAACCTTTTCGTTTACAGTAAAGCTCTGTCCTACTGCCCTCAAATGCGATAATGTTTTAAAAAATAATATAAATAGATTTTTTATAAAACTTACCTATCACTAGCCTCTCTAGCCGTGAGTCCTGGCGTCATAGGACCAAAATGTTCATAGTCGCTATCAAATTTCAACACATCCGTATTAAAAGCTGTAACGCCGTCATTCAACTCCGTCTGTAGAGGGCCTTGCATATCAACTATACGTTGTTGGACTTGCTGAGCCTGGATATTTTAATATCAATTATATTAAACTTTTTTTTAAATATATTCGTTACCTATTTTAATTTATAATTTTATCTTACATTTCATTATTTTTTTTTAATGCTCCCGTGGTATTTAATATGATGTTAATATAAATATTTTTGTTATTTACCGTTGTCAACATGTTCTGAAAAGCATATCGCAGGCCATAGACCATGTCAGCATCATCTTTAGGTATATCTATGTTAAATTGAGCAAAGGTTGCATAGCTTTCTTCAATAAGATCCAATTCTATAGTCCATTCTAAAGATATGAATTCAATATCAGTAAATTCACAATTTTAAGCTTAGTTATTGGTTTTTACTTTTTATAAAGTGTACAAACGTATACAATAAAAACTAAATCTTTATTATTTATAAAGAAATTTGAATAAGAATTTAACATACTAAGGTCTCTCGTGGCGCAGCGACACAAGCGTGTGATTGTAACCGATAGGTTGTGGGTTCGATTATCACTCGAGGAAATGAAATATTTAATATTTTCCATTTAAATATTTAATGTTTCCATTTCTTCTCTCTGGTACAAGGCAGAACGCGGCGTTAAGTTCCGCCACTCAACACGCAATGCCTCAAATTCGGCGAAAAATGAGGAACGGAAGTGGAACGGAGTGTCTTAACACTAGGTTCTCAAATTCCCCATGCCTACCCTGCCATGTGCGGGATACAGCGTGAAGCTGACTGAGTGAGTGAGTAATTTAACATACTCTGTACACATTTAAAGATTATTTCTCTAACTTTTACTCATAAAAAATACGTACCCAATAAACTCTTCTCGAATCATCTCCAAGCAAAGCATTGCGACTCTGACATCGTCCAAATCTTTTATCTTTTTACTCATCGTCTTCATTCTATCTTTAATAAATTGCATCAATTTCAGCACTCTCTCTTTATAAGCTTGACTAAGTAATTTACCCAAGATCCTCTTCCATTCAATTGATTCAATATGCAAGGCTAATTTTATTTTATCTAAAAGTTAAATTAAAACGTGCCATTATATTTTACCTTCTGGAAAACTTATTCTTTTATTGCAGAATTATGGACGTGAGAAAATTTATATAATATAAACATAAAACAAGTACCCATATCAATTTGTATGGACCCTATGATGTGCCTCTCAGGTAGATTCAAAACTTCCTCTGTTTGATTTTCATACCGCTTAAACATATCTCGGATTATAACATTCAAAGGATCGGTATCGACGAAATCTTGCACTATTTTAACTCTATTTTCATCCCATAAGTGAGAATATCTAGTATAATCCTATGAAAATAAAATAATCAATAAAGATATATATAAATATATAATTTTGCAACATCATTGCAACTAAGCGAATGAGATATGATGCCTGTGAAGTTATTTAAAAACATAAATGGCAGAATTGTCACCTTAGTGACAAATTTCACTCGTGGACTTAATGTGTTTCCCCGGGCCATTGATAAACAGATCTTTCAATACTGTGGAAACAGGTAGAAATAGCTATTATAATTGTGGTTCAAATTTGACTACAGCCAAACTGAATTATTTTTACAAATGAATTATTTTTACAATATGGCGTAGTTACAACTACGTCGACTTCGGTTGATTAATTATGACCTAACGTTTAAAATATTGAGCGAAACGTAAATCATAATCGACATTGCATCTAATCTTCTAGATCGATTACGATTTACGGTTGTCTAAAATATTCGGTACCAATAATTCACTATTTTAATAAATACTAAATATGATACGTGCATTTAATAATTTTTGAATGTCGGGTTTAAACATGTACATCATTCCCTGCAACGCCATTACTGCACGAACAATGTCTTTGTGTTCGGAGACCATTCGGAAGTAGTTTCGGATACCCGCTATGTTAGAACCGGATCTAGACCCCACTGAAATTGTTACATAATTTATTAAAGAAACCGCCACGATATTTTTTTGATTGTAAACAAATTAACAAACATGACAAATGGATTAACCCATTTTATCTAAGTAAATACAATTTAAAAACTTAAGGAGATTAATTAGAAATAATCGATGTATAGGTAGATATATCAGATATCTCGGTCCATATGATATGACTTTTATCTCGGTCCATATGATTACACATGTTTGTAAGCCATTAACGCATCAATAATTATTTTTCATACACAAATATTATGTACTTTCGAAAATGTAAAATTGATACTAGAAGTCACCTTTTTTAGAAGTCAGTATAAATACTCTTAACGAGACTTACCACTAACACTTCTCGTAGCCATAAGCGAATGACCTTTTAACTTCTCCTTTTTGATTAACTCTTGTTGGCCCCACATGAACACATTTCTATGTATATCCATGATACAATTTAACACCACCTAAAATTATCGAAAAATTTAAATTAATCATTTAATATGAATAACTCAGCTTCTTCATATGAGATTTTTCTTAATTTTTAATATAAGGCTTTCTTTATAATAAATATATGTATATGTATACCTGTGAAAATGCCGACTGAATTTCTTCTAAAGACGGTTTTATTAATATTTTAGGTATCTCTAAATACATCATAGTCAACATCAGCGGCTTCAATTTCTTTTGCTCTTCTGGATCGGTAGTCATTGTTAGAAAACTACACAAACATTTAAAATAAAACTTTTGAATCAATATAAACTAGGAAATCAGAACGTAAAAATAAAAAATAAAGATCTTTAAGGTTATACGGTTGTAGCACATAAGAACTTTGGTGATTGTATTCTAAGTGATATTAATTATTAACGCGTCATGAGTGTGATGATTCTTTTGTACCTCCTACACTGAGTTTTTACTCCTGTTTATTTTTTCCTATTTTTATATCTCCTATTCCTTATTAAAATCTATCTCCTTATTAAAAAACCTTGCCTGGACACAGATGCTCTTTTCCTCAATAAGTCCAGGCTATTTCTTGTACATTTGATTAGTGATTCCAAACACTTTGTTGCAAAATAAGCGAAGAGTTCATTGCATTCGTTAATTGCATGCATAGGTTCAAATCTATCCGGGTTCTCTATCTCCATGAAAGCTTAAATAAAATAACAATAATTAAAACCTTTTTTATTAATTTAAAGTTAAATAATATTAATAACTTACCAGCATCTTCAGGAAAGACCCTAGTAGCTGATGTCACTTGTTTTAAAGCTTTGTCAATGTCAAGCCTAAAAAAAATATGAAAAATATTAAAATTATATCCGTATCCATATACTGAAAAATGTTACATAATATAATGCATAAACATTTACGTACCAGTTATCTTTTAAGTCTCTTATTTGCTTTGAAGGAACGCTATCTAAAAATTTATTAATTAGTTCTATAACTGCAACTTCAGCGTTCCACGATTTTTGCTGTATATCATTTGCTGAAATGGATTTTTATATTCAATATATTTATATAACAATTTTGAATTAGAAATAAATATAAGTTTACTTATATTACCGATTTCATCACGTCTAATCAGATTTTCTTCATAGAAATTGGCTGGATCAACTGCTAACTTTGGCAAGTAAACTAATAAAGTTTTTGATATAGATTTTAGTATCGCATCAATACGAGCTTCCTTTATATCCACAACCTAAACAAAGAAATATGAATCTACCGTATAGATTATATATTTGACAAAAATATAGTATAAAAAGAAAGACCTCTTTAACAAACAGATCCACTTCATCTAAAACTCGTTCGATGTTATCACAATACGCTGGTATTTCTAAGGAAGTCCACGTGATGATGGACAGTCCCGGTTGAAAGGCACTATCCAGTTTAATAAGTTGCGCACGCAATAAAGGCAAGTACAACTTAGGCATGCTCCTGTTATAAATATTTATGCTGATATTAAAAGCACACCATGCAATACAAACGAGCTTAAAACAAAGTAGTAAAATAGTTAGAGCAAAACCAGTCCAGTTACAACAGAAAAACTCTAACAATTGAGTTTGTTTTAAATGTCATGAAAGATTTTTGTAATAATCATCATCCGCTCTAATCAAATTAAAATCAACTACACAATAACAAAATACTAATATAATTTTTCTTTCTATATTTTAAGCTAGCTCTTCTAGCGATGTTTGACATCAACTAAAGTTATATGTAAAAAAAAATTCACTAAAAATCTTTTGTAAAAATATTTCTAAAATGAAAAACAAAAGGCCATAATTTACTTTCTGATTTGATCGTTGCGCTCAACCAAAAACTTTATGCGTTCATAATCTGCGAAGATTTTGTCCTTGCAAAAGGCCACTACTTGAGCTGTGTCAGGGACATCTATAATATTTCCATATATTATTTCTTAAGTATATTATTTATAATATCAATGTGGGTTAGGTAAGTATAATTTAGTTACCCACCATATATTTCAACTCATAACAATAGGGCTTATTGTTTCTAATAAGTTATAAAATGTTAATAAAAAATATTACTTACAAAGACCCAACTGCCACATATATTCCACTTCTCTAATGCATTCTGGTATGTACACGTTGAAATTGACAATAAATTTGTTGGTAACTGGATGCCTTATCAGCAGTGGTGATACTAGACCCAGTCTCACCTATAAATATTATTTCATACTTTAAATAATAAGAAAACCCGGTCAAGTGCGAGTCGGACTTGCGCACATAGGGGTCTATAAAAAGGGGTCAATTATAAGTTCGTAATATTTTTTTTCTGTGAATTACCTAATTTATTTATTTTTTTCCTTTACTTGTTACGTTAAGACCTTACCTCGAATTTCGATTATACTGTGAAATTCATACAAAACTCATACAAAACAGAGCCTAAATACTTAATCTTTTAATTGCGTTAAAAAGAAAACAACCTAGTAGCATCATTTGTAATCATCTCTAAGTCCCAAGAAATAGTAAATTTGTAATTTGATATTAATTTCGGCTCGATACCTTCACGCAATCTTCAAACAAATGAACAGTTTTTCTTAGGTAAAGAGTTTCTTGTTCTCTCTTAGTCTTTAAACTGTAGTCATAAATTTCAAGAACAGTCCGGTAAATAATTCTAAAAACCCACTTTTTTAACAAGTCAATTGTATTGTATAAAGATATTTTTATCTAATTGTTTAAAATTTCTCATTTATTATACATATTATTTAAAATAACACTTGTCATTTAAGTTTTGTCAATCATATAAAAAATAGGTAGATGTATAATAAAGAGGCCCTTAATTTATTCCTGTTTACACATTATTTATAGTAGATACTTTCAATATACATACCTGTCCTACATTTTCTGTCCACGCTTTATGATAAATAAGTTCGAATTCCGTGAACACTATATACATAACGTTATAGAGCTTTATACATCTCTGCGTATTCTAAAATTTGTAATCATTAAATAATTATTAATTACGTAAAGTGTTTGGATGAATAAATACCGATACTTCTATATCATGCTCAATAATAGAAAGTTCGCTCGGTAAGAATGAAGTACGTAGCGTAGCTTTTGAGTTCCGCCACTCAATATTAAATTATGTCGGTGTAGAGGGGGAATGATATTATGATATATATATGGCTAACATACTGTAGGTACCTGGGGGATACAACATGGAGCTGAAAAAATCGTTTTTTTAATTTAAAACGCATTTAAATTCATTACTTTATTTAAATTAATTTTATTTAAATCTATTCAATCCTATCTATGCTTTCTTTAGGAAGTGAAATAACTATATAAGTTACTAAACTTAAATTTAAAAAGCGTATAAAAATTTTGAACGAAGCAGGAGGAACTATATAAGTTTATTAATGCCCACCATATGTGTGATGACTTCATGGTGTTTTACAAATTCCTTCATTGGATTCTTTATATTTTTATCATAAAAACGGATCCACATCACTCTACCCGATACTGGCGGCATGTTCCTTGGTAAATCCGGATTTTCTCTTTCCTCATTATACCTTTGAGTACATTTGATTATATATTTTTATTATTAACGAAAATAAACATTCTAGATTATGCTATCATTTTGTACAGACCAATTTTTATATTTTAACACATTTTGAAATATAGAAATAAGAATACATTGTAACTCAAATCTTTTTATTTTTATTACGATCACTAGTATGTTTCATTTTACATATTATTTCTTATCATTTACATATTAATAAACAATAAATAAGGCATACCTATCACGAATAGATTCCACTTCACCAGTATATTTACTGATCAAGTCATAATATTGATCTTCTAGATATAAGCACTCCAATTCGAGCTTTTTGAATCTTTCTAGCAAATGTAATGCTATCTCGGTAGTTGGACATTTATTAACGCTCTATAATAACATAAAAACGAACTTAAGCTTAAACGAAAGAGCTTAAAACTGGTGACAATATCTAACTACATGTTAAATTTAAGTCAAATCATTTCACGAATTTAGAAATCTACATAAAATAAATTTACCGTAATCATAAAATTCTCAAGCAACAGTTCTTGAGCAGCAACAGCGTCTTTGTACACCTTATAGTCTTTGTCGAAATCTGGTCGCCTAAAAAATTATATTATATGGGTCGGTCGTTCTAATTATCGAAATACCGTAACAGTTTTTTAATTTTATTAACCTATTTTGTATTATTGATATGTACCTATCAATGTCTTATTTTCACGTGCCTTCACTATCTACTCCAGACAGAGATAGCCTTACGAGACATCACATATTAATTCATCGTCTAATTAAAGATTTACACTTTTTATATTAAAGCAAAGACTCGCTTGTACCATAAACATTTTAACATTTACTTGAGAACAATTGTTTTATCCCAAATTAGGTTTAATTTCTGAAAATCCATCTACTTACATTTATTTTTTTAAAATTAAAGTAACTTCTATATCTGTACCTGTGATCTAGCGCGTCGTATGTCTTAGTAGATATAGTTTTAAATAATTTATTGAAATTCACAGCATACTCTTCAATACCTTCAAGTGTTGTTTTATTCAAAACATAATATCTTATATAAGTTTGGAACAAATCTACAATCTGTAAATATTAGACTTAATTTAAGTAAACAAAAATAAAAGAAGGATATTCTTTGTAACCAAATAAACGTGGTTTCGACTAACTTAAAAAAAACTAACGTAAATAAAAAGTACGGTAAATTGATCAATATAAATAAATTTGTATGCCATATGGTTTCTATATTGTTACGTAAGTAGTATGGTAAAAATATAATAAAACCTTTAATAAGCGTTTACGAAACGTCTCAAATTTTCCAAATATATACATTTCCGAGCAATCGAAGGGACGTTCGTCCGAAGCCTCCATCATCTCAAGTTGAGTTTCATTGTAACATTCACGGTAAAAGCTGTACAGATTCAAGCATAACTACAAAAATGAGTAATATATTTTATAATTGGACTAATATAGGCATGGCCCACTGCAAAAATATTTATTTATTGAGACAAGTTATTAGTCAATCTTTTTATAAAATATTTTAGATCTGGTAAGAAATATATATCATTAAGGTCTGTCGTGGCATGGGAGCACAAATGTGTGTAGTGTAAACGTCAGAGTTTGTGTGGTCAACCCCCACTTGATGATAAATCAATATTTTATATCTGAAATTTTCGCTGACACCGCCGCCCCCACGTAATGCCTCATTCGGCGGAAAGTGGGGATCGGAACGAAGTGTCTTATCACTAATCACTTGGTTCCTAAGTTGACGTGTCTACTCTGCCAAGTGCGGGATACAGTGTGAAACTAAATAAAACACTGATTACTTAACTTTAATTATAACACATTGACTAATAAACTATTGAATTATACACTATATGTATGTTAACCTTAGCTTTTATATTAAATTTAAGCTTATCTTGATTCCAAATCGTCTTCTTTCCGTTGTTTGTTAAATACACCATGCACATGTTCAGAATTTGATTTGTTACTTTAACTAACAGAGTCGATATCTGCTTAGTTGTGTTATAATAACGAGAGGTAGCGTAAACCATTCGAACTGTATAAAGCAAACCCGGAATATACTGTTGCATTGTTAGAGGATCGCATCTGCAAATTTAAGATTGTTTAAAATAATGACTTTTCATATAATTGTACAAATGTATTGCTTAAATTATTTAAATATTAGAAATATATATAAATATTAACTATATTGTCTTATAATGGTTTAACGTACATACACGTAGTACGTTGGTCGTCAAATAGCGGTATAAACCGAAGTAGGCCAATAAAAATTTCGGCGCGTTTGACGGCCGAAGATACAGCTAATTATTATGGCACTCACACTAAAGAAAAGCGCAGCTTAGAACCTCGTGAACCATACGATGTTAATATTTTCGTTTCCCTGAGGCGATTAAATAACGAAAATGCACTAATGCATAATAGAAAACAAGCTATTTTATCTTTAAATGAGCAAGGAAAAAAGAAATCAACAAAAGTAATCTATATTATGAATACAGTACAACTCGATTATCCGGCTCTCAGTTATACGTATTTGCGATTATCCGGACTACCGACTAATTATATTAAAATTACGTAGAAATCGAATTTATGCAAGCATGAACATGACGAAACTGGCTTTATCCCGCTATTATGATTTAGCAGCAATAAAAAGAAAAAGTGGCTTACGTTAAACGAAAATTATCAAATATTTTTATTCAAATTAATCATATTAATTTTATTTAACGATTACCAAATGCAAATTATCATATTGTAAACAAATTATACGTACGCACATACCTAAATATTTTATTTTATGATTAAGACGTGGGGAACGGAAATGGAACGGAGTGTCTTAACACTAGGTTCCTAAGTTCCCTATGCCTACCCTGCCATGTACACAGCACATGCGTAGAGCTGAGTGAGTGAGTGAATGATTAAGACATAAGGCATAAGACATGTATGTACGTAATGTAAGAAAATGTATCTCCTAATAATTTCTTAATAAACATTGATTTTCGTTGATATATATTTGTTGTTTTTAATAAATAACATCGTATATACAACATAATTATGTATGCACAAAACCCACTTTTCTTAGTACATTCGATTATCTGGATTTTCGATTATCCGAATGCCTAACAATAATAATGAGTCCGGTAAATCGAGTTTCTACTGTAATATAATTTGAATGAAAATGTTTATACCTGTAGAGAGGTTCACAATATTTTTCTAAAGCATACAAATATTTCACATTGTCAGATGCCTCGTTATAATAATCCGTAACTTGATTATCAATTTGGGCCCATTTCTGAAATAATATCAGCATAACTACGTACTCATATTGTAGATACTTTCTAACTTGTTATAACATATTTATCAATAATAACTATTTTAAGCAAGAATAATGATTTAATATAAGCGTAATCATATTATTTGTGAACTTTTGCAGACTTTTTTTGGCATCTCCCTATATCCTACAAAAGTTTAAACACACTACTCTTCGAATTCCCCCAACTGTACAGCAGAACTCAACCCAGCGCATTCTTCAGCGGATGGATCTTATTTTCAGAGCAAAATTTTAAGAATAATTCATTTCCCCAAGTGTAACGATCTCACAAATGCTGTGATGATGCACCTCACTTTTAAGAATGCATATACCTGCGTACCTTTATAAGTTTAGATTTAGCACGAATAAGGGTATGTATATACATTTGACAAGGATCGCTTTTAATATGTTCTATGATTGAAGTAAAAGAAGTGAGCTGACGACGCCAGTGATCCAATTCAGCCAACGGCCCGATATTTGATGGCTCTCGACGCAACTGCTGACTTTGTACTAAAACCTAATAAAACAAAATAGTATTTGAAAATAATGGACATGAAGTTTTAATTGATGTATTTCATAATCAACTATAGACTCGATTATGGCAATAAATCTACTAATCCTTTTTTTTTCTAATAAAAAAGATCCCGACTGAATTTAATTTAACTTTTTAACATTACTGTCAGTTTAAAAATATAAAATATAGTTTGGTTTTAATTAAAATTAAAATATAAGCACTCTGTCGGCAATTTTCACGATAGTCTCCTATTTTTGACTCGACAAAATACAAAATAAATATATTCTAATAAGCGGCTCATACACATAGCATAGTAGTTAAACATGGAAAAGACTATATAACGAACGACTTCCGATACTTGTTTTTCCGCCTAAATTCAAGAAATTCTGTATGAGTAGTAGCGTAACTCAACGCGGCTGATCTACTTATCACTATGGAGAAGAGATATATATATATAATATATAGGTATAATCAATCAGACCTTCTACAATTGATGTGCGTCCTAAAGCAAACACAGACAAATTGAAATAGTTTCTTTGCAATCCCCCAAATACATTAATTGGTTTAAATTTATTTTAAGTAATTTTTTTACCATCATTATTTGTTTCACCCACTGCTTCACGAATGAACAAATCTCTTCTAATACGTGAGTTTTTGTTATTGCTAACTTCATTTTTTCTTGATCAGCTAGCTCCTCTTCATATAGTATCAAATTTATTTTAAACTTCGTACAACAATCCAAATCCATTTTAGTTTCTAATACAAGATGTTATCATTTAAAAAAGAAGATTGCTACTGTAGTGTTATTTGTTTTTTTTTATATAACAGAAAATATAACTCACTAGCTAAATAATCAATAAATAACATTATCTTCGATATATACGACTTGATAATATCTTGACTCTTTGGATTAGGTGGATTGAGGTCTCCCCAAGATTGACAAGCTGCTAGTGCAGGAACGTATACACGCTGCATTGTTTTAAATATGCCAGAAACTACGTTTTCAGTTTCTTGGTTCATATCAAATATTACTAAGTAAAAATCCTAAAATTAGATACAATATCAAATGTAGTGCATTTTTTTAAATATATAACCCTACATGTGTCCTTTTAGCTTTTATTTATTTTTAAAACAATATTTAAATCTCACATCTGCAACACTTTTCATATCAATAGCTTTATTTTTAATCCTATAAGCTGCAACGCACATCCCTTCCGTGCCAATTGTTGCCCCATCTGATATATAAGTTCTTTCCATTTTTCCCTTTTGATTTGGAACGAAGCGACCAGATTCTATTAGAAAACAAAATAAATTTATTGACTAATACCAATTTAACTACACGCATGTCTTCAGTAAATTAAGTTTGAAATTAGGTAAAATTACCCATTTTAAGTGGTGGCAAAAAAGCGTCACAAAGAACAAAACAGTTCCTGCCACCTTCAGTTAATGCACTATCTAAAATATCAATATGAATGTCTGCATCATATACGCCGTCCTGTAATATTGTAAAATTTTAGCGTGATGTTTACTTTACCAAATAAAATCAAATTATATATTTAAAAAAAATACCAAGACATAGTCAACGGATTTGTTTAAAATCGCTGCTGCATTTTCTAATAAAAACCTGCTTTGTGATTTTAAGCCTCCAGCTCGATTGTTTCGAGCTTCTTTTGCTTTAGCCTTGAAATAATAAAAAGGTTAAAATTGTTCTCCGCTTATAGGAATTAAAATTAAACACTCATTCAATTAATAGCTTTATTTACTTGTTTATCCTTGTAGGACTCATGAGCTAAATTCAAAGTACTCATAGACACTTTACTTTTTTTCTGAATATCTTTTAGTCGTGAGGAGACATCAAGAATCGCTTCCAAAGCAGTTCTATCTATGTCCAGAACGTTAGCAGAAGATGCTTGCGCTGCCGGATATATTGATTGCTTTCTGGACGCTCTTCTTATGCTTTCGTCTATTTTTACCGATGTATGTTTTAGATCTTGATCATGATCTATGTCTGCGTCTTCAGCACCTTGTGTAGCTTGAGCTTCCTCTGGTTCTTGAGGGACTTTATCACCCGCTTCTTCCGACATTGTTAAAATGTAAAATAAAAAATATTATTATAATTTTTTATCTTCATAAAATAAAAATCACGTATTCTAATACGTGGTTTTTAATAATGTCAAGAAAATTTTAATAGTATTAATATTGACAATATATAATTCGAAGTTTAAATTTATTTTTTCGTAAATTTATGTTTATTGTATATACCGGTAACAAATAAGTATTTTCAAAATTATAAAAAAATATTTTACAATTTATACATACTTATTTCAATTACGTGTAAAAACAACATATATTTAGAACATAACTACAAAAACATTGTTAAAAAAATATAAACAGATGTATCAATAATTTTAAGTCAATTTATGCTGATTGCAGTACTTAGTTAGGAAAGTACTTTATGAAGCCTGTGGTACCGATCATCAACGCAAATCGGCTTCTTTACATCCCTCTTATTCAATCATTTGAGAAAAATGATCTACAGAAGCATCTGCAAATTGAATCCAAACAAATACACAAGATATAACTCGCACACATACATACCAATATATTATTTACTTGCATATATAATTTTTTGTATCATCATCATCTTTAGAAGTCAGATATTAATAACAATATTATTGCCGTTAGTAAAATATGATTTTTAACGTTAATATAAAAAAAAAAATTACATCAACCAACCACATCAGAAACTCCTATATATTTTTTTTAATGTTACTTGCAGAACATTATTCTTTAAAAAAAAAATCTGCGGTATGATATATGGAAACAATATAATATTTTTTATTTAGATAGCGATTCATTTGCAGTTTCATAAATATGTTAGTATGCAGAAGTAAAATAATTTAAAATAAATTAAATAACCAGTATCAAAAGATACTTGTTATTTCAATTATTTTACTTCTGCATGTTATGCTACTTGTTATTTAAATTATTTTACTTCTTTACACGAGTTGATTATACTTTTGAAACATTTGTCTAGATCCAGCCAACATAGCATAATCTCTTTGACTATAATATATATATATATATATATATATATATATATATATATATATATATATATATATATATATATATATATATATATATATATATATATATATATATATATATATATATTGTACACACACGGTTAAAAACAAGATATCTACAAACACTGATACGCTCAGAGATTAGCCACTATTTTATACAATTTATTCTTCGACGTTTTGCCACTTACATTGTATTGTAAGGATTTAGTGGCTAGTTGCTAAAATATTTTATTAATTGTACAAAATTTAACGACCACAACATCTCCACTAATTGTACAAAATTTATAATATTCTACAAAGTGACTGCTTCAAATCCTTAGTGTTTTTCTACTATAGTAGTATATTTGGCACTGGCAATTATTTTTCCTCTGTCATCCCACACTCGCACAGTCAGGTCATGAAATAAAAGGAACGAACGTCAAAAAAAGCGCGCCAAGTTATTATTTATAATCAATAATATCAATAACATAACAACATTATTAAGTTAAAAAATGCGTCGCAATTGGAAAGGTCGTTACAAAAACAATTGGCACAGAAAAACAAATAAGCCAAATAATTTGTCAGATAGCAGTAGTATTAATAATTCTTCATCGTCTTTATTGGCGTCAAATACGTCAACATCTTCAAGAGCACCAGCTAATCAACTACCAATTGTTATACCAATTCACTCTGACAAAAATGTGTGGAAATTATATTTTCCTTCTGAAGGTATAATGTTTAAAAAAATAATCTATTAATCATATATAAGTATATATTTGTATCAGGAAGTTTTTTTAAATTGTCGTCGTTTTCAGAGCAATCTTCCAATTATGGTATGTTAGAAAATATCAAATGCTTTCAAAACTACATAGAACAAAACAGGAGCTCATTTGATTTGGAAAAAATAGACCAAACTCGAAGTGTCTCATTGGATATGCAGAATTTATTAAGTAATGAAGAATTTAAAAATAAATGGTCTACATTTCAAAATGATTTATTTGAAAAACCAGATGTTACATTAAGAATTCTTGAGTTTTGTTTGCATGAGGTGACTTAATTACTGCTTGTTTAAAATATGAAAAATATATATATATAAATATATATATATATATATATATATATATATATATATATATATATATATATATATATATATATATATATATATATATATATACATATATATATATATATATATATATATATATATATATATATATATATATATATATATATATATATAATTTTACTCAATTTATTGATTGGACCAAAATTTTTGCAGACTCTAAAATGTGAATCTCGTATCAAAGTTAGAATATTAAACCATGAACCTGTCATACCAATAGCAAACCTTAAAGTGAATTATTTTGGTATGTGTTTTATTATATTTTAAATTTTACACATTAGTAGTTGCCTTTTGTTATAATTTAAATATTTTGTTATAAATTTGAATATTTTTAGGCAAATTAGTGACTGTCAAAGGTACTGTTATAAGAGTTGGTAGTATTGGCTTAATTTGTACTTCTATGGCATTTGAATGTTCAACTTGTCATAACATTCAGGCAGTGATGCAACCACAGGGAATTTTTTCAGGTATTCGTGGGCATTTAATTTAATCAATCTATTTAATAAGACTTAAAATATTCTTAATATTGTCTATATTTATCACAAAACAGCATACTTAAATTAATATTTATTTATTCCAGCCCCAAACATTTGTCAAAGTTGCAAAGGTGGACATAAATTTGAACCACTACAGTCTTCACCATTTACAAACACCGTAGACTGGCAAGTAGCCAAAATTCAAGAAATTCAGTCACATGTAATTTTTTCAAAAATATAAAATTGTTAATATATTATTTAGCAAAAGTACTGTAAACAATTTTATTTAGATAAGACATGATAATATATTTTTACTTATACACAAGTTTATAACTATAAATGTGACTAGTTGTTATTTTGTAGATTGTGATTTAAAGAAATAAAATATTTAATGTTTTCATTTTTTTGCTCTGGTAAGAAGGCAAAATGCGGAGTTGATATTCGCAACTCATCATGCAATGCCTCAAATTTGGCATAAAATGATCAAAATATTTTATAAGGTAACTTAATATAAATTATAATTATAGAGCATATCTGGAACAATACCTAGAACAGTTGAAATTGAACTACAGGGTGATTTAGTAGGCAGTGCTTGTCCAGGTGATGTACTCTCAGTCACTGGCATTGTACAGGTGATTACTTTATTGTAAAATTAATATATGATCTATGTATGCAATGGCCTTAATGGCCTAAAGAGGCACAAGCGTGTGACTGAAAACGATAGAGGTAATGGGTTTGATCCCCAGACAAGGAAATAAAGCATTTAATATTTCCAAATTAAATATTTAAACTTTTCATTTCTTCGCTCTGTTGACAAGGCATGCATCAAAATCAGCGGAAAATGGAAAACTGAAGTGGATTGGAGTGGCTTAACACAAGGTTCCCAAGTTCCCGCGACCTACCCTGCCATGTTCAGGATAAAGTGTGAAGCTGAGTAAGTGAGTGGCAATGGCTTTAAATATATAGTAAAAATTATATTATAATTTAAACTTAAAAAAGCTGTCTGTGTGCCAAACTATTAAGGCAGAATCTGATTGTAATGAACTGAACATCATAAACGGAATTACATTTATTTTAATTTCTCTTATTTTATAGTCAAAGTGTGGTATAGTGTTCCTCTAACTGACATGCAATATCTTAAAAAAATATCATAAAATGGGGAATAGACTGTCTTTATACTTGGTTCAATTTGTGTACTAGGATTAATGTAAAATGAAATAACATTTTTTTTAAATAAATGAAAAAGTTATATTTTTCAGACAAGAAGCAATAAATTTGAGAACTTTCAATAAAGTTTTGGTATATGTTTTGTTAAGGTACATGGTGAAAGTAAAGGCGGTGAAGATGGACGCAGAGCTGCTAGACTCTTGCAACTCTATGTAGAAGCTGTCTCTGTACACAGTCAAAGAAATCTTAGTAATCCAACTTTATCATTCACTTTAAAGGATTATTATGCTATTCAGGTAAGGTACACTTTTTACCTATTTTTTTTCCACAAAGCACTCAGAACTCATTGTTCACACTTGACAGTACACAGCGACGTACGCGTGGGAATATTAAAAAAAAAATAAGTATAATAATTAGTCACCGACTAAAGTAAACGTAAACTTGTCAGTATGTTTTGTCGTTCGGAAGTAATTAATTATCCAGATACCGATATATTGTATACCACAATCTATACTTATTATATCATATAATCTGTATATGATCACTGTCTGTACATGGAAGATATATTGAAAAAAAATATATATGTTTATTATTGTAATAATATGAATGACTAAAAGAGTAATTTTTAAATTTTTTTTGTCTGTTTATCTATGCGTTTGTACGCGCTAGTCTCAGAAACGGCTAACCAAATTTAAATCCAGTTTTAACTATTATATTTTGCCAACCTTCCTTCAACATTAAGTGTTTGCATTATTTAAATCATCTGATAAATATCAAGGGTACGTCATTTTAAAATATTAAGTTATCCAAAAATTGCTACAACATATTTATTCTTAAGCAGAAATTTTAGTTTTCAATGTATAGCTATTGTCTTAATAGTGCTAATTTTATTATAAAAAGAAAGTAATTGAAATAGAAAAATAGAAAAACATTTTTAGAAGACGCACTCGGAACTCGAACCTGCGCTTCTTAGAAACTGTCATAACTATAACCACTAACCTGTGTCCCTTTGTCGAAAAACATTTTATTGCCACATATCGTTTGTCGAAAAACATTTTATTGCCACATATATTCTAAAAAAAAGTTTTTAAGAATATCAGTACTTAATTGTATTTTTAAGACATCTTAATTTTATAAAAAATAAGTAGTCTGCAATAAAAAATCATACTGATGAAGTTAGTTGCTATGCGAAATAAAGCTGCGATACATAATCTTCCAGGAAATACACGCATCTGAAAATGTATTCAGACTTCTAGTCCATTCCTTGTGTCCAACAATATTTGGACACGAAGCAGTGAAAGCTGGTCTCTTATTGGGTTTATTTGGAGGGACTGAAACAGAAAATGGGGCGCGGCCACATCCCCACGTCTTAATAGTCGGTGACCCCGGCTTGGGAAAGTCTCAGTTGCTACAAGCAGCTGCGCATGCTGCTCCTAGAGGTAAGTATATATATTATATGTCTAATAATAATAGTTTTTAACTATATAGGCAACCATATATTATAATAAGGTATATTTATAAATACAAATTTAGTTAAAAACGCAATAAGATTTGTTTTTAAATAGTCTGACCTTAGTTTCGATGTTAATAAATAAAATATATAAATCGACATGGCCAAACTACTACTCCTGCAACAAGAGAATATATATATATATATATATATATATATATATATATATATATATATATATATATATATATATGTATGTATATATAGCCGTGTGTGTGTGTGTGTGTGTGTGTGTGTGCAGGCGTGTACGTGTGCGGCGCGTCGGCGTCGGCGGGCGGGCTCACGGTGGCGCTGGGGCGCGAGGCGGGCGGCGACTTCGCGCTGGAGGCGGGCGCGCTCGTGCTCGCCGACAAGGGCGTGTGCTGCGTCGATGAACTTGATAAGGTATACTTTGCCTACTCATAAATTGTTCAATTTGTATGGTGCATTTGTAATAATTTGTTTTGATTCGTTTCGCGTATAAACCTAGCTATTTATTATGAATTATTAAACAACCCGACTACTATATTTTTGGAGTAGTTTAATGCTCTATAGCTTCTTGATAGCAGAAGCTATAAGTAAATAGAATAGAGAGAAAAATAATTTTCATTCTTTCATTCTATGGGCTTTAGTTAGCAATAGCTTTTCTATTTTTGTCCTTTTTTTTCATTTTCACTTTGATGTCTTTGTTTTTAAACACTATGTACCCTATGCACTATAAAAGTAAAATATACGATAATAAAGCCGAACAATTTTATTCAAAATAAGATGCTATGTTTCATTAAAGTACAAGTGTAATAAAGTGAGTACACACCCGAGAACGTTAGTTCTCAGGTGTGTGAATACACTGACACAACCCAGCGTGAGTTTATTGAGTTTCCAAATGGCTCCTCAGATGTCGGCACATCACAGCAGCCTGCTGGAGGCGATGGAGCAGCGGCGCGTGAGCGTGGCCAAGGGCGGCGTGGTGTGCAGCCTGGCCGCGCGCGCCACGCTGCTGGCCGCCGCCAACCCCGCTTCCGGCTCCTACAACAGGTGCGACACTGAAGTACGCTACAGTGTACACTGTCTTGACACTAGGTTCCCAAGTTCCCTTTACCTACTCTGCCATGCGTGTACAGCGTGAAGCTAAAATGTACTAAGGTGAAAAAAAAAATGCTAGCTTTTGCCGTTGGCATGTCACATGTTGGCATGTCATGGCGCAGAGGCAAAGACGTATGACAGTTTTAACCAAAAAATATCTCCCTAAATCGAGAGACAGTAGGGAACCGAAGTACCGTAATGGGGAATGCAATGTCTTAACACTAGGTGCCCAAGTTTCCTCTAACTATCCTGCTATGTTCGAGTGGATCCTGATTACATATAGCGTGAACCAAATGAAATGTTACATGTATTGGCGTTTTCAGCGTGCAACTTTCTTTACAAGATGGCATTATACGAAGTCATATAACTTAACTTAGGTTCACAATGTATCCCGCACATGGCCGGGCAGACAGAGTGAAGACCATTCCACTTCCATTTCCCACTTTCCGCCGAATTTGAGGCATTGCGTGTTGGCGGAACTCAACGCGGCGTTTTGCCTTGTGCCAGTGTAGAAATGAAAACATTTAATATTTAAATTGAAAATATGAAATATTTCATTTCCTCGAGTGGAGATCGAACCCACAACCTGTTGTTTACAGTCAGACGCTTGTGCCGCTGCGCTGCGCCACTACAGGTCTCATGAATTAAGATGAAGTTATATCATATTGTAAAAAGTACTGATCAAGGTCTCCTCTGAGATTACGTTATTGTCAATATAAGTAATTGCTTACAAAAACATCTAACAACACAGCAGCTATATAAATAAAATGTGTGTAATTGAAATGTAACTTTAATTATTTCAGAGCAAAAACAGTTGCTGAAAATTTAAAACTAAATTCAGCACTTCTATCAAGATTCGATTTAGTGTTTATTTTATTAGACTTACCAGATGAGGTTCGTTATGTTTATATTTATTAAAGTTCGTTTATATTATTTCATAAATACAAGAATGAGAATGTATTTTGCATGCGGTCAGTACATTGTAGCTACTACTTTGGTTATTTTTGGATAGTTTATACACAAATGTTTCTTTTTTTTTTTTTTTTTTTTCTTAGAAAGTGGACGCAATGTTGTCAGAACATGTACTAGCCTTACATTCCGGTTCAAAAAAACGTAAACTAGATGGCTCTATGAGCAATATGAATGTAAATATACAGTCAAGCCAAATTGATAGTGACGCATCTTTAAGGTAAGCATTGAAATGTCTATTATGTTTTAAAATATTTATTTAAAATCTGTAATATTTTCTTAAAAAAAAAACTTTTATATATTGTATAGAGATGATGTGATTGGCGTATGAAATATATTTACTTTGCCTCAATTTACCAGTATTATGGTCACCAGTCTGACTAAATTAAGACAATTATTTTTACACCCAATATACCTAATATTGGTTGTAAAAATAATTGTCTTAACCTGAATGCAAGTAACAGGTTTTGATGTTAGAAAGAAAACAAAAAAGATTTGTATGCATGACCAACGTAAATGGAAAGATATCAGAACAAACGAAAAGTATATTTGTGAGGAATGTTCAGAAGAAACTTGGGCTACTGACATGGGCTACAAGATATAAGCTGTGTAAATAATCATCTAAAGGTATGCAAAGTCAGTTAAGATGGCCTAATCCATAATGAACACGATGGCTGATGTTAGCGAGAATGTGATGATGAGAATGGAGAACGTTCTCAGGTGGCATGGACACGTTGAGAGAATTAATGATGGAATAATGATAAAAAAGATTATGAAAGATTGATCGAGTGGTAAGAAAGGCAGAGACGAGACGAAAGAGGTAGGCAGAGACCGTACTGTTTAGCGCTGCGGTCTCAATGCTAAGAGCCGTTATAACCAGAAAAATATATTGAAAAATGAGACCAATTAAGTCTTTGAAATTTTTGAGTGTATATTTGTAAAATCATTGCATTTGAAAAAAAGCTAATTGTATCTTATATAATAAGCCGTACTAACATATCCAAATCTATTTAAAGCAAAAGATTGCGACTGAAGCCCGGCGAGGTTATTGACACATTACCCCTGGTTCTACTACGCAAGTATATTGCATATGCGAGAAGATATGTTCATCCCAAATTAAGTACAGAAGCGGCGAACATCTTACAGGATTTCTACTTGGAACTACGTCACCAGCATCAGGGGAGTTCAAATGAAGGCACCCCTATCACTACGAGGCAACTGGAAGCGTGTATAAGACTTACACAGGTGAATAAAAAAATTGGATATTTCACTGTATATTAAAATAAAAATCTAGAAATGTACAATTGTGATAGTAATGAATTCATAAAATTATTTATCTGTATTCTTGTTAGTAAATTAGCAATTAGTTATAGATTATTTCCAATATTAGTTAATCATAACCAAACTAATGATTGCTATCACTATCACTACCAGTGTAATCATAGTAGTGGTATAGTTTACCATATTTAGATAGACTAAAAAGTCGTCTTTGGATACTTTAGAGAAAATAACTAATTTCGTGCGAGTCTTTTTTCTTTACATTGTATCTCGCATATAAACACTCCATACCAAATTTTTTACTGAATTCTCGAGGCATTGAGCCGGGCGCGTAGATGTCAGATATTGAATTAATTAATAATAATATATTTGTTTTGTATATAATAGGCTAGGGCAAGGGTGGATTTGAGAGAGGAGGCCTCGGTTCAGGATGCAAATGACGTCATCAGTATAATGAAACACAGTCTTATGGATACATTCAGTGATGAGTTTGGCAATATTGAACTGTCACGCTCTATAAATGGTTCTGGTGTCAGTTCTAGGAATAAGGTATTGAATTAAACAAAAAATGTTTTAACATATATGATAATTTTACATGTATATTGTGAAAAATATATTTATGAAAAATTAGCTTATAACTGTAAAGGCTACGGTTGTGGGCCCTATCCCCGCTTGGTGAAATGATAATAAAAACATATCTGTATTATAAAAAAATATAAAAAGACATATTTTATGTAAATAATTTTATATAATATCTGTTAATATGACTATTTTGGTCTACAGGTAAAACGATTCTTGGATCTGTTGAGCCGACGATCTCATCAATTAGGTAAAGATATATTTACAAGGCAAGAATTGATACAAATACACAAATCGGCTGCTATTTCTGGTGATCCAAATGATTTAATAGAAGCCATGCACATCCATGCCTATTTACTCCTCAAAGCACCTAATACGTACCAATTAGTAGCAATTTGATACATAAAAAAATGTCTTCACTAAAAAATATTTTAAAATTATCTTCTTTTATATTTACTAAGACAAAATAAATACACTTAAAAATTTAGGCTATGATAATTTTTGCCAACAATTTAAAATAAATGAATGGTACAAAAAAAGTCATCAATCATCAAGCTTGTTTATTTTATTTTTTTATATAAAATCTATTAAATAAGGTTTTAATCAATTGAAATTCACAATTAAAAATCTTTATTTCAGTTAAAGAAATGGTTGGAAATGAGATCACAATTGTTTTAATTTTGTAGCTTATTAGACTGTATGTGCCTTTGTTATGAGTTTGTGTTTTGAAGCCTATCGTAAACCAGGGGCTCAAGCGTGCGACTGTAAACGCGACAGGTTATGGCGGGTTCCTTCTCCACTAGAGGAAATGTTTAATATTTTCGTTTCATTGCTCTGGTATTATTACCATAGTAACAAAAAAAGGCTTAAGCACAGTGACTCACTTCGGCGTAAATTCCCGCTGCCTACCTTGCCATGTGAAGCGTGCCAATAAGAAGCTCTTAACAAAATGCGAATGGGGTGTAAAAAGTTCATTTACAAAATTTATTTTCAAAATAAATTTGATATTTTTTAATATTTATGATTTATTTCCAATACTTGCAAAACATTTTTATTTCATAAAATCACTTAATAAAACTAAAAACTGCAATATAACATACAAATAATGCTTTGAAATAGTATAGTTTAATGACCCTGTACATATACCTGTAATACAGAGGTAACATCCTAACTATTGAGAAAGATACCCTCAATTTCGTGACCGTCATTATATGTACTTAGGTATTTTATTCAGTTTTGAATACAATATTAATATTTAATAATGATAAATAAAGAATTAATGTCGACATTTATAAAATTACCCGTAACAAGTGTACCAATGTGTAAAGACTTTGAGACCACAGTATCGATTTCTTAATTAACATTTATAACTTTTGAGTCCTTATGCATAATACCATGTTCCCTTTGGGGAGAGTCCAAAATATTGGTATGCGTTTGGCGCTCTATTTCATCTACTTTTCCAGCTAGAGATAAAAAGTGAAATTAAAAATAAAAGGAACCTGGGAGATTCAAGTATCAAAAAGAGGAATAAAAAAGTAAATTAAATATTTTGTGTATGTGTGTCTTGTGTATTTGAGATCAAATTACTTGAGACCAAATTATGATATGATTGAGAATAATTGGTCATTAGACCAATCTTAGTGGCAATATATAGCCAAAGCTTTATGACATTAAAATTTGAAGTTAATTTAATTGCTATGCAAAGATAATTGATTTACAATATCTGCATATGATGAAAAAATATTTAAATATGATGTATAATAGACAAAATTGTAGAAAACATTAAAATTTATTTCACTAGCCTATCCACCTCTTGCAGGTACATGTTCTAAAGCCATAGACACATGGCAGCAACAATATAAAGATCCTATTAATATTAAAGAGTTTAAAAGTGATGGTTGTGTGAAACTTTCAAAAAACAAATCACCAACATCACTACCACCAAATAGATAAAAATTAGAAATTGCAGACAATGCTAATAGAGGTGAGCATAAAAAAGCAATAAATCTAGTCTCCATAGCCTCAGTTCTTAGAATACTTATTCTAAACTTAGTATACACATAACATTTAGAAAGAGCCTTTCCAATGTACTCTAATGTAATACCTAAGTAATTGAGCAAGGACCATACAAGAATGTGCCACACAGTTCCGTGCCATACAAAAACAAATAAAAAAGTTGCAAGTGATGCCAACAGTTTATATGAGATCTTAGGTAATTTACAATATTGACCTAAAATAGTATAACCTGGTTTGTAAATGTACCTGAAAAATAAATATTTAAATTTAGTATCTAAGATAGGATAAAATGCAAAAAAAAATAATAATAAAAATGAATTGGAAAAATCTATGTAAAATAAACTTTTGATTCCTAAAAACAAGTTAATAAAAATTATTATAAGCATAAATATTCTAAAATAATAATTATACTAACTTCACCAAAAATCTATAGAGTCCAACGTCAAAATGCTTCCACATTTGAGAGTAAACATGAATTCTAGCAATACACCTTGGTGTTGGAGGTGGTTCCATATTATCAAGTCTGGCAAAAGCTCCAGCAATGCCGTAAGAAACAACATACTTCATGTGGAACTCCAACCCCATCCACAGACCTCCACCACATAAAGCTATTGTTGGTAATTTTCGTACTAACTAGAAAACAACTATATAACATTAAATAATTATATTTATTTTATTGTATGTATAGTTAGAAATAAAATTCAGATATATCATACCTGCATATCATTTTGCATGGCAAAAAAATAAATATAATGAAAACTTAAATCCAATATGAAAGTATATAGTTGAAAAAATGCCACATCAACTGCAAATCTCTTTAATCTCGGGAATATTTTTTTTCTTTTAATTGTAAAACTGTTTTCAAACTCTTCATATAGAATAACTGGTCCAGTATACAACAGTGGCAAATATAATATGTAACTGAATAAGTTTACAATATCATTCCAAGTCAAAATATTATCCTTTTTCTCAATAAAGTCTAAAGAATAACTTATGCATCGTAGTTCAATCCATGCTACACTAAATAATATAAGATAAACTTCCTCATCTTGCATATCTTTGTGATCCAAAAAGTGCCAAAAATAATACTTATATTTCAATGAATTATAACTTAAAAGTAATAGTATACTTGTGATCCAAATACTTAATTTTCTTCCACCACATACTAAAATTAATGCATACATCACAGGTTGAGCAAAAATTATTAACATTTGTTTACATCCCATGTAAACAATAACAAATAATGTGCTAGACAATATTAACCAATATTTTAAAAAGGGACGGCATATGATATATAATATTTCAGATATTATAAATTGACATATCATAAAATACCAAGAGGTATAAAAAAAATATTTCCAACTGCTCCATTCAATATCCGAGACATCTTTAAATCTTCCCGTAAAATACCAGCCTTTTTGTAAATCATTAAATGAGAACAAAAATTTCTGATTTTCTTCTAAAATATCTAAGACAAAAATAATATTTTATTATTAAAAGTTAAAAACTATTAATATCTTTATACAACATTAAACTTAAAATGTTACCTGTTTGTGCTTCATATAGCTTTAATAAAGAATATATATTTGCGAATATCCATAAAAAAAAATAGACATACAATTCAGTATATGAAAGTTTTGATTTCATTATATACATAACATTAATTCCTGCACATGAGTCAGGTTATTTATTATATATAGTCGAGTTTTAAAATTTTGCCGGTTGATTTTTTTTAAATAGCACGATAATTTTGCTATGAAACTCGTCATGACACTGACTCTTAACGATGACAACTGCCAAATGCCAGTTGCCGAAGTTCTAATAGTGTCGCCAACATCTGATTTTTTTTTCTCCCTAACAGCGATTTCATAAACCCCTAAAATCCCCTAAACTACATATTTTTAAAAACAATTTTGTCGGCAATGTAGATTTTATTCGATTATATTCATTTTTTGTATTTATATTAAGTTTCAAGAAAAGCCAGTGACATTAAGACCATTTTCCGAATTATTTAAGCATCGGTCATAGTGTAGCACAGATGCGGTTAAATTCGTATGATTTTGAGGTTATGAAAAGACAATGCGAGACAGCGCGCGCACTAGCATCTGTACATTTACTTTTTGTTCACCACCAGATTTATATATTAAAGTTAAAAAGGTAAAAAAATTTGAACGAGCAGATGAACGCCTCGGAATACCGTCAAGCCTTGACCAGCATGTTCTCACCGAGCCCGAAATTTATAGCATTTTTTGTTGTTAGCATCTCTGTGGAGATTTACAAATTCGTACCCAAAGACAACTCGTAAGAATTATCGTTTTGGCAAGAGAGAATACTATTTACTTTTAATATTTTTACTATGTTTTAAAGTGTTATTCCACACTTAGGACAGAAAATACTAAACTTAAATTTAAAAAGCGTATAAAAATTAACACTTTAAAACATAGTAAAAATATTAAAAGTAAATAGTATTCTCTCTTGCCAAAACGATAATTCTTACGAGTTGTCTTTGGGTAGCGGAAATTTGTAAAAATCTCCCTACAGAGATGCTAACAACAAAAATAAGTTGTAACAAGCGTATAAGAATTTCGACGGAGCTCGGTGAGAACGAATGGCTTAGTGGTCAGAGCGCTGGAACGGTATTCCAGAGGCGCGGGTTCAAATCCTGCTTCGTTCAAAATTTTTATACGCTTTTTAAATTTAAGTTTAATATTTTCTGTCCTAAGTGTGGAATAACACTTTAAAACATAGTAAAAAGATTTCATACTTCTCATCAACTATTTCTTATATAAAATTAAAATAGATGCGTTCGAGTAGCTATAAGTTAATTATACTGATAATACATTTTTTTAATCTTTCACTCTGTTTATATCTGCTACAATCATATCATTCCATGATTGCTACATTAGCGCTACTTCGGCGAATATTCAAGCCGTTATTTGCTGCTTAGGAGGAAATTTTTTCAACTTTTATCTCATATGAGGTGGTTATCCTTAAAATCTACGTGAAGTTACAATATAGATAATTTATTTATGACATTTTGGTTTTTACATATCGTGTACTAGTTAAAAATGACATAATAAATATTTTTTATGATAATTATCGATTGATGATTTTATGATAATTATTGTTTCGAAGGTGGTTTTAACTTTGAACGCATTTTTTTGGTGTTGATATTCACAAGTTCACATATTTTAGTCATATTGAAATAGAAAGTTATGCTACAAAAATACAGAAACTTGTGCTCTATTGGCGTTTTATAATTTTCTTACTAACTCAATGTTCTTGTTTAGTTAAGCATACGTCAAGTTGGTGTACGGTTGTCTTGACCTCAAATTATACAATTATATACAGTTATTCGCCTTAAGCCCATACTATGATTGTGTCAATACTTTGCTTGTAGTTAAATGTTTCTATTAATGTACTTGTACCGAGGTGTATATATAACATAATAAATAAGTAACTATACTAATAAATAAAAAGATGGAAAGTCGTATTTGTTTCATATTCTTTACTCTAGTGAGTTATCATGCACAATTAAGTGAGTATTTACATTATTATGCTTATGTTGAATATTAAGATGTCAAAAGTCAAGGATATTTGTGTAAACATTATAGATAAATCTCAATATATTCTTATTCTATCATCTAACGTTAAAATAATATTAAGTGAAACTAAATTGTTATATTACAGATTGTTCATTTACACACGACCTCAATAATATCGTGTCGTTATTTTTATCATTACCTTTATTTTTACGTTTTTTAGCTTTACTTAATCCCGTATTTCAGTTTAAACAGGCAATTTAATGAAGTCATATTTCCCTGAATTAGGAATTAACCCACAATTATCGTATGCATGGTCGGACACTGGTCCACTGCGCCGTAAAGGAGTTTTTTATGTCACGGTATTTTGTATGTCACGGTAAAAATTTCATTACGCATAGAGGAAAGGTCATTCTTCTTCTAAATTTGTCGTTTATAATTTATTTCTGTAATGACATAAAATTTTAAAATACAGTCATTCATCCCAAATCTCTAAGGTTGTACCAATATCTACCTACATATATTTATAAGAAATTGCCCATACATTATTTTTTAAAAAAATATTTACATTCCATACTATTTCAATAAATGTGATAAAAGATTTTTACATACATCTCTATATTGATGATATTACAATATGTTACATATAAAAATAATGTTCCGTTTTAGGTATCGGTAAAGATCAGCGATACAATCCAAATAGCGATTTTTTGCTACATGAAGGTGGTTTTATCCCAAATAATAAAAACACATATGCCGCTAATTTTCCAAGTTTACCAAATAAACAACCTAATGCAGTATCAACAGAAGGTCCTAGTATTAATTCTGTAAATACTGCAAAGCAACAATCATCTGGCAAGCGCGACTATGTCGCGCCTCAGCCATCAACATTAAAGCCAACAACAGCAACTCAATCTACACCTAAAGCTAACCCTAGCACTAAATCAAGTAGCACATCACACGCGCCTAAAAGAGATTATGTAGCTCCTCAATTTCCAACTTTGAAGCCCATTGGAACATCACGTCAGCAACCTGGTACAATTACTACGCCCATGCCTTCTAGTATACCAAAAAGAGATTATGTAAATCCCAAATATGAAGAAACACAAAAAATGCCAGGAAAAGTTAAAGATCTTATTAATTTCTACGACAGTAAATCGACTGTCAGTGGTATATCGACTCCGCGTCCACCGAGTTATAGTTCAATATTGTCAAAAAATAAAGATAATAAAGTTTCTGATAAATCTACTACCGGTGCTTCATCAACCACAATGACAACAACAAAAAAACCCATTGCCATAAATGGTAATTTACCGACAAATGTATTGCGAAAGCCTACCCTTCCCAGTGCGATAGCAAATAATCAAGGTCAAGGAATAAATTCGAATTCCAATAGTCCCACTGACGCTGAATTACAGAATGTAAGTGAAGAATTGCTCCGAAAAGATGTAAACAATGCAGCTAAATACATCACAATTAATTATCAAGAAAAAACTACTTCGTTTTCAAAAGATGACAAATCTCCTTCCCCGTAAGTTTTTACCGTGTTTGGAATAACTAAATTGAATAGCGACCAAGTAGTCTTTAATAGGTATTAGAACTGTCTCGCAACCGTTCACTTTTATAAATAATTAATTAATGATGTGAATATTATTAAGTACTATGAAAATATTCATTTAATATTACTATGAATTTTAGTAAATTTTCATATAAATTAAAGAAATTTTTTTGGAAAGTTTTTGAACCCACACAAAAACGTTTTTACAACTGTGTTTCTTATGCAAAGTGTGAAGTGATTTTGGAGTCAATTGTTTGATAGACATATGGACCGACCGACAAATGTTTCTGTAAGGATTCCGTTATGTATTTTTTTTCGTACATAATCCTAATAAATTAATCATTATTTTAATTGTATAATTTAATACGTCGTTAGATTTGAACTTGTAACGGTTCAAAACAAATGATCACAAATTTCAGTTTTATTTTCGGCTAAAACTAATCGAAAACTGAGACCACAGCCGTAGGTTTGGTTTGGATTTTGGTTTTTTAGCTGAAATGTTTGTTTCGTACAACTACTAGGTAATATATTTTAAATATTACCGACAAAAAATATGAAGATTTAATTATTCATCTTATGAAACTATGAATATACAAACAGTAAACGTAAACAATATATCAATCTTTGAGATAAAAATGTTTATAATGTCATTTTATGTTTGCAGATTACTCACTATTGCACCTGACGCGTGGAACATTCTGACCGTACAAAAATTCTTGCCATTATTAGATAATTATGAGCGCGATACTTTAGTAAATGAACACGTTACAGCACAGGTAAAGTTAAAATTATAATTGCAATAGTACCTATATGATTTTTTTCTCAGCTTCACGCTATATGAATGTAACGTAGCCTGCCCCTACGTGCGGAGTACATGGCATCTTCCATTCCTCACTTTTCGTCGAATTTGCATGTTGAGTGGCGGAACCTGACGCAGCGCTTTGCTTTTTTACCAGAGCGACAGAAATAAAATACTAAATATTTAATTTCTCCGAGTGGCGATCGACACAACCACAACATTTCACTTTTACCGTCGCCAGCCTGTGCCCCTGCCTCGGCAAGCCTAGAAATATACCTAAATAATAATACATTTTAATATATCGTACATAACGGCTGTAATTACAGGAAAAGAATGAGGAAAATGCGTTTATGGACGCTATTATGGCTACCAGTGTGATACGTCACTTGATGAGTTTCCTAAAAGACAAAGGTAAAAAAGATTTTAGCAAAGTTTGTTTTTAATAATGTTTTTCATACATAGACAAAATATATATATATAGATATCATTTGTTACTTTTACAGGATATGTTTCGCCTGATCCAAAGCAACAACGAGATTATTTAAAACAGATGTGGTTTGGTTTGTATTCAAGGGGTAAAGGCAAAATTAGTAGTTCTGGTTTCGAACATGTATTTGTATCCGAACTTAAAAATGGAGAAGTATCAGGTATTATAGTATAAAATGTATTCAAATTTAGTAAAATAATAATGACATTTATTAAATGATATTTCTTCTATTATAGGCCTGCATAACTGGGTATATTTTTCCAAGGAAGAAGAAGCGAATAGAATAAACTACTTAGGCTACCTAAAATACGCTGATTTTAGTGATGTAAGTAAATAAAACTTAAACAAATTGAAAAATAAATAAATAAATGTGTGTATATATACATATGTATTTAGCCTCACACTGTATCACGCATATTGCAGGGTAGGCAGAGGGAACTTGGGGCCTTAGTGTTAAGATACTCCGCTCCATTCCCCGATTTCTGTTGAATTTGAGATATTGCGTGTTGTGTGGCGGAACTTAACGCCGCGCTTTGCCTTTAGACCAGACGAACAGAGTGAAAATATTAAATATCTCATCTAAAGGAATTTCGGTCCAACCGAAAATTTACGTTGATCCTATTATATTTTATTCTCCACAGAAAGGGGCTGTGATCAAAATGCATTTCAATCAGCAAGGAGTTGACAAACCAGTGGACACAATGTTTATTGGGACATCTCCTGAATTAGAAATGGCGATATATACTTTATGTTATGTTACTCGTGTAGAGAAAGATTGCAATATAAAACTCGGGAATAAAGATGTGAACATTATTACTTACAACTTCAGATATCGAAGCAAAAACTTTATAGGCAGTGCTTATCCCGAAATTTAAAGATAAAATAAATAGTACCTAAACATAATTTATATATATTTTATTAAAATATTATTGATGTTTTTTTAATCATTATAGACACTATTTTTGAAATTATAGATTTTATTTGCATAGTTTTTGTATTATTTTAATCCTCATCCAAGCCACAACGGCTTATTATCATCTCATTTATAAAACTGCTTATTAAAGTCTACAAAAATTGTGTTACGTAATACTTGAACGCCCCCTTACGACTTAAGACAGGAATTGGAAAGTGCCTATAGATATAAATATAATTATATTATATAAACATCAAGTCATTTCAAAAAAATGGTTTTTACCAACTTACTTACTACTTCACTAACTAATTATAATACTACCTATACAGCAAACAGACAAACGTTTATTATTATATTAAAGTCAAAAATAATAAACGTCCCCTATAATTTTTCTCTTTTTAGTTTTCCTTGTCATATTCACCTTGCATTGTATTTTTTTTTGTTCAACATTTATTCGATAAAATAATTTTTACATTTTAGATGTAAATTAATATAAAATGTCAATTTAAAAATAACATACTACCGATGGCAAGACAAGGGTCGTTGGCTGGGGTTACCGAGTGAGAAACGTCACAATATGTACCATTTTAAGAAATTCTGCCTGCTGTATCTCCTTTTTCACTTTCCTCCTTCTTCTTATCTTTTGTATCTTCCAGTTCTTAAACCAACAGCTAAGCGATACCACCTTAAGATATTGGTCGAGGCTTTACACTATCAAACCGTTAACTGAAATCACTATCGGCACAATGACAGTCGTACTAATATCGGACGTGGCTGTAATCTCATAGGCTAAGTCAAGTGTGATCAGCTAAGAATAGGATCACCCTGGTACTGATGGTGTCGTAAGAGGCGACTAAAGTACGTGTGGTAGAGTCACGTTGTCAGCAACGGCATGGTCAAACTCGACCAGCGATTATTACCACCCCCGGCATTTAAAACCGGCGTAGTGGTTTCATCCACTGTGTTTCGTTTCTGCGGTAATGCCGGGCCCCGGTGCCCATTCAACGTAAAGGTCGGCAACGTTCCTGTAACCTTTTGGAGTTACACGGGGCCATGATCAACGGTGATCACTTACCATCAGGGGACCCGTACGCTCCTTTGCCGTGTGTTATTCATAAAAAAAAATAAGATAAGTTACATTTTGTGCCTTAACGAGATTTACATTACTTGGGATAAATTTGTCAGTGACAGAGCACCCTCTTCCCTTCCTACCCAGTGTGGCCAATAGGATTAACAAAATTAATTTCATATCAGAATAAAAATGTACATAATTGACCATATATTCATAAATACAATCATTGGAACTTAAATATATTCATAAATACAATCATTGGAACGTAATGCTATTCGTTAAATAATTCTTATATTCCTACCACTACTGGAATACCAGTAGAGCAATGATGTATTGAAGCATTCCATTTACTATTATATAACTTTTATCTTAATAAATTAAAACAGTAAGTTAATTGATAATATCAATTTAATATTATAAAGTTTGGCATCATATTTTTTTATAGATTTTTAGTGTAACAACACTAACCAAATCAAACCACAGAATACAATAACCAAATGCAATCAGACGGTGACTTAAAATAATACAATATGCACGTGTGCGCGTAATAATGTTTCTCTCAGAAAGTCGTCAAATTATGCAACGATAATCATTTATTTTTACTTGCTATAACTTACTGTAAAATGTTATTACATACTTAAATATATCACTTTTTATTTGTAGAGTTTCAATTGATTAATTAAGATTAAATGCAAAAATGAGTCTGTGTAGTACGTTATTCCGTAATATATTAAAATCAAATCACAATTTATCAATTAAAAATGTTCATAAAAATTATTTGGTGCCTATTAATAAATATTCTACACGTGAACTTTTAAAGGAAGCTTATTGCCGTACAAAATTAAAATGTAGATGTAAGTGTACTTTTAAAATACGTATTATGTTTCATGGAGTTTCATGGAGTTATTATATTTCTTACAAATGCTTTTTTTATATTTTTAGCTAAGAAACTGCCTCAAGATGTAAATCCACAAGGAGTATTTGCATGTAACGAGCTAGATCTGTCTGAAGTTAAAGTGTACGGGTTTGATTATGATTATACACTAGCACACTATAAACCATCTCTAGAACATTTGTTATATAATCTAGGAAGGGATATGCTATTAGATAAATATAAGGTATTTTTAAAAGAATTATTTAATTCCTTATTTTTTTTAATTACAAAATTTTATCAAACTTGACAGATTACCTGCCATTATAAACAAATAATATATACATGAAATATAATTTTTAAATACTTAATGTATATTTTTTAAAACAAAAAACTTGCATTTATCCTTCTAGTATCCTTCAGAAATATCAAAATTAGAATATAAACCAGATTTTGCAGTCAGAGGGTTGCATTATGATATTGAAAAAGGTTTACTTTTAAAATTGGATTCTTTTTTACAAATACAATTTGGTGCCGTGTATAGGGGACTAACACCAGTCTCCACAGAGGAGGTTCTTGAGATATACAAAAATAGAATAATACCAATAGCTTATGTTGAAGGTGACACAAGGGTTCATAAGGTAAGTTTTATATTTATTAAGTGATATCCTTAGTATTTCATTGCAGCAGCTTCACAGCTAAATTAGGATTGCACCTCCAACCATTACATTTGCTATTACTGTCCCACTATGCCATGAATGAATATTTCCTATTATTATATATCTAAAATTGATTCCATCTGTATCCCACCCATGGCAAGGTAGACAAAGGCAAGAGAATTAATTAGGAACCTAGCATTATCCTCTGTTTCTTTTAAGACACATTTTTCCCACACACACTGCTGAATTTGTGGCATTGTGGTTTGTGGTAGAACTTAAACTGAGTTTAGTTTTGTTTCATGGAAAAAATATATACAAAGAAGATTGTTACATGAGGCTTGTTGTGGCTTCGAACCCCAATTGAGGGAATGAAATATTTAATATTTTCTATTTAAAAATTTAATGTTTTCATTTCTTTGCCCTGGGTAACAAGGCAAAGCGCGGCACTGAGTTCCGCCACTCAGCATGCAATGCCTAAAATTCGGCGGAAAGAGATGAATAGAGTGTCTTAACACTAAGTTCCCAAGTTCCCTCTACCCTGCCTAGTACGGAATACAGTGTGAAGCTGAGTTCTGTAAAAATTAATACATAAATTTACATCTATTATATTTTCAAGTGATATATCCTTATATTATAACATTTAATAAAGCAAGAGCACTTGTAAGCAATCATTCATTTATGCATTCCCCTTGCAATGTTGTATACCTACAAGGTCTGAGTGAAATGATAATAGACTAAACTAACACACTGCATGTGTCTATTGTATGTCATATGGCAAATATTATTACTGTTGGTTTCTATATTACACTGAGTAGAAAATCTTCTGAAGTACATAAATGAAAAATTAAAAAGAATTTATATATAATAATTTATATACAATATTTTTGAGTAAAATTGAATAATAAAACAATGCTCTATGACTACAGTCTATGCATATAAATGGATAAAATTAAACAAAAACTAAATTGTAGAAAACATTATGTTTTAATTAACTATATTTTAATTACTGTAAAGAAAAGAACTTTCACAAGTAATAAGAGAGTCATAAATACTTGTATGATCCTCTCAAATCATCTAAGATTTGGCTTCTCAGTTTATATTAGTATATTTAACATCCTTTTATCATTTCACAGTTAGAAAACTAGAATAATTATTAATTTTAAATGTATTACATGATAATTTTTTCTTTGAAACACAAGGCAGTTCGCCATTTCAAATGTTTCCTACATTTGACCTTGGCTTGTGACAGTTATTTTAGAGACAGTCATCTGTTATAGTGTTGAGGAAAGAATAAACTTTCATTTGATATATAATTCACTTGAAAAACACATAGATGCAAATAATTAATATTTGGTTGTGACTGACTAAAAGGTGGCGACAGATATTTTTCTATTTGTTACACGGTTTTTCTTCAAATTATGTGTCGACAGAAGCTATTTTAATTTGCCATAAATTTAAATAAAGGAATCACGTTTTCGTACAATCGGCAGAACTTTTCCAAGCAACCATAGTATAATCTATTTTATTAGACTAGTAGTATCAGTATAATTTTTAACAATAAATTTCATTAAAAACAGACATCTGCAGAATTTTGCAGCGAAATTTCGTACTAAGAGTAAACTGAGTAGCTTGAAAAACTGATAAAACCGAGTATCTTCTTGTATTTTAAATTGAAGACAATATGCAACGTTCACCTACCTAAGCTTTAAGTAGTAAACACTATTTAATATTAAATTATTATAGAATATGGCAAATATTTGCCCATGGCAAACAAGTAAGGCCACCTTGAATTTTTTCTCAAAATTTACGTAAAAAAATTGAATGAACTATTCCATAAAACAGTAAGTAAATAAATGATTAAGTGTTATTTATTTAGTTTTCATTTCCTCGGTCTGGTAACGTGACAAGGCGAGACAATTTACCAAAATCGTAAAGTGATGCACAAAATATGCTTTCCTGTAGTATTACTTAATACAAAATTTAATTTTGTATGATATAACACTAACATCGTCTAAAATTCTAGCCACAAGAAATATATCGAGGTATTTTTAAAACAAGTTTTGTAAGACATACTGGTTTTAAGTAGAAAACAAAAGTGTCGAGCCAAAACATGTTTTAAAAGGCTTAATTTGATTTCATTCAATACAAATAAAATACATAAAAATGTACACAAAATAAATTTTTTTTTTTTAAAAATCTTGTTGGGGGTGAGGGGATTTAACAGGACCCAAAAAATCTTTTATTTCATTTTTGCCTGTTCCTTTGTGCGTTTCTATAGGCTAATCTCAAAAACGGCTTACAAGTTTTAAATGAAGTTAGGTATTAATATTATATTTTGGCAACTTTCCCTCAAATTTTAAATCGGTTAACAAATAGAAAAAATACGTCGTAAAATAAATAGTTCGGTAAAATTGCTACATTTTTTTTATTTACTCAGCTTCACGCAGTATCCCGCACATGCCAGGGTATGCATAGGGAACTTGGGAACCTAGTGTTACGACACTCCGTTCCACTTTCGTTTTCTACTTTCCGTCGAATTTGAGGCATTGCGAGTTGAGTGGCGGAACTCAATGCCGCGTTTTGCCTTGTACCAGAGCGAAGAAATGAAAACATTAAATATGTAAATTGAAAATATTAAATATTTAATTTTCTCGAGTGGGGATCGAACCCACAAACTGTCGGATTGTCGGACAGGCCTTTATTTATTTTTTTGTTTATTTGGCTAAAATTTTAGTTTTAAATGTACAAATATTAATCATATATCTAAATGTAAAAAATTGTGAGTGTGGATGCTTGAATACTTTTACGAAAACTTACTGAAAGGATTTAGATGAAATTTTAAAATTAAAAAGCTATATATAGGCTGTAATTTATGTAAAGGTTTTGTGTAATTTTATTATAATATAAAAATAATTAATACTGAGCGAAAGCAGCTAAGGTCGCTATTGTTTAATGTTTGATTTCTATATAAGGCATGGATTCATTTATATTATATATTTATTAATTTGATATTTATGAATATTTTACCATAAAATAAAAATAATAGACTTATTTATTTAATTCAATCATTTTTCTCTATAATTAAAGGAAGTTTTTACTATTAAATTAATTAATAAAAACAACAACAACAACCTGTTATAATAAATATTCTTACAAATGTTGATTTGAGCGTGTTACTGTCGAGCAAGACCACATAATTATACTATAAGGTTTGCGACAATATATAAAAAAATATAAAACTTAACCAATATCATTTGTCCATTTCGAGGAATATTTATGGGGATATACTATACATAGTTATTGTTTCCTTTGTTTAGTTGAATCAGCCTCTTCTGTCTTGGATTCCGTCATCGTCTTTTACTTGCATTAACGTAATTTAGTACGCTTGAAAATTTGACATTTAATCACTATCTTAGTTGAAATATGTTGTTAATGGTTCTTGTTGATGTATCAAAACTTTGTTTCAGACTAACAGGTCTAAAATGGTGCATCTGGCTGATTTGTTTTCTGTACCAGAAATGGGTTTACTGTGCAATGTTGCCGAATATTTTATCAAGAATCACATTGATTATCATCCTGAGATCCTGTTCTTGGATGTGAAGGTAAATATCAAAATTAATTTAAATATTAACTTATTACATGTAACTATTACTATGTAGTAAAACATTACACAATTGTTACTTGCGGATCCGTTGATAGTTATAGTAAGTAATACGCGTTGCTGTAGCAACGTTTGTGGCGCTTTACATATACGAAAACGTGGCGCTTAAAATTACTGGTAATCTGTATGGTAATGAGGTATTCTGAGTATTGTATTGAAAACGTGTATGAAATATAATTTCTTCATATACATACTTTGTCTAGGTGCTCTATTCTATATAAACATATACGTTACAGGCGGATCAAGAAAGTGTTACTTACTTGCTTAAATGTCAAACAGACTTTAATTGATAGTTACAAATATACTAACGCCGCTCCACAACTACAGATTTAGCGATTTTTCAAATGCAGGTCTGGTTAGTTATTTTTTAATTTAAAAGTTTTATCCGAACCTAATTTGCACTTAAAAACCGCTATATCCGAAGCTTATATAGGAATATATATGCATATATTTTACACATTATCTTAAAAACAGCAGGTACAATTCCTAGGAATTGTGTCCATTACCTAGGAAAAGCATGAAAAATAATATTCATAATATTTTATACGATGCCTGGATTTACCAGGTATTTTGTACATTCCTGAGGTCTACAAAATACCTGAATTACACAGATTGCCAATGTCATATATATTCTCAAAGTATAATAGACACTATCACACGAGCAGTACGCATTATTTAAAAAAAAATAGCATTTGGTACACCTCTATATAAACTATAACTGTGCTGAATTTTATACTCCTCCGTCTGCACATTTTTTTTAAAAAAACTTTGTACCCTGCAATGTTTTTGCTTCAAGTATTAACATATAGATATTCTTTTTTTTAATTCGCATTAATTTGTATCAGTGGTAGAACAATTAAATAATATTATAACTGATTTGTAAGATGAACATATTAGTCCTGTAATTACATGTATTATAAAGCAACATTAACACGGAGGGACTTCTAAGCATAATATTAATAGTGTGCGACATATAAAAATAAAAAATGTGTTAGAAGAAATCTTAGGCTTCTATCGTATCTAATTAATTACTAAGGAGCGATTGTGTCGATCGTATACATATACGCATGAAGTCGAATGTTCATGATTTGCAAGACGTAAATACCATGCAGTAAAACTTTTTATTGTTGACTAAACTTACGTTATTTAAATTATTTTGATATTATAACCACGTGTAAATACCTGTATTTTATATTTCTTTTATTTTGTATATTCAAATTACATCTTATACCTACGCAAAATGCATCAATTCGAAAGCGATATCACGTGTTAGGAAGTTAATCATTTTATGGCAAAAAGGGGGAAATGCAGCAACTGGTATCTTCCATGGATTTATAGAAAAATTAAAAGCTTTCTATTTTTGTTTTTTCAGAACTCTGTACAAAGCTGTCATCCAATAATGCACAAGATCGTAGCTCAAAATGTAGAGGAGTACATTCGCCCAAATTCAGATTTGAAAAAATATTTCCAAATACTACAAGAAAGCGACAAAAAATTATTCTTAGTAACAAACAGTCCATATCATTTTGTGTAAGTCATTGTTTATTTTATAAACTTACTCACTATATTTTACTATATTATTAACTTACTATATTTTAGGAAATTATTATATTTTAGTTCAAATTAAAGTATTTTATTTATAAAATTATATTGTAGTAAAAACAAATTCTAGTGCAATTGGACTTCACAGTATGAGTTGATAATAAACTCATACAACTTTTAATAATTAATTACATAATTACAGAAATGCTGGTATGGAGATGTTGGTCGGTTCGGATTGGCGCGACTTTTTTGACGTGGTCATAGTGAATGCCAATAAACCTAAATTTTTCACTGAGCATTCTCGCCCCATACGAGTGTTCGATAAAACCGCCAATACTCATATTTGGGAAAAAGTTACTTCTTTAGAAAAAGGAATAATTTATTATGAGGTTAGATATAAAGTTTAATATATTTGAAAAAAAAAAAAATACCATTTTTTTCATATTCTGGTTTACAGTATGTGTGATTCAAGGTACCGTAATGTAATTTAAATTCAAATATTTTTATTCAAAATAAGAAGTTACAATGTTCCTTTTTTGAACGTTAAACAATTTACCACCAGTTCAATAAGGTTACTGCCTCAGACCTGAGAAGAACCGGCGAAAGAAACTCAGCGGGACATGTCTTTTTTTAAATCAAAACTTTACATCATATAATAATGTGACAATGATACATTTAAAATAGCCTGGAGCGAGCATTTTATTCCTAAGGCGTGTTATTATTTAAAAAATGTTGATATGGTAATAACACAAACGTCTTTTTACAACTTTTTTAAAATGTGAAATAGAAAATTCTCGGACGTTTTCTGGGATCCTATTGTAAAAGCGTTACACCCTGTCCCATAAAAAAATTACGGACTCGATGCAATCGAGTTACAGGTGCACTAACTTTAAATCTATCTAGTCTAAATATTATGTACAACACTGATTTTAGTAAACTTATTAATAGTTTTTTTGACATACATAAGATTTTCAAAAATTTATTAAGATGCAACGGTCATTTATTATAGCACCCGTCCCGACCTATCTTAAACGTTTCCCTTAAAGAATCTTTAGACCTTAAGTTATAGATTACGCGAATAGCTTGCTACTGCAAGACAAAGATTGTCTTAAAACCGACTGCATTACCCCAAAGTTAGATGCCGTGAGACGTAATACTATTGAAGTAAACAAGACGAACCGTTTCCTCATCAGTCAATAATCGAATTTTTTTACAGCGAAAGCTGCAGAGCTCTGTCTATTCGCCAATCTAACATAATGTAACTTATATATAATATTTAATATTAGGACAATATTTTATGTTTTATAAGAAAATATATATTTTTATTATCAAAGAATTGATGAAATTGACGAGAGGTATAACCGACAGGTTCTGGGTACGATCCCCAGTCGAGGAAATGAAATATTTAATATTTTCAATTTAAATATTTTGTTTCATTTCTTCGCTATGATAATAAGGCAAAGCGCGGCGTTGAGTTCCGCCACTTAACACGCAATGCCTCAAATTCGGCGGAAAGTGGGGAACGGAAGTGGAACGGAGTGTCATAACACTAGGTTTCACTTTCGTTCCCTCTGCCTACCCTGCCTAGTGCGGGATACAGCGTGAAGCTGCAAAAAAAAAAAGAATTGACATTTAGCATGATATATAGCAGTGTAAACACAGGTAGAACATAGTCTTAACACTTCTATGTTCTTGTCTCTCCTTCCGCCTCCACATTGCATAACGAACGACTTTGTAATTCTTTCATGTGCTTTAGTACCACTCACTTTCATTGTTAATAACAAGATAACTAAAGTGCATAATATTATTGTCCAATATTTCAGGGCACAGTTAAGCAGCTACAAGATCTGACGGGGTGGAGCGGCCATCAGGTGCTGTACTTCGGGGACCACCCCTACAGTGACCTCGCTGACGTCACATTGGAGCACGGGTGGAGGACGGGTGCTATAATAAATGAACTGACAGTATGTTTATATCTTTTAAAATTATATGTATATATTTAGTTCTGATAACTTTAATTTTCCAAGTAGATCCCAAATTTGGGCGAGCGCAACGGCTCCGATATATTTTGAGACAGTACTGCTTACTATATATACAATGATGTTTATATAAAAATTATATAAAAAGTAAGCTATTTTTCTACCTCTAGAATTAATGAATATTCTGTATCACAAAAAGTTAACTTGATATATTTTTATTTATTCTGTGTTAACCAAATATTTTTTTAGTTAAATGCTGTAGGACACTCCATTCATGTTGATAATTTCACACATCTGTTCATATGACCAAGTGGAAATGGAACTCACAATCTTCGATTAGAGTTGCATGAGTGCCCATGCGCTATAATGGATGGATGGCATTTTAAAAGATTAAACAAAGTTTACTTCCTTTCATTCTTTAGACGTTTTCCGTTATTTATTAATGTGCAATGACTTACAATTTTTATTATTCATATTTTTATACTGGTTTTGTTACCAATACTGTATTGATTTTTAAAGTCTAGCATGCACGCATAGTAAATATATTGTATGTTTAATACATTATTCTTCATTTTATTTGTTACAGCATGAAATAAATACACTAAACATGCAGACATTCAAAGAAAATGCCAACTGGCTACAAATGCTTACCCAGTTAATCGAGGACCACCAAGATTATGAGGAACCGGAGGCATTAGAAGTTATCAGTCAATGGATGGCGGAAAGGGATCATCTCAGGTAAATAAAGCATTATTTTTTCAGTTGTACTCTGTACTCCACATGCAGAGTGAGAGGGGTAGCCAAGTGTTAAACACTGTTTCTATTCACTTTATACAATGCTTGTGCAAGACATTGCGTGTTGCATGGCGGTCCTCAACGTCGTGCTATATCGCTCGCTACCAGAGCGAGACAATGAAAATAATTGTCTCTCGAGTGACAATTATAGTATCATAGTATTATGTTGTATAAAAGTGCAATACTATGCTTATTACAAGTGCGTTCTTTAGCCTTAACAGCAAACTTTTTTTCTATTATTTAAATTAGAAAATCTTTATAAGTAAAATTTATTCATTCTAAATAAAATCAACTATTACATGTACATACACAATAATATCTTCCACAGTTCTGCTCGGGAGACGTTCAGGTACTTTCTATATTCAGTAAAAAATATTAAATATAATTACATTTTAACGTTGCAAAATATACTCAACTTTAAATATGATTAGTGTAGAACTATGTATATATTGTCTTTAGGCTTTCTGTACTCATATATATATCCCGCATATACAGTAGAGCAGGGTGGTAGAACCTTCCGCATTGCGTTTTGAGTGGCGGAGCTGAACGCCGCGCTTTGTCTTGTTAACAGAGCGAAGAAATTACAATATAACATACTAAACTTAAAGTGTGGAATAACACTTTAAAACATAGTAAAATTACAATATAACATTTTATTCCTTCGAATGAAAATCTTACCAATAACCGACGATGTATATATTTATTTAATATATTTATACTAGAAATACGTAGTTAGTATAAAATTCATATTTCATTTCAGGAACTCAACGAAATCCGTGTTTAATCCACAATTTGGTAGTGTTTTTAGGACTTACCACAACCCTACATACTTCTCTCGGCGATTGTTCCGTTTTGCCGACATCTATACTTCCAATATCAGAAATCTATTGAAGTATTCTTTGACACATACGTTTTATCCGCGACGTGGGGTCATGCCTCACGAATATGGATCATATTTTGTTTAAAATAACGTTGAAAATGATTATCGTTCATTAAATTATGAATTATTGTATAAGTCCTAATAATTAACGCTGTATAATGTAAGGACAAACAGTATCGATCTTTTTACGGGTAAAATATGATACTGATATAATTTTTTTTAAATGATTTGTAAATACATAAGAAAAAATAAACAAAAAAAAAATATTTTTACTTTAAAGGGTTTAAAAATGGAAGTTTTATACATATTTTTTTTGGTACATATAATAAATGGAATACTTTAATATCGTCTATTAAGTCTTTATAAAGGCGCAGTACAGTTGTTACATCTGTATTGTTTATTTTATATTTCATACATATTTTTGTTTTATAGAGAACATCGTACATGTTAATTTATAATCTAAAATCGAATACGAATTGTCGATTTTAATAAATCGATAATATTTATCGAAACGACACTATAATTGAATAGGTAAAGATTAAAGCCTAATTCATTTTCAATTGATTAATTGTAAGAAAAAAATAATTCGAGTTAAATATGTAAATTATACTCAACTCAACTTAGTCTATATTGAAATTTGTAAATTAGAAATAAATTATATTAAACGGCCATTTGTAGTATTGCAGTAGCTCGTATGTTACATTGCAATATTTTTCTCATGTTGAAGATCTAAGCTGAGTAGAATGTTAATATAATATTTAATTATTTAATATTAAGTGTTCTAAAATCTTTATTTTTTTGTTATTTGCTAGTCTATATTACGTATTAAGAATAATATTTTATAAAAATATTGTGTAATTCATTATACATGTATGTACAAATTAAATCATTTTTAAAATCACTTGTTGCAATATACTTTGTACATTAGTTTTCACAGTTTTATATATCAAGTATTACTGTTTTTAATAACTTGAAAGTATTTATCCACTCTGATGCTAGTCAAGTGTATTTATTACTGAATTATACAAACAAGTAGAACTTATAAATTAAAATTTATATATTCTAGAATTTTTAGTGTCACATATGCAATTGTTTAAAGTTATAATATATTTATTAAAATCTGTATTACTACTATGATAAAAACATTTTTTTTTTCATTGTTCCTGTTATAAAGTAAATTTAAAGAAGCCACATTCTTGCCCTAATAATAAATAAGGTTTTATAAAAAACGTCAAATCATACAACGATTTAAACTGTTAATTACTATTTAATAATAATTACTGTAATTTATTTAAGGCTGGGTTATAGTAGGATAATAAAAGTATTTTCATATTTTACAATTTTCAATTGCCCATACGAATAATTATCGAAGATATATTAAATATTGTATACAAATTCGGTCTATTCGGTATTTTAATTTTATTATTAAAATTATTTATGAAATGATAGAGATATTTTATCTTGTATTAAATTAATAGTTCATATTTACCTACAATTTGTTGTCGCTTTAATCCAGCCTTTCCCATAAAAAAAATAATTGTATAGTATGTAGTTACTTATCTTTTTTACTTAAGATTTGTTTTAATGGATATCGTCATGTGACCTTAGATGAACCTTGTATTGTGCCATCTCTTAGACAATAAATGTTTTTTTTATTATCATTTATTTTTTATATAACACTTCACAGGGGTAATAATATATTTTAGGGTACAAAAAAAAACAAATTATTTCATACAATTTTATATAAAAATACATTTCTATTCTACATTAACGCAAGCAGCATATAATAATTAGAACTATGCAAGCACAACAGTTGTTCGCTATTGTTCATATATGTAAATATTTTGCTTTTTATTTAACAGAAATCTCTAATATTATGTTCACTATAAAGAATATATTACTTTTATTAATCTCTAGACATTATAATTATTTTAACCTATTTTGGTTTGTTATAGTATGTACGGCTAAATAAAACAATTTGACATCTCTATATTGTTACTTGAATAAGATTTTTTATACTTTATAGCTTTATAGCTTTCTATATAATATGCCAGCAAATTTAAACATTCTGTTGATATTAAATATAATAATTAGAAAACGGGATAAGCTGTGTCTATAAGCAAGACATTGTCTGCTTTCAATGTTTTAGTTTGAATAGTAAAAGGTACGTTATTATAACGTAGTTTGCATGGACGGTCTGGACGAGCCATGAAGCAGAGTGTGTATAGAGCGACTTCTAATTCCGGGGAAGTACCCACGAACATGGTAATTTCAGGAGCGTCTTTAGTTTCGCTAAGAATCGAATGTTGTTTCAGGATAAGTCCTTTCTGCAAAACAAATAAAACATATTAGTAATATTACCTTATATTTTTTTTAAATTAGTAATCTTGACACTTTGAAGCTTTTAAGATTTATTACTAATCTAAATTTCTTTGTGTTCTAATAACATTATCATTATCTTTACAAGGCAGTTTCTATACATTGAAAACTAAGTAACAACATTATTTAATAAAATAGATAAATAACGTAGCAATTTTGTAGAATTTTTTGAATCATTGCGTGTTGAGTGAGACTCAGCATCGTGCTATGTCTTGTTATCAGAGCGAATAAATTGTACCGCTGCGCCACGAAAGGCCTCGGTTTATTTATATTTATAATAATAATACATCAATAATAAAATGTGTGATTATATGCCTGTAGTTTATAAGAAAGATTCAATATTCCGATTTGTAAAGCCATCATGGCATCGGTTCAAAATCTCAGTCTATACAAAGTTTTTTCATTTAACTTAGCTACACGCTATATATCCCTTGTGGGGTAGGCAGTGAGATCGGAGCGCCAAACGCTACGGTCTCGGCATACCTCTTTCGCCTCGTCATCTGTCATCAACCTCTTCATACATGCCCTCTTGGGGGTCCTCATGCTTTTTACGTGATCTTCCTCCAGTATCGTCGATACTGCGTTTTCGAGGGTCAACCGATGTCTCCCCCTCCCTTACCACTCACTTTTCCTTCATAAATCTTTTTTGTCATTCTTTCTTCTCATTCGCTCGACGTGCCCAAACCACCTCAGCACATTCTCACTGAAATCCACGCTAGTACCTACCATTCTGTGTATCTCTTCATTGGGTATGCGATCAGCTAAACTGGCTCCGCATATCCGACGAAGAGATCGCATCTCTACAGTATTCATCTTTCTTACATTCTTCTTCTGTAATAACCACGTTTCGCTGCCGTATAACATCGGTACAAACACTGCATTGTGTACAGCCAAACGTTAACTCTGTTACCGGCAGCAATACGCCTTTCCACATCCATTTCGTATCTTCCCACACAAAGTTTTCTCTGCATGCTTAATTATGTAGTAGGTACAAAACAAATTATAAATACTATTCGTAGGGCTAGTTTCACCACTGGCTGATATAGTGCCGGATAGGCTTATCCGTCAGGTAAGCAATATCTTTCACGTTGGTGACGTTCCGTCATCTATTACGTGGGTTATTGTTTTCTAACATACTAGTTGTAATTAAATATAAGCAGCCTCTGCAGTCTTTGGCATTATTTCTCAGATTATTATTCGTAATCGGACAAACTGGTCCAAAAAGTCTTTATTGCATAATGAATTGTTTATATACTAATACTTACTCCAGAAAGATCAAGTTTATCAATATAACCCAGGTAGTTCGCTTTGCGGTCTATCTCACGCTTAGCGAAGAACAACCAGCTGTGTAGACCTAGAAAAATAATAAATCGGGTGTTATCAATGTGTATACTACCTCATAAATAAAAGTATAAAGTAATGTATAACTTACCAAGTACGGTATTTGAATTGAGTTCAGCCATGAAAATATTTTCAAAAGCGCAACTGCATTTGCATAAACCAGTCCAGTGGCGAGCGTATTTCGTGAACCAAATTTTCTTAAGCAATTGTACTTGCTCATTGTATTCGTTCATTTGGTTCAATCCTAAAAACCGTCAAAAAAATTATAACAACCTTAAATTTAATTTTTATATAACTATTTTTATATCAGTTTATTACATAAAATTATATTCAAATGAGACAATAGTTCATATATTTATTATTTTTAAAGTGTGATCACAGTTTCATTAGCTCATACACATTACTCATAAGCCTATTAAGTAAATTACTCACCTTTGCTGACGAGGAATGACATTAGACTCCTAATAGGTCCTGTGGCCAGAATTGTGTTGATAAATGTCATCTGCTCAGTTTCTTCCTTGAATATTAAATGATTTTATTTAACACAGACACAAAGTGATGTGAAACAAGTTCTCTTTACACTTTATTACATAGTAAATGATATCATATTGTAAGTTGAGCGGTCACTAAAAAATAATTCCACGTAAGGTTTCCTTAAATTGAACAGTGTTTTTATTGTATATGTTTTATGCCACTGATACTTACATTATTTAGTATGGTAGCTGTTGGTATAATTACTACTGTTGCGCATTTATAACAACGCGAGGCATTTTCTAAATGCGCAACGATACATAATAGGAATGTATCGTAAGTTTCATACCGGATTATCGGAATCCGCTAACTTAAGTGAGTGAATGTGGTGAAAAGATTGAGGCATTAGTCGTTAATATTCACTTTTAGTATTATATACAAAACTCGAGGTCACTTACAATAAAAAAGGTTCTAAAAGTTTAAAATAAGCATTATCTACTCTAAGAAAAATGCGTATTATACCAGTAATATATAAGTTAAATAAGAACTCCAATCCGAGCTCTAATCTTGCACTAGAAAGTACAATACTAAGTGCTACATGTGCTATAGATTGTGTTCAGAGCTATAAATTATATGAGCTCCAACACGTGTGGCTAGTACACCCATAAGATCTAATGAGTACCTACTTTAGGCCGTCATCAAATCACCCCGATCATCGTTTTGTCGGTTGTCAACTAAGCTACGTTATATATATATAATAAGTTGTGTGATGATACAATTATTGCAAGTCGGTTAACACATAAATACTTTATCTATAAAATAAACTCAACATTTTTTTCTCAGTTATTAACGAACAATCATCGGACATCAGCAATTATTTAAATAGATATTTAAGTCATTCCCTTACTTTTAATCATATCATAAGTAGACCTCTACCTAATATATTTATTGCTACATACTTTTATTTTGAGTAAGTTCATACTTCAATGGGGGACAATAAACATTTAAAATTACTTACATTTGGTGTAACAAACTCAGGCCTTATTACGTTCTTGTGATAATTGTCGAAAAGTGCCGCAAATGGCCTGATAGTTGGTCCGTTCCATACATTTTCAGGTACGTTCAGGAGGCTGTCGATGAATGAATTGTGAACAAACTTAGACAAAGAATTATAGAAGGAAATAAATTATATTTTCTAATAGAAGAAATTAAATTATTATTATTCTTATATAACAAAATTATTAATATTAGTAAAATAATGTTTTCGTTGAATTTATTAGGTACTCAACTATGAGTAAACAATTATGTTTATCGTTTCTAACCCAAAGATGACCTTATGCAATGATTACATTGAGTAGTTTGTTGGTAGAGTTTAATAAGCAATAATAATTGACATCATTATTTTTTATAAATAAAACCAAAGTTTTATTATAATAATAGGGGCCCCCGCGGGGCTTTGCCCGCTTTAACTATACGATTATTTAGGTGAATTTAGACACCATTTTATTATGGTTATATATACTGTTAAAGGTAGACTTTAAATAAAGTGTTATTGATTTATAAATATATAATAATATTTTATTTAAATTTGCACTTGAGAAAACATAGTAAATTTAATTACAGATAGACACTTACATTTCATTTATATGTAGGTATTATAATTAAAACAAAATCATATATTTAAGGTTTATATATGACTTTGTCATATAATTTTTTGCCTTAGATGAAATTGAGGAAAATTGTTACTTTATATAAGGGTTTACATTTGGGCATATAAATATGTATGTTTTATGATATTGATATAACTTTTATAATAGGATAATTCCTATAAATTTCAACTAGCTTTAGTTGTAATTATTAGTATCCTAAGATTACATAACTAAATACAACGAATAGATATTATCTTACATTATTAGCAAAGTTACAAAGTGACGATTGCTGCAATTTAACTATTATGGAAATAATGAAAATTGTAAATGTCCGCTTCTATTATCAACGGCTCTACAGTATGCTATACTATTTAGACTTAAGGGAACTTACTTTGTTTGCGATTCGTCACTCTTAGACATTGGGCTAGTTTTGCCTTGTAAATTAACTTGAATGTAATTGATCGCATTGTTAATATCCTGCATTAAACATTTCTTCGCTTACACGGAGCAGGTCTTCGTCCGAGGTCGAATCTTGGACTTGACGCAACATATCCTCATAGCTTTTTTTCTTAGCATAATCGACTACTCCTCCAACGACGGTCCCGATTTGTTGCAGGGTGTTTGTAGCGGTGTTACCTTGTTGGCCGGTGACAGAGTTACTTATGAGATTGGGAAGAATACTATTGAAGATCTGTCTGCAGCCTGACGCTATGTCGTCAGCCCGGCAGACTGCGACACAAAGCAGGATAAGTAATGTAAATTTCATCCTGGTCACAAGTAACGTTTAGAGTAGCGCGATCACGGCGCACTAGTGATCTTTCGAGTCCGTGTCGAGTAGGCGATACTGTACGACCTTTGGGTGACGTCATGCTCAATGTGTATGAGATACGGTATGTTATTGAGATTCAACTTGCGGATTTCCAGTTTTAGTAGTGGTGACTGCCCTGAATGTATAATGCGAAATGCTAGGTTTCTGGCACGGTAAACACATTCGGCCTTCGTGTCCAATTTGATGGTAGTAATAGCTAAGCTGATAATTAACATTAAGATTTCGCTAGCTACTTTGAAATAAAATTTCATGCAGAGGCGACTAAATATATTTTACATGTATATACTTAGGTATCCAGGAATATTATATAAATATACCCATGATTTATTAATTTTACTAGTTAGAAATTGTTTAAGTATATATGTACATATATTTGTGTTTTTATGCCTTCAGTATTGTAAAATATATCACTTGGTAAGTTGCATTGATTGGTGGTTAGTTCTTAAGAAGAAAAAGAACTATTAACATATTAAGCAAATTGTTACAGATGGATGCACATATGTAATGCACTAGATGCGTGCGTGAAGATGCACATCGAAAATCGAATAAATATTCTATTATTTTTTAATAAACATATATTTTTTTAACGTAACGGTATATGAACCCGGGCATGGAAACTGTCCAAACCAATAGCGCCTTTTTAAAATATTATTTTTCATAGTTTTGTCGCTGTTTCTGCTAGAATAACACAATAGGGAAACTAATTCACAAATTTGTATACATAACCCATTAACATGTTTTAGTTATACCTCCAATATAAATAAAAGTGTGCTACTTCTTAAATATTTATGCAAGCGATGGACAATACAACAACTTGATTAACTAGGTTTATGTTACAATGATTTGTCTACTTAAAACGCTTCAAGTGATATCTAGTTACCAGGAATAAGAATATTAGTGGATAACTATCCATAATACCTACATATGTATGTGCTGTCCAACAATGATGTACCTATAATGCACATTTTTATCTATTTTTTGACGTAATAAAACATTGTTTCGCCATTCAAATGATAGGAATATACTTTTCCTTAAAAAAGTTATAAAAGATTAAGTTAAACCGAATATTGGTGGTTTGGTCCATGATTGGGTTAAAGTATAATTTATTATTTTATACATGTACGGACGGCCCCGGGTGGCTTGGCAACATTGAAATATTCTATATTATGGTATACGATTATTCTTTTTTTACGGGTATTAAGAAGTTAAAATAAAAAAAAAATGGTTGGATATTTTAGTATAGTAACACGTTAAATTGTTATATTTAAAAATTAAATGTCCGAACTCTGTCTTTTCTTTACTCCTAACTCTTTCTTCTAAGTTTGTGTATTAGTATCATGCAAATATGCAATTGAAAACAATTTGTCCATATATATGTGTGTGTGTGTTTAAAAAATACTCACCGCTTTGTACAATTTTTGCTAAAGAGGTTTTTTTATAATTTAGCTGAACAGTTATAATTATCCATCAGATTTCTCAGATTTTTTATTATCAACGGAAAATGTCTATTATACTAAAGAACTGTTGCTGCGAAGGCTTTTTGTGGTTTTTTATGGTTAAATTAAAATTAATTGTTATGGTTTCTGTTATATGTTCCAGATCATCTTTTTTATTTTGTTAATGGAAAATGCTATTAACATTTTTAACAATTTATCCTTAGCACTATTTCACTGTTCTAAATAGGTTTTTCAAATCGAATACTGTACAGATTCTGCCAAAAAAAAGCTTTTTTCTTCAAGTCAAATACAGCCTAGATCCTATCATTTTATGATTTCTTATACAGACATAAACAAACAAAAATTTTAAAATTCTTTTATTATTGTTGCTATATTCCCCTACATTGTTGTTTTACATACAAATTATAAATTAACATACAAATAAAGTTTTTTTTTTTATATATTATTACAAGAAAACACTGTTTTATTTTACTAATACATATTATATTTCAGTTGTTTATATCTTGTTGTTATTTGAATGTTCAAGTTGTCTTATAATTGTAAACTTAATAAATTAAATTAGAAGTTGATTTTATAATGTACTTTTAATAGGTACATACGTACATAGATACATTTATTACCCTCTATATATAGCAAAATATTGAACACAAAGAAAATCTTAATACTATTTCTTAGAAGAGTACTGTTGGCAGTAGATACATTATTTTACTATTAAAAATATATTACCATGTATATACAACTAGCGTTTAAAACTTTTATTGATACACAAATAAAAACGTTAATTTAATCATAAAGTATCACGAACCGTGCTATCGTAAGGTCTTACTGGCAAAGGTCAATGTAGACTCAACTGGCTTTATAGATTCACATTGCTTCGAGAACGCAGACGCGGCCTCCACAAGCTTGAAAATACATTTTTTAAATCTACATCTAAACAGCACATACATTTAGTGGCTACGATAGTTGATTTGATGTGGATAAATATGAAGTTATATTTGACAGTTTTACTACTAGCTTTATGTTACGCAGAATGTGAGTATTTTTTTGCAATTTTAACTTTCTTGCTTGGATTATTGATGGAAATCTTCACATACCATTTACATTCATGCTATATATCTATAACTATCGTCGCTTTTTGTGTTTAAATTTAACGTGTAAGATTACCTAACCTAACCTACAATACAACAGTAAAAAAATGTCTGTACATTGAATATATCTACAAAAAATAAGTTTAAATAGATAATAGAAATATGAACTTTCTTTTTTGTCTTTGTTTGCACACGCACATTTTCTAAAGTACATCAGTACTTTAGAAAATGTGCGTGTGCAAAAATGAATAGTTTTCATTGATGTATAAAAATTGAAGATCTGGAACATCTGACAGACAACCATAACAGACCAGCTAAACTTTATAAGCGACTTTTCATTATTTCTTATGAAATTTTCTGTTTACATATAAAAATAGAATTTCTAGAACGTCTGATGTATAATCATAACAGTCAGCTAAATTATAAGAAATAAAAAAAAACCCTTTTAATGTTAAACATTTATTGAACTTTCATTGTCAGGTAGAGGCGGTTATGGAACAACTATAGGATACTTTTTATCCCGGAATTCCTGCGGGTAGAGATTCATATTAAATACCGCATTTGCACGGCAAATAAAGATATATAATAATTAAAAAATATTGTACTAAATATCTTTCAGCATCTTTTATTAATATTTTGATGAACAACCAAAATATTTTTGTTGATGTAGGATATTATTGTAAAATATAATATAATATAATATAATAAAAAACAAATATACATTTGAGTTAGTACATCATTCAGTAATATAAATTTTTACGTTGGTAAATAAATAACGTGGCTATTTTATTTCAGGTCGGAAGGCACAGATTCCTATTAATAAAAATGCTAACATTGATTTTATAAACATGGAAGGAGGTGGTGTAAGACCTGCGCAAAATAATAATCGCCCTAGTTCAGCGACTACTCTTAAGCCTGTAGTCCCACCTTCAGCTCCGGTGCCAAGTCAAAAACCAGCTATTCCACAACCAGGTTCATCACCTCTACCAGCTGTTCAACCTGCACCAAAACCGTCACCTTCAAATGTTTTGCCGTCCTCTCCATCTTCGAAACAAGCACCAAGCCTCATCACACCTAAGCCAGTGAATCCTGGTCCAGTATCTAATCCCATTACCACTCCGGGACCAGGAAGCGTCAAATCATTGATTAACTTCTACGACAGCCAAGGCAAGGCCAGTCCTATTCGACCCTACTCTTACAGTCAAGCTGTTAAGCAAGGTTAGAAAGATTGCAATCAAAAATCAACAACATTTTATGCTTATAAATAAATTTTAAAATATAAATCGTTATCTCATTTTAATACCTACCGATATGAAAATTCTTAAGAAACAATGCTTGTTTCTAAAGTCATCGACCGCTACATCAGCCGGATACATCTCGTGACAGAAAAGGCGCGTTAAGGCGTAAACAATTGCTGTAGAGCCTCCAATTGTAGCAGTGAAAGTGGCGACGGAAAACATGAGGGTGCAACCGTGTTCTAATTTGTCTACATGACTAAGGACTTGTTGATAAATTATTACGCAATACAGTGAAAGCTAGACATTACGTTTGGAAAATATAACTTTCGAAATTCCACATAGATTATTCAGTTTAATTTTCGTATAGAAGTGAAATTAAATATTAAATTACTAACAGCGATATTTCAAGGCTGATATTTTACATTGCCGATAGCGCCTTATTGAATTTGCAAACAGCGTTGATTATAGAGGCACATAATACTTACTTATGATGTTAAATCATTTTGAGCAATTATATTATCGTTATTTCAATGGCTTTATTCTCAGTTTGAATTCGTGCAGTCTATGTATATTTTATTAAAAAAAAATGTACATAATATGATTTTAATGTGTCATTTTTAAAAGTAAGAATTAAGCACTCCTGTACTACCTTAATTAATTCAAAAGATTAACAACACAAAAAATACGTAGTCTTTATATTATCTGCATACATTTAAACGTCTGTTAACATATTTAAAAAAAATCGTTTTGCGTCACAAACAACCTTGAGGCCTCCATCCGGTAATAAAGAGGACGGATGGCATTAGCAAAATGTGCCACTTTCACTCTTGTTGTGAGTCACAGCTACGAGTAAGTATTACGACGCCAGGACCTTTTACGCTCTCAATGCGCTCCATTTGTATTGTGCAACCAGTCTGCATTTTAAACTTAATAATAAACAATGAATCACTTCCTTGTAATAGTTATATAATTCATAAGTTATCAATTAGGCAATTTAAAAATATTTTTTTATTGTCAGAATAAATAAAAGTGTACCTTTTATTTAGACTCTTCGAATAGTAGTAATGATTAAGTAACCATTAGAAATTTTGAGAAATCGCATCCACATTTCACTACATGATATGAAAACATTTTAAAATGATATATTATTAAAAAAAATATTCGCACATATATTTTTTGTAAATAGTAATTGGTCGTTTTACAAATTATCATTCACAGAAACAGCGTAAGACGAGATCTAGATTTAACGATCTTTCTAAGTCCGATACTAATAATATTTTACAAATACAAACTTTCTAAAAAAAAATAAAATTACTTTTCTGTATTTCAAATAATAAATTTTAGTTAGGTTAAAAATTGCAAAGCATATAAAAAGAATATAAGCGATGTCTTGAAATATTAATAGTATATTTTTAAACAATAGGGTACTTTATGCCAGCTAATCTACACACAATAACAAGATATCAGTTTGTGGCTACATACATTCCTCACTCGGCGAAAGTGGTTTTATATTTTGTAGCCATGTGAAAATTCAATTCAAAAGTCCCAGACTGCAATAAATTAAAGTGAATTACTAAAGATGAATGCTCTGTGGACAGATTAAAGTTGTATGACATAAGATTATAATTTCTAAATCATCTAGTCGGTGATAATTTTTGTTGAGAAACTTAGTTTGCATATGCATTTATAATAGTAAGTACCAGTATACCTTTGTTTGTACTAGAAGGTCTCACTTCTACCCAAATTTCATAATCTTTCATTTTCATAATTGTATGAAATTAGTACTGGAAATATTCAATAGATTTTGATGACTCGGCAAATAAAGTAGACAAAGTTTGCGGGGGTATCTATGCAATTTGTGCAAAATTACTATATACATATAATAAATCTGTAATTGGTTACTTTCTGTACATGGAATATATATTTAAAAAACACTTATGGGGTAATAATAATCGCGGACGTTTTCAATGAAGGTAATAGGGTCCAAAATAATAATAATAAATTTTTGTATCTGATTATCTGTGCTTTTGTACGCTCTAATGTCAGAAACAGCCAACAGACTACTACAGATGTAAATGCCGTTTATACTGTTTTGGCAACTTCTTTAACTTTTACAGTTTGTTTTATTTAAATTGATTAGTAAATAAATAAGTTATATCAATTTAATAATATTTAATTCGATAAAATTTCTACAATTTTATTATTTATGTAGCTAAATCTTGAGTTTTCAATGTATAGAATAGTAATAGATATTGTCTTAAAAGTAGATCTGTTACTAGTACAAACATTTAAATAAAATAGTGTAATTCAAGCGGGCGAAACCGTGGGCATGTCGCTAGCAATAAATATAAGTTTGTAATGTTTTTCTACGAAGCATCTATGAATATTACATTTCGGATTTTTTCATTTGAAGTATTGATTTTTTTTTAATTTTGCTAAATGTCATTACTGTAGGTCTATGAAAAATCCCCTACAGGATTTCATTACGCGGTGGATTTCATACAAAATGAACCGAAAACGACGTATACTCATACGAGTATGCATCATTTTCGGATATTGATCGTATCGTTATGGCTGCGTTGACTGAGGTTTAATTTTCCCTTTGCTGCAAGAGATTGTAAATTTGAATATTTAGTATTAATTTCAGCTTGACACCTCCACGTGGTCTCGAGATAAATGGTCTCGACATACGGACTACATAGTGATTCTATAAGAGTTCCGCTTTTTCCTTTTAAGCTACGAATCCCTTATAAAATAAAGTGTATATATTTAATATATAAAATAAAATTTATGTATCCAGTGCTTATTACAACATAGCCATAATTGCCAGGGACAATAGCGACGTGTGCTATGAAATCTAGCTTATAAAATATGCTATGAAAGTATCGCGTCCGTGATCCGTGAGTAGCCGACACGACGTAATAGCATGCCATTGACCCTTGGTCCAAAATTATTTGTTGTGTAAGTCATGTGCGTCAAAGGAGTCATTATTGTAAGCCATATTACTCAATTTTACTGTGTCATATTACTAATTTATATTTGTATCCTTATAATTATTTTACGTTTTTAAAAACGTTTTTTTATTAAATATCTTTGTGTATAAAAATACAAAATACAACATTTTCAAAGTTTTTAAGCTTGTCAAATTTGTTTATCGTGTACTTAAAATGTTTTGGGTGGTCCGCGTAGATACTACGACTGGAAAATTAGGCAAGAAGTGAGAACAAGAAGTTCTCTAGTGACTCACACTTCAAAGATTATTTATTAGCTCCTCTTTTTATGACATTTAATAATAAGAAAAAATAACTTTATTAATAAATATTTTGTAAAAAATATTTTTTTTTATTTATATTGTGAACAGTCCAGTAATGGATATGTTTATTGTTTTTGCTAGACAAGGAATGGTAGTTACAAAAGCACTGACCAATTTAATCTAATTTGATATTCATTATGGCATACAATCGTTATGCAAAGCGGATAAGTAAAACCGCAACCTTATTTTTGGCACAATAAGTTGAATGAAAACATTTTACTTGTAGAATATTTATTCAAGTATGTACTTCGAAAGTACATTTGAATTTATGTCAATATTTAAGTAGATTACAATCAATATACATTTTATAAAAACAAATGATTATGTACTTCGATCACATTTTATTAATGTAGGGGAAGACCCACTTTACTAAAAATATTACATGTATATTTATTTTTATAGATATATATTAAATGGTTATAGTCTACCAGTTTACTTTACATCTTTTACGATTGTCTGACCGATTGTAAGGGAAGAGAACCCTACAAAATTCACCCCCAAATGTGAAATTAGGCCACTACTTCCGGGAGAGCGCAGCAGGCGGTGCTTCAGTGTTGAATTATGTAAATATGTAATTATTTAACTTTATCAAATGAATTAAACTTTCACTCTCACACAGAACTAATGCTTAACTCTTAATACGGCTTGACGTCGTTGAGCACGACTTTGTCATAGCTGAAGGGCAAGTTATAACGATTGAAACTAATGTAAGTGAAATAGTTAATATCTGTAATTTTAATGTAAAAATCAATTAAGTTATATAATCACTTATATAAGGTTATATTTAAAAAAGTATATAGTAGTATATATAGGTGGTAATTTAAAATAGATAACGATTTTAAACAATCTTATCTGTACCTTCATAAGGTAAATGCAAAAAATATATTAAACTGAACAAATATTCGGACCTTGTTATGATTTTAAATAATTTATTATTAATTTAATCAGTTTAGGAGCGTTCAATTATTTTCGTTCCTAACTAATTGGCAGCGTTATTATAATCGCCCGTAGCGCCCGCACAAAAATATGAAATTTTCGGAAAGAGTGAAATCGAATAAATTGCCCATTGTAAGGTGCACGAATTTGGCAAGCGTTACTTTCTGTTTTAATCTTCATATGCGGTGGCAACGTGATACGAGATAGCGCTCCACGTTGGTCGTAACTACATCACGCCGTTCTTCATCAAGAGCGCCTTAGCCTTTGCCTTTATCGATTCAACATTTCTTAGTCGATACGAATAATAAAATATTGCCATATGATCGTTTTATAATATGTAACAAAAATGTGAAACAATTAAGATTTACGATAACGTCTTTTTACTAGTTATTTAGCTGCGCACTCGTTGAAATCTTTCATTTAATACACTAAAATGAGGATATTCAACAATAGTCAAACGTTTTAAACAATTTATTATAGTATATCTACTGAAAGCATTGTTTGTGTAAAGTGAAATTAAATATGTAATTATATTTTAGTTTTTTCCCTGAAAATGTATTTATATATTTCTATATCCGCAAGAAATACTTCCGTGGTTATTTGATTGATTGCCCGATATCATATAGTTATTAGTTGAACATACAGAGAAAGTTAAAGATAAATTCTTTGGGCAAAAAATAAATAAATATCTACTACACACTAAAGTGATGTTCGCAAAATAAATTTATGATCGTATAGCGCCATGTTTTCCTATTACTTTCCAAAGCGATCGTGAATAGTTATATATATTTTTTATATTAATAAGAACATTTTATTTATTTATTTATATTCGTTACATTCACTGAGTCTTAAGTATGACGATAATTTTTTTTACGTGTTTAATTTATTACTGTTTGTTGAAAATATATTTTAATTATAATTATATATCGAAATAATGCAGGGATGCTTACTCCATCTAAACTATTACAATACGCTTACCACTTGGTATTAGAACGAGCAAATTAAATGTTTTTGATGTACTTTAACTTTTTCTTTTCACGCTCCGTCTGAATTGAATGAATTTTAAGTGAAAAACTTAAAATAATAATTTGCCCTCGTGGAAATTAAACCAACAACCACCGAGTTTACACAGCAAGAATGACTGTAAATAAGCACATACTGTATCAAAAAATATGCGAAGAGTGTCTTAACAATATGATCCCTCTACCTAGCAAGCTTCTAAGCAAGTACAAAGTTCCTCATTTTCATGTTCGCGGGTATAAATATTGAAACCATTTTCTTGGATTCACAACTAATAATTTCTGTCTGTATTCGTTAATATTATACTATAAATTATAGTATAAGTAAAATAATTCAGCCTATACTACGTCCTTTGCCAGACGAGCAAACTACCATCATTTATATGTATATATCAAAAAATCTACTTGTATATGATCCATAAATGAAGATTTACAAATTGCAAATTAACAGTGTGATGAATTCATGAGTATTGATCCGTGAAACTTTGGAATGTAGACCTATTTTTCCAAAGTAAATTCTTTATGGCACAGCTGAATATCAGAATTTATTCCGTTTTTAAAGCGGCCAACCAATTGAAATTTCTTCTTATATCCCGGACGTTTCTCCTAGACTCATATGTCGATCCGCAAGTGCGGTTTCTAAATTTCCGGCATATGGCCGGAACATAATGCCACCTTTACTGCATATAGTCTCTGTACTTTGTATCTAATCAATGATCGTAAAACAAAAAAATCTTATTCTTTAAAAAATCTTTATTTTTTTTAATTTTAAATATAAGTTATTACATATAAGTTATAACAATTTTTGGACAAGGCTTCTACATTTTTTAAAACTAAAAAAAAAATTCATAAGCTTAAAATAGTTAATAAATAATATTTTTGAAATGGATGCATCCGACATTAATTTAGAGTGAATTACAAAATATCTTTACTAAAATATAACGACTTATGACGTCTGTATTAAAAACGACTGTGTGCGAGAAAGCGTCTATGGTCATTAAAAAAACAGTATACCGACAAAATTATTAAAATGAACAAAAAATATTTTTTCTTTAAAGTAAAATTATTTTATTTGTTAATAGTATCTATTATATCGAATAAAGTTTTGTAGCGATATTATTTTTGGGTTAAAAGTGGAAATTGGATTATAGTGTTTATCTGTGTTTTATCTACTAATACAATATGAGAGTAACATAAAGAAAAATATATTATTATAAATTCACGTAAATGAAATATGTTTAAAAATGATTAATTACACTAATTTTATCTCAGCAGATATTATAGATATATGCAATAAACGATAAATAAATTGTAATTTTCTTATATTTATATGTATATTATTTTAACAAGAATTGTATTTCAATTTATTTATTGGTTTCCAAGTTCCCTCTGCCTACCCTGTCATGCGCGGGATACAGCGTGAAGCTGAGTATGAGTATTTCATTAAAAATGTTCTAATATGAAGAACTTATAAGATATTAAATTATTCAATTTACATATAAATACAGTTTCTCTTATAATATCTTTAAAACATCCGCACGATTTATCTTCTAACCATTTTACTTAAGGTACCAAAGGCTACGCAATCATAAAGTGCGTCAACTGAAAATTAACAATTATGAAATCCATTCATATGTAGGCTTGCTCGGTCATAATATGAATGGCGTCACTATTTCAAAACCAAATCCGCAAAATACGTTCTGATCCGGGATAGAGACTTGTGGAAACGTTGCAGGTGTAGACGCAACTTTCTCGCGTATAAAACGTAGCGGGCGCCGGCCGCCGCGACCAGTCCGCCCCACACCGCAATCGCGTCCGCGCATCTTACTGTGAAAACGAAAGTGACTGATACCCACCAGACTGTGATACTGTGTTTGTGTGACTGGAACAGTGATCGGTAGCTTGCTGTGTTATCCTGAAACTGTTTCTACGGCCCCTTTACCGCATTGAAAGCACACCTGAAAAGGTACGGATAAGGATATGTGTTACTGAAAATTTGCAATAGTGCTGGAACAGTGCTTGTGTGTAAAGTATAGCAATAAGGACTATTATTAACATCGATTTTTAAACCAGGATTGCATTGAGAAGGTTTGCCTTTTCATTATATAAAGGCCACAGGCTATTTTCAATAATATTAATATTATTGACGTGTGCAAAAAATAATAGAAAAGTAGCAAATTCTATATCAATTGCATTAGTTTTTATATATAGGTATTTTGTATATTCAATATCAATATACAATAAAGCTTTTTATACGATCTTTATATCTTAAGTAAGCAAGCTTCAAGAGTTGCATAATGACACTTTCACTTACTACAAAAGTTATCTTATGCTAATTTACTCCAAAACGTGTATTCGCATTTTGAAAAATTTTAATGTCTCTTGTTGATTTTGACTGTTTTTTATTGAAAAATAGTATTTATGTGTAAGTAATATGAGCTACATACATAATGATCACATGCAGATCCTCTAGAAGCGATATGTGGAAGCCCGGTGTGGAAAGTAGGTTAAGCGTCACACAGCTCGCGTTTTATAGGTGCATTGAGGGGTTTCTCGTTAATTTTAAACATATGCGAAATGATATCGAGCAAACATATTGTTTTAATGTTAATTAATCAAATATAGAAAATTAATCAAAGCCATAAGAGTCATTGATTTTGGTTAAAGATTTGTAAGCCGTTAATATTTTCTACTTGTTTCTTTTAATTGAACATAACAATATAGTTTGCAAAAGTAATCAAATTTGCATAATAATAAGGTTCGTATGTAAATGTAGAGAAAGCATATCATTTTAGTATCTTCACTATTAGTCCTTCTTTTTAGGCACTGTACAAGTAGCTAAAAGTCTGTATTACAAAACTTCATGCAGTAGGAAATCCTATTCTATTGTTCAGATGAGTGTTTCCTAACGACATTAGCGTCACGCTCCTAAGACACATTCAAGCATCATTACTGTCAGATTGTGTCATCCTGATGTGTTCTAAAAATTACTAAACACAATATGGTCGACTTCGTTTATTATATTTAAATGTAAGAACTTAGGTACTTAAAATATGTGGAATATATTTTAAACGCGTAAGAACATTAATATAGAAAATATAATATCAATTAATATATAAATGATGAACAGCCCTGAAGAACAAATGAATAACTTACAATAACTTATTGAAAAGTTTTAATTTAAATTCAATGTTTAATCTTTCCACAAATAAAAACTTTTATGATTAAAAAAACTTGTATAATAGTTACAAGAGCTCTTTTAAACATTTACTACTTGATTTAGGAAATTAAATGGGTGGTAAAGCTAAAAATAACTAACAATTTTCAACTTGGGTGCATTTTGTTTTTATCTCAATGGTTTAATATATATATTACCATGAGTCGTCACTTTCTCTCTCACTATATAGATTGTATATTTGCGAGATAAATTCTCGAATATAACGGAAATGTCACGGTGAAAGCGTTAATGAGCACGTTGAGTTTTAATTTCCGTCAAGAAGACATGCTTGCTTAAAAGTTGCAGCGCAAATTAGATGCGGTGTACATAATTATTGTTAAAATATGTAATTAAGACATGTCTGAAGTACCTACTCGAGATAAGCATAGTTTTACTTTTCAATTTATCTGTGTTTTTTCCTACTTTTACTTAATGAAATGATAAACAGTAAAGTATACTTTCAGACATCATTTAAATAAAGCGTCATTTATATTAAAATTTTGGGTAAAATAACTTAAAATGCATATAAAAACATTTTGTAATTAAGAACTACGAACAATAGATATATAATCAACATTCATCAATCTAAAACATTTTAAAGTTATAAGATGTAGATAAAATGATATATTCAAATTGTTTATTGATCAGATAATATTTAGTATATGGAATAAGTCTAAGTGAGCAACTAAGACTGACATGTGGCATGTGGACAGCGCGAGCGTCAGTGGAAAGCGAGTCAGTGTGTCAGAACAGCTACGCCACTCCTAGTGCCATCTTTACACCTGATTCGTTCAACTAATACATTTGTTATGCTACGATTGACACTCCGCATGGTATTAATGAAACGCTACATGGATGCATAAGTATGAGTTGAGCGTACAATAGAATTTTAATTATAACGTTTTTACATTTTTTTTATTAATTAAAATGTTTGAGTAATTTTAAATGAAATGTTCGAACTATTCTCATATATTTTTTTTAGCAAATAATGTTTTTTTTTGGAAAAAATATTTTTTCTTTCGTTCAATGGACTTATAAAGCACATCAAAGGTCAGGGCAGTGAAAAGCTTGCGAGTCATTCAGGTTAGTTAGTGCTTCTGCGATCCGGTTCCATCAACACTCTCTGTCACCATAAATACTATGTAATTGCCTTCAACATGTGTTAAGGGCGGTTACAATACACTACTTATCGGAAATACAGTTCGGATGGAAATAGAAACTATGGCTTATTTTTTATTATGTTAGAGGCTGATCTTTATTACTGAAACTTTTTTGATGTATATTATTATTAAAAAACATAAAAATTATAATCCTCCTGATTTTCGGAGAAAAAATATGAGCTATAAATTATCAATTTATATTATATAAGTTAATTCGCTAACAATAGTCAATGAATAGGAAAAAAATTATAGAAAGCTTTGTGTCTTTCGTAACGTTTAACAATAATTTGAAATCGGAAAGAAATCGTTTATCTTAATTACATCTCTTTAGATGAAACAGCTCACGTCAAACTAATACAAGCTATCTTATGGAAAAACTTTAATTGTTCTGCGTCAAGTGCGATCTCATCAGGGCGCGGGAGCAACATCGGTATTGTTACAAGACATAGTTTATAAGTAGAGCTCCTTTCTTTTACTTGGGAAATGATCCACTGGCTGAGTTAACAAGCGAATAGCTAATTTGTGACTGTAAGTGCAAGTACACAATGATAAAAATCTGTTCTCCATAGACATTAACAAAATGAAAATAATATAGATAGTAAAACTGGATTTCAAAACCCAAAAAAATATTTTAATCTTTAAGTTGATCATTGTAAAAAATTGTACCTACGTCATATAGAATAATTCCTAAACTCAATTTGACCTGCTATGGCATAAATTCGTTGTTGTTGCTAACTCCAGTAACGAGCTTTTATGCACTTATTTTCATTATATTTTAAATATTAAATAAGGTTGACATATTGCCTTGAATTTGTGACATTATAATATAAAAGTTCATATTGGATTTTTCACTTTGAAGAACAATACAATTTGAAGAAACCTTTTTAAAAGTAATATGCGTTGACGCATATGATTTAAATTGAAAGATTTATTTCACAATAGAACAAACTATCAGAAGCAAGAATTTTCTATTTAATGTTACCTTTTAAAAAAATATAAAAGATATTTCTAACATGTATAATAAGTAATATTAGTAAAAACTACCCGTATAAAATATGGACAGTAAAAAGATGATAGGACCCCTATGTTTCCACAATATATGCTTTAAAGAAGGGAATTGATTTCTCTTTACAGTATTGGTATGCGCAATAAACATACAATAATTTTATGCTCATTATCTTACATTTACATACTCGTAAATGTTTAAGGAAAAAGCTATAATAATTCGTAATTCCTTATAAAATTATAGATAATACAGACATTAAAAGTGATATAAAAAAATAATAGAAAATTTCTAAGAAGTAATACTCGTACATTACGTAAAGTAACTACAAAACAGATGCTAGTAAAACGTAAAGAGAAGAGAAACGAAATGCAATTAATTATTTCCATTGTGCTTGTCTTCGTATATTTAGTTATGTTCGTAAAGATTAATAAGAGAAACACTGAGAGAAAGTGAACTGGCTTATTTTGTTGCAATTAAGATGAATGTTTGTTCGAAATGAAGCTTACGAAATAAAGTTTTTAGATATGTAGTATAGTAATTGCAATATTTTGCTTATTTAAAGCGCTGACGTGATCATATTTTTGTGACTTTTGTGTTTTTTTATAAAAAACAAATGCTTGGGTGTAAATGTTTAAATTTCGATATATCTTCTACTAGATATTATTTTGTGAGTTTCACGAGAAATTGACTTGAGTATATTTCATTCGACACGCAATTGAAACGTCCGCTTAGAAGCAATCGTCCGAGTGCAGTAAAATGTAGAGATCGGTGATTACCAGTTATTACAATTCGATCATACACTTTCTTATTTCCGTAAATACGACATTGGCACGCTCGGTATATTTTTGTTTCTATAAAATAAGTAATTAGCAATAAACATAATAAAATTTATAGATATATACAAATTTTGAGTAGGAAAATAACGTACGTGAACCAAGTACTTTTACTTAGTTATATTTCTATCTTTAAAGTATTAGCAACGGAAAATAGCACCAGATTTAAAATAATCAATTGGCTTTCAGGTTTATTTCTTAGAGTCAGTCAATCAGTATTCGTCACTAATTGTAGTACATTTAAATTTTACATAGTGGAAAATTAAAAGTGCGAGCATGTATAACAATGAACAAATTGAAAGTTAAAACTCTCGTTTGAATAATGTTGTAATTACGCAGTAAAGAAAAATACATTATCTTAATTTAATAGTATATTGTTATTCACACACATTAATAAAATCTCCACGAAAGTCAGAATTAATTTAAACCTATTTCTGTATCTGATAACTTACTTATTCTGATGTACGTCTTATATGCTTGTCAAACTTGTCGCAATAATTACATTCTCCTAACTGGTTGGGTTAGCTTAATTCTAAGGCGAAGGGCTGGTTGACTGAACGAGTGCATTATTTATTATGGCAGCGATTTCTCGCGACTTGTTTGAGATTTCACCACTTTCATCTTGTAGGTATTTGCGCGAGTAAATTTCAAATGTCTACTATACCTATATACTTTGATGTATTTTTAACGTTGGTACATACATCAACGATTAAAATTATTGTACGTTATGATCGACTTCGATCGCCTGATAAAAATGTGCTTATTGGAAGCAGAAAATTCATATAACATAAAAAATTTGGAGTATGACTGTAAACTATTGGTTCTGGGTTCAATCCCCACTCGAAGATGTCATATATTTAATATTTTGAAATAAAATATTTAATATCGGCACAGTCTTGAGTTCTGTTTTCTACTTTTCGAACTCAAGGCAGGGGGGTCTTAATACTAGTTTCTCAAGTTCCCTCTGTGTACCCTACCATGTGCGGGAGGGATACAGCGTGAAGGAGACAAAAAAAGAATGAAAGCATCGTAATTATTTATTGTTCTATTACAATTGATTCTCAATTACCAATTATCTAACTATATATCTAGCAGAATTTGATTATAAAGACATAATAATTAAAACAGATATTAATTAAAAGAAAAAAATAACAAAAGTTACATCAGCCCTACGTTAAATATTCTATTGTTACAATGACAATACCGGTACAGATAGTGCTTTCACTTTCATTTCCGCAAATATTTCAACTTGCTTATCGCAAAATGTATTGTTATTTAACGTCAACACGGACGTTTTCATTATTTTCGTATTTACAAAAATGGACAAAATAATGAATATATGGACGATGTAAAAAACAATCTAGTATAAATTTAGTAAGGAAACTTTCATTTAAAAAAAACCGAAATATTTTTGTAAAAATGTGCCATTTAAAGATTTTTAGTTTTACGTATTATTTTGGACACTTTGTATGTAATAAGATGAACCACGTCATACTGGCGCCAGGCAAAGTGTGTCTAACTAGACCGGGAAAACGAAATCACTTGTAAATAATTTTGTGAAAGTTGGATGAAACCAATTAAATAACAAATTTTAGAAGAAGGATGTGTATAATAACTTAATAACTCTCCAAATCCAAATTTTATATTTTGTGATAGAAAAATTAAATACTTATGTCCTGTTTTAATAAATTATAGAAAAAAATGAAATTAAAAATTTCTGCTGTTTAAAATATGTAAATAGACGTTAATAAAAAAAAACATATACAATTAGTATAATATTTTACAAAATAAAAAAATTAAAAACAATACAGTATGCAACAGTATGCAATTATTTACTATTTATACATATGTATAACATTACGTTATATCCCGCATATGCAGTGTAGGCAAAGAGAATTTAGGAACTTTGTGTTCAAAAACCGCTGTTCTTTACTTTTCATCGAATTCACGAAGTATTGTCAGTCGAGTGGTAACTCAACGCCGCGTTTTGCCTCGTTACCAGCGCGAGGAAATGAGGACATTTTTCTATATGACTACCCTAGGTACGTACCTATTGTTTAATACAATATATGCATATTGCTATATAGAATTATTGTTGTTGCAGGTTTTCTCTAAAATTTGGAGACTTTATGCCACCTCGAAATTTTTCTGTAAGTACTAGCCTAAATATCTTTAACGACGCTTGCTTTATATAAACAGTTTTTAATTGTATTTTTTAAATTTCACCGTCGTGGTAGCATATATTTAATTTAGTTGCGCAATGCCTTAAAAAACGGAAGCGGCTGCTATACCATATTTCAATGTACGCGGAATGTAAGGCTTATAATTTCATTGCCAAAATATTCAACTTTCTCCGGTATAATTACCTAAGTGTAAGTGGGACTGTTATGTAATACATCTGTAAGCCCATTTAACGTAATGCGATGCGTGTCAGAGAAAGTGCCCACTGAAGGATCACTCTTGAAATAAGACCAGTTTCTCAGCTATTATAATCTTTTATTTGTTTATTAGTTATAACTTAAAAAAACATATCTCTAAGGTTTTTTTATGTAGTCACAGTAAAACAGTGCAGTGTGCTCGATACCTATGTGTTTTAATTTTACTAGGAAGCTGTATATGTTCATACTCTAATTTAGGCTTGGTAAAGTATAGGCTAGCATGTGTCTCATTCATTTAGGTCGTAATATATATTAAATTACAAATTATAAACAAGCTTGTATGTAAAATACACTACAACTCTTTAGACTGTTTAGTTTGTATAACTTTGATTATTTTACAATTGTATTTTATAATGTCAAAATATAAACTATGTCATTGATAATGTTAAAAGCAATTTAAACAGTCAATAACTTTAAAATAGACCTACTTATTTTTGTCCGGTAATTTTGTTTCATAATGATGCAACCGTAAAATTACGAGAGAAAGCGTATAGTCTATTATACACCGGTGCGGCAGTAACAAAAAAGCCTCGCGATGAAGTCATCGTCCTTAAATCGGCATCCGCATTGTGATTTCGACACAATCGTTCGGAGGGCTCCGAGCGCATCAATTATCTCACAGTGTTGCGCAACCGGACGCCGCCCTCGTCCTTGAAATATACATTGACTTTCTCTCTGCTGGTCTGCGGCGTGCTTGCGTTCGCATTGACCTTACCCTATAGACAAATTGACGGACATTTTTATTTATCACATCTATTGGATATCAACGCATCACTTTTGCGGTAAATCAGCTATAACTTTTATTGTATCTTCATTCCAATATACATATGAAACATTGAACAAGTGCGAATTGGACTTACCCATTGAGCGTTCCGTACAGTTTCAGGATTGTAGGTGAACGGGATGTATAACGTTTAAAAGTTAACAAACTTAAGTTTGCATACACCCACCCATGCACGCATTTTGTATGAAATGTAGTAAATTTCATAACTGTAAGTCCACGAAAAATATACATTTTGATAACGCGTCGAGTCTAATATAAATTAAAACAATTCATCTTAAAATTTGATATTGATTTCATCTTAATAACTCCACGTAATCTCGAGATAAATGATTTTGACAGACCGATATAGGGAGCCCTAAAAAGAAAACTACCACAAAATTAATTACAAGAAAGCACTTTACCGTCGCGGAAAGTCCAAGTTCCTACGTCGCGATAGGATTTTCGAATATATCATGATACCTGTTTTCTTTAGATAGCAACGATATCTAATTCAGTTGTTATACGATGCCGGGAATCGGATGTCGCGAAATGCGTCGCGCAGTGCATTGATGTAGCGAGTTTTCTCTACTCGGAAGTTCCGGCTATGAAGAGATAGCTTGAATTGTGTGACGTCATCGTTATAGATTTTATCTAAGAATATTTTCGCTTAACGCTAATGCCTTGCCTTATTACTTAAAGCTTATTGTTATGGATAATAACAAAATATAAAAATTCTTTAATATAAAGTAAATTATTCTTATGAAATATCACGTCATTAACCATAAAATAAAGTTAATATTAGTTTAGTTACTTTTAATTATAGGAATAATTAAAAATAAACTCATAATGATTAAAAATCTAGGTATTTTTTTAGTTTTATCAAATTTAAATGAACACTAACTTGGAAGAAATATGGGCTACTAGAATATGAAAGTGAAAATTATAGCAAACTCATTTACGTACCTCTGTATATTTTACAAGCACAATCTAATTAAACTTTAAGCACAACGGTACTGATAAAATAAATTGAATAAATAAATGAATAGTAAAATAATATAAGTCATTAAGATTTAGTTACTAAATGCAATAGACACGTTATGCAAATATCTAAAGGAAAACTAGGCCAATTCCCTGGAGATGCGGAAGTTACTATTTAGACTTAGCACAGTTTTGACATTGGAAAGCTTTGCCTATTAATTGACATGTAGTTTATTTGCAAACGCCACGTTTATTTGCTATTACACTTATATATATATATATATATATATATATATATATATATATATATATATATATATATATATATATATATATATATATAAAATGAATCCTCCTGTTGAATTAAGAGACGTTATTGAACTTAAAATTTAGTGCAGATACATAGACGTATCTGAAAATGTTGTACAGATATATATATTTTTAATGTCTATACTTCCAGCATTTTTTGTAGATATTAATTAAATATTACGCACAATTAGTATTTTTCTTACAAAGCAAAACATAGCCTGAAATTGCTCTGACTATTTACATACTAAACAGACAGGGAAGACATATTTGGAAAGTTAATTACATTAGCGATGATATTGATTGTATTATGCTAATTTACTATAGTATTAAATAATAGAAAACTTAAGTTGACTACTAAGTGACGTGTTATGCAACACTTGCAATTGGCAGATTAGTTAATTGTATTGCGTTTGCTAGTTTGTCATACAGCCCAATCGGGATCGCAGAAACTAACGAAAGTTACCGGACTTTGTGCTTCTAATGCCAAGTGCGGCAAAGAAAGCGAGCTGACAGGCTCATGAGGTAGAAGCTCATGAATATACAGTCATCTCTCTCTACCAAGTTTAGAGCATACTAGTGAGAGAAAGACTACGTATGCTTAAAAGAGAAAGTGGGCCACGTTACGTTTCCCAGTGCCATTAACATGGGCATTGGACGTAAACATCGTCTGATACTAAGTTGTATTTCAAAAAATGCTTATTTTGGACTTTATAACGAGGTTTAATTCGGTTTATATTTAATTAATTCATTATAACTATTTTGACGTTAAGTATTAAGCATCTCTCTATTTATGTAGAGATGCAAAATTCGAAGTGCAATGAACTGCGAGCGGCAGAGAAAGTGTTTTATGGCGTAACCTTGAGTCCACGTTGTATACAACATGCGAAATTTATACAGGTGTAGCGAAAAGTGTCGTCAAAATGATACATAACATTCATAAAATCTTTATAAATTCAGCTTCACGCTGTATCCCGCACATGGCAGGGTAGGCAGAGGGAACTTGGGAACCTAGTGTTAAGACACTCCGTTCCCTACTTTATGCCGTTTTGAGGCTTTGCGTGTTGAGTGGCGAAAATCAATGCCTCGTTTTGACTTTATACCAGAGCAAAGAAATGAAAATATTAAATATTTAAATTAAAATTATTAAATATTTCACTTCTTCGAGTGGGATTCGAACCCACAACCTGTCGATTATAGTCACAACCTTTGTGCCGCTGCGCCACGACAGGCCTCGAACACACAGGCTAAAATCTTTATCAAAATAAGCATTATATTAAAGTTACATACAGGTTGTATATTTTTTTGTATTTTTCCGAGAAATATTCTAATATAATAAGCTCTATAGTATATTTTCCTATTATACATATAAAATATTTGATTTATATGTTTTCATTTAAATTAATTAAGTAAAAAACATTTACCAAAATATTATTGGGTTCCCATATTAGCATAACTGTTTATTTGTGATGCTCTTGAGAGTGCATATGATAAGAGTTTGAAGACGTAAGAGGAAAGTGATTATAGTATGTAATACATTGACCTATAAAGTGAAAATAGTTAATGAAACAGAACACAATAAGATTGTTTCATTCTAATTGAAAGCTTGAAAAACAAATTCAATGGTATCATATCTTTATCACAGAATACTTCAACGAAAGAGGTTCGACATTGTTCGTTCATTCGTTTGTAAAATATGCTATTCTTACAACGCTTCAATTGAGTCAGTCTGAATATTTTTCTGTTTTTACATCAGAAAGTCTACGACAATTTGTAGAGAAATCGCTAAATCGTGTGATATTAAGATATCTTTTATGGCTACTACAGTGTGAATTGTTATTACTATATTCATTTGCTGGCCAATGTTTTTAATTTTCAAACTAAATAAAGAATAAAGTAGATTTTTATTAGTAATATATGTATACTATTCATAAACATAGCAATATATTGTATATAAACAAAAGAATCATTCAGATAATTATTTACGTGTATATATTTACTAAACTCACAATGGTATTTTACTGCTTGAAAGTAATTTAGAAAACATTTGTGTACTTTCTACTGTACATCTTTTAATATTAATATAATATATTATTGTTAAGAATAATTTGTATATTTTTGAACCGTTTCCATTAATTAATTAAATAAAACTTTCAGTTCCTTGCCAGCCAATTAAAAGTCATAGCGCTTGCGCACGCGCCGTTAATCAGAGCCGAAAGTGACGAGAAAAGATTATTATGCCTGTAATTTGAACTTGTCAGTGTTTTCTATATCTAAATTTAGATGATTTGCAAAATGATTTACTTTTTTAAAAGAAATCTTAACACTTTTGATTTCACAAAAAAAGTTAATTGCACCGAAGTAACTATTTTCTAAAATACCGTCTTCCGTAATTGCAAATTAGAAAACGAAAGTTGCTATTTGCTAAAGTTACAATTCGAATTGATTTTAGGCAAATCACTCTTAATTGCTGTTTTTTAGATTAATATATTAAAAAAATATGTTAGATAAAAATATGTTAGTTATCGTTTTCTACGTGTTGACGTGCTACGTTAATACATAGGCAATGTTTATAAGATTTTTATAAAATCGCAGATAAATGATGGGACATCCTCCAATTATATAAATTATTATGTCTTATTTGCCATTAGAGATGCAAAATTATTTCCAGTGTCACGTATAGTAAAAAAATAGGATTGAATACTGAACTGTTTCATACTGTTTACTGTTTACAATATTATAAATGTAGAACTGAAAGAGTTAGATTGGTTTAAACGCTTAAACAAACAGACTCTATATTGCTAATACATGCATGTACACAGATGATTACACAAAAAAATACAATGATCAAACAAGTATACAATGATATTTTAACAACTATAATTTAATAAACATTAAACTTAATCTACATTTTAATTAATGAAAAAGCTAAAGCTAATATGCATTTTATATCAAAAGGATGTTGGATATTAAAAAGAAGGATATCGTAAAGAGAGTATTTAAGTTTTGGGTAATTAATGCAATGCGATCCGTAGAGCCTACATCTAAACCACACTCAACTGTAAAAAAGTACACGCGTAGCCTAAGCTGATTCTACAAATAATTACATCTAATCTATATACAATTTGCCACAACATTTTTTTTTATAGAAGACTAATTCCAATATTTTCAATGACCATATTTACACAACAGTTTTGTTACCTTAATAACTTACTTATTCTACTTCCACACTACTACGTTCCTTTATTTATGCTTATTATAAATATGTATGTATATAAGTATATATAAATCTTATGCATTTTTCACTGAAAATATAGAATTATTTAGATGTCTTTTTAAAAAGAAATTAAATAAAATATAAATTTAGCTGTCTCAGAGAGAGCTTTATCTATTTATGGTCGCGGTTTGAATTTGATTAGGCGAATGTCGGTCTACATTCACTGTGGTCTTGTTTGTTGGTTAATTGAAGTAGGTCGGCACCTGCTACGCCAACTATTATTATAATATCTCGTATAGATTATGCGAAAATAGAAAATGCCTCAGGGTCTACTTTCTTGCTAGCGAAGCCTGGTTTCGGATAGATTGATCGGTAACATAAAAAAACTAATTGCCTTTTTGTTCGTTTCATTTAAGATGTTTGCTTTAAAGGAAAAAAAAATATTGTTATCTATGTATATTGCTTTAAGCAAATGAAAGAGGCACTAAAAATGTTTTCTACGTACAATAATATCATGAGATATTCTAAGAGCATATAACAAAATATCAGAACAAATTTAAGTAAAAAATATGACGTATATTGACAGATAAAAAAGTATAACTAAGAAATATCACAATAATATATTTATAATTTCGTTTCGTAGCTACTCATTCTGTGGCCGTGCTACGTACATACGTTCGTAGGACAAACTTAAAACTTAATGTTTTCATTTAATATTTGCTTGATAGGTATACTGCAAAAATAACATTTTATCGTATCGCAGGGGCATACGCGTACAACGGCGGATGTGGACTCGAGTACTATTTGGAGGATTTAAATATTAAATATTTTAATTTTCTCGCTCTGGTAACGGTAACTGGTAGCAAAGCGCGGCGTTGAGTTTTGCTATTTAACAAGCAATGCCTACATCATTTGGCAGAAAGTGGACAACGAAACGGGAAATATATTTTAAAACTGGGTGCTATGCGTGAAATATAGCGAGAATTTATCATAATAATGTTTAGTTAGATTAATATAAAAATGTTTTTTTAATTGGTCAATCGATAGAGAGACATCATTAAAATATAAACGCACAATTGAATCCTTACATTATAATTTTATTGACAAATATTTATTGTAAAACAAACGGCCTTGGATTTTGCAAGGTGAAGGCCATACGTAGCTTCCGCTCAACGGGAGCGCATCAGCGAGAAACATGGCACACGTAAGCCGGTGCAGTTCCGGCGCAAGTTGCACTCGGTCATTGGGTCAGATACGCTGGAGGGGAACGAGAGGGGCTCGTGGCGATGCGCTCGCGCACGCCAGTCTCTAACATGCACGCTTTTGCGTTCGAGCTGAAGCGCCTCTAGCGCACGCGCAAGCGCATTGCTAAGCGCTCTGCGCGATACTAGTCTCAATGTGTTGCATTGGTTGCAGGCTGCCGACTGACTGGACTGAGACTATGAGGAGGATCAGGTTGCTGCTGCTGTTCACGACGCTCCTTATACAGGTTAGTCCTAAGTAATTCTCTTTAAATTGAACAATCATTAAAAATGTAATAAGAAAAATGATTAATATTATAAATAAACTTAAATAATTGTGTAATAAATAATCATTCTATTTATAACTTAAATTTAATTATACTTGTTACAATAGATAGTTTCAAATATAATTTATTAAAAACCAAAAAAGCGTCTATGGGTATGTTAATGCAGGTTAAAATGTTAATAGCAAATAAAAATCTTATGGTAAAGAACCAAAATATTAAAAGATGTTACTATTTTAGTTCAGTAATATTTTCTAGAATTGATTGTACTCCCCTAACATAGCAAAGACAATTCATAGAGTATTCTCAAGTGAAAAGCATGAGAAAAGCACGGAATGTCATTCTTAAACTAGGTTCTTAAGTTCCTCTTGCCTACCCTGCCAAGTTCGGGCTGCAGTGTGAAGCTAATTATGAAGTACAAAAGTGAGTAGAAAATGTTATAAAAAGAAATGAGTAGAAAATGGTATAACAGTATCCAATAATATAACTCCGAAATCTTATGACTTGATTGCTGAAGTACCTATATGTATATATATTTTTCATGGCTTAAAAAAGTAATTTTCATTAAAATAAGAGCAAATGAATAATGGTTAATACACCTTAGAGCGCGTGTCGTACATAACTTCTTGACGTCTCAGACATTCTTTTTGTTATAAGGGGACATTAGTAATTTATTTAATATAAACATTTACATATCCTCAATATGCATTTGGTATATTTATATACTTTCTCATATTTTTAGCGAACATTAAATACTTTTATAGGTATAGAAACGTTTTATACTTACATCGTATCATTTTCGCGTTACGCTCCTACATTATTCAGCTTTTTCCGCTCGCCTTCCCAACAAGTAGGCTAATGATTCCGTTAGCGCATCCACTAAACACCGATTCAATGGAATTTATTTATACCCATATATAGAAACTTGTTGAAAATAACCTATAAAATTAAGTAGGTATGCCCATTTTTTAATTAATATGTAGTTAGTTATGTCACATGATCTTATTCGAGCTTTGGACGCTTTCGCTTTAGATATATTTTTATTGACGATTATTTGCGTAACAGTACATTATGAGAAACTACAGATGCATTTACGTGACATTTAAAATGATTACGAGTAGCACACAACTCTCCCTCCCCATTCAGTTCTCACTTTCACTGTAAGTAAAATTTGGTACCAATGATGCAAGAGTTTTGCTGAAGTAATTTTGTTCTCAGTTAGTATAACTGTAACAAGTGTTTAGATCCAAACTGTTAATTATAATTTAAAAATTTGAACCAATTTTATTGGTACTAAAAATATATCCTTTCAACGTATTGATTTTTACAAAGTCTTACAAAGTTAAAATACAAACGAAACGTTATAAAAAACTATCGAATAGAAGAAAAAAAAATGTATGCTACATTATGATAACTGTACGAGAAAATATTTTCTTAAATGATAGGTCCATACACGTATGACGTGTGTATATTGTTTGAGGGAAGATTCGCTTCGTCGTGTTAGAAAGCCTTTTTGTCATAGAAAGTGTAAATTACGGATCACTTTCGTTTATTGGATATCTCTTTAAAAAATGAAGTAAAACATTCACACGTATATTTTATGGCAATTTATCATGTATCGTTGACAAAAAATCTACAAACTGTTTACGTATATTTGCACCTGTTTCATTATTTTTAGCAGAATATCTGCAGGTAGCATAAGGGAAATGAAAATGAAACTTAGAATGGTGAAAGTAATCACGCACTTCCTAAGGTCGCCGCAAAGTTCACGGTCACAGGCTAGGCTCATAACATTAAACAATAATTAACCTATAAAAACAAATTTACAATATTGATATGAAATAGATACTCACCTATATTTAGTAGCCAAAGAGTAAAGTCATTAAAGCATTCTTTTTTTTTTTCATATAATATTTTTTTACTCATTATTTAATTTATTATGAAAAAGTTTACTGTAAAAATTTGATATTCTTCTATTTAATATTATGAAAGTATGATACAAGTACACACACCTCATACGTCATTTACCTCGTAACATTCACAACAATCTGAATGAAAATAAAAATCCGGTTTTAAAAACTTTCTTCTGTGTTGATCTAAATATTAAGGAGTTCCGGTCTTACGGATGACCTTTACCTATAAATTAAATATTTTATATGGCAGTTCAGACATAAAAAATACGTTATATAATTTACAAAAGAATTTATTTCTAAATGTTGTTGTGTATGTATTGATTTTTATATTTCAATTTATATGAACTTAATTGTATCATTATTTGTAATGATGGCATCATAGATTTGCCCTGATGTTTAAAGATTAACTTTATTATCTATTAACTTTGGAGTTAATAAGAAACAAAGAACCAATATTTCCGTAGCTACGAGTTATGACCGGGATCATGTTCGTTGGAACCGGATGTGGGTAAAGAAGGGACTTTCACCTGCGCAAGCCCAGTTCTTCTTACGCTTGCGCACTTGACCGATTCATTACAAGTGTGATGAAAGACAGGTAGCATTTCTCATTGTCTACACATTATGAGACATTTACATTGGCCAACGAATATTTTTTAATATTGTATTAAACTTTTGACATAATCATCATTCATAGTTGATTTTTTTAACTATGCTATATCTAATTAGATATTAGGTACAAGTGTTATTATTGATAGTTACAAATACTCTGTTACATATAATGGCAAACGGTAAACATGTATCTGTTCACATTTCTGCGGTATAACGTTCAATATTAACAGCACTCGATTGCTCTTCGTAAGATGACAAACAGTTATACACTGGACATTCAATGGTATCATATATTTTACTATCACCTACAGCATCTAATTGCATAAATATTCTGAAATAAAAATATTTTAAACTTTTCTAGATAAACAAGAAATAAAATGGGTTCTCTCATAATGAAAGAACGGTCCTCTTTGTAAAACAGATGTCAGCATTAACACGACACAAACTCCAATGAATATTATAATACTTATAAAAGCCATATTAAGTTGATTTCACGCGAGAAATATTATTACGCTTTCACATATTTAAAATATATTCATATAGCGAGTTCAAATTTTCGCTTTTGAAATTCACTCCAACTTTCGATATTACAATAACTGTAGCTAAGTCATGGTAAGATTATTTCTTTACTAGCAAGTAAAGAAAGCTATTTTTTAGAATTGCGCATGCTGGTGCAAGTCCGGTGCTTTCCTTCGCGATCTCGAGCAGTGGATATAATTTCTAACCGGTTTAGAAAATACGACAGTGAGCACTACTACATGCCTCAAACATTTTTATTGGCATTCATATTTTTTAAATATTTTTCAAATTCTAATCTCTTTTTCTTCTTCCTCTTTCTTAATTTTACTTTAAAAGATAGACGTCCTTTACTAGGTTTTTCAAACGGAAATGGCAAACGGTGAATTACTTATGTTATTCAATCTATTTTTGATATTTATATTTTAAATAAAAAAGTAAATATACTTACATATTTACTACCATATGATAATTTAAAGACCACATTAATATATTAAAGTTTAAATTATGATATATAAAGTTGTCCCTGTAAAATATATATATGATTTTATATAGACTTAGTATCTATTGATATCATTCAGAATTAGTTCTACTTTATTTGACTTATTAAAATATATGTAGTACATACGCATATTGATAATGAAATATTTTTTTTACTATAAGAAAATGTTTAAGACAAAATTTGGTATTCATAAAACATGTAGAAAGCCGGCGGCACTCATCTTGGTGGTATGATTACGCTGATTAATATTATAATTGATCTTGCGAGCTATCCGTCAGTGTAGAAAGTCGGAAAGAAGCAAACGCGAAATGCCGGGAAGAGCGCACGCGCGTGCCGCCAACTAGAGTGCGACGCGCCCGCGTCGCTGGAATGTGCTCTATCCAACGATGCATTCATTACGCTTAATAGTTTGCTATCACAAGACACAAACATACTATAGATATTTTTGGTTTTTAAGATTGGTTGATTTATTTTTATTGTAATTTTAATACAAGTATGCGTTGCAATATAAAATGTAGTTTATAAATTAAATAATAATGTGTTCATTTTTATTAATTTCAGGACGCGATATGCGAACCCCCCGTCGACTCGGCATCTTTGCCTCTAGAACACAGAGGCGGCGCCTATGGCCCACCGCTACCTCCAGCACACACAGACGACCCTTGGCCTCTAGCTACACCAGATAGTCCAAAAATTAAACATCTTCAAGTACAATGTGAAAAGACTCATATGCGAGTCAATATAGAATTCGATAGACCATTTTACGGTATGATATTTTCAAAAGGCTTTTATAGTGACCCTCACTGTATGCATTTGAAACCAGGTACAGGGCACTTAAGTGCGACATTTGAAATATTCCTAAATAGTTGTGGTATGGCCAGCTCTGCTAATCACAACGTTGCAGCTTACGGCAGTCCTACACCTAGTGGATCCTACGTAGAAAATACAATTATAGTTCAATATGATCCTTATGTTCAAGAAGTATGGGACCAGGCGCGGAAACTGAGATGTACGTGGTATGACTATTACGAAAAAGCAGTAACATTCAGACCATTCCAAGTTGATATGTTGCATGCTGTAACAGCTAACTTTCTTGGAGACAACTTGCAATGTTGGATGCAAATTCAAGTTGGAAAAGGACCTTGGGCCTCAGAAGTGTCAGGCATAGTTAAGATTGGTCAAACTATGACTATGGTTCTAGCGATCAAAGACGATGAAAACAAATTCGATATGCTTGTAAGAAATTGCGTTGCTCACGACGGCAAGCGAGCGCCTATTCAATTAGTAGATCAGTATGGATGCGTAGTAAGGCCTAAAATAATGAGCAAATTCCAAAAAATAAAGAATTTCGGCCCATCAGCATCGGTCGTGTCATTTGCTTATTTCCAAGCATTTAAATTCCCTGACTCTATGAATGTTCACTTCCAATGTGTAATTCAGGTATGTCGTTATAATTGTCCAGAGCCTAAGTGCGGAGGACTAGGTGCTGATTATGGAGTGCCATTATTAGGAGGAAACGCTTTGACTGCAGGCGAGTACGGATTACCTAATGGAGGACATGGAGAATACGGTCCACCTCCACCCGCGCCGCACGCAGAATACGGAGTACCGCCGGCTTTCCCTGATCCACGACATCCAGCCGACGCCGTGGGCGCATATTCAGAAAAGAGAGATGACGTAGTGCCGCCCCCACAAGCGCAAGTTTCATCTACTCCTAACGCACCTAGTCCGTCGTCTCCTGCTCCCGTCCGAGATGAAGATGACGTCAACTTACCGCCACCTCCTCCGCCTGGTCGTCGTGGAATATATAACACTGTTAAAAGGAAAGACGAGGGCCATGGAAACCTTGTTACTTTAGGCGGACGGCCGCGTTCTGTTGAGGACTTGCCAGAGAGTTTAGTCGGAATAAGAAGAAGACGTGAAACGTCTCCACAACGAATTTACAAGCGTGATGCTCAAGAAATGACGGATGTGAATACAAGCAGAATAATCCAAGTGGTAGCACCAGGTGACGTGAACTTCGCATTGAACAACGCTGCACCGAATGAAACTGTTGTGATCCAGTCTCCCGCCACGGATCCAGAAACGATCTGCATGTCTGTGCCGTCTTTTGTGGCGGGTCTCGTGATGTTGCTGCTAGTGTTGGTGGTGGCGTCGCTAGTGGCCGCGTTCCTCTTCGTGCGCGTGCGTGCACTCGACCGGAAGGGCGCGCACGGTGCAACCGCGTACTATGAAACAGACTACGTAAAACATACGAATTAAACTTACAAGTTGTAAATGTAACGCGTGGACATTCCATAAACTCTTCTCAGATCCAAAGAGCGTGCGTCGGCCCCAACCGGACGGCGGCCAGCTGCTGCGGTTGCGATCGAAGCTCGGTGAAGTGTAACTTATTTATTTAGATATTTAATATGTGTGATGTATATTTTTCGACTGCTTTTTTGTAAATTATTTTATTCGTGTGTAAACACGCACTGTACTGCCTTTTATAGTCGTATCGTTGTCGAAGTATGTCTTGTAATTTTGTAAAGAGTCGTAAGATAAGGAGTAGATGTAAGTTGTATACCAATAAAAAGTGTCGTGTGCGAGTGATATTTTTTTTCTTACAATAAACTATACTGATATATAAATTATAAATATGTGCGTATTTAAAATGTAATTTACTGTCAAACGATCCAAGTCAAATCTTTGTGAAAGCTAGCTAGAGTATCTAGATAGACAAAGACAATTGCAAAGAAACTCTCACGTTTTAGTTAATAAACATGTAACGTATTAAGTATATACAACCATATGGTTGTGTATACTTAACACGTTACTTGTATCTATTTCCATTTAGCTTAGAAATTCACATTAATAACAAAAGCAAAATAAAAGGAAAGATACTTTATTTATAAGGCTATAAAAATATATTTATCATAAACCTATTTTTAGAAATAAGTCACTCTTCATTCATTCAAAACTATTTTTCTATTATCAATTTGAGAAACAATGCGTTACGATGAGTCTTCCATTAAAGCATATCACTCGGTAAATTTGAAACAAAAATTTCTCTTTTAGACCACAGTTATCTCCATGGAGGTGTTTTAGAAAAACCACTAAATGCTCTCTTTGAATTTGCAGGAACATTTAAATTTATAACTGATGATGAATAATCTTTTCTTGGACTTACAAATAGAACTTGTAACTTTTTGTCATGTTTCTTAGCTATAAAATCGATGATGTCCTGAAAAAAAATTACAATATCAATAAATTCATTAAATAAACTACTATATAGGACGTACTATGTACTATATACTCAAAATATGGACATATAGATTAAAAAATATAACTTTACTGATAAAATAATGGCAGACACCAATGCTCAAAAATATGTTATGTTATTATACATAGATAACCAACTTAATTTAAACATGTTCAGAGTATGAAAATTTAAATTTCTAAAAGTAAAATTACAACGGATTATATATCGTAGCTAAATGCAGTAACCATAGCATAAGTAGGGTTAAACAGAGGGACCTAGTGTTAAGACTCTCTGTTCCCCACTTTTCCAAATTTTTTAGACATCACGTGTTGAGTAGTGAAACTCAAAGCCACGCTTTTATTGTTACCAGAGCGAGGAATTTAAAGTACTAAATAATTCATTGCCCACAGTATCGAAGAACTCAAAACCGTCACGTATTATTCACCGAGCCACTGTGGTACTTAATTGCTTATATTTTAAACTAGCGACCCACCCACGGCTTTACCTGCTTAAATTACAATTTTACTTATTTCAATTACTTTCTAGTTCCAATAAAACTTGTTCCACTAAGAACAAAACTTTCAGCTAAGTGATTAAGAAATTTAGAGCAATTCTATCAAATCTAATGTTTTAAATTTATGTATATTCCTTTGTATTAACTGTTTTTGGGATTATCGCGTACAAACGCAGACGACCAGATAAATAGACAAAAAAATTAAAAATGATGGGCCATTAAAAACCGTAACAGAGAGTTAGAAGTCAGAGTTACAGATTTATTATAAGTATAGGTTTATATAAAACAAGAAAAAAGTAATTTCAAATTCTATCACCCACAAGAGAAAAACACCTTTTTATAACATATATCAAATAAAAAAAATACAATGGGATTTGAGCCTGTCTCTTGGAAACCTTCCGTTCTGCTCTGACCAGCTAAGCCATACGTTATTATAGCTACGTCGAAATTCTTATACCTTTGTCACAACTCAATTATTTTCTTAGTATCTCCACTACCCAAGGATAATTGCTTAGAAATACAGCTCGTCAAGAGAATATTATTTATAAAATATTTTTAACATATTTAAAGGAATATTCGACGTAGCTAGAATCGATTTCCACGAAGCGCGGATTAAAGTTCCGCGTTCATATTTATATACGTTTTCTAAAAAAGTACACAATATTTTAAAAGACAAAAAAAAAACAAAGTATACAAAATTTTAGAAGACAAAATTAAATGTAATTAAATTAAATAAAAGTGTTAAATTAGTAAAGTAATATTCAGTCACAAACCAACATCATCATTATGTAAGTACACAATGATTAAACAAAATGTCTTTCGACAAAACTATTGAATAACTAAGTATTATAAATGATATTATCCCAAATTATGAACTATTTGACAAAATAAATATTGCATAAAAATTAATAGGACGCGAGATTGTAGGTATATAAATATTACCAAGTACTTAGTATTTAATTGTAAATATTACTATTGAAGCTCTTATAAACAAATCTTTTATTACTTATTTATTCATATATATTTCTTAATTCCATAAAAGATGATATTTTTTCAACATTATAATAATTTAACGACAATAATAGATTAATCGAATAATTAAGAAAAAACATATAAAATCATACTTACGTGTGAAAATAGTGGATAGTCCTTGTTATGTTGATTTTCTTTTTGTGCTAGATCAGGAGATCGAGACCACTTTGATATTGTGCAGTTTGCATTTAATATTTTCTGTGGAGCTGTCTGTTTACCACAGTATACTGTATCCGTTTGAGTGGTCGCGTGTTTCAATTTAGGTTTTCTTAATATTAACTGCTATTAAGGAAAATTGAAGATATTAATACTATAAAACAGTTCTTTAAAAAATTTTAGCACGGGCGGGCCGTGAACTATGGGTGCCTGGGCTAATTATTATCTTGGATGCTGCTAATTCAATGATTGCATTTAATTAAAATTTATTTACTTAAAATATATTTTCAATGCCAATATCGAACAGATGTAAAAAAAAGACGACAGCAGTTACGAATAGCAACTAAATACATATGTCTGTAGCAGCCGCAAAGAATTTATATCGTATCTAGCGTAAATAATGAGATAAACTGTGGGAAATTTTGAGAAAAGTGTACAGTAAGTCTGCTATGAGAAAGACAAGTATACGAGTGGCGCGATACGCCACATCCACAACTGATAATAATGTAAAAAACAAAAAAATAAGAAATGTGTATGAACGATCGACGAATTACAATAAGAAAAATTGTTTATGAATTAGCTCGATTATCAGTTGGTTTTGAATTTCTTTGGCAGGAACCACCTGCTCACACTATTGATCCTTTTTTTATTTTTCACCATGTTCTATTCTTCCCTTGGAAAATGAGATTTACAGAAGAAAAGAAGTAATTAATTATAATAATTCATCCAAGCAGTCTATAGATTTCCTATATACGACATAAATAACAAAGGACATTGCTTCACACCAAGTAAGTGCGAGTCAACTCGCAATTTTTTAATTTTTTTTATTGAATTTAGAGCACTTCTATTATAAGATAGGTAAATATGCGTTAATATATGTATGTGGATACACACAATTATGGAAGTATTCAACTTCTATTAAAATCATCCAGTTAAGTTAACATCATAAAAGATTTTAATAGAAATTGAAACTAATATTTAAAAGAATCTTATGTGATACAGTATAATAATAACTGACTGTTAATATTACATACAATGGTTATAGATTTGATCCTCTGGCAAATTTTGGGAAAAGTTCTTCTATCTTCTTTGTTGTCTTCGTTAAATGTTGATAATTCAACAAAAACAAAATTCTTTTAAAAAGTACACACCTGATTGTTTCGAAAATAGTAATTCTCTGCGAAATTTGTGTTGTTTTCTTTAGTAAATAATAATGGTACGTTATAAGAGTGACACAGACGAGGTATAGGCTGCCGGGTTTCCGATTGATGGCATTTTCTTCGTTTTCGCGTCTTTTCATTCTTCCATTTATACTGAAAACAATTAATGAAACTTTTTTAAGTGATAATGTGAAGTGTTTAATTTTATATGAAGAAGTCGTTTATAGATCGACATAGCTACAATTGGAAATAGCATTACATATATATTTAAGGTTCGTTTAGAGCCAAACAATACAACCCTAAAAGATATGGGTTCTTAGTTCGTTTCTCACTCGAAAATCGATTTTGAGGCATTTTATGTTGAGTTCTGCCACTAAACATGCAATGCCTCAATATTGGTGAATATAAGGGAACAGAACGAAGTGTTTTAAAACTACGTTCCCAAGTTCCCTTGGCCCACCCTGCTTAGTGAGGGTTAAAACGTAAAGCTAAATAAGGTACAGTTTACAATTCTTTTTTATAATGTTTGTTTAAGCTTTTATACCGGCGTTTGGGTAGCTGCCGGAACGACTGGCGGCCGTGGCTGTGGCTGCTTGCGACGCTGCGCTTTCAATACTGTTGGCCGCGTTGAACAACAGTCTGCATAACTCACATTCGTGTGCTGATGATGCTAATATACCAGAATAATTTATAAACATAACAAGATAGTTTAGTTTTACGCAAATTACGCCTTTAATGGGGCTTATCTTGATAGGTAAGAATTTTGTAAATATTAATATTCAGGATCAAATCAAGACGAGACGAGACGACGAGATAAAGGCACATCTAAAACAGATATTCAAGATGTCTGTTCGCCTCTTGGAGTGAAAAGCTGGAGATAATAGGGATTTCCCATTTGAAGAAAAAAAGATATTACCACACTTTGTCCCCCGTAAGTGCATAGTACGTAAGTACAACCAATATATACCTTAAACTTTTTTTACATTTTTTTATATAACGAATAAAATAGCAGAGCTGATAGAGGCTCGTACATCAGATCTACCTGGATCAAGGTGTGAACAATTGCCAGTAACAAGACCGCGGTCTCCGCTACCGTCGCCTGTGTCGTTGTGTAAATGTATTTTAATATTATTTTGCACTAAGTATGGCTTAATCTCTTCAAACCATACATCGCATAACTGAAAAAAAAAAAAAATAAGGCTTAATAATAAATAATACGCTTAATCGCTTTAAATAATTAATACAGATAATAAAAAAAATATTTTCTCGCATGCCTCCTTCATTTACTTACGTACTGTAAAACTTCATAAATAAAATATAGCAAAATATTATGTATGCACTAATGCTATACGATATTATTTAATAGTATTATTTAATAATATCTTTGATTTTCGCGATTGTTACACATTTTAAATGAAATACTTTTAACTGGATTTATCGCGTATATTGATTGTTAAACATGTTTTTTGGAAACCCGATGTTTCGAACACTCTACCCGTCTAGTCGAGTCTACCCGTGACCACGGACTACTGTAGTGTTCGAAACGTCGGGATTCCAAAAAACTTGTTTAACAATCAATATACGCGATTAATCCGGTTAGAAGTGTTTCATTTAAAATAGTATTACTTACTCCTACTAAAGCATTTTCCAAGTCGTAACGTAAACTTTTGGGTATTCTACATTTGCTTTTTGATCTTGATGGTTTTTTCCTGGGAGTGGCATCCCCTGATGCCTCAACAGAATTCGGTTGTTCTCGTCGATCGACATCTTTGCGTGGAGCCGATTTCCTTAAGGGTTGTTCTGACATTATATTATTAGCATTATACTACAGCCAAACGGTAAAAAATTCTTTAGGAAAACAAATAAAACTATAAAAACGGATAAATAATAAAATTTGTGACTTTAATGTCACTATTTTTTTTTCTTAAAAATCATGCTAATTTTAAAAGAGTCTTTAACAATAAATGTAAGGAATACGGTACGGTACGTGCAATCATAGCTTTCTTCAAATTGAACAAACTACCTACGTTTATACTATACGTACACCTGCATACTTTTTGTACAAAATCAAATTTGTAGGTAGACTAAATTTTAATCAACTTGACTCATGAATAGTTCGATAAATAAACGTGCAATATCAAATTTGACAAAAATATATTAATAAATTTAAAATGAGCAACGTAAATTTGAAGTCGTTTATGTTGGGAAGTTCGTCAATCTTAGCTGGAATCTTATCACATACGATCATAAAGCTGACTAGCATCGTTGGCACCAGCAAACAAACTGACGCAATCAACGAAGTTTTATTTTATGGAGCACAAGACGAAGAAAAAAAACAAGTGGGTCTAAACAATCTCTTTTGCATTTATTATATGATCTCACACGCCAGCCAAAGTGTCGATGTATGCATGCCAACTCTGGACAGCGACACTATGTCAAAATGTCTGATTAACGTACAAAAACGCGAAAAAAATTACGCCCAAGTACGAATTATAGTGCACAATACAGATACTCTAAGGAGTCTACAATCATTTATCGCTTGTGGCATACAAGTTAAAATAGTCAGCCCGAAAATAAATTTAGAGCATGAATTTGTACTTATCGATGCAAATTGTGCAGACGCTGTAGCTATTTTGGGTTCCTTGGACTATGAAGTTAGTCGGGTGAATCATTATAGAGATAACACACTGATTACATCGGAAGCTACTCTTATAAAAAGCTTGCAGTACGAGTTCGATAGAATTTGGGATACAGAGACGTGTCTACAATTAGATAAAAGTTGCAGTGGAAATGAAACAGCAAATTCACAAAATATTAATTTAAATTGAATGTTATTAATTGATAATTATTCTTCTTTTAAATAATAACTGGTAATCGCTTAAAATAAAAATCATATATAACAAAAATATTTTGATTTATTTCATTCACATATTACAATAATGGCATTAATAATTAAAATAATACAGTTAATTTTTCACAATTTAAAAGTACGATTATCATCATATACAATTTCATTTGTACTTAAGTGCTTTGTGATAACGCCAAAACATTTATGAACAGTGGAAAACTCGAAGATTTTATATATCAATATTGGTGATAGTATATCACAGATTCACTTGTAGTTGACACACATATGCATACAAAGTATTCATTGGAGTCAAATATCTATACTAAGAGCAACATTTTAATAATTATTATTCATCTCATTATTGTATATTTATTGGCATTAAATTTACAGTCACTTACATATTACTGTCACCTTGGTTATTTGCTCAGTAAGTTTTATAAATTTCATAATAATAGATACATATAAAATAATAATGTACATTGAGTTATTATAATTCGTCTTTGGCCGAGCTTACAATGATGTATGAAACAGCACTATTAAATAATATCTATTATTGTTTCTGAACTAAGTATTGTAAACATATTGAAAGTCCGTACAAAACATTGATCATAAGAACATTAGCATCCATACACTTCTTGTTGGTTGAATCGTCTTAGATACCTAAGGAACTGTAGTGATTTACTTAAATTTAGAAAGACATTGAAGGTTCAACCAAATGGAATAGTTTATTTTTATATGAAATTTCAATATATTTTTAGATATTCTAAAGTTCTTTGAAAACATATAACATTTTGGATATTAGCGGAGGTAATGTTTACAAAATGTTCTTACATATACATATATAGAAATTGTTAAAATAAAAAAAAAATCGCTATACATTTCATTCTATAATAGATATATTGTTGCACTATCATTTATATATAATTTAAAAAAAATTAAAAAGAAAATTGCTTGACCATGCTTAAGACTATATTTTTTGCAATTATAATAAGTACGTCATAAAATGAACAATTTAAATAGAAGTATTCTATGTAGTGTAAAGTTGTTACAAGAATAGCAACTTGTGCTTTATTTTTGTTTATATTTCTGTTCATTGACGATAATGTGTAAATGATATATAGTTTTAATTAATAAAATTTTACAATTGAAATTCTTTGTATGAAAATATGTTATGAATTTTGATATTTCTTACCTTCTATAGTGTAGTTCATAAATTTTTATGATTAAATTACCAAAGTCAATAGAAATTAAAGTATAATAAGATATAAATTTAAATAATAATTATACTTTGTTTGTGTGCAACTCTATAAAGTACAATAGCAAAAAGTATTGGATAAGTATGAAATTAGTAAAAAAGATAATTTATAAATTTATATTATTAATAATAATTTAATTCTGTAATTTAGTACAGTTTATTTAATTTAGTTGAAGAGATTCAAAATGTAATTTTGCTTAATATTGTTTCCCACATATTATTTTTCCCATGAATTGAATTAAATAACAACACATTATACTGTATTTATTTTCTTTTATAAAATAATATATTGAATATAGAGTATGGGATTAAAACAAATAATTATAAAAAAAAAACATACAAATGTAAAAAAAATACATACATATCATATATTTCATAGAATTTATATTTATTTAAAATGATGCCAATAATATTTACAACGAAAAAAATTAACACTCCCATTCATTTTTCAAATATCAGTCAAAGTTTAAAATATGTGTACCTAACCCTTGTGAATTAAAGGTATATATAATTTCCTGTATGCATAAAGGAATTTCTCGTATTTACACTCTAAAACACTAGCTTATGACAAATAATAATTTAATTTATAAAAAAAAATCGTTTTAACTACTATATTGACCAAGAAGTACAAGTGACTAGTACATTAAGTGAACATATCATTATATAGAAACATCAGTAGTAGAGACACATAATTTTCGTAGTTAAACATATTTGTTTCGTTTCAAGTATTCTTCAAAGTAGCCATAACAAGAGCAACTTTATTTATATGAAAAAAAAATATAAAAAAAAATCCTCTGTAAATATATATTGCAATGCCTTAAGTTTTATTTTCTCATGTTTTTCTCAAAGTATACTCAAGATTCTTTGTTAATTTTGTAGACATTAAGAATAAAATCAATTAGTTACTGAATGAATTTGAAGTATATGAAATCAATTGGAATAATATTATGTCAAACTAAGGATTGTAATTTCTTGTCTGTCTGTGTTACCATTTAACTCAAACTTAAGCTGATATTAATGTAAAATATTACAATGATGTAATTGGTAAACCTTGGTGGGCGAGTCCGACTCGCACTTGACCGATTTCTCATCAATCAATTATGTTAAAATAAACATATCAAAATCCACTATGGTTCTTTTAAGCATATTCAAAAGCTTATTGAGGCACTTTATTTTATACTATGCAATAGTGAAATGATCCATATAGAAGCAAATACAACAATATCCATTTTTATTTTCATGTAAACATGAATATCCAATAATTGATCCATGTTTTTGTATAACTAAGTAATAATTTCATTTTCTAAGACTACACAGATACATCAGTTACGGCCCAATAATATTTGTTTGAAAGTTACTAGAAACATAACAAACAATGACCGGAATGGGGATTGCTTTATTTGCATCTATATGATTCAAATATATATATTTCCTTAATTATAATTGTGCGAAAATTACATATCCTACTAATGATAAACGAAATCTAGTCACCTGCAATGGAAAGTTGTTGTCATACATCAACTTCTATATCACTGTTTGTTTCGTGAGTGGATTGTGGGGATGTTTCAGGTTCCTCTTTAGGAGAACACGCTGTATACTCGTGTGGCGAACTCAATTCATCGTCAGGTGACGCTAGTTCAGCGAGCTCTTCGTCCATCATTATTGTGGCTGGTAATAATGGTGATACTTCTTGTAATTGACTGGTGTAGACTGTAATCAAAGTATGTGTTAAGCTTATGACAGTGTAGGCCGAGAACCCTAGTATTAAGATTCCCTCTCAGTGCAATCATTGAGATATATAATGTTATTCCGAAAACTGTGTTATTTGTTACTAGATCAAGGAAGTAGAAATAATTAATTCCCCATAAATGGAATTGAAATCAATAAGACATTTGTGGTGCGAGAGTGCCTTAATTAATTTCTTTGCTTTTAATTATCCATCTATATTGGAATAAATTTAGCACTGAGGTTTTTTAGAAAATAATAAATTATTTACTAAAATAAATTGGGTTCTTCCAGACCTGCAGTGACATAGAGGAACATGTATGTGACTGTAAACGAGAGATGTTGTGTTGGGTTCCATCCCCACCCCAAGAAATTAAATATTTAATATTTTCAAATGAAATGTTTCATATATTCTTTTTTTGCTCTGGTAATGAGGCAAAGTGTGGTGTTGAGTTCCACCACTTAACATTCAACACCTCAAATTTGGTGGAAAGTAGAGAACGAAACGAAACGAAACATTTCCAAGTTCCCCTGCCTACCCTGCCTTATGTTTACAATTATCATACACTGTAAAAATATACCTTTTATATTCGATGACTTTAATTCAGAAGTAAAAGTGAGGGATTCCTCCATAGCATCCATTGTGAGTGTATCTGTATCTAAACTATCCATAGAGCCTGAACATGATGGGGAACTGTCAGGATTAGAGTTCATTATTTGAAATGTATCTAATTGAGGTATATGAGGTCGAACCTGAAAAGAGCATATTAATATTCTTCAGTTAGTTTCTATACTAAAATATACATAAGAGACCCAAACAAACATTACAACAAAAAAAAATATTGTGAGGATTATTTTATTTAAAATGATTTATAACTGTTAAATATATTATAACTGTTATAGGGTATAATTTGGTTTACGGCTTCACCAACATAAATTATACTACTTTATTTACTTATATATTCAATTACTTTTATGTTCTAATGACATTATCATATTTAGGAATAATCTATTTGAAAACTGAAATTCCACCTAAATTAAAAAAAAAATTAAACAATTATGTCAAACTAAATATTTTAAACTGGCATAACTTTTTTATTTACAAACAGATTAAAATTTAAAAAATGCTATATATAATGGAAGGCTGCCAATATATAATAGTGGAACGATTATGTTTTGCCACCAATTTTGTTGGCATTTTATTCTGGTAAGCTGTTGCTGATATTAGCACAAACAAACAAACTAACAAAGGAAACTGATAAAAATTTTAAATAGTCACTATTTTTGGTTCTATTACATGAATAATATTCTCTTATAAGATAATTTCCTGTAAGATTTTTTAAAATATATATATAAAACCAGTTGTGGATTCAATTCTCAATTGTGGTGATCAATGTTATTTTCATGTTATGAAAAATAAATGATAATCTTGGGCCTATGTTTTTTAACTTGTTATGCTTTAGGAAGTGCTTAGGGAACAAAGTACTCAAGCACTAGGTTCACTTTGCTTTTGATATATACAGAATGCAGAGTAAAGTACACAACAATACTTATTTACCTTCAATCCATCTGGTCTATGAGGATTTCGGCAACCTTTACATTTACATTCAGTGCAAGGTTTGCTTTCTACGTAGCACGGACACCTTTGCCCACAACATGTCAATTTACCAGGTGTCGCTGTGGCGTTACCACATCTACACCCTTTTCTCTTACTGCTAGTTGAGCTTCTTGACCTATTTGATGGTTTCTTAAACCCTAATTGATTTGACTGAAATTTAAAAACATGTTAACTCTATAATAAATAATGTATATCTGTATGTATATGTTAAGTTTATACATACTTTGCCTTCTCTTGGACTAGTTTCTGTCTGTGATGAATCTATCTCATCAACTGCTTTCCTTTTGATAGTGATTTTATTTCCCGAACCTGCGTACATAACAGAGTAAAGTGGAGACCCATTTGAAATAGCTCTAGAATTCGGTGAATCTTTATTATTTGATCTTGAATCAGAATTACTTGATGATGCTGCTTGTGTTTGTGTTGATGCAGAATTAGTATAGACACAAGGTAGTATGCTATAGGCAGACTTCGAAAGACCTGCAGTACTTTTATAATCGTCATTAAACCCTGCGCCTTCCTGTATAAGATCTATTAAGCCTGAACTTGCTACAGTGCCTCCATTCACACCTGCTACTATTTCATCTTCTTCTAATAACATTTTATATATATCAGTTCCCATAAAATATTCACAAAGTTTTTTATAACATTGTAAAAGTATTCGTAACTGTAAATTTTCAGTATAGTTTTCATAGTCTTTGCACCAAGTACATGAAGGTTTAAGTTTTTTCCTACCACCTTTACAATTTTTACACACATGATGTTGACAACCCGAGCTAGTTGGAGTATAAGGTTCCTTTAATAAATTTCCACACACTGTACATGATAACGATTGTCGTAAATAAGGAACCAAACGAAACAAGTCTGTCCACGAACTTTTATCCGCAGCATCGGCAAGAATTATTAAGCGACAAGTAGAAACATACAAACTAGTAGCGTTCATCTTCATTTATAAAAACTTTATTTTAAACATTAATATATTAACTAAATTGTTTACACCAAAATATTATTATTATAGGGGCAAAAAGCCGCAAACGCTATGATAAAAGTCAAAACTGTCATATGTCAAATTTAATTAATCAGAGTTGACAGTTGACATTTTTTTTTCTTATTAGGCATAGGTATGTTGCACCATTTCAGTTTACTTTTATCATTTTAGTTAGAATATAGTATGGTACCATACGGTACTTTTCCTATTATCAAAAAAATTAGACCATTATGCAAAAACCACTTATGAGTTTTATAAATTAGCTTACTTACTATTATAAATTAGCTTACTTGGAAGGTACTTATAAAGTACTTTATTTCGAGAGGGTATCGAAGTAAGTATAATTTAAATGAACTTATTGCTGAAGTCATGAGAAAAACAAACCTTACCTTGCGCAAAAAAATATGAAGCTAAATGTTGAGTAAGTATATTTAATTTCATGTAATTAAGTAGGTATTAAATGTTAATTTTGTTCAATGTTTGCGATTTAAGAAATTAACTTTATGCTTAAACGATTATTCTATGTCAAATGCGGAAGTCATTTCAGTTGTTTAATTGAGGTGTTTTGGGCGTGCCAGTTGAGCACAGAATCACTTCGCCAATGTCACGTTGAATGGTGAAAACATGATCTATATACGGTAAAAAAATACACGATGTTGCCATCACCTACAACAAAACAATAAATTTATACAAATATAAGCAATAAAGGTTAGTCATACCATATTAATATACAATAAAATGGGTTTATAATTTTTATTTTGTTGTAACTTATTTACATAAAAATACATAGAGGACTAAATACAAACATTAACAAAACATTAAGGAGATGGGAAACTTTAAGAGGAAGAACACCTTATAAGAAATGGATTAACTCAGAACATGTGAAAAGCATGCGAGAATAGGAACCATCGTCCATCTCTAGGGTCAGGGACCATTCACTGTGTGAATGTGGCCTGACATTCACAGGTGAACAAGCATGTCCCAGGCACAAATGGTAAATAGTTGATATAATCCACCGTAAGTAATTTTTTGAGAAAAATCTAAGGTTGCCTTAGTATATTAGATTGAATAGTGGCAAAAAAATATTTACCTTTCTGGTAGTTTAACAGATACCAAAATTTAGACCAGAATATATCAATACGAGTAGATGCAAGAGACAACGGATCCTGGGCCGAAATTGAAAAGAGATCTAATATACCACACTGCGAAAATTACTTAGAAATCAAACCAAAATAATATCCATGATTACATGAGTACAATTTTTACGATTCCCAAAAATAATTATTATTCTTAATTTACTATATGCAGGTAAATAAGTCAGTGCAAAGAACAGTCTGCTTAATATGGCGGAACAATGGGAACATGATTAAAAAAAAACAGCCTCTTCTGTAAATCACAGATGATTCCAGACGATGATCAAGAGCAAGCTGTACCAACACAGTTTTCCTTAGAAAGCTTTCATGCATCTGTATAAATGAGAACATGATTTGGCCAATTTTAATTTTCCATGGACGGAAGTTTTGTATTGATGTCGTCAGCTCCCTTGGTTGCCCCAAGTTTAGCAATGACTGGTGGATGGTATAGTAAAGCTACACATAACGTTCAGCATAACGTATTAGAAGGTTATTAAAACAAGAGGTATGGAATTATGTAAATTTAAGGTAACTATTGAGCAAGATTAGGGGCTTACCTCGAGGTCCGGTAAATGAAATAGTTTAGACCATAGAGGATGGGAAGACAGCTGTAACATTTTATCTACGGTGTCGGTCAGACATGCCTTGTTGGCGGATAGGAAAAGGCGATCAACACATTACACTGTGTTGAGAGTGAGTTCACAGTGAGTTGGTGGGAGAAGACTTCATTGCACCTAAAATAGTTCTTAGGCACTTGTACTGGATTCTATTGTGCTTTTCAGAAGCAAACTTATTTAAATAATCCATAGTCAACATGTTTACCGATTAAAGCATTGTAATTGCTAAACTCTTTTTAAATAAAAAATGTTCTGTAGATATGCATGTCACATTCATACATTTAAATTACTATATTACTTTTAATATGGTTCTATATCCCTTCTTATAACTTACAATCTTATAAAAAACAATCTTTTATATTTGTCTATAATATGGAATTATTCTAGCTAAAGCATCATCTATGTATCTAGTAATAGATTTTATCTATTTTTTCCGTATCTCAGAAGGAAAAGTGCATATTTTATAGATTTTCTTTGTTGTACGTGTGTTTTTCTGTCTGTGTGTTTCTCAAAATCATATTTCTCAAGCTCACACAAACTTAATGCGCAAATATATAAGAAACATCCCAAAAAATATATTACAAACTTATATTTATATTGTTAATTTGATTTTTTGAGAAAATTTGTGCATTCGTACGTAAGCCTAAGGTAGCCAACTTTTAAAAGCTGTAGGTAGTAGGCCCGTTGATCACCATAATAATGAAATTAGTATGACACTCAGTCGGTGAGCCTGACTGGCACTTGACCATTTTTTTTGTCTAATTCAAAAATTTTGCTATAAAATCCACGCAGGACCACGTTTAAAACATTGTTACATGTATTTAATAATTTTTACAGAAAAAAAATAGTCAAAACACATTAAAAAATTACAGATTAATAGAGGAACAAATAAGTACAACCAAATTAAAATCTACCCTTTCATGAAGTAGATTTTTTCATTTTCTTGTTCTGGTAACAAATCATAAAATCACCATGATGAGTTTCGCTACTCAACACGAAATGCTTCAACTCGTGTCTTATGGGAACGGAGTATCTTAATATTAAGCTTTCATATTCCCTCTGCTTATCCAGTTATGTGCAAAGTCAAGGTAAAAAAATGAAAGAACATCGAAGTCGTAGAGGTGAAATATATACTTATAATACCTAAACACAACAGCACAGATAACAGTCCGGTGAAGCTGCTAGAAACTAAATAATTTCATTTTAACATACATAGTAATGCACACATATATAGAGATGCGAAAGGCAGAATTAAGACAAGCATCATCTTTTTAATATGATGATACAAAATACATGATACATTGTAGATAATTCATATTTCAATGGTTTTACTAATAATTTACATTGATATAGTATTCAAAATATATGGTTTACCTTATCTATAATTGTGATTAAAAATATAGAAACACAAATGTAACAATCTTAGAACCTACATCGTTTACTAAAATGGTGTTTAATATACGACTTATAAGACCTCTATGCATCACCGTTTCTCAATATTTCAAAGATAATTAACAAACGTACCAATTAATTGTATAATTAGGAGAAAGTAAATTAGTTAAAGAACAATTATTATAGTGTTTACCGCATATAGAAACAAAGTAAATTGGTTTATCGCATACTTCTCTAGAATAAACATAATTTACAACCAATCGTTGCATTTAGATAGGAGCCCGTCAATTACAATTGATATTCGGCATCGACGATTGTTCACGTAGTCATTGTCTCAAGTTGTCTCATTTAGATATTCGGCGATAGAGCTAGTGTTGATAAAAGATTACAACGACAGTATCATTTGATCCTCCAATGGAAAAACATCTCCGCGAATAAGGACCTACTCACAGTGCGCAGGAGTGGACTAATTGAATCAATTCAACGAACGCCTTCCGCTGCAGATTGCGGCTCATTGAAAACTTTTTGTGTGTGTGACAAATAGATTTCTTCAAAAGTGTCTATATTAAATCGATTAATCTTGGTGATGATCAGTTCAGAATACGATATTCGTTAATGTGAATGAATTTCAGTGTATAACAATGTTCAGGTAAATATCGGTCTTTATGTACTTACGCACTTGAATTTACATTCTAAATCCTGGGATATAATTTATATTTTATATAAATAATATATTAAAGATAATATTTTGAATTTAGGACTTAAATTTCAATGTCTTTTTATTTTTTTTAAAGCTAAGCAATAAAAATAAAAATACAAAATTTATAAACACTATTTTAAACTTTTACACACAAGAACCTTTGTCATTATCTAAATCATTAAAAATCACTTTAAATCAATACCGGTATAATCATGATTCACATTTCAGAAAATATTTTAAGCCATTACAAGCATTATACAGTATTCATTTAAGATTTCAATCTGAATCTATATGTAGCATGGTTTAATTAAAGACATGTTGTATATCAATAATTGATAATTGAGTTAAAAATCAAAAATAACAAGAAAGTGTTGTTCATTTTAACATGAGATACAAATGCGAAGCTCAAGAGAAACGTTACACAGAAAATTTTACGCCATTTTTTTCATATTTGATAAAAATAAAAAAAATAAGATACTTTAAACTACTTATATTTTAACTTTTGTATAGTACTTATGAAATTATGATAAAATGACTAAATATTTTTTCAACAATCATGTCCCTAATATCTAAGCTGTTTAGGCAAAGTTTAAAAAGCGTATAAAAATTTTGAACGAAGTAGGATTTGAACCCGCGCCTCTGGAATACCGTTTTAAATTTAAGTTTAGTATTTTCTGTCCTAAGTGTGGAATAACACTTTAAAACATAGTAAAAATACATATATAAATAAGAAAATGAAAATAAAAAAAAAAACAACATCAGAGTTTAAAATTAATTATTAATTTTAAAATTAAATATTTATATAGCGATACGACCTAAGAATAAGTTAAGGAAATGACAAGACACGAAAATATTCAAAGTTATGAAATGAAAACATAAGGAAACTTTATGAAAAATATGTGTAAAAATACGTTTACTGAAAACATATAAGTGTATTTATCACGTTTTCGTCACAATTCTTTCATAGAAAAATAAAGTGAATCAATCTTATCGGTGTTTGGATGATAAATCGTTAATTTAGTTTCTATGTGATTCGTAAAGCAATAATATGCATTAGTTTATTTTTAATAAATACTAATTATTGTCTAAAGGTTATGTTAGACTTTATCTGATTAAATACTTTGTATAAAAATATATAATAGTTAATATAACATATACTTAGGTAATATAACGTATATATATTTCACCTCAACATACCCTATTAAGACATTTAGAGAAAAGTGTATGGATTTAAAAAATATATATATTAAAAGCATTGAATGTATCAGGGATTCCCATTTCTTACTTGTTTTTAAATACTATACTTATGTGCATTTAATATACATATAATATCAATATTCATTCGATGAACATTGCCAGGGGCGTGGGCACATCATAAAGATCAATCAGACAATTGGGGCCGCCACGCACGATGCGCAGGAGTGTCCCTCACAATAATATGTAGAGCTTCCGTCCAATAGCCCGTCAAAGTTACAATAAACTCCAGACTTTTCTAAAAAAAATGGTTGTTGTGGTATTTTATAAATATATCAGATATACCAACAATAATAGTAATTATTGTAATTTTGAAAAAGGACATAAACAAAATTAGATCTCGTCGATGAATCATTTATTGCTTAACTCCTTCTGCGAAGTGAACCATTTAGTAGTTGAAGAGTCCAAGTCAACAATTAACAGAAATTAATTTGACCTCTACCAATTAAGACGGCACTGTTGTCTTCTAAGTTTGCAATATCACGAGTCTGGCAGTATGAAACATAAACATAACAATCTTTCTCCCATCAAAGAAAAATAAATTAAGCGAAGTATACTTTATTTATTTATTAAGAAGAAAATCGACCGTAATCTATCTTTTAGTACCGTTTACAGTGTTCTGTACTATAGTCACAAGTGAGTTGCAAAATTACAATACCGCTCAAAATTTATAACGCTTTTAAATATGCCACCAATATAAAATCTTTCACCTACCTATTTCTTTTTATCCTTGTCTTCCAAAGACACACGGGAAAGTAAAATATCTGTCCAATATTCTTTAGTAATCATTTCTTTTTCTGAAAATACATAATACAATATTTTCTTAACCTTGAAAAATTTATCGCAAAGTGCGCCAATAGATGATATGCCGACACAATATCTCTGTCTATATTTAGGGCATGGTCAATTACTGAAAAGATTATGAAATTCATAATCTCTTCGTGGAGTTTTATTTCAGACAAAAGTTCATTAATTTTTGTAAACATAAATAATTATTTATAAACATAAAGTTTATAACTTACATAAAATCAACAAAAAAATCAAACCTATGAAATTTTTTTTACATAAAATCAACAAAATAGAAAAAAATAAATAAAAATATCATAAAAATGCTACATCGTATTGTGATGAAAGATTGAAAGATGAACATCCCATTGTTGTTCTGCGAGGACGATCCTTATTATCTGCTACGTAGCACTATTATTGCATTACTTTAGACTGGCTAATTTACTATTAATTTAACTTCAATTATTTTCATTATATGTCACCACATTACGAGTAACTACCGAGTAACTAAGTTGTTTTACATTGTCACTACATGACGGAGGAAAATTATAGGTGCGGAGTTTGTGCGCCGTAAATACTAGATGTTTCAGGAAATGTTTTATATACATACATAAACGTTTTGTCATATATACTTATCTCGATAGACATAACACTTTCCTTAAATAGTCATTTCAAACATAACGTGAGTAAAAATCTATAAAAATTTGGGCTTAAGAAAAAAAATTAAATAATACTAAGCAAAATTTCTTAATTTTCTTATAGACAATATTACCTACATTTGTACGGACACGACTTCTTCGGCTACATGTTTTCTACGTGTTTGATTACGTTACAAACACTGTACATGTATTGAAGTTTGTTTCAATTGCTTTTACTTTGACGAAAAAAATTATAAAAACATTGTTTGATTAAATTTCATCAAATCACGAAAACGATAATAGAAGTAAACAATCACTTTTAAGCCTAACAAATACTTTTAAGCTTAATATAAGAAAGAAACTTAAAAAAACAAGAAACTTAACAACGAAATAACCAGAAATAAACGAAAATATCTGACAACAGTCCTTTTGTATCCGACCCCGACTGAATATAAAACGACATGTTTTAATGTAAAATGTTCGCATTATTTGTCTTCTACAATTTATAAGTATTAAAATGAGTTTAAAGTTTAAAAAAGAAAGTTTCATTTGGATGACTTTAGATGCAAACTATATAATAAATAATTACTAAAAAAATAATTAATGTCTGCTAGGTTTTAAAGATTATATCTTTTTTAAACGTGTTATTTAAAAATAGCATTATTAATTTAAATCCGCGCCTGTTTCTATTTTAGAGGCGCGGGTTTTGATCAAGCTACGTTCAACTTTTTAATCGTTTTCTAAATACATATACGCCTAAATATTGATATCATTCAATAGTATTATTTACAGTATCTATTATTAGCGTATCATTTCCATAGCTAATTTTATAAAATATATTATCTCCATTAATCATGACCTGCAAAGTAGCATTTCTCAGGTTCACTTACCTTTTATCTCATGGGTTTCTGAATGGAGTGTAGTTTTATAATTAGATACATGTAAGTTGAGTGTTTCACATCGTATATTTTATTAATAAAGAGTATTTAATATCAATAGTGTGTGGACTACCTAGGCTATCTAGGCTGAAGATCCAGTAACTAAGACGATATTTCCTTTGTGTCATAGGATCTTAATTATCTTTTGTGTTTCAAATGTTATCTAACTAGGTATGGCAAATAGTGGATATAGTAGCACAACACATTAATGGTAATTGGTATGTAATAGGCTGTACAGAAAGTAAATAAAAGCAGGTCAACAATTGTTTATATTTTTTTATGTAAGTATACTCTGTTCACCCTAGGAAATCAATTAACGTTCAAATTGACTACCTTTACTAAAAACTTAGTATTAATGGCACGGCTACTACCTAAACTAATAACAATATATTGGATAACAAATTTGTAGAATGTCTTATCATATTCAAAAATAACATGATTTTCATTAATTTTGAAGTGTGAATAGTAATTCAAAGCTACAGCATAAAAAACGTATAAGTGTAAAAATGTGAAAAACATATTTTCATATTCAACACGGTCGCATTGCACGTTATGACTTATGCATTATTAAAATATGGTCATATGGCCTGTTCTAGAACAGGTGACAGCGATAGATCACAAATTCTTATCATAGATATGTTAAGTATAAAGTGGATCTTTTCTTTATCTTTACTATTACATTTTATTGAGGCCATCGTAGCGCAATCGAAGTCAAATATTTTGTTTAAAATTAGAAGTTACATTCTTCATTTTTAACGACAGATAATTTACCACTGGTTCACTAAAAATACTGCCTCAGATCTGAAAAGAATCAGCGCAAGAAACTAAGCGGGACATTTCTTTATTTTTCCAATTAATTATTTAGACATGAAGTAGACATTTACATTAAAATAGCGCGAATCAGACTATAGCGCGATGGGTGCGCGTTGAATCTCCTTTTGTCGGCATTGTTTTCATTTTCCCGTTTCGGTAAGACTTGAGCCGAAAAAACAGCCATGATACGCCGAAAGACATGAGAAAGTGATTCTACTGTATGCAGCGATTGGCCTCATGTTGCTAAGACTATTAAAATACATAAACTCTCATATGTGAAATCCTACCTCTCTCGGTGTTCTCCAGCTATTCCATCGACTGATTATTACTTGTTCCGTTCGAGACTTTGTACTAAGAGGCTCTGCTCATATGGAAATATCGAAAAGTGGCTTAATTTATATATAGCTGCAAAAGACGAACAATTTTATCACGCCGGTATTCAAGTTATTTTATCATAAAAAATCTACAAGAACTTAGTTGTGCCGCCAATATTTATGTATATACTTATGAGAAAAATGAATATAAATTTTAAAATGTAACAAATCATTGTTACATTTTAAAATTTAAATTATAATTAAAAAATACAAGAAGAATGAAAATGAAACCTTTTATGTATTACAAAACTTTATTTAATTTTTATGCATAGTAAACATCAAATATTAATTTTATCATAAATAAAAAAATGATGTAACGTCTATCTAGAAAATTAAAATCCAAATAGATAAAGCTGCATTAATATAATATTTTGTTGATAAGAATACCTACTCATCGTATTTTAACTCTGTTTATTTTTCTTAATACGTTAAAGCTTACGTTAGTAATTTCCATGAATTATATTCTACATGATTACTCAGTTCTTAAAGTTATAAGTAAATGCAGTTCTAACTATTGAGCGGCGCAAAGGTCGTGGGAGATAACCCCGAAGAAGAGAATAAACAAATATATTATGTTTTAGAAGACAGTAACTATATTGATACCACGTTAACAGTTTCTTATGCACGCAGAGATAATGTAGCGTTAAGATAAAATAATAAGAAATTTTATTATATTAAAAACTTACCGATATAAATAAAGGATTTCGTTGTTTTTCGGTATCATATTATGCCTAGATCATTTACTATAGATAACTGTTTATATTTATTTATATGCCTGCCCTGGCGTAGGGGCAGAAACTTAGGAATGTAAACGGGACAAGTTGTGGGTCGATCTCAACTCTAGGAATCAAAATATTTATCTCATCGCCTTCGCTCTTTTAACAAGGCAAAGCGCGGCGTTGAGCTTTGCCATTCAACACCCAATGCCTCAAATTCGGCAAAAAGTGGAGACCGGAAGGTTACGTAACGTAATGTAACGAGTGTCTCAACACTAGGTTCTCAAGTTCTCTCTGCCTGCCTTTTCATTTTCACGGTGTACTCTGTAAATTTTTTCCATTTACAGAGTACACCGTGAAAATGAAAAAAACAACTGTATATATAGCAAAATTCGAATAACAACAAAAGAGAGAAAATATTTTTTTGCAATACATTATTAGATATACTATATTTATGCGTATTCAATTGCTAAACTTCGTTAAAGTTAAGATTCTAGGTAAGTGTTATAGATAAAATGTTAAACGGGTAGTGACGTAGCTAGAGTCAATTAATTATTATAACTATCCTAAAAAACATTCTTAATTATATTTTAAAAAAATCTAGTTTGCTCCTAACTAACAACTAACTTTACATAAGATACAACAACAAATTGCGTTCAACTCAAAAGATTATGTCTTTGAATACACAAATTTGAATTTTAATCACAATTTTTGGAAGTGCCAAAAGATATGAATGAACCCTATACATTGTTCAAGTGTGAAGGACAAAACATTTAGTGAAATAACATTGTATCTTCAGTAATTTACACTATATTTACACTTCCCTTATTAAGGTAAAGCGTATGTGGAGGGCACTTTGTCGTTCTTTAGGAGCACGATAGCTATATTTTCTATGGACACATTACATAAAGAAAACATTTTATAATATTGTTTCAGATACTTCTTGAGTCTCGTCGTGTTAATCTATAGCTGTAACGCTAAAGAGGTAACGGATATTGAAGCTCTCGCGTCCCTTCCCACACGATGTACTTACGCATACGCTTATGAAATGTATGGTGCGCATTGTGCTGGGTTAAGGTTGTCTAAAATACCTAGTCTCAAGGGAGGAATTGAGGTTTGTTTGAAATATATATATTTTAATCTATATACGTATGATACGTAAACAAGATGGCTTCTTGTAATTTTTAAATAATAAAATTTGTATGTAGAAACATTTCAACAAGCATAATAGGATACTAAACAACAATGAAGGTATAATAACCCATTTTCAACATTTTTTTTGTCTTATCTCTCTATAAATACTCATGTATAAATGTGTTTTAATGCTATTTGTTTAAGCATTGATTGTTATTTACTTTGTTATAATGTCCATCATAATGGCATATAATATAGTTATGGATCATTTGTTTTGCGTTAAATTGTAGAAGTGCTTCGTCAAAGTTTAAAACAATGTACGTTTAATCAAGAATTAATTATCTTATCTATTTATTATCTTACGCATAGTTTTAATTGGTTGTTAGGCTTCACTTTTATCAGACATATTTTTTTACAATATGATAAGAAAACTTCATTATACTCCTCTTAAGGTGCTATATTTTTTATTTCATAAATAACAAGAGTATTTTTGTATGTACTTTGCATTGTCAGTTAGGTCCGAACTATGTAATTTTTTATTTTTTTACCTGGATATGTATTTCACAATTGTTATATTTTTTTACAGATACTCGATTTCAGCGACAATAAATTACAAGAAATACACTCCGACACTTTATCGTATTATACAAGCATAAAATTCTTATATCTGTCTGAGAACCAAATTTATTCGATAGATAAAGATGCGTTTGCATACTTGACGGATCTACAAACCCTAGATCTCTCAAAGAATGTAATCTTCCAACTTCCAGAGACAATATTTCAATTGCCTTCGTTACGAAAACTATATTTAAATGGAAATCCCCTATTGCACTTAAGCCTGAATAGTATGGAAATAAGCAAACCTATCAAGGCACCTTTGGAGTTGTTGGATCTGTCTGATTGTAAAATAAAAGTGTTGCCAGATTTTGGAATTCTACCCCAGGTGGTACTATACAATATATCCCACAACCCATTGGCAACGATAGATGTGCACAGTTTGAGTTCTATGTGCAGGCTTACAAAACTAGATTTAACAGATTCAATCGATACTATAAAGCTCTGTGACTTGAAGTTAAGCATCAAGTGGTTCCAAGAAAAACAAATTTATTTTCAACTAAGTGATTATACGAGACTGAATTCTAGAGGTATGTAAATATAAAATACCAATTAATTCTTAATAAAAAATATTTAAACAAAATATATCATTTGATACTATTAAATATTTCACGTCATCGAGTGGAGATCGAACCCACTACCTGTCGAGTTTACAGTCATAGGCCCAGGCGACAGGTCTTAATACTGTAATATACTGTATTTAAATCTACATGTATTTATTTTTTTATTATATATTCAATGTATAGAATTATGCTCATATGGATTTATATTTAATTTAAAAGTAATTTATTGCTACCATTTTTAATATTTACAGAATTCGAAAATTGTCCTGCAGTTGGGTTGCCAAATAATCTAAATACAACGTATCGAGAGTGTCAAAACTTGGTAACAGCTGGGGTAAGATAAAATAATAAATAAAGTTTGATAATATTTTAAAAAGATGTAATCATATCCGTATCGTAGTCTATACATATCTACATGCTATTTATCCTGATTATGTAATTTTTAACCTGAGTTGCTGTATGAATTGTAATTTTTTTGTTCAAGTTGAAAAAAAATCCTAAAGCTATAACGCCACAAATTCTGGGTTCGGTCCCCATTGCGAATATGCAATATTTAATATTATAATTTGTTCGCTCGGGTAACAAGACAAAGCGCAGGCGTTGAGATCAGCTACCTAACACACTATGCCACAGATTAGGCGGAAAATGAAAAACGAAACAGTGTCTTAACACTAATTTTCCAAGTTCTTTTTGCTTACTCTGCCACGTGTAGGGTACAGCATGAAGTTAGAATAAAATAGACAATTTCCAAAAACTGATTTCTATGTATACTCATTATTTTTCAGCTTCAGAACACCAGATCTTCGCGTCGCCGGACGTGGTTAACTATTGCTGGTGGTCTGGCAGGCTTTTTGATTGGTTTTGTTTTACTACTCTACATTATGCATCGACATAACGTTGCTCAGACGAAGCGAACTACCAAAGAAGTAAAGAAAACACCAACTGAAGACCAAAAATCGTCAGCTCTGCTTCTCAATGACGTGTCTTAGCATTAAGGTGTGTCAAATATAATACTTTTAATCATAAGTCGGGCCTTTATCAACAAAATTGAATCACTGTGTTTTGTACGATAATCAACAGTCCGAATAATTATAGATACGTCCGTCCAAATTAATTTGCCCAAATACCTTTACGTCGGGTTTTTTTAAAACAAAATACATAAAAAAAGGATATAAAAGAATAATACCTAATCATTTGGAAGTATAAGGAGTAAGGACAATACATGCTATATGTGATTATTAAATACACCTGAAATATCTCACGTACACATCTTTTTTATAAAAATAGAAAAATAAAATAATATGTAGAATAAAAGACTAAATTTAATGTAGAATAAAGTACGGTGTTCATTAATAGTAACGTAGTAAGATCATTGTAGTCATTATAAAAATTATCTTTAAGAATACATGTATGTATTTGTTTAAATCAGAAAACCGTACTTTGGGTAACTAAAGAATTAAAAGTATTTTAAAGACATGACATATCACAATAGCACCACGATTTATTAACAAAGATATGATACTAAATGGTGCACTGATTAGCTTATATTGAATTTAGTAAACGTAGTCAAAGAATATGTCACATGTAGGTAGGCTACCCCACGTGTAACCAAAAAATGCAATCATTTTGAAGATCTGACAGATATAAAACGTCTTGTGTAACTGTAATAAATATCTTAGTTAATATAAACTACCATGGAATTGGTAATTAATATACAGGTAAGTATATATTATGTATATTGTGAAAATAAAATTAAGTGAAGTTTAAAAAAGGCTATTAAATTATATCTAATTATAATAAAATATATGACGTCACTGCAAGTGTTTTAAAATAATATAATTTGTCATTAATTGCAACTATTTTTACAAGTCTAATTTGTAGTCAAACGTATATAAGGCCTAGTTTGTAGTTAATATTATATAAATAAATATGAATTTAACATTAGAGGCTTTCAAGGCTGATTAGATAGATATATTAGCTATTCCTGCAAAACACAATGTATCGTTTGTTACGTTATCATATAAAATATTTTCCTTATTTTTATAAATTTAATGTTAAAAATAAAACAAATTTTGTTAAAAAAAATGCACGTGTCACTGAACGTTTAATTTTAATATTTACCAAAGATATTATGGATAATTTTTTTTTATTTGTAATATAATAACTAGTGTTTAGCGTATAATAATATTTTTTTGTATTAGCTTATGCACTGTGATAGAAAATATAAATTGAATAAAATATTTTTAAACAAAAAAGTTTTTTCAGAGAAACCGTTTGTTAACCATATAAAATAAAATAAAAAAAATAATAGAATCTATTATCTATTTGTATGGAAACTAAAGATTTTTTAGATAATAATGTGTAACAAAATAAAAAAATGCAGATAATATACAATTAATGCTTAAACATTGTGATATTCTTTAGGTACCTCCTTCTTATAATAACGATAGCCTAGGAGGCGAAAGCGTCTGAAATTTGAGTGCTATCTTGATACTCTTAAGTATTACGTAATATTATTAAATGTTTAGACGCTAACGCCCCCTACACTATATATTAGATGTATAGAAATTTATCTAAGCCATGTTCATTTTCAGATTCATTTACCAAAATAAATTATATATTGGAATAACGAAGTTAACAGTAGTGCAGTAAGCAGTAGTTAGACCTGTCTGACTGTGATCACGACAGGTTGTGGGTTCGAACGGAACGAAGTGTCTTAACACTAGGTTCCCAAGTTCCCTCTTCTCTTCTTCAGCATGAATGAAGTGAATCTAAAAAAAAGTTATGTAAAAATCAAGAATAAATTCAAAGGCACTGGACTCTACAAGCTACTAATACTTGTGTTCCCGGTGCTCTAAGGATTGATGCTTTCTTTACTAATATTTTACACAGTAAAAAACTGTGGTAAAACTTATAAATTGATATCCTATCCTTTATTTGTGAAATCATGAATCATGTATGTTATAGCAACATTAACCGTTGTCACTGAGCTTGGTATAATTATCCCAATATATTATTATTGATAATATTAGCTACCTACATACAATACACTATGCTTTGGCTGCTAAACCAAATAAATGTAAAAATATAAATACCAATATCCCCTAGCAGGGTATCAACTCTACGAACATGATTCTATATTTGAGTGTGAATGTAATTGAAACATTGGCAACATTTTATAAACCAAGTAAGTTTTTCTACTGTAACTCCATGGAAGAGAGAAAATGTATTTTTCTTGGATACGAAAGCTGTTGGGTTAGTAAGAAGTATAAGTAATGTTACAATTGGAAAAAAAAACTATATTAATATTGTATAGCTGAAGAGTTTTGTTTGTTTTGTTAAATGCACTAATCTCAGGAACTACTGCTTCGATTTGAAAAATATTTTTGCATTGGATAGAACATTGATCGAAAAAGGATTGTGATCGGACCTTTACGAGTAGAGAAAAAAAGGTTAAAAAAAATGGCGAACTCTGACACTTTTGCGAGCGCACTGCGCAAACCAAGAAGAGCTATAAAATCGTGTATTGTTCACTTTTTGCACATTGTTTACCTTAATAGTTTACTAGTGTGTGTGTCAAAGAAAACCTAATATACACTCCTAATAATCACAATCTCCAACCCAAATTCGAGGCACTTATTATATTTTTGTAGTATATATTTTTTATTTTTTTAATAATATAGATTACAGTATACTAGAAATTCTTACGTTGACGATACCTTTTTATATTAGTAGTTCAAAGTTGGCGTTTACTTTAAAATCTTATCATAACTGCATATGTAAATCAAATACATATTCAATTATATTCTTATAGTTTTATGTAGGTTAGGTAACATAAAAATAAACAATAGGTACATAGAAATACAAAAAAAAGAAACACACGAAATCCCATTTAAAAAACGAATTATATTTAAAATGAAATAAAACAAACAGAACTAAACGGTCACAAGCTAAAAATAAAGCATTATCGTACACTGATTTTAATAAGAATCAAAACATGGTGAGCGAATTGCGCGACATAAATGAAACAAAACGACAGGTTTGGATGAACAGTACAGTGTCATGAGTTGGCACGTCCAATAGTCCTCTGCTACTTTCATCGGGAACGTTTCAATGCCAGCTCCGGGTAATTCCGTTGATGTCCGAATATTGGAAGTCATTGTCCATGTTTCAAGTGTCTTTCTTTTCGCTGTCGTTTATGGGTTTGCCTGTGGTTGGTGGGTGTGTTTCCTTTTCCTTCGCTAGCCGCTGTTTACTGAACTTGCCCATACCTGGCTGGTATATAACTAGGCTGGGACGATCCTGAAAGTATTAAGTAAATTAAATTATTCTCAATTTAATCTACGTATACTCAGTGTGTAAGATATACCAATAGAAGATACTATAAAAATAAAAATGTTATATATAAATATATGCACATGACAGTAGTACCTATGCAGAGGGAATCTGAGACCCTGTTGAAACACTTCCTTAAAATTATCTTGGTAAAATTAAAAGTATTTGAAACGTACATTTTACTGGATTTTTATGTAAATGAAAATATTTAGATATATATTCATGTCCATTATTTTATCAATTAAAGCTAATTGATAAAATAATGGACCTACCGCAGATATCTAACACCAAGCTATCACGACAATTTTGCGGTTAATTTTGTTGCTCAGTGCATTGCTTATGATTTATGTTTTTATCAACGTACTTTTTTAGTCACGTAATCTTAGCTTTTTTAATTGACTTGGTTGGTTGGTTTTCCCTCATATGACCATATGACCCATATGACCCATCAAATTTAAGCGGGTAAAGAATATAACCTTTTGTACTTATGATTATAAATTTTAAATATGCTAACCTAATTTTTTTTGTTTTTTTTGGCGTAATAATAATTGATTTTCAAACTAAGTAGAATAAGTTGTGCGTGGCGTTATATTAGCGCCCTTATTGATGAACCACTTATAAAAAAGGACGTAAATTTATATCATTGAACGATTGACAAAGTATGTGTTAATAATTAGGTTAAAAATATTATAAAACGTTGTAGCATAAATATTATTTTTTTATCTTCGGGTATTGAACGAAGGAAAACACTTTTAATTCAAACTACAATATGCTGTCATAATATAAGAAAATGAAATTATTAAGATACGTAATTAAACCCGCATAGCGTCCCAATAGTGAAATTAATATTTGTGGAGAACATTTTTTAAAAACTATCTATCTAACTTTTAAACTAACGATTTTTATATATGTATAAATAAAGAGAATCTCGGTAACTAGCTCCAACGATTTATACGAAGTTTAGTTTGCAAGGGGTTTTGGAGGCGATAAATCGGTCAATCTGTCTTATTTTTGGTAAACGTAGTTAAGATAAATTTCAGTCAATGAAACCTGCCACAATGTCATAAGAATACGAGAGGTACATTTCGATACCATCTGCGAGCTCAGGTGGGAAATCAGGCGGTCCCGTACCCAGAACACTGCAGTCGAAGTCTCCAGACGTCTCAAGTCTAAATTATTTTAATTTTTTTTCAATTCTGTCGTTTTTTTTTCAATTTAAATATTTAATGTTTTCATTTCCTCGCTCTGGTACAAGGCAAAACGCGGCGTTGAGTTCCACCACTCAACACGTTATGCTTTAAAATTCGGCGGAAAGTCGGGAACGGAATGTCTTACTACCACTGCCATGTGCGGGATACAGCGTGAAGCTGAGTGCAATTCTATCTTTTGTAAGCAAAATTCAATCGACAACATTTATCGACATATCAAATACAAAAAACACCTATCGATCATACGGATACTATTAATTATTTACATACAAGTCTCACCTTGTTTCTTATTCTCCTTTCTGAGCGCCGCTCGCTACTGTCACCCTTTTCTTTCTCCTCGGATCCCTCTCTATCACTAGATTTACTTCTATCATCGAAAGATCTCTGTGTTTTCAATGTTAGTTCCTCTTTCCCCGACATATCCCCAGAATCCAGACTGTTTCTCCTCATTTTCGCCATTTCAAATTCTTGAACCTTACAATCTGATTGATCATCAACCTTGAATTTACGATCCATGTCTTCAATCATTTTAGTCAAATCATCAGTCTTGACGTGTGGTAATTGGGTGAAGGGTTTAATGTCATCATAATTAAGTGTTTTAGGTTTGCCCTCAGCAGACATAATTTTACTGATAACAGATTGCTTATCAGACTTCCCCATCTCAGCTTGCTTCAATCTTTCCTTGCGTGTATCACTATACTTTTTGCTTTTCTGTTCACGGGGAGATTCTTTAAATTTATCACGTCTCTCTTTTTTAAATTTATCGGCGTCGTCTTCATCATCTCTTACAATAGTTTCTTTCTTTTCGATGTCAATTCTTTTCTTTTTATCAGTTGTGTTTATACCAATAAGCTTCCTTGGATCTTTGAACACTTTCATTTCAAACACTGGGCTTTCCTTGCTGTCCGTAATGACGTCATCATCTTTTACGTCACTGACTGATTTATCTCTTTCACCTTCCCTGGGCTTGATCCTCTTGACGTCACTCTCAAGTAAATCTTCTTCCTAAAAATTTTAAGAATCACGTTATATAAAAAAAAAACATGAACTAGTCGTGGTACAAACAGCTGTGAGCAGTTGCCGAAGAAAGAGTTGGCGATATTTAACATTTTCTCTTTTTAAATTATATAATATAAATGTATAATGAATGATCACTAATCAGCTTCTCATGTGATGATCAAGTGTTTTTTCCTCTATTCACATTTACACCTAAAGGGAGTTGCAATAGTGATTGAACTCACAATCCTCGTGTCATCAGATCACGTAAAAATTTTACGACTTTTTTTTGGTTTTAAAGTTTTTTTTTACTTTTAATGTTATTATTTATTTATATTTTCACTTACTTGCTCTGGCCAGAAGACAAAGCGATAACCAACAGCGTTGTTTCGCCACTAGACACGCAATGCCACGAGAATTAAGCGTAAAGTGGGGAACAGTGTCTTAATGGAAACCTTAATACCTTACTGCTATAACACTAAGTTCTCAGGATTCTGCTACCTTGCGCGCGCGATACAGCGTGAAGCTAATATTAAACATTATAAAACAACAAAATCCATCTTGATCCAACTTAATTAACAACAAAACCTAATTATAACTATATATCTAGCTACTAAAACGGGGAACGAAAGTGGAACGGAGTGTCTTAACACTAGGTTCCCAAGTTCCCTCTGCCTACCCTGCCGTGTGCGGGATACAGCGTGAAGCTGAGTGAGTGAGTATCTAACAACTAGCTAAGAATACATAACATGGGTGCACTATATATAGTAAACTATGTGAACTAGGCAAAACTTATAATCACTAAGGATAAGAATATTGTATAAAATATACATATTTTTACTATTGTAATCTATCAATAACAAATAGTCTATAGTAAGCCTGTCCTTTACAATGTTTAAGATAAAGTTATATTCGTAACTGTTTATATACAGAATATATCTAGATAATTATCATTTGATATAAAATACATGTACTATTTTAAATTGTGAATTAAAGCACAATTTGAACCTTTGTAGTGTCACCACCACTCTTCTGACTAATCTCTTTATATTTCCGATTTAATTCCTTATTAGAAGTTAATGTAAATGTACTGTGTATTTTCATAGTCAACGCAGGAAATTGACTGTCCCAATCAGAATCAGTGCTTGTGACTTCATCAGAACCATTAGTTTTATAATCAACATTTGTGTTTGTACATTTTATTTTTGTTTTATGATAGATTTTATTTTCTTCATAACAGAACAGTTGTCTACTTGATGTGTAATAGAAGTCATCATAAACATCATCTTCTGATAAGTTTCCAGTTTTCTATTTTACATTTATATTAAATTAAATGATGTGTAAATTATTAACTAGTTTAAACAATTGAATCATATAAAAGGAAAAACAGTAATATCCAATATGTTATCAATGATTCTTAATAATTACTAGAGACAGGCAAAGGCTTTCCCGCTTAAATTACACTACTTAATTTATTAATCTCAATTACATACTTTCTTTTTGTAATAAAATTATCACTTTAAGACATCTATGAATTGAAATATAAATTTGAGCTAAATTAATAAAAAACTTATAGCTATTTAGTTGAACTATTTTTTTTTTAACGTAATATAACTTATTTATTATTAACTGACTTAAATAAAGCAAAAACTACACTTTGAAGGAAGGTTGATAAAATATAATAAGCAAAGCTGAGATATAAGTGTGTACAAAAGAATAGAAAAACAGACATATTTTTTATAAATCACTTCTTATTACAATAATAAACATGCCCTATATATTTTTTAATATATCTCCTATATTCAGACAGTAATCAGTTACAGTTTTATTATAAGTGAAGAAATAATTAATAATTTATTTTCTATAGCAGCAGCTTCAAATAGAGATTGATTTATTTCCTTCTATAAGATTCAATGACAGAATTTGTTGAATCTTAATAATGAGAAAGTATTAAAGATGAGTAGGTGGACAATTGAAATTATCAGATTACTAAATTTTATAGTATACATATTTTATATAAACAATTGATAAGAAGAAATGTTGTGTACATTCTTCTTTTTTTTTAGCTTCATGCTGTACTTCACATATATCATGGTATGTAGATTGAACTTTTTGTTAATATACACTGTTCCCCATGCACTGCCTATTTTGAGACTCCATGGCAATTTATCTTTTCTATCATTTGGATACAGCTTTAATGTTAACAATTAGATATTGTACTAAAAATATATTTGATATTAACATACCTTGATAGTCAGGTCCTTTCCCTTCCTTTCAATTCTCATTTTACGTTTATCATTCTCTCTTCTTCTACGTTCATCTCTACCTCTTTTATCTTGCTTTCTCACTGCAAGATAATCTAACAATGGTGTGGATTGCACCTTCTTATCTCCTACTGAAAGATTTTTTTATAGTGGTTAAACAATAATGATTTATTTAATAATTATAATTATCACAATAAGTTCCTATTTAAAATTTTGAGATTATTGACATTGTATGTTGAGCGATGAAAATTTATGCTTCATCCTTCTTTTTAAGTTAAATAAGAATAATCCATACAAGCAATACAATTTTCTGTAAGTTAAATCAACAAATATTGTACTGATAGTTAGATGTTGTGCTTATATACCAGAATTATTCAATATCATAATTAAAATCCAATCAGAATGATCATATGAGAGTTTCATACTTTGTAATTATTTGTGTTAAATCACAATTAACTTACTTTCGTTCACAGGGTATGAATATTCCAATTTTGGCTGATTTTCAGGTTCTTGATCTTTATGTAAATTCTCAATAAATTCTTGAAAAATAGGATCACTTTCAATAGTACCACATTTTGGGTCTTTCTTTTTTTTCTTTTTGGGAATTCTTTGAAAAGGAGCATATTCTACAATACCTACATACTCAACACCTGTATATAGAAAAATGATTAAACAATCAACAAAATCTGGATGATTTTTTTGTATGTAAAAATATATTGTTTACCTTTTTCGTCTAAAAAAACATAGCCGTCAAATTTATCTCTAAATAGATAAATGTCATCAACATTAACAAAGTTTATGTAGGCTCTCGAATACACATTGTTTCCTAAAGAAAGATCAGGTTTAGCAAAATAGAAATGATCGTGCTCAGGAATTGGTGAAACTTGTTCTATAAATGCATTTTCCGTCATAGTCGGGGGTAATCTTCGAAGTATGATCTAAAACATAAACGAAAATAGAATAAACAAGAAGCAACATATGCACTGCACAAGCACCAAAATAAAATGTTATGGATTTTGATTACTTTTGTCAACGGTCGATGTGGTTTCGCTTTTTTGTCTTTACTTTTATTAATAAACGTTTTGCTTCCTGAATCAGATTGTGAATCTTTAACATCTTGATCCTCAGTCATTGTACTGCTTGTCGCTTAATTGTCTAAAAATTCAACATTATCAAATTCTGTAAATCGCTTGTGACGTTTATGATGCGTGTTGACCATTTGACTTCTTATAATGACGTTGACAATACAAAAGGAACGTAGATAATTAGAAAAAAATACCACATATACTCATAGATCACAACAAATACTGTAACGTAAAATACCTAAAAAATAATCTAACGATAGGAACTCTGTATAGCGATCTAAGATTAGTGAAAAAAAATATTAAATAACATTTATTTTTAATTTTTCAAAATAAATCGATTTGTCAAAATTTACTAATAAACTAAATATCATTCAATAAAATTTTCTCACATTACTAAAGATTTTATTATAATAAAAATTCATCGATGCTAGATATAAATTACTGAACTAGTAATAAAATATAATATTTAAAACGATAATAAAGAATCAGAATCTAAAATATAACACAATAAAACATAAGATTAACGAATAATCTTTAAAATTAAAGAAGACAAAAATAAAAGATTAAGATATTTGATTTACGCGATGATTACTCATTTTAAATGAAAAAAAGTATTGAGTATAATGTTTCTTGGCTATCTAGTATCCAACTTTACAGACTCTTAATAAAATCTAATTTTGTTATAATAATGAAACTGAAAACTACCTCAAGTACGTTGAGTACGTTGATTAAGATTACCTGTTGAAAAAAATCCATTGGCACTGACAACTTAAATTTAAGGTTAAAAGAATACTATCCAAATTCCAACATTTAAAATATAAATAAACTATTGATAGACCATATTTTGGTATCTCTGATACAACAACTGATGGTATTGTAATAAAAATATATGCTGAATAATAGAAAAGATGTTTGGGAGTTTAAGTCTTCGTCATAACTTGAGATCATGTAAATATTTTGTTAATCCACGATATTTTAAAACTGCCACAAAATGCCTTCAAAACACCTCAAATGAAATACCAGAAAGTGAAAATACTCCCGAAAAAGGAGGCTTTGCTAAGTCTTTTGAAAAACAATCTCAAATTCTTCAAGAAGAACCAGTCGCAAATCAAACATTTGCGTCTCTACTGAGAAATTCTAAATTAATCGATGTAAGTACTAACAATGTCTAGAAATAAATGCTTATTTATTTTTATGAGTTAATTATATTTATTTATTTTTATGACTTTCAGCTCGGTGATCCAGTAGATAAAATAGTCGTAGGTAAAATCTTTCATGTAGTAGAAGATGATTTGTACATAGATTTTGGATGGAAATTTCATTGTGTATGTACAAGACCGGCCAACAGACGAGAAGAATATGTACGAGGAGCCAGAGTAAGAATACAAATCAAAGATCTAGAACTATCTTCTAGATTTTTAGGATCTAGTACTGATTTAACATTATTAGAAGCTGATTGTAAATTATTAGGAATAATATCCTCACCAGTCAAAACATTGATTACAGAAAAAGCTATTTAATTATGTCAATGTTTACAGTAATGAGCATTTTAATAGTTATTACTGTTGTTATTGTAGTAAAATACAAATGTCATGTTTTAAGAGATTAAAAGTGTAATTGTATCATGTGTTTATTTTTCTCCAAAAGTATCAATTATAGAAGCCTGCTATCGCACAGGGCACAAAAAGACTGTAAATGTGGTAGGTTGTGGGTTCAATCCCCTTTAGAGAAAATGAAATATTTAATATTTTTACTAGTTTGCTCTGGTACCAAGGCAAAATGTGGTGTTGAGTTCTTCCATAAAACACAATGTTTGAAATTCAGTAGAAAGTGAAGAAAAGAATGTAGTGTCTTAACGCTAGATTCCCAACTTCCATCGGCCTATTCCATGTACTGCCATGTGCAGTATACAGAATGAAGCCAAAAAAACGTTATTTGTATTTATGCAGCTTTCTATTAACTCATTAATTGTTTAAATAATTTATTTAGATTGTGATTGATACCTTTAACAATTATAAAATAAATATTCTGTAAAAATATACCATAAACGAATCTAGGGGATAATTATGGAAAATTAGCACCTACAGCTTTATTTACCATTACCATTTGTCTCAAGCAGTTTTAGAGATCTTGCAAAACACTTATTATTTAGATTTTATCATTATTATAGAAGTCAGTTGTGACGCAGGGACACAAGCATATGACTGTAAACGCGACAAGTTGTTGCTTCGATCCTCACTCGAGGAAATTAAATATTTAATATTTTTGAATTAAATATTTAATGTTTACATTTCTACGCTATTTATACGATGCAAGGTGCGGCGTTGAGCAACTTCACTCAATATACAATGCTACAATGTGGGCGGAAAGTGGGCAACGGAACCTAGTAGTTAGGTACACTGCCTTGTCTGTGAAGCTAAAAAGTAAAAATAAATCAGAAAACTTCATTAATAATATTTTTTTTCCTAAAAAGTAGTAGTAAGTCTTAGAAATCCAACAGATAAAAAAAATGTGATTATGATTCTTACTAGCAAATCAATTATTATCGAGGATTTTTACCTCTGAAAGGTTTTATCTACATCATACGGCCCAAGAAATGAGAGCACAGAGTTGTGTTCTTATACGTTTTTAGTATGGTACAACATGGTCATTTACCCAATAACCAACGAGCAGACGTGCCGTAATACATCAGAATGCTTTTAAAAATACGTAAATAAGCACCGAAACAGTAAGTTTTAAAAAAGAATGTCTTTCTTTCTGTAAGTACACGTCAAAATTAATATTATACTACTTCAAAATTATTATTAAACAATTAAACACAAATACTTCATCGTTTGGCCAATATTTGCCGCCACACTACTAATAATCTTAACGAATTTTGGTTGGTCTAGATAAAGAAATGCGGTTATTTTAATGTAGTTATAATAACTAATTATAGTAAATTTTTTATGTTCTATCCGACTGACCCATTTTGCTGTAGAATTGGTTATCTATGTCGTCCAAAGAATAAAAGAAAGCATTTGGGACAGGCCTAGCAAAAATTCTACAATGTATTTAATATATTACTCTCAGCTTCACGCTGTATCCCGCACGAGGCAGGGTAGGCAGAGGGAACCCGGGAACCTAGTGTAAAGACACTGCGTTCCACTTCCGTTCCCCACTTTCCGCCGAATTTGAGGCATTGCGTGTTGAGTGGCGGAATTCAACGCCGCGCTTTGCCTTATTTGCCTTATTACCAGAGCGAAGAATTGAAACATTAAATATTTCAATTTAAAATATTAAATATTTCATTTCCTCGACTGGGGATCGAACCCAGAACCTGTCGGTTACAGTCACTCTCTTGTGCCGCTGCGCCACGACAGGCCTCATATGTATTTAATATATTAAAGTTCAAATTATAATTACTTTACACATATTTGCGGACATATCGACGTATTTTAACATTATATCTGCAAATATTTTTAACTTACTTATAATGATGTTCCACATTTAGGAAAGATAAACAACTTTTTAGATAACGAAGAAAAAAAAAAGATTCCCGAAATTTCAGCTATAAAATGATTTTTGAAATAAAAAAAATATTTTTTTTATTTGGACCTACAGCAGACACCTGTGTCCTACATTAAAGTTATCACGAGTATTTCAAAATTGTTGGTGAACACAAGTAGATTATGTAATGAAAAATATACAGTTTTATAGGACTTGGATAAAACTAATAATACACCTGTAACGCTTCTAGTAAGAAAGGAAAGAGAGATGCTTTAATTCATAAATTAGTTGTGAATTTCGTATTTTAGGTTGCACCTTCAACAAAATTGAAATGATGACTCCGGCGACAATTAATCGCATCACGTAAAATTAAAACGAACCAAATTCATAGTTTACATAAGGGTAATCAACGTCTTAAGAAAAAAAAATGTTGTTATTTTTAACAAAGAAAAATAGCAACTATTATTTTTCTTTTTTATTTTACCTCTAGATTTTGTTTTATAACAGAGAAGTAAAAGAGAGATGTGTAAAAATGATATTGCAATTTTAACTGTTATCATTATTTAAATAGGCACAGTTGATTTTTGTCCGTTTCCGACGTACTGTTAATATATTTTACAAGCTCTTCTCAATATTGCAGAGCAAAATGCTTTATATATGTACCTATAACGCTACTTTAAACTAAACCTTAACTCACTATAATAAGGGCGGATTTTATTAAATGATTTTATATTATTTTATAGATTTTATATAATTCAATTAGATTTTATATCATAAGTTTTCATTAAATTATTAAATGTGCAATATCCTCACTCTGTATTGAGTAAAAAATAAATACAATTTATATTTATAATAAATTTGTAACTGATCACTCAACATGTTTGTGCATGGAATAGGCCCCAAACAGAGTGATTTTTTTTGTCTGTTTGTTTATCAGTTTATCAAAAATAAATTCAAGTGCAGTTTTCAGATTCAAGTGCAGTTTTCACTATTACATTTTGGCAACTTTCTTTAAAATAACTAGTGTCATTCAAGCGGGCAAAATAACCGGCGGGTTGCAAGTAAAGTAATAAAATGAAATCCCAAATATTGATTTAACACTTTAATTGACCTAAATACACATAATATATTTATTGGAATAATCTACCACACAAGTTATAATTAAATATTATTGTCATATTGAGATGGAACAGAAGAAGCATAATTTTTAAATATTTTTTTATGTAGGAAACAAGTACACATGCTCTGTAGAATAATTAGCTCAATAAATATCAGCATTTTTATTACATTTTATGTTTTGGTTTGTATAACTGAGGTAATAGAATATATTTATATTATTAAAGGATAAAATTGCTTTAAGCTTGAAGTTGAAATTCGAGAAAATTTATTGAAATTGGAATGTCAAAGTATGCATTCCAGATTTAGACAGGAAAAAGACAACCAACCAACTTTAATTTAATAAATTTGCTTTACATGTACGTATTTTAATTTTTATATACCAATATTATAAAAATAAAACAAATATAGGAATAGGTATATTCCTAAATAAAATTTTGTTGAAAATATAATTGCCTTATATTATAATATAAGGCAATTATATTTTTTTCAAATTACAAAACAATGTGATATTATGTATATTAATTAGAAAAGAAACGTATTTTAGGGAAAAACACTTAGGTACTGTTAATAATTATTCATAAAATATTGTAGCTAATTTTAAAATAAATTATATAATATGATGATATAAAAAAATCGTGTTGACGTGAACATATCTATGTTATCTTTTATCAGTTAGTAGATTTACTAAAAAAATGTATGCTGCAGGTAACCGACAACATACGCTTGGCGTACAAATTAAATAATATCACAGCCTCTAATTTACCTAAATTGAAGAAAGATTCTATAATGAAAATATAAAATATGTATTTTGAGATTCAATTAATATTGGTATATAAAATTTTTATTTTTTTCTTATAATTCTAGCAATTTTAGAGAGACATTCATCATATGGAACAACGTCTATGCTAATTAAACTTAAAGGAAGTCTACATATTTTTTGCTTAATTATATAACCTTGGCTTCCGATAACAAACTCTGTTTACCAAACGTCATAATGGCACAATCATTCTCGAACAGTATTTTTTAACATTTACCAGATTTATGTAACTTATAAACAAGCAAGTAAATTGCATGATTCAACAATATTGATAATAAGTACTTAAAAATTAAAGGTCTAATCATAGTGAGACCACGTTTACTGAACTTTGTCACCATTTCTGGTTACTATTTCTTGTATACTTGGATCTTTAACAGCGTCATCAGCATCTGGTTTAACATCAAGAATTTGATCAACTGTGTCAGGGGAACGTTCAAGGAGTTTATCTTGTGGATGTGATCTCTCCCATTCTTTTAAATATTGGACGACAGTGGTGTGGTTGAATGTTTCAGCTTCATTGAGTGGTCGACTGCCCCAGCGATCCTGTGGGTCATGAGGTACCCCACATTGGGCGAGCAAGAAGTCCACGCAACTAAGATGCCCTTCTGCTGCTGCTAAATGCAAAGCTGTTCTGCCATCGTAGTCAGATAGAGTCATATCCATTCCAGAAAGATGGTGCCTGGAAAGTAAATGCCAGATTCATATAAATTTAACATCTATATTACAGATGTTTTTTTTTTTATATTTTTAATTTTCTTTTTAATATATGACAAGAATAACGAGTTGTGGAAAAATATAAAGCTTCAGCTTGTTTTTTGAAGTAGCTGCAAAATAAATATATTTATATTTTTTAAGTAAGTAGCCTAAGATTGTATTTTACAGCAATAATAAAAAAAATTGCGCAACATATTTGCGTAGACACTGATCTATTTATATTATGTATCTGTATGTAGACTACAAGTGAATAAGAGTCGGTGATTTAATATTAGAAGATGAATTTGAATATTAGTTGAAATGGATTCTAGCGATTATTATAATGAGGTAATTCATTAAGTAGGGTTACTTGAATTATTTTAATTTATTCCCTTGAAGGTGACGGTTGTTCCTGTTCTTGTTGGAAACCCTCGGGAGTATCTGTAGTACTAATAAATATAGATTTTTGTTTATTTCTATTTTATTTATATACTTATTGATAAAAATATGGATATGTGCGCCTAAAGTCATATATATTAGTCTTCTAGTCATGATATATTTAATTACCTTCTTAATGCGCTCAAATCTCCACTCGCCGAAGAAAACAAGAGATTTACGATACTTAGTCCAGTTGATTCAAATTTATATCGACGTGGATCTTTTTTGTGGCTCGCATAACGAATGTTATCATATTTGTGGAAGTTGAAACGATCAATCAATTGCTGTAAAAACAATTCCATTAAAAACAATATATTATTATATTCTTTATCTTTTTATAAAAAATCAAGAACTTTACTTTTAAATATTTTGTTATAAATAAATAAATGTAATTACGTCGCAAAATTGAAGGCCTCGACAGCTATTTCCTAGTGGATCAAGAGGTGGAGACCATGTGCAAATTCCCATAACATTTGGTACTACGATCAACATAGCTCCTGAAACACCTGATTTGGCTGGTAAGCCTACTTTAAATGCAAATTGTCCAGAATAATCGTACATTCCACAGCTATGCATTAAAGATAGCACATTTCGAACGGAATCCGGTCGGAGAACCTTTTCATCGGTTATAGGACAAATGCCTCCATTAGCTAAGGTAGCAGCCATTATTGACATTATATCACAATTCGCCTCCATTGAACAGCACTAAAAAGCCAAAAATATATATGCATCACATATAATTATTTAAAAGTACCTAAGTAACTTAAAATAAAGTACAACATTAAGAATAAGTATAAGTAGTTATACTTATTCCCTGCCATGTACGGGATACAGCTGAAGCTGAGTTGAGTTATATATAGTTATTTCTGTTCTAAAATTTTTTAGAAACAACTGACAAAAAGGCAAAACAGTTATGAATCAAATAATTTAGTGCAAGTAGTCTTTAAACCGACAATAATGGTTTTTACTATACATAAAAGTTACTTTTAGTGTTAGTCAGATCCTTGGAAAAGATCATGGTATGAGATGAAGTATTATGGCCACGGCAATATGTTTTAATTTAGTTATTAGTACTTACTTGGAAGTAAAAATCCATACATTCACGTAGGTTAGTTTTTTCGGGATAGCATTTATGTTCTCGCATATAAAATCCAAGCGCATAGTTTCTATCTGCTGCTTCACGTTCCGATAGAAACACAGCATTATTGAAACCTAATACTTCATTGCCCGCTAGACGGCTAAAGAATGACATAACGTAGTCAAATTTTTCAGCGAGTGTCATTTCAGGTTTATCCAATGACTTTAACAAGGAGCATACTAAGATTGCACCCGCATTTATCATGGGATTGTGAGGTTTCACTAAAATAAATAAATATACATATTTATTTAATAGTAAACAAAAAAAAAAGAAAACATCCACCATAAAATGTTTAAAATACGTACTATTGTAATCTAAGACGAGTTCATTGAAATTTCGGCCACTAGGCTCCGTGCCAACATACTTATGCACCGTGTCAGGGCCTAGTGTTTCGAGTGCCATAGCATAAGTCAATGGTTTGCTGCAGGATTGTAGAGTGAATGGTACATTGACATCACCTATAATAAATAATAACTTGAATACAGTCAATAGTTTTAAGGAAATAAGTACTCAATAGTTTCATGTAAGTAAATATGCTCTTTAACAATAAAAAGTTACCAATCGAAAATCGTTGGCCGTCTATAGTGCAGACACTAACGCCCCAATTTTCAGAGCTGGCTCGTGCCAACTGTGGTATATAACTAGCGACTTTGCCATCTGTATTGCTTTTGGCTGCCCAATACATTTCTTCTATATCCTTGATGAAATCTTGAAAATCAGGAATCACGAATTGACTGCGAAATGCCCTTGTAATTAATACTATATTGGGTGAAATAACTTCCTTAAAACTTTTTCGGTCTAGTTTTAATGTTTCAGGCGATCCCCCCTCGAAGTTTGATTCTTTGTGAACTTTGTATAAATTGTGCATTACTTCTTTAACTCGAGGATCATTTTTTCTAATTCCTGTAGTTCTCAGTGCCTAAAAAAATACTAGCATCATATATCTTGCTTAATTTTACTATATCTATCAAAAATAGGTTGGTAATTTAATGTAGTTAAAACTTACAGCCAAAAATTTGCCCACAGGAAGTAAGCCTGAATCTTCATTTTTAAACATGTCAAATAGAACATCATCTGCATTTTTGTGAGATCCTTCCCTCACCCTGTGGGATTAAAACAATGCTATTGATATTTAATTTTGCTAAATAGTAACCAATCATGCAATTACGTAGTACCAACTACATGTCAAATAAACTAGCAAAGGATTGCTAAATACGTTGTAATAAATTAGTCACACAAACTACGACTTTGCTGGAGTAGTACTGAGTGCCTGTAATAATTTGTCACATAAATAATCTATTTATATGACTGAAAGATTAAAGCATCACGCGCGGGTGTGTCAGCGACGTAGTCAACTACTATGCAAACAAGTCAACAATCACCGTGACGTTCATTGTTTTGGAACGTTACCAAAATCGAAACAAATTCAAGGATAGAATGGATGGAGAAATTTATTCAATAGTATTTTATATAAAAACTCCAAGCATATGTATATGTGAAAATCGCGGCGTTGAGTTTCATCTCTCAACATGCAATGCCTCAACAATTGGGGAGAAAATGGGGAACAAAGGTGTCTTAACACTAGTTTACCAAATACCCTCGGCCTTCACTATGTATGCTATGTGTAGGATTACAGCGTGAAGCTAAAAAATAGGTGAAAATATTTAATATTATATGCATACATACATATGTATAAGCACTTCTTAGATATATTTATTTAATGTTATCTGACAGTAGTTGTCTGTTACGTCTTATCTGCATAGTATTTTACATAATGCAAATCAGTGCAATGAATTTCCTCAGAAAAATATGAAGCTTGTATATGTATACATACATATTACATATTACACGTGTGAAACAACTGCTAAAACACAGAAATGAACAAACATGCAATGTCCTTTGGTAGAAAAGTACTCACGCTGGGTCTAAGTTGTGCACGAATGAGTAGTGTCTGCACCATGAAAGGGGAACACAATATTCTATTAGAATAAATACTATTCTCGTATATTATGTATTATCTTGTATATTGCAATTTAGGTGCTCTTAATAATACGTGATTTTCATGTGGGTTATAAACTTCTTTTCATTAGTTATTTAACATCAATTGTCTCTACAATATCGTCGTAATTCTATATGGTGTGCATTTTAATGTCAGGGGTGAATTAAACAAGGACTTGACGCACGGCGTCTATGATAAATTTGTTACGTATACTGTCTGGACTTTAATATAGATCAATAGGAGTCGATATGTGCCATTATGTACAATTGATTTTTAATAAAACACTTCTAATATTACTCTCATCAGGCAATTGTCTTGTTAGAAAAGGTTATAAATAGACTGTGATTTATTAAAGAGAATTAAATATCTTACCTCATATCTATAGATTGGGCGGCATAGAAGCTTGGTGCTGAATTGCGCCATTTCTGTAAAGAAATTAACGTTATTGTTGATTTTCTAAAGGACCCCTATGATTCTCTGGTCACCGTGTGTCGGTCACCAAGGTCATATAGTGCGGAAGGAACACTCAAAAGCTTAACAGAAAGGACACTCACAGGTCGTTCTATAACATAGACGGGTCTCACTTGACTGTAATGTCGGTGGGACAGGTGTACTGTCAGCTGTTTGAAAAGAGGGCGGCGGATAGCAACGAGTCGATGAAGCTGACGGCTATTCATAACGGCGGCCGGTGAGCTAAACTGAAGAACGCTCGAGTTTTACAGCCTTACTGCAGCGCGCAGGCGTCGACTGTCGCTCCCGGCCTCTCGAGCGGCATACTTTTATCTACGTGACATTATTTACCTCAGTTGTGACGTTTTTCCACGTGAAGACAAGACGCCATTGTAAATAATATCGTTCTATGTATATACAACAATCCGCTCATTTTTAAAGTTATATTAATATAAGTTTTAAAATATAATGATACGTGATTTTATTTCTTTTTATACCCCAATTAAATATATTTAATTCTTAATCTTTATGTATTTTACTAAGTACACCAAAAAAAATAATACTCAATATCAATGCGAGCTTTTTAGGCATTTGTTTTAATTTTTTGCATTTTATTACATAATTGGTTTTTTTTTCGTTATTTAAATATTGGGAATTAAATGATATACAAATATGAGATGACAGATGTATTAAAATACATTCGCCATCATTGCAAAAAATTAGAAATATTTCAGATAATCAAAAATCGAAAATTATAAAATCTAACTGATTTGTCTTTAATTCACAATAAAATAAAACTGTTTTACCTCTTAACATTAATATTCTTTTTTTTCCCCGCATAATTATTATAATAAGTAAAAAAAACTTTCCGTAATATAATTTTATTTTAAGTTTACGTACTTTTTTGCTGACTTAAAATTTTTTTTAAAAATTAATTTGTTATGATTGCATAAATCTATACTTATAATAAATTTGCAACTGTTTACTGTCTGTACATGACAGATATATTAAAAACATCTCATAGGAGATCGGTATGAATGTAAGAGGGCCCAAAATTTGGTCTGTTTGTCTGTTCATCTGTGCGTTGGTACGCGCTAATCTCAGAAACGGCTTACCAGGTTTAAATGTAATGTTTGCACTATCATATTTTGGCTATCTTTCTAGAGCATTTAGTGTTGTAGTTAATAAATAAAAAGTTACGTCAATATAAAATATTTAGGCCGACAAAGTTGCTAAAATTATTCATTTAGCTGAAATTTTAGTTTTCAATATAAGACATAATCTTAAAGAAAAATAATATTTAATATATAGTATAATTTATCATGTGATAAAATATTTTAACATATTATGTTATTATATTATTAGGTTGATATATATACATATATATATATATATATATATATATATATATATATATATATATATATATATATATATATATATATATATATATATATATATATATATATATATATATCATATAATCAAATAATTATTATTAATACTGATTGTGCTACAAATCAAGACTCAGATCAACCTTATTATATTTTCTGAAATATCAATTGTTGTTTTGTAAATATTTTTAATAATTTCACGCGGAGCGCAATGATTTGTAATACAATATTTATACTTATACCTTGTCAAGTACAAGGTATATGCTATCATGTCTATTAAAATATAATGGACCAAGTGAAAGAAAAGGACTACCTATGCCTGTAATACCTTGAAAAGTCAAATTTTAAGAAACATAAAATTTTAATATTTTGTAGAGTAAATTTTATACAAATTTCTTTTGCTTTTCTAAGAACTTTGAATACAATAAATAACTATTTCTAAACCTATTTAACTTTATGAGAAATATGATAATTACTTTTTTATTAGGCACTTTTTAAGCTCTCCACCTATTTTTTTGTATTATAATTCCGATAAGGATTGACTGAAACAATAAAAACAGTACCAAGCTTGCAGCCTATATTATTTTGGTTTTGCTTTAAAAGCAAAATATATATATAGAATAATAACTTTTTATTAATATATAACAGCAAAACAAAAATAAATAAAAATAAATATACTTATCAACATGAAGCATTAAGTATAGTAATACAATTTCTTTGTAGCACTCACCTCAAAATCATTCCCATATTCCATTACGAAATCGTCAAAACTGCACTTGGGAAAAAAACGCATACGAAGTGCGGAATAAAACACGTGAGTGCAAAGTATCACGAAATAGGGAGTACGTTCAATATGCGAATCAGACGTCGTCTTTTCTCTAACTGTACTGTACCATTATTTTCAGCCCGTCGCTTATAAATACTATCCCTAGCAGTGCCAAGAGCTACGTCGGGACGGGTATCAACGTATATTTAGATTGTATATGATTGTGAATGTTCATGTTTAAAGAATTTTAGTTATTAGAGATACTTACTCATATATGTATATCGTAGACAGATCTGTCTCTATTTGTAAGTCTGGCAGAAGAAGTTATCTGGTGTATGACCAGAAATTTCGTGGGATTGAGTAAAAAAAATAATAATAATATATTTTTTGTACTTATGTAGTTATTTCATGCCGGAAATAGGGTAAGATTTTCATGGGAAATAGGTAAGCTTCGAAGATTCTGTGCGAATTTTCACTCGGTTTATTTATATCTAGACGGAGCGAAACCAAAGTTGAAATCAGAATTTTTGAATAGGTTTATCGGAGACGTACGATATCGAAGTTGGAGTCGCAATTCGAAACTATGACGAAGTGCAAACATATCTTTTCACAAAATAATCATCAAATACTACCCGACTACAAAGGATGGGTTTTTTTCGCGCGTATCTTATATATATATATATATATATATATATATATATATATATATATATATATATATATATATATATATATATATATATATATATATATATTATATATATATATATATATATATATATATATATATATATATATATATATATATATATATATATCATTGTACTAATAATACTATGGTAAAATGCCGCTGGATGAAAATTAAAAATATGTTCATATTTACCGATAATATTGTCAACAGGAGTGGTCTATTAAACTTCTGTGCTGTTGCAATGGCATTGAACGACAATGGCTATAAGGCGATCGGTATACGTATAGACAGCGGGGACCTGGCCTACCTATCGGTGCTCGCCCGAGACACATTCAAAAGAGTGTGTTAGACTTATGTAGTTATTTCGGAAATAGGGTAAGATTTTCATGGGAAATAGGTAAGCTTCGAAGATTCTGTGCGAATTTTCACTCGGTGTATTTATATCTAGACAGAGCCAAACCAAAGTTGAAATCAGAATTTTTGAATAGGTTTATCGGAGACGTACGTAATCGAAGTTGGAGTCGCAATTCGAAACTATGACGAAGTGCAAACATATCTTTTCACAAAATAATCATCAAATACTACCCGACCACAAAGGATGGGTTTTTTTTCGCGCGTATCTTATATATATATATATATATATATATATATATATATATATATATATATATATATATATATTATATATATATATATATATATATATATATATATATATATATATATATATATATATATATATATATATATATATCATTGTACTAATAATACTATGGTAAAATGCCGCTGGATGAAAATTAAAAATATGTTCATATTTACCGATAATATTGTCAACAGGAGTGGTCTATTAAACTTCTGTGCTGTTGCAATGGCATTGAACGACAATGGCTATAAGGCGATCGGTATACGTATAGACAGCGGGGACCTGGCCTACCTATCGGTGCTCGCCCGAGACACATTCAAAAGAGTGTGTTAGACTTATGTAGTTATTTCGGAAATAGGGTAAGATTTTCATGGGAAATAGGTAAGCTTCGAAGATTCTGTGCGAATTTTCACTCGGTGTATTTATATCTAGACAGAGCCAAACCAAAGTTGAAATCAGAATTTTTGAATAGGTTTATCGGAGACGTACGTAATCGAAGTTGGAGTCGCAATTCGAAACTATGACGAAGTGCAAACATATCTTTTCACAAAATAATCATCAAATACTACCCGACCACAAAGGATGGGTTTTTTTTCGCGCGTATCTTATATATATATATATATATATATATATATATATATATATATATATATATATATATATATATATATATATATATATATATATATATATATATATATATATATATATATATATATATATATATATATATATATATATATATATACATATATATATGTAATATTGCATATTACTTAATATCTCCAGAACGGTTGATAGGATTTACATAAGCAGCAGCCTAAGTGTTTTTACATTTGATACATTTAGTTTAAGACCGCCGTTCTCAAGCGTGCCATTCCAGAGGTTCACATTACGCTTTAGCATCAGCAGAGTCTCTTCAATGAGTGCTATGTCATCAGCATACATCATCAGCTACGGGGGCTGGTCTTGAATGTGAGCCGAGACATTGTATAGCTACTACATTGAATGAGAATGGGCTGAGAGCTGAGCCCTGGTGAATGGTTTCGCACACAGCAGTCCTAATCATAGAGGCGGAATTCTAATACATATCTCTGATAATCTCAATATAGACCTCAGGGATCCCTTTGGAATACAATGCCCACCAGATACACTGACGAGGAACACAGTCAAAGGCAGAGCTCTCCTCTTTTTCCTGTATGCCTCCGTCAAAGTTCTGAGGGAAAAAAGGCGTCCATAATATCCAATCCTGGGTGAAATCCATATTAAGACTCAGAAACAGTACACTCTCGACAAAGCCTGATATCGATCATGCGCTCGCAGATCTTCATAATGTGACTCATAAGCTTAATGCCCCTATAACTACCACAATCTTGAACACTGCCCCTTTCCTTGTAAATAGGGGTAATGAAACTAAGTCGCCACTGGTGTGGCATCTGTTCAAGACATGGTTGAAAAGGTCAGTAAGCATGAACTTACCAAGAGAACCCAACGATTTCCACGCTTCTATCGGAATTTCGACAGATCCCACTGTTTTTCTGTTCTTCATGCGTCGAAGGCAATTCCGGGTTTCATCAGAGGTATTCAGCAGCTCCTGAAAGTAGCTTCTCCATCTCTCCTTCAAAGAAGCATGATTACAGAGCAACGTGCCCTGGGAATCTTTGACGCAAAGATATTGTGCGATATTTTGCGTCGCTTTCCCGGGAAAGTGCCATTTTGTATATGAGCTTTTGCCCCTCTGTAGTTTCAAGCATATAATCATATAATGGTAACAAGCTCTCGCTACGTGCTCTGGCTACAGCTCTTTTGCTGGCACGTTTTACTACTATGTCTGTATTCAGGAGAGTAGGATTTCTGCCATTTTTTAAAGGCAACCTTCTTTTTACGAGTCACCTTATTATTCCACCACCACACCATGATCGACTGCCCGCCGCAATGATCGCCGATTGAGCTCGATCCCAAGCATCCTGAGCAGTCTCGGCTTTTTACCCCTGCCAGGAAGTCGGTCTGCATTGGTCCATTGAGCAACCGCCACTTGATCCGAGGCCTACGTTTCTCGGCTACTTTCTTTTTTGGAGTGACGTTAAAGTCAATGACAAGAAGTCGATGTTGGGCCGTCAAACTTTTACCTGAAATGACTTTACAGTCACTAATCCTGCCCATACGTAACCGCCTGGTCAACAAGTAATAAATTTGAGTTGAGTGGAATCCACTCTTATACGTGATAAGGTACTGAGGATTTTTGGAAGAACGTATTCACGACGACCAGATCAGACGCAATACAGGTTCTTGGAATATTTTCTCCTTCTGTATTGCGAAGACCGTGTCCAATCGTGAACACGTTTATACGTCTCTGCAGCCTTACCGACGTGGCCGTTTAAATCCCTCCCAAATAGAATTACTTCGGTAGAAGGTAGTAATTAGAACCTCTTCATGCTGCTTCCAGAATGACTCCTTTACAGCCGCGGTACAGCCTGCCTAGGGAGCGTAGGCACTGATAAGTTTGTGGTAAGGTCCTTAATCAGTACCTTTACCTGCATCAAGCGATCGCAACGACGTTCAACTTCGAGGAGTCCATTCTGATGCACTTCAGAAAGCACTTGGGCCACACTGTTTTTACCAGAAGGTGAATCAGTGTCTAGGCGGTAACCCTGTCCGATGTTACGGGACTTATTGTCTTTCCAGAGAGTTTCCTGGAGGAAAGCGCACTGGGCCTGAAGTCTCATGAGTGCTGCTGCGAGTTGCCTGCATCGTGCGGTATGAGCGCCAATATTCCGCGGAGTTTCCATTTGAGTACTCGCGTCTTTAGCCGTGCCCGTACTGTACACGGTAGCCCTAACCCACTTGTCGCAGGTGTAGGACGATGTGCCTGCGCGTCGTTTAGCGGTGACGCCCTAACCGTATCCAGTCTCGTTCTATTCTTTGTCATTAATGTGGCGGTTGGGGGTTTTTAAATGAAGCGGGTGCCATCTGATGAGCGACTTTTGTGGATTTGACGAAGGTATAACAGTAGTGACTCGAGGATCCGGGGTAGCGTATCCGTATGCCAAAAACAAATATCGGACAGATATATGTCAGGGCACCCTCTGGACACGGACATGGACTCTCTGGACACACCCGTACCGTGCGTACCGTAATAATAACTAAAATAATACAATGCGCAATTTTAAAAATATGTATAAATTTTTCTGAATCTGAAATAAAGTGAAACGGGCACTGGAAAGGGCAGGGGAAAAGGAATGAAACGGTATGTAATAGATATGTAATGGGGAAAGTAATGTTTAATTTGGTTTACCGCTATTTAGAAACCTTTACCTGACTCGAACACTATCCATGTAGATACTGAACCAGCCGTTAAGTCATTAACGGTGAGGTACCTCAGATCCGTTATACACGAGTCTGGAGGCACGATGTTCATGGCTGGATATGCGCTATCTGGGCCTCACTGGTGGTGTTCTTTTATACGGCAGTGAATGCTGGCCAGTAGGCCAGCGTTCGCTGACGTATCCGGCCATACCATGATCATCGACATCGATGCCTCCAGATACGGTCAGACCGCGTTACGTCACATATACACTCAGCACCTTCAATTCCTAGACGAAAAGCTCCTGAGTGTGCCGAGATAGAGTACTATCGTTAATTATGTACTTATATAAGTAATATCGTAATCTATCTTCAATATCTTCAATAACAAATATGTATATGAATGAATATACGTATATTAAAACAACGTCCCTTAAGTTATAGGGGACGTTAATTAATGTTATAGAGACCAAATTAGTATTTTTTTAATTTTCTGTCTGTTTTTCTGTTTCTCTGCGTCCTTTAGATTTAATTTTGTAGTTTACTATAATATTTTGACAATCTTCTTTGTTTTATTTCATTTAAATTGTTTTAAAACTACATAAATATTAATTCGAGGCATGTCGTGGCGCAGCGGCACAAGAGTGTGACTGTAACCGACAGGTTCTGGGTTCGATCCCCAGTCGAGGAAATGAAATATTTAATATTTTCAATTTAAATATTTAATGTTTCATTTCTTCGCTCTGGTAATAAGGCAAAGCGCGGCGTTGAGTTCCGCCACTAAACACGCAATGCTTCAAATTCGGCGGAAAGTGGGGAACGGAAGTGGAACGGAGTGTCATAATACACTAGGTTTCACCAATTTCCTCTGCCTACCCTGTCATGTGCGAGATACAGCGTGAATCTGAGTAGAGTAGAGTAATTATGCCAAAGAAGTATAACTTCTCACGCGCGTACATGATATTTAATTTTTTTTCTATAAATCTATATATATATATATATATATATATATATATATATATATATATATATATATATATATATATATATATATATATATATATATATATATATATATATATATATATATATATATAATTTAGTAAAGAGCATTGCGTGTGTTTTTTGTTTGTATCACAGTACAGTATATACAACGTTTTATTCCTTCATTTAGACGTATGATCGACAGGAAATACAGCTCAAAAAATGAAAAACCTAATTGTGTGTACTCATTTTGTATGAAAAGAACTACAACAGCGGTGTGTGAACTCATCTTGTATGAACTATAACTAAAAGTGTTTGTATATATTTTTTCAATAAAATACATATAATTTTTTACTTTTTAAATGTGAAGTGCCCTATAAAGTTTAAGTACGCGGTGAGTTTCATACAAAATGAAACAAAAACAATACATGTATTCTCGTTCGTTTGCGTCGAATCTTTCAATTGTGTTGACTTCTAAGCTCCTTAATTTCATCTCTCTAAGAGACTGTAGACTAATGTTTATATTAAAAGGCAGACTGACAACACTGTATTGCCTCTGTTTTTTTCTTTTAGAAGTACGAAACTCTAAAAATATACAAAATTAGAAAGAGTAAAGTCAGATTAAATCAAAGGAAGTGCTTTTTAACAAGATTTTATTTGGTCGAACAGCAACTAATTAAGTAACCATGCAATTAAATCTAAGCATTTGAATTATACACACTTATATTCTAATTGTTGTATCATCGTAAAACTTAACAATTATATGTAGATTAGATGACAACACAATCTGATGGTACTATCGAGTTGGTTTAAAGATGGAAGACTCTCTCTTCTGCTCTGGCGCAGTTCTGGAATTTCTGTCTACTAGTCATAAGTGTGTAAAGTTTCATTTTAATGTTTATTGCTCTCTAAAAGCCTCTTAAAATGCAAACTTAATCCGCTGTTCGTTTTACAAATTTGACATAAACGGGTCCAGAGTTTCTAAGGATTATATCAGAAACAAATTGAAGATCAGAATGCTTAGTCACTGGAAGTAACTTGAAATTTCTCAAAATTTCCGTTAAAGCCGATTTCATCTCTATCATGGCAAACTTTTGACCTGAAATATAATATCAAAAGAATTAACTTTTTACACACTAACTTAATTACGAAAGGTAAAGGTACTTAGTACCAGATTGACACAGGGGGGCAAAGCGTGCATCTGTTAATGCGGCAGGTTGTGAACTATGTTGTTGATGTTCGAACCCTATTCGAGGTAGACATGCAAAGCCTCATATTCTACAGAAAGAAAATTTTGGGCAGGCAGGAAACTCCGACTAGCTACGAGCGGTGCTCGAAAAGTAATGAGGCCAGTTGTCGCGCAGGGGCACACAAGGGTGCAAGTGTAAACGCATCAGGTTCTATTCTATTTCGAGGAAATAAAATATTTAATTTTTAATTTCTTCGCTTTTTGGCAAAGCGGCGTCGAGTTCTACTGCTTAATTCGGAAATCCTCCAGAATTATACAATACTTGGGGAACGGGAATATTGTGTCTTAACACTAGGTACCCAGGTTCCTTTTGTAATAGCGTGAAGTACAAAAAATATATTGAGTATAGATTACTGAATATATTTGCAAAAACTATGTCTCAGGGATGCGTGTATACTCCATAATGCACAAAGATTTTTTATTTCTCTTGGTATAATTAATATAGTAATTGTTATTATTCTTTTATTAGTTTGACACTACTAGTAATGGCAAAATGTTGACGTTGAGTTTCGCCACTCAAAATGTAATGCCTTACATTCAGTGGGAAGTGGGAAACTAAACGGAGTGTATTAAAATTAAAATGCCAAATTCCTTCTGTCATGTACACTGTTGACTGATGCCCCTGTCATGTGCAGGACTAGTGACCACAGACTACTGTAAAATATTTGAAACGTCATGTTTTCAAAAATAAATTCTAAATACACGGTTCAAAATTTTATGGTATAGTTCTTTGATTGTGGCGTTCCAATGGCGTTCAAAATTTTAAATTAAAATCTAAAAGAGTTTGACGTAAAATAAATATTCATTTCCAAAAACAAACAACTTGTTCCTCATTTATAAAAATTTAATAAAACACGTCTTTATCACTGTTTTATACGAGTAGATGATGAGAATTATTTATAATGCCTGGACAGTTTAATTATTTATGAAATTGCCGTATCATTATCTAAACGTCATTATCTAACGCGAATATTTTGTGTGTTCATAGCAAAGCAGATGTGTATGGATGTATATTTTATAGCTTGTTCGGAGGGTATTAGAAGGCACGTAGAATATTTGAGGCCTGCGTTATACATATCTGCTTATCGACAGATTATTCATTGCTTTTGGGTACTTTTTCTTGAGTTTTTCGAACATAATCCTGTTCTTATAAAGGCTATCGTGGACTGGAGAACCAATATTCGCACATTGAATTCAAATATCGCAATATAAATATTAGAAGCTTTTTAGAAATAGTTAATTTTGTTTTCTTTATCAACGGCATAGCCCAAACTTATCCAAAACATACTTATATCAGGTAAAAGTATCAATAATAAAACTTATCTAAAAATTTTTCAATTTGAGAACAAAAATGAAATTGTTTGGAGATCTCGTTTGAATGCTAAACTGTGTGTGTGTGTGTTTTTATTCCTGAACTAGTAGCGGATAGCTAGCTAAATAAGCACTAAAACCTTATTATCATTATTTATAAATCCCCCATAGTATTCTTTTAACAAGAAAATTAAAAAAGTGGTGCACTAATAGAACTATATGAATTATATATCAAATAATTTTAATGTCTGCAGCTAGCATTTTTGGAGCTTCTCTTTAAAAAATCCTTACCAATACAGTTTCTAGGGCCGGCACTAAATGGCATGTACGCGTAATTGTGACGTCCAACGCAATTTTGAGGTAAAAATCGATCTGGGTCAAACTTTAGTGGATCCTTGAATGTTTTTTTTTGCCGGTGCAGATCAAATATATGGATGTGGCATGTTGTCCCTGCAGGTATTTTGTAATTACCTAAGAATAAACCAAACTTTTATCTTAAACATTTATTTATATATTTAATGTGTACATGAATAAGTACCTTATGGTCACTACATGGTAATTAAAATCTACATTTTGTCTAAAAGTTACCAAAAAATATGATATAATTCTTAAATAAAAAGATAAGCACCACTTTTTTCAATGTGTCTATGACAAGGTTTTTTTTTATATTTTGTAGTGATTCTAATAATATTAAATCCAATTCGTATGTATATTTTTAACGAGCGTACTTACTTAAGATGGTTTCTTCAGCTATTTTACGACTTATAAACGGTACAGGGGGATAGAGTCTTAACGACTCCTTAACACAGCAGTCCAGATAGCGCATTTTTGCAAGATCATTCATGGTTGCTGGCCGTGTATCATCACCAAATATAGTTTTTAATTCTTCTACAATTTTTTCCTAAAAATATTATAAAGGGCTAGATATAACCAAGCACTTTTGTTTGGGGAAGAAAATATGTATAGTAATTATGTTTCAAATTATTATTATAATTGATGCCATTACAAAGTAATGTTAATAGAATACAAATTCATAAATCAATAAATTGAGAAAGTATCATTTGATTTTTTATTTACATTATAATAAATATAATATTTTAAACATAACTTATTTTAATTACAGATAAATATCACCTGCACGTCTTGTTCATTTGCTAAAGATAATAAACAATAAGTTAATCCCGCTCCTGTTGTGTCATGACCCTGTAATAATAAATAATTGTTGTAAAATTTATATACAAATTTAACAATTATGTCATAAATTAAACAATTATATGTACTGCAAACATAAATGTATCCACTTCCTCCTGTATACCAACGCTGTCAATAAAGCCGTTTTTTTCAGCTATGAGCAATAAATCTAACATGAATTCCTTTTTTGGGATAGGTTCATTGGAATCACAATTTTTATCTCCTGATGTTTTCTTTTTATTATTACTATATAAGTCTAAATTATGTCTCCGCATTTTTATAACATTTCCTGTAAAATGATGTATACCCGATACGCATTTTTGGTGTTGTTTACCAAAAGAGGTATAGTTAAATATAAAATCTGAAATATAAATCACGTTGGTAAATCTTTTAAGTATTAAGCCAAAAAGTTCGTGTAATGCTTCTATATATAATTTCCCTTCCGCATTTGTATCATCACTAAGTCGAGTGCCCATAGCTGTTTCTGTAATTAAAACCTAATTTATATTTAATACCCAAGTATAATAACTAGATTTATATATGATCTTATCCTAATTTATCCATTTACCACAAATTGTATGTAGAGTATATTCGGACATAACAGAATGTATATCAAATAATTTGCCACTAGTTTTTTCCAGGTATTGTAACAAATGTACATTGTTTTTGGCTACGATTGGATAATATTTTTGTAAAATATTAAAATGGAAAGCTGGAGTCAAAATTTTCCTTCTACTCTGCCACTTTTCTCCTGTAATAAATTTAAAATAAATTGTATTTCTATTGAAAAAACAAAATTAAAAATAGTAGTATAGTATAGGGACAAGTTAATATCATTAATATACAAGGCTAAGGCAATAAAAAAGTATTACCACTACTCACGAGTAGTCCTTCTTGAAGCCATGGTTTTAAGAATTTATAAACAAAACTTTTTTCATGGTGCTTCTTGCTCGATGTAATGATCTAATAATAATTTTCGTATTATAAAATGTAAAATATAGTAAAATTATCTTATAAATAAGCAATTTAAACAAGGTACGTAAAGTTATTTTGTCCCATTACAAAGGAAAAGCAAAAAGTAACTCGTAATAACTTATTCATGCATTTTTCAACGGTTCAAAATCGCGAATATTATAAAAAGTGAAAATATTCATTTAACAAGGTATGTACCCGCATATAACTAGGTAAGCAGAGACAGCCTAGGGTTAAGACACTCCGCTACTCATTTTCTGTTGAATTTTGGAGGCATTACGGGGTGTGAAGGGGTGGAGATCGATGCTGCGCTTTGCCTCGACACCAGTAGGAAGAATTGATAATATTAAATAATAATTTATTTTTCGAGTGGGAATCTGGCCCTCAACTTATCGCGTTTACATCCTGACAGGCCAAAAATTTCTGGCCACAACTTCCATATTTCATAGAATAAATTTATATATACCTCTACGTCTTCCGCATTGTATATGTTTATGGTGCCGATGTTGAAAGCGTAGTATCTGTAAATTCCATTGTAAAATGATGCTCGGTCGCGCCCCAAACGAAACAAATCTACTAAAATATATATTAAAATATTATTAATTAAAGTTGAAAATATGCTCTATGATAGTCGTTCTAAATTAAGTCGAATCCTAATGGATTAACTATAACCAGTTCAATTAGTTGGTTTTGTAACTTAGAGGATTTTTTTCGAAGGCTTCGTAGAATCATATTTTCTACATTCACTAATTGAATTAAATTCAATTTAGAATTAAACTCAGACGGGCAGAGTTCTTAGCGTTTCAAAGGGAGGACTTGTCATCAACAGGGAGACATGGTGGTGGAATGACAAAGTGCAGGAGGTGATTCGTGAAAAGAAGGCTGCCTTTAAGAAGTGGCAGAAATCCAACTCTCCTGAAGACAGACTGGAGTACATAGTAGCAAAACGTGCCGGCAAAAGAGCTGTAGCCAGACCCCGCAGTGAGAGTTTATCACCGTTATATGATAAGCTTGAAACTGTGGAGGGGCAGAACTTCATATACAAACTGGCACGTACCCAGGATAAAGCGATGCAAGATATCGCAAAATGTATTTGCGTCAAAGATTCCCAGGTCACATTGCAAGTGCCTTGATATGTCTGTCCCTGGAGTGAGACCTCCCGGACGGCCAAGGAAGCGCTGGTTGGATGTCATGATGCAGGATATAAGAGCCAATGGTTTAATCACTAAGGACGTAGAAGATCGTGCAAAGTGGAGTAGGGTTAGTAGGAAGGCAGACACTGGCACAGCGAGCCACGAGTAATGCCAGGAAGAAGAAGAGAGCTAAAGTCTAAATAAAAAGAATAACTCAATATTAGTAAATATAATTTGTAGTAAGGAAAAAAAAAATAAATAAATCAAATACCTGGTGAAAGCAACATTTCTAAAGTATTCCCAATTATAAATTTGAGTCGAGGTCCTGGAATACTTAAATATACTTGGGCCTTTTTATTGTAATTAATTGTAAAGTGAAGTAAAAGTAAAATTAACACGAAACATAGAATTAACGAAATCATTGTAATACGTAAATGTTGTGAAAAGATTGAACAAAACAGAATTAGAGACAATCAAATTTACTTATATATTATTAATATTTTTTATGTACAACTACTGGCTAACAATTATTTATAAAGACTAATTGGCATTGGCAAAACCTATAGTTATATACAATAAGTCAGTCTTAATATCTCAATAATTATTATATTGGAGGATAATAAAAGTATACTGAATACAACAAATGAAAATTGTGTCTGTACGTTGAACATATTTGCGAAAAAATTATGTAGGGGTCTTAAAATAACTAATAGAATAAATCTATTTCTACATCTTTTGACCTACACGACCGATTTGAAAATTTGAAATTTTTTTGATGAATTTTATTTTTTGTGTAGCTAACTAAATAATATGAGGCCTGTCGTGGCGCAGCGGCACAAGAGTGTGATTGTAACCGACAGGTTCTGGGTTCGATCCCCAGTCGAGGAAATGAAATATTTAATATTTTCAATTTAAATATTTAATGTTTCATTTCTTCGCTCTGGTAATAAGGCAAAGCGCGGCGTTGAGCTCCGCCACTCAACACGCAATGCCTCAAAAATTCGGCGGAAAGTGGGGAACGGAAGTGGAACGGAGTGTCATAACACTAGGTTCCACTTCCGTTGCCTCTGCCTACCCTGCCTAGTGTGGGATACAGCGTGAAGCTGAAAAAAAAAACTAAATAATATATTATAGCTATCTAAATAATATAATATTTAAAAACTTTGCATCTGTCGTAGAACCGTAGGAGTGCAGCTAAACTATAAAAATAATTAAGTGTGCCTATAACAAAAATTGTTGATCAGCTAAAGCTAGGTATATAGATATAGGTAAATAAGTATTTTTTTATAGAATTGAATATTTATTTTATATGTTATTGCAATGAGAAACTCTAATGGCTGTGTTTTATTTATTACTTTATGTAAGACCAGCATTTACCTGCGGCTCCGGCCGCACTATTAGATGAAAGTAACTAAGATTATTATTTATATATATATATATATATATATATATATATATATATATATATATATATATATATATATATATATATATATATATATATATATATATATATATAATTGGTGAATTATTTTTTATTTTCATTCCACTCCTATATTTTGTATAAACTAAAACCTTCCTTGATTTTAACCACATACATAATACTAATATTATAAAGGTTAGGAGTTTATTTCCTTTTTTTTTTATGGAAGAGACGGCAAACGAGCGTACGGGTCACCTGATGGTAAGAGATCACTGTCGCCCACGGCCCCGTGTAACTCCAGAGGAGCTACAGGAACGTTGCCGTCTTTTAAGGTGGATGGGCACCGGGGCCCGGCATTACCTAATGCGAAACGTAGTGGCCAAAGCCACTACTTAACGCCGGTCTTAAATGCCGGGGGTGGTAACAATCCGGTCGAGTCTGCCCATGCGTGTTGCCATTGCTGGCCACGTGACTCTACCACACGCACTTTAGTCGCCTCTTACGACACCATCAGTACCAGGGTGATCCTATTCTAAGCCGGGATCACACGGCAATAATAGGATCACCTTTAGGAATAGGAAGAAAGCACTTTAATGCGCTAAGCTCCGAAACTACTATATACTACATAGTAGTTTCTGAGCTTAGCACATTAAAGTAAACAAACTCCTAACCTTTATAATATTAGTAGAGATTTGTGTAATTATTTAAATATATTTAAAAATTTCGGTAAATTGTCTGTAGTTAAAAAGAGTATTTCCACGCTAATACCAAAGTCAGGAAAATACTGAATGAAGTTATGTTTTCGAATTTTGTGAATAACTATATGAACTTAAAAACTATTGTTTTGAAATAACATTTTATAATTACACTACAGTTTTTTAAGTCAAATAATTAATTTAACATATTCACCGATTTTAATTATGTGAAGATAAAAAATATATTCTAAACATCATCTCGATGATAAAAACTTTAATTTCATAAGGATTCATATCATGATATTAATAGATATTTAATTATAAAATAGATATTTGATATTATTTTTAAATATAAAAACGTTACTTTTAGCTTTGTTGTTATAGATAAATAAATGTTATTGTGTTCTTTTTGTATAGTATTTTTAAGTCCTACAATCCATTAGTAAATAAATTTATATTAATTTTAATACAATTCATCACAAATCGTTAAAACAATTGAAGATCTTAATCTACTATGAAATTAATTTATTTCCATTCAATGTCATTAAGATATTAAACTGTTTATTTAAGATCGTGGGAGCAAGACTGCTTATTAAAATAAAGCAACTGCCTCGCCTGTACTGAACACCGATGATTCAGGGGGACATTTAAATTGTAAAATAATTTTGAATTTTGTTATCCAGCAAACCGCACCAATACAGCTCTCCTTAAAAAGCTCTAATGCACTAGAGAATGTGAGATGATGATTTGGCCAATGTAAATGAACTAATTTCTTAAATTTTGTGATTTGTGCCATCATCTTTAGTTAGGCCAAAATTTGTGAGGCGTGTTTATAAGGCGTCATGATAAGGGGATTAGATGGATAACAAGACAAGGGGTAAGGATGAGGGGTAAATCACTCACAGCTAGCTTATATAGCTTAGACCATAAAGGATTGAAAGATAGCTGCAACTTTTTACACACAAATTATTCAGCAAAGAATTATCGGCAAATAGGAAGAGTGGGATCAAGCAGAAGGCCTTTGACTGTGAGCCTTGTCTATGTATCTGGTGTGTATTGCGTTTGAAAGGGATCCCTGAGGCCTATATCGAGACTCATAATCTTACTCTCAGGTATGTATCACAATTTCGCTTCCATGGTTATTACTGCTATTGGCGACACCATACCTTTCTAGATTACAGTAGGGGTTCACCAGGGCTCAGCTCTTAGTCCATTCTTATTCAATGTAGTGCTAGATACTGTCTCGGCTCACATCCGAAATCAGCCTCCGTGGCTCGTGGTGTATGCCGATGACATAGCACTCATTGAAGAGAACCGGCTGATGCTAGAGCGTCAAATGAACCTCTGGAATGGTACGCTTGAGAACGACGGTCTTAAACTCAATGTGTCGACGACTCAGTAAATGGCTTGCGGGAGACCGGACTAGAGCACTATTCATATAGGTAATGAACCTGCCGTTAAGTCGGAAAAGTTTAGGTACCTTGGATTCGTTATACACGAGTCTGGAAGCATCGAATACGATGTTCATGGCCGAATTAGTGCTGCCTGGGCTAAAGGTCGGCAAGAGGCCACTGGTGTGGTCTGTGATCGCAGAATACCAACCAAACTCAAGGGACTGATATACCAGAGTATCGTTCGATCGGTTCTTTTATATGGCAGCGAATGCTGGCCAGTACTGTCTCGGCACACTCAGGAGCTTTTTTCACGGAAATGCAGATGCTGAGGTGGATGTGCGGCGTAAAGCAGTCTGATCGTATACGTAACACATTCATTCGAGGTAGTCTTGGAGTCCGTGACATAGCGCATAAGCTCCAAGAGCATCACCTGAGATGGTATGACCACGTTGCACGCCGGCCTAGGAACTATGTCGGACGCAAGTGCCTTGATATGTCTGCCCTGGAGTGAGACCTCCCGGACGCCCAAGGAAGCGCTGGTTGGATGTCGTGATGCAGAACATGAGAGCCAATGGTCTAACCATCGAAGCCGTGAAAAATCGTGCAAAGTGGAGTAGGTTTAGTAGGAAATTTAGTAGGAGGCGTTAATTCTAATATAGCGTTAAATAATTAACGTCAGGAAGAAGAAGAAGAGGGAGAGGGAGATCTACGCACTCCACCTACAACGCGTTTCTTAGACGTAGACTGCATTGTACCTAGGATAAGCAGATGTAAACTGGACACTGATTTTATGGCGATTTTACTCCATCGTTGACGATGTCAGTAATTTTATTAGTATGAAGAGTCTGACCAAACTTAATGGCTCTTATTAAGGTTCCTGCTGAAGGGTCAGGAGATCCTTTGACACATACACAATAATGGGACTTTTCTCTTTTTTTCTGTACTAATGTAGGATTTTAGGTTGGGGTTAGGAAGCTTAGCTCCAGACATAGAAGGGTGAGCCCAGATATTTTAGATAGTAGGGGTGGCAGTGGATGGGTAAATAATTGCTTTTCTAATTACACTTATGTTGTCATGAATAGAGGGAGTATTCTCTACTAGTTTTTTTCTAGAAGATAATTGATTTACAAAACCCCGCAGGATCAAAACACTAACGACACTTATTATAACTAATCACCTTGTTAGAATGAATCTATTTACACTATTATTTATATATTGTTTCCAAAAGGTAAAATGAAAAAATGAACACTGAAATATAAACCTCTCAGTCAAAACAAACGACAAAAACGAACAAAGTCCGACCACAGCTTTATATTTTAAAATACGGTGCGCGCATTAGAAATTAAATTACACTTCTACTAGGCACGTCAAACTAAGTTAGTTTACTGGGAGCTCCAGTAAAACGGCTCGTATGTGCATACTCTTCCTGAATTTATGATTTGATATATGAAATTCAGCAACAGTGCAAAGGGAAAACTATTTTATGAAAAGTAACAACAGTATAATATTCGGAAATAGCATTCTATATCTGGTTGGCAAATATAAAATAGTAAATTAATAAAAATTAAGAGAAAAATGTTGTCTTAAGTCCTAAAAAATAATAGTTTAGAAGGGTAAAGTTAGGTAAATTAAGGGCAAGGAAAAAAAATTATTACTATATAATGATTTTATAATTATTTAATGCCCCCATTTTAATATATTTTTATAAACATTATTTTCCCATTATATGTATTTATTAAGTCCTGTTCATTACCAAGACATTTTGCCATTTTATCGTGCTTCGAATTTCACATAAATGGGATCTTGAGATCGCAAAATCATATCGACAATAAACTTAATGTCTTGAGGTTTAGTGACGGGCAACAACCGAAATCTACGAAGTACTGCCGATAACACCATTTTCATTTCTATCATTGCAAATCTTTGACCTGAAATCAATTTTGTCATACAACATTTTTTCACATATAAGAGAGGAGAGAGAGCTTGTTTTAAGACACTCGTACCGCAATTTACGCAGGAGTGCCTATTAAGCGGCGAAACTCAACGCCGTACTTTCTTTCACCGTATCGGGAAAGTGTAAATAATTCCTAGGAGCGAGTGTTTCCTCCAACTACACTTAGAGACAAACGCGATAACACACAATGGCGTTAAAGGGTCTAACCAGACAAGCATGGGAAAGCTGCACTGGCTTCTAAAGAAACATTTTTACTATGATTGTAGTACTTTTATCCTAAATAATGACCCAAAAAGTTTTAGACATTTTACTCTCTAACTCTTATGTAACTGAGTCCTAATGGTAAAAAAAACATAATGTTAAAGTTTATTTTCTAGGTATCAGTTGAACATATTTTACATTTATGAATATAAGATTGTCATTATATTATTTTTTTCAGATTTATTGTGATATTATAAGTTGTAAAAAGTTATCTTAATATAATAATACTACAATGGTGTTAATATATAAGTACATACGAGTATATGATGACAACTTATGATAATTTTTATTATTTTGAGACATGTTCAATTACTTACGATATTATGTAGTTTATAGCATAGATAACTAGCTAACATTTACATAATATATATTATTTTGGAAGATATCAATGTATGCTGATTTTTTACAATTTATAAAATCAGATATTATAAATTGTTTTACAATTTATAATATCTGATTTTATAAATATCACAGACTTTTTAATGGATACCGAAAAAAATAACTTTAACGTTAAGGGTCGTAATCTCTAAAGGCAGTTGAGCATCTGCCTGCTTAAAATATATTTTTATCTCTTACAACAAAAGTACTGTATCGATATGGTTTTAACTACTATTACTGGTTTAAAACCAGAAAAAACTAACTTACCTATGCAATTCCTTGAGCCAGCACTGAATGGTATATATGAAAAAGGATGCCAAGTAGGCGCTTCCATGAATCTCTCTGGGCGAAATCGCAATGGTTCCACAAATTGATCTTCACGCCGATGTAAGTCATATATTAGAACAGTGCAATCTACTCCAGCCGGACATTTATAGTTTTCTTAAACAAAATAAAATATATAAGCGTTAATGCCCTCAGAATACTCGTATACAGTCGTACGTTAACACACACGAACGTGAAACCGATGGACCAATACTTATATATAAAAAAAAACTCTTGACTACGATTGCGGGTGTAAGCATAAGGGAGTGGAAAGTTTGTATCGGTGTGGAAACTATCGTTGCAGCAAAAGCTGACCATAAAAAATATTTAAATTTCTTTTTGTCATAAGATCACTTTGATAGGAAAGCAATCCTATAGCCTTCAAATATTACGTAACGCAATTTGGGGGGAAGGGGTGTCTAGAAAAACGTTATAATGCGTTACGAGGGTAGGAGGGGGGTTTCGAACAATGTGTTACGTAACGCTGTTTTTTTGTTTTCAAATAAAAAAATAGGGAATTTGTTAAAAAAGAAAGAGGTAGAGATATTGATTGTACTCAAGAATAGAATTCTGAATTCGTGGTACCGTCACCACGAATTCAGAATTCTATTGATTATTATTTATTAAATTAGTTTTGAAGCTAGGTGTCGCGCTGAAATTTACAATATTGTGTAGCAGCGAGTTGTAAGTCTCTTGATTTATTTATTACCGTAAACACGATTAAAACAAAAACAAAAATATTTTAGCGACTTCCCGGTACTTTGCGCAACATAGTTCCGACTTTTATAAGCAAAAATGCTCATTTGAGTGTTACGTAACATTTTAAGAGGCGGAGGGAGGGTATATTACAATGTTACGGCACGTTACATGGGGGTGGGCCAAATATCTTCAAAAATTGCGTTACGTAATACTTGAACGCCCCTAAAGGGTTACGTACCTCAAAAATATCATATTCTGATTTATATGGAGATTGTATAGAGCTACCTATTCAGTTTAATTACCTATGTAAGTTATAATTCATATCAAATATTCGAATCTACGATCACTTACAGAACACATGTAATTTTGTCACCTGTATTTACCATGTAACCAAAACCTACATGGATGTAAATGAAAAATTTGTAAATATGGAAATTTATATTTATATTACAAAAAAATATGTATAATTAACTTCTAATAAAAAAGTTAAATAAGTAAGTAGATAATTTAATAAAAAATGAATGCATGGGTCTGGGAAATATTTTTTTAGGGTGTAGGTACTTCCCGTTGACCTACTTTGCTGAAACTCGTACAGAACCCACGGTTTGCATTTAAGGGGTTTTTTTTGTCCACTGTTGGTAATGTTGATAAATTATAGTGACGTGTCAGATTTTTTACATGTTATACTAATATTACTTCAGTTAAAGGATTTTTCAGCTATGATGCCTTACTTATTCTTCTTTCCAATTGTTTAACGTAAGAAAATATAAAGCTTTGCATCTAGGAACCGGAATAAGACCCATATTTATATGACAAAAAAGACGGGCAGGTGCCGCTCGGAAATAGAATTGCGCGGGGCTTTCACGGCTTATAACAAAAGAACCACGCGGGGATTCCTCGATTCTATTGATATTGAGCGTGAAAGCATCATTAAGGTGGGTTGCGTTGCGGGCACCGCCCGGTTCACACTCATAATTACGATTTTATTAACTGCAACAACTTTTTAACTGCAGGTTGGTAAAAACATAATATAAGTTTTCGATTCATACAACGTCTTTCTACGCCTCATGCCTGAACGATCACTTAGTTAACGATTACAGATAGACACAATATTTTCTCTCGAACGCTGCTATTCTTTCCAAAATGAATTTGATGATTCTCGGCGTACTTGTGTTTTACATCATTCATTTATATTTTAAGCAATTTATACAGTAATAGAACAAAATGTCACAAAATTATTAAATAGTCCATATAGGCATTCACTTTCCTGAGATTTCAGATTAATTGATTGTTAAATCATATTGATACTAAGCATAATATTTACGAAAATACCAAATACACGTACCAGTATATTCGAAAGTACGAGTACTATGCTATAACTTTTACTAGGTTATACACCTTAAAATTTGTTGGGCCCAATATTTTCTTAATTATTACGCATATTATTAGGCATATGTAGGTATGTTATGGATATTATGTAAAAAAAAACATTATTTTATATAAACAATACTTAAGTTCATCGCCTCCTCACATCTTCTTGATATGAAATATACAGGTGGATAAAGCCTTAGTGATTCTTTTATGCAACTTTCTAAGTACTTCATTTCTGCTAGGTCGTTCATGGTAGCCGTTCGTTTGGACGTACCGAAAATTTGGCTACATTCTTCAAATGCTTTATTCTAAAACAGTAAGTAGTATTTAAATGTAAGTTTTTATTTTATTTTATTGAATTAACCATAAGACAGTTTTTTACCTGTTCTTCTTGATTATTTGCTAGCAACATCATACTGAAAATAAGTGCTGTTGATGTTGTATCATGTCCCTAAATAAAAAAGAACAATACATAAATACATATAAATAAACATGTTTGCCCACTTTCATTATGAGCTTTCGTCTTCCGATGACTATTAATTGAGTCAAATCTCTGTATTTGGGTCAATCTCTAAAGGCTTTTTTGTCTACGGGCTGGATAAACCCATTAACCACTAACCAAAAATATTTTACTATAAACAATAGTAATAGTATAGTAATAGTAATATATATACAAGCTTAATGTTATTGTTAACATGACTTATCATGAAAATCTTAAACCTAAAAATCCTTATCACTCTAGGTTGTTCAAAGTCCCATTTAAATGAAAGAATAATTTATAACTTTTAGTAAAATTATTTTAAAAAATTCGTGATATGACAAATAGTTACTCTACATAGTAATAAAACATTTTTACTTTGTGACTCGACCTCTTTTGGATAGTTACAGTAGTAATATACATACAACTATTAAATACGTAAGTATTGTCTACCGAATTAGTTGGTAGAAGTGGGATAGTTATTTAATATTTTCATATTAATTATTTAATGTTTCCATCTCTTCGCTCATGTTACAAGGAAAATTTCGGCGTTGAGTTCTGCCACTCAACGGAAAGGCAGCGTAAGCAAGGAACAAAACGGAGTGTCTTACCACTAGGTTTCCAAGTTCCCTCTGCCTACACTACCACGTTTGGGCTATAGCGTGAAGCTGCATTAATATTAAGATAGTATTAATTATCAGTTTACTACCAGGAATTTTATTAATAGCTGGTGAAACTGGCTTTAATTGTATTTCGTTTTAATAAAGTTGGAAATTTGTTAAGCTTTTCGTAAAGGCTAACGATATTGGTTGGTCTTAACATTATGTTTAGTTTTACGCTGTATCCTGCATAAAGCAGTGAGGCAAAGGTAGAGAGGATTTGGGATCCTAGTAATAAGAAACTCTGTTCCCATTAAGACTGTTATTCTTCACTTTCTTGCCAAATTTGAGACATTGAGCGAGAAAATGAAAATATAACATAATATCCCATTTTCTCAAGTGGGAATAGAATCCACAACCTACTGCGTTTCGAGCAGCCTAAAAACGAAAATAAACTATTGCAATTAAATGAAGCCTAAGTTCAATTTAAATTACCTTCTCCAGTGCATACATACAACAATGAAATAGATCACTATAATCCAAATAATCTGACCTCATTTGTCAATGAAAATTTGACACTGCTCAACGCCGCGTTTTGCCTTATAACCAGAGCGAAGATATGAAAACATTAAATATTTCAATTGAAAATATTAAATATTTCATTTTCTCGAGTGGGGATCGAACCCACAACCTGTCGTCTACAGTCATACGATTAGCCGCTGCGCCACGATAGGCCTCTAATTCACGTAATCAAAAGCACGTGCCGACGCCCGCTAGAACGCGTTTGATCAACAAGCTAAGTATTTTAAAAATATTAATTTAGTCAAATCGGATACCATTAATAATTGTGTAAAAGTTCCAATAACATCAGCATATTTTACTGGTAAAAAGCCTAGATATAACACTACTTCATTAATCTATGTTAGGTAGGTACTTTTTAGGGTCTTTTTATGACATACTTACCTATAATTAGGGTAGGTTTTATTTTATATTATGACTAACCTAAAGAAACTTTCTGGTGTCCAGAATCGAAAAAGAAAGCTGCAGACGTACGTCGAAAAAAGTATACACTCATCTAAAATGTTCATTCTTCGACCTGGGCCATCTTCAGAAGAAGAACACCGAAACCAAGAATCTTCAACGCAGTCGTCGCCCTCCTCGTCTCTATTGCCTTTGGCTGTCCAAGAAAGCGAGGCATCTTATTGTGTGGAAGCTTTCCCGGATAATACAATAATTAGAGAAGATCTATTGAATGATCTCGCCCTATGGCCGCAGGTGACAACCGACAAACAGAGGACATTTGAAGTTCTGCGCGGACCAATACAGATAATAAAAGAGAATTGATATCCTTCGAATAGATCAAAATGATCCTTTTCAAATGTCTATTATTATACTAAGATGTCTAAAACCAAAACCATTTTAAGAAACTGGCTTGTCTGTTCCAAATCGACCGATTCCGTTTCTTGTTTTTCTTGTAAACTTTTTCATGATGACATCACCTTTTACTGGTAAAATAGGTTATAAAGATTGGTTTCACTTGTGTATAGCTTGGAACGCCATGAAAAGAGTGTAGAGCACTTGGAATGTGTTAAACGTCAAATCACATTAAAAACTCTTGTTTTAGAAGAAAAGTCAGTAGATTTCTTCTTTTCCTTACATGAGTATATTTTTAGCGAGGCAACATTTATCTTTATGGAGTAAATCCAAAAAATATACGTGTCAGATAATGGTATTTTTTTGGCTGGTTGAATATATTTCTAATTTGGAATTAAAACGTTCGAAATATTTTTCAATAATATTAAATTGCACTCGAGATACTCCACACGAAGAATAAATGTCGTACGGTACGTTCTTCTGAGTGCAATTAATCATAAAATTCAAATATCAGAACACTTTTTAGGGCTTTTTGCCTATATCAGACACTACAAGATACTACAACTTAGTTTCTTTGGATTTTTTAGACACAAACGAAATTGACATACAAGACAAGCGTGGCCAAGGTTCTGATAACGGTGCAAATATGAAAGGAAAACATATAGGCTTACAAAAACTAATGTTAGACATGAACCCGTGCGTATTTTTTGTACCTTGTGCAGCGCACAGCCTAAATTTAGCAGTAAATAACGCTGCTAAAAGTTCTGACAATTTCTTTTCAATTGTATAAGAAACTTAAGTTCTCTTTTCTGCGTCAATATTTCGATGGCAAATTCTTACCTAAAAAGTGCCAACGTTAAATCTAAAACCACTCTCAAATACTCGATGGCAAAGCATGGTAAAACAGCAAAAGCTCTACGTTTTAACCTGGGAAAAGAGTATTATGCCTTGCTGTAAATATGGCAATTGTAATATTCAGAAAGGAGCAAAGAGACAAGAAATGTGGCAAATTCATTACTGACAAAAATTAAGAAATTTAAATTTATCTGCTTTCTGATTATTTGGTTAGTTTCTTTGCAAAATTAGTATTGTATAGAAGCTGTTAACTGACAATCGTAACGATTCCGCTTTTGAAGAGTTATTTACAGAGTCAAATCAGCAGCAGGAGAAGTGGAGGTAGTTGTCGAATTTGCCACATCTGGGCGTCCTCGCGCTCGTATGAGATTTTGAATATAAATCAGAAGATGGACTGATAACAGACCCAAAAATACGTTACTTTAAAATATTTAGTTCGACAAAATTGATATTTTTAATCTAACATTGCGATATCTGAAAAATACTAGAGCGATCACACGAATACACCCGTTTTAGAGATTGACCCATTTTCATCATGTTGTTATAAAAAACAACAACTTTAACTTACCTCAAACATAAAAGTATCAACTTCTTCATTGATACCTTCCATATCTATTTTGCCTTGTTCTTCAATATCTAACAATAAGTCTAGCATTGCCAACCGCTTCTTACCTCTATAAAATGTTTGTTCAGGATCGTTTACTATTGATGAATATAAATTTTTGTAGTTACCATTTTCTCGACGTTGCTTAATCACACGATTGCGAAATGTGGTTAGTAAGTTTAATAAATTCTTTTGTTTACGACCAACGGAACTTAGATCAAAAAGAAATTTAGGATGTAACCAAACTCTTGTTCCTCTATAAAAAAGATATGTTCCCAGTGTATGTATCGCATGTTTGTAACGCTGACCTATGCCTGCAGTTTCGGCATCTAGCGACGTTCCCATGGCAGTTTCTGTAATAGTTAGAAGAGTTAGTATTGGAATTAATTACTATTTTAAGACATAGTTTTAAAATCACGATGAGGTTAACAAATAAAAGTGTCACACCATATTACAAGCCGCTATATGAAACTATACAAGTAAGTATGGAAACTTAACTTAGCTTCACGCTATAACCCTAGCGGGGTAGGCAGAGAGAACGGAGCACCAAACGCTACGATCTCGGCATACCTCTTTCGACTCGTCCACTGTCATCAAATTCTTCATACATGTCCTCCAGGGGATGCCCTCATGCTTTTTACGTGTCCCTCATCCAGTATCGTAGATCTACAGTGCTATAAACATTTATAAAAACATACACTCAATTCTGTTAAGAATTGTACTCTAACTAAGTATTGTACTCGTACTACTTACCACATATTGAGTTTAAAGTCATGTTAGTTATAAACGGATAAATATTTGTTTCTGGTTTGCCTACTTCAGCGTTGAGACTTTCAATCAGCTTATCTGTGTTTTCTACAAAAATTTCACTGAAGTGATAGAGAATGTTGAAATGGAATGCAGGAGTAAGAATTTTTCTTCGCTCATACCACTTACTACCTATAATAACATATATAACATATAATGCAGAAATATTTATATTATTTGGTTATTAAAAAAAAATAAGCTTTAAACTACATCGCTGCTAATAAAGTCATGGCGTAGGAACAAGAGTTTAAATGTAATAGATATAGCCTGTGGGTTGGATTCAGTAAATAAAATATTTAATATTGTCATTTCATCCCTTTGGTAACGAGATTGTTAGAACAAGGTTGCGTTCCGCTACTCATTCAATGCGTCTAGAATTCTACGAAAATTAAGGAATAGAAATGGACTTTTTTTTCTTTTTTGTCAAGATGATTGAAATATTGATAGCGGTAGTCAAAATAATTAAAAAACTGGTAAAAACATTGCCATTATCTTTTTTTAAAATGTTAAATAAACAGATATAGACTTCCACCATTTAAGATGCTGTCTCCACATCAAGTGCGTCTTTGATAGCGGTAGTCAAGATAATTAAAAAACTGGTAAAAATATTGCCATTATATTTTTTTAGTTTGTTAAGTAAACAGATTTAGACTTCCACCACTAAAGATGCTGCCTCCACATCAAGTGCGCCTTCCGCTTGAGTATCTTGATATTAGGTAAGTAAGTTGTGAAATTTATTAGTTATGTTATTTTTAAATAATGAATATTTAAAATCTTACCACTACTTAATAATAGACCATCGTTTAACCACGGACGGAGAAAATAATATAGATAACCTTTTTTATTATGTTTTGAATTGGTCAAAAGAGTCTGTAAATTACAAAAAATATTGGAGGTAAAGAACATTGATTATTTTAAATTAAGTTTTTTTACTTGAGACAATAGGGTAAAAACTCTTTGCTCAATTTCCGATCTCAAAGATGTATTTAACAATTATGGATGAAAAATTTACATATCAAAAAAAATAAATATAAATATTCCGCTGTGTGAGATCATCATCAATCATATTAGGATCATCAAATATTTCTTAATTAAGACACAGTAGCGTAGTAAAATTAAGTTATTGAAATAAAAAAAAACACTTTTTGCTAAATTTCATAACTATGGGTCCACTTGAAATATCTTATAGGTTTTTGTCAAGGAATAAATTTGAAAAACATAAGCTTGTTGGCTAAGTATCTACATATACTATATGAAATTAACTACAAATATAAATTTGTAATGTTTCTTTGTATGCAATTCCTGGAAATTTTCAATTTTAAATGTTTCCTTATTTATTATATGTATGTAACATATAGCAAGTTCTCACTTTGTTCCAAATGTCATAATTCATACTCTACAAAAAATTATACTAATGCATCGATTGCCCTAGGAAAAAACTCGGGGCCCCCTAAAACCGACATTAGCCCGCAATAAGTGAATCTTCCACCGAGGCGTCATAGTCGTAACATGTGTGAGCGATTCTGTGGCATCTCATAGAGGTGGAGAGAGTTACCGCTGGGTTTTAGTGGGTACCGTTGATTCGTAAGAAACTTACTTGCCTTCTGCTGGAGCGGTCGACGTAAATGCATTCCCCAGCGATAAAAAAATACAAATGTTTACTCGATATAGAAAATAAATTAAACTTACATTAATACTTCCTAATTGATAAAGCATTTTAGTAGGCTCAGATTATTATTATTATATTTTAAAAACAAAGAAAATATATATTCCTCAATAATAAACACGTTTTTAATTTATTTTAGAAAAAAAATGTCTACATAAAAACCCCTTACAATATTCAATGCTAATCGTAATTATGCTTTAATATATATTTGAAATACATATAGTTCAAGATTGAAACATATAGTTCAAGAAAAGCTTTTAAAGAGTTAAGAACATACAAAACGTGGATTGAAGGACTCAAAAAGGGAGACAAAACTCTACAAAATCGAAACGATATTATGTAACATACAACAGAGTCTTATAGAAAATTATACAGCGCTAAGGGTCCACATATAACAAGCAGAAAAAAAAATCTAAATGTCACTCAATGGGTCTCAAAATGTGGAAGATAGACTAAAGTTTGTTATATCAGAAGTTGTAGAAGTGATCAAAACCTTAAGTTCAGAAAAGAATCCTGGTTCAGATAGTATAACCAATGAAGCTATGAACTGCGTGTATCCAACTGGCCTTACCGTTAACTATACTGTTCAATCGTATACTTGACACTACAGAAACCCCTACTCAGTGGTCTGAGTCAAATATAATATTGTTATGTAAAAAAGGAGACCCACACGATATAGGCAATTATAGGCCTATAAGCTTATTACCATGTCTGTATAAATTATTACCTATACTCATATATAAAAAAATGAGAATTACACTGGGAGCTAAACAACCCGTTGAACAAACAGGTTTCAGAAAAGTTTTCTCAACTATAGACCACATCCACACTCTGTAAATCCTTATAGATAAATATCAAGAACAACAGAGGCCACTTTACATTGCTTTAATCGACTATAAGAAAACTTTTGACACTGTGTCACATGAAAGCATCTGGGAAATGCTGAAAGGGAGTAGAAATAATAATCAGGGAGTAGAAAAAATATAATTAAAAAAATACATGAAAACAACGAGGGTAGAGCGAAATTAGACAGACCTGGCCCAAGCTTCCCGATTCGCAGAGGGGTATGGTAAGACGACCCTTTATCTCCACAAATATTTGTAGCCATTTTAGAATCAGTAATAAAAAAAATAGATTGGAAGCAATATGGATTTAAATTTACAACAAATATATAAGTCACCTCAGATTTGCTGATGATATAGCTCTACTCTCAGAAACTGGCACACAATTGCAACTTATGATTGAGTCACTAAATAAAGCCAGCTATCAAGTAGGACTAGAAATGAATTTAACAAAAACAATGGTGATGACGAACAGCACTGAGATAAAAAAAAATAGTTCACAATGACATACTAAAATACACCAATAAATACATATACCTGGAAACAAATAGGGTTCGACAGAAGAATAATAAACTAGAATTGAACGTAGTATCTAAAACACCTGAAATAAGTGCTGGAGCATGCAAGAAATATTCAAAAGCGACATGCCAGTAAAATTAAAAGCTAGAGCAATGAATACATATCTTTTGCCATGCTTTACTTATGCTTGTCAAACCTGGGAGCTACAAACAAAATCAAAAATTAAAACAGTATGGAAACGCCTTAAAAGAGGACCACACATGAGATGGGCAGATGACATCATTCAGACTGTGGGCAAAAAATGGATACAAATAGCCAAGGATAGTTAGGATAATTGGGCTTCTTTGGAGGGGGGCCTTAACGCATAGAGGGATTCTAGAAAAAAATAATTAATTCTTACAGCTTCCAAATATATAAAATTAACTAATCACTTAGTATAGTAGTAGAAATATAACATATGACTCTAGACAATGTTTTAAATAATATTAATAATAATGTTCATTACATATTTTACCGAGGTAATAAACTAAATTTCAATTATATAATCATTTCTCCGAGTTTCGTTTCAATTCACAACATCGCTTTTAATATCACCACTCATATAATATAATAAATTATCAATACATTTATCAAAGATAATAATATAAACATTTCGTTATTGATAAAGATATTTTTTTGCATTATTATAATGCAAACTAAAATTAATAATTTTCACAAATTGTACTTGCGTCAATTATATTTAAATGTTATCGAAGATTGTTTTTATAAGGTTAAGTTTTTTCTTTTGAGCTTATCTTAATTTGTTATTGTTGTACATGGTATACTGTGTAGTTAAGTTATTTTTAGTAATTGAAGATGAAATGTATGTTTTCAACATGTTTGTTTTTGAATAAAATTCATCAGCTATTTAGGATAGTGAGTCTACCTGTGTTACGAACTATTACATAGTTTCTGAATTGTTAACTTCAAATAAATGTACAAAACTAAATGTATGTAAATAATTTGGTTCACGAAAATCAAATATTTTATGATTTTGTCTATTTTTCTAAATAGCTAAGGGTCATCTGAAAATAGTCTTACATAATATTTTTAATTACCTCATTCCTCTAGAATCGCTGAATGTATTTATATAATTGAAGTATATTAATCCTTTAATTAAATCTTCACAAGGAGCTATAACGCCCCTTGTGAAGATTTAAATTAAAATAGGTGCCAAATGTTTAACTCTAATGCACTTTTTTGTTTGTTTTTTTCTTTTTAGCCTTATGCATTTGGGATTTTACATGTGTTTTTGTTCTCATTTGTACAAATTAGTTAATATTCTAATAACCTTTTGAAGTCGGTTCTATGTTAAATATTTCTTAAAATGAAGAATTTTCAAAGAAAAAAATGTAAAAAGATACCTCTACATCCTCTGGATAATGCATGAGTACATTCTTCATATTGCCTATTCGAAGTTTGAATAGGCCTTTATATTTAATTGCCAAATAATGAATATAATTAAATAACGACCCTGAAATATATACATAAATTTTAATTAAACAACAACAAACTTTTATCAGTTTAAATTTTTTGTCATTTCCTATATGAATAACTCGATACAATTATTCTTACCTCTATCCATTAAAAAATCAAAAGCATTTCCAAATAGAAATATTCCTTTTGGTCCCGGAATCTTTTCATATTCATCATCACCGTATAAATAAAAGTATAACAAAGTAAAGCCTCCTATCAACAACAACAAAATGGAATAAAGCCACCACATTTTATTAATAGACTAACGTAATTGCATAAATTATGACTTCTCAAATTCAACTGCGCATTGTTTTATTAAATACTAATATATTATTTTTATAAAACGTTTTTTTATCTACTTAAAGCATTACTTATCTTGCCGTTAAATTTTATTGGCAACTACTGCAACAATTGACACATTTTGTCTATTGTATTTTATTGATATCTTAAGAAAACCAGAATAATCTGATATACTGAAAATGAAAGACTTACATAACTTACTTATTTATTTTTGTAGAGAATATACACATACGTGTACATACCTAATGAACTAAGCTTAAGGTCGAGTGTATCAGTTGGCTAAAAATTATATTTTAATATTTATTATATTTTAACACGGAAAAATTTAAGTTTATATGTTTATATATATATATATATATATATATATATATATATATATATATATATATATATATATATATATATATATATATATATATATATATATATATATATATATATATATATATAAAAATATACATATATATATATATATATATATATATATATATATATATATATATATATATATATATATATATATATATATATATATATATATATATATATATATATATTCTATATTTTAATGAATACATATGTGCAAACTTAAATTCGTTAATTTTATTCGTTGCTTGATCAACCTGTAGAACTGTAGTAAAAGTGAGAGCTTGCATTACAAATAAGGGAATAAATAGGAATAAATGAAATTTATAGATATTTATACTTGTAATTCATTTTGTAGAAAATAAGTATATTCAATTTGTAGTACATACTTACAATCCTGAAAATACGGTACCCTTTAGTGGTCAAATATGACTCGCACTTGTCAGATTATTTTATTTTAATCTACGGTTATCGAAAAAATACATATAAATAAATATAAATAAAGTGATACTTAAAAGAACACTAAAATGTCAATTGTACCATTATTAAAAAAACAATATGATCAATTACCAGCATTCGGAACATGCTTAACGCCATTCGTTTTAAAACTTAATAAAAATTTGTAATAATATCAAAATCATAAAATTTACGAACTAATTCAAAATTTTATTTTTACTTTTTGGTATTTTATTTATACTTTATTGTTATCTGATAAGCAAAAACTTTATTTTGTTTTTGTTATGCTAAAAACTTGCATAAGATAAACGTCTTAGAGCCAAGGGTAATTCAAAACAATTTTCTAACTGATCTCAAACGATATCTTAATAACAGAGAATATAACTACTGTCGTGGCGCAGCGGCACAATCGTGTGACGTTAAACGATAGGTTGTGGGCTCGATCTCATTCGAGGAAGTGAAATATGTAATATTTTCAATTTAAATATTTAATGTCTTCATTTCTTGGCTCTGGTAATAATGCAAAGCGCGGCGTTGAGTCCCATCCCTCAGCACGCAATGCCTCAAAAACGGCGGAAAGTGGGAAACATGCTTACATTTTAAACTTTTCTTTAAAAAAATATGTACATATAAGCCTGATAGAAAAATTTTATAGATAAAAAAAATAAAAGATAATAGAAATCAATTATACTGATTATGAACTTCATATTTTTATTTTTTTATCATGATCCATTTTTGTAATTAATTGCGACTGCTGCACATAATCAGGTGGGCTAGTCCTATAATCTAAATATATCGTAGATCTAAATCAGGCATATACAATGGCATTAGCTTAAATGACTTTAACAACATTATCTATACATATCTATTTAGAAATGTAAAATTACAGCCAATTCAATAAAACAGTTATTTATAATAAATGCCGGTTTAAATAAAACAACACTAAATGTTAACCGAAGCTTACCAAAATACAGTTTTTCTTTTAGTTCATATCTTAGGTAATCTTCCATGTTCCACGATTTTATTGTAGCAGATGCAAATATAATTTTTACCTTAATTTTCAAAGTGAACCAAATAATAATATTAAATTAGGCATTAATTCGTATGTTTATTTGGCTCTCTTCGCTTATTTAGGAAGGAGATTAGTTGATATTTTTTGTAATTTCTAGGTTCGGTAATAAAAAAAATTGTAGTTAAATAATTTCCTTTGTTTTATTCTAGGAAAGCCATGGAACTAATGTACGCTATTGTTAAGGAACTAGTGGGCCAACTCAATAGCAATGAGGCCCCAAAACAGGCGCCAAAAGAACAGCCCAATTGCAAAGAAGACTGGAGGGCAATCTCTCGAAAGATCGAGGAGCACCCGAGGTTGTTGGCCGAAAACACAAAGCCAATGCGGGAATTAAAACTACACAAATCCACCTTACACCTACGTGAGCACCACCGCGCCTGCACCCAAGCCTATACCGGTGCAGCCTGCCCTGCACAGCATCATTATCTACTAGGAGGATGACCAAGGAAACCGATTGACGTGGAATAGAGGTGGATAAAAGTGGAGAAGGTTGATAAAGTTAAAATCATCCTTGGTTGCCCGACGCTAGAGACGCTATATCGAGTACGTCAAAAACCGGGACCTTATGTAAGTTTAGTTAATAATATTTACTCTTTAATAATATTTGATCTCAGTTAGGTAAAGGCTTCCTCCATTTTTAACCATGTATTCCTATTTTTTCCTTTTTGGAGTTAGTCAGCCCCGCCAATGTCTATAATATCATCGGTCCACCTTTTTTGCGGTCTATCCACGTTTCTTTTCCCTATTGGTCCCTTCCATTAATTTTGTTTTTTTTCTTATAGTCTGGCTTTGTATTTTGTTAATTTTTCTCAATTTTAACATGCTCCTTTCCATTCTGCGTTGATACGTCCTTAAAGATAGTTTTATTTCATTAGTGAAAACCCATACTTGGCGACCATATAGCATGGTTGGTAGAATGCTGCCTTTTAAAATTTCCATTTGCCTCCAATATCCTTTCCAAGCTAGATTTACTCGTCGGTTTATTTCCTCTTCATTACTTTTTTTGTTGAAAGATATTAACTTCCCTAGGTATATTCTTCTACCAGTCTTTGTGATCCAGCTTTTATTGGTAGTAGTAGGCCATTAGTCATGATTTTTGTTATACTGAAATTTATTTCTAAGCCTACTGTTGCACTTGCTTCATATAGTTGGACGCTCGGAAGACGACGGTTTCCCATCTCACATCCTTTTCTCCTGTCCTAAGTTAATCCACCCCTTATATGATGTTCTTCCTTATAAAGTTCCCCGTCCCCTTAATGTTCAATGTTTGTTAATGTTTGTGTTTAGTCCTTTATGTAAATTTTTATGTAAATATATTAAGTATAACAAAATAAAATTGTAACCTAACATTATTGTAAAATATTATCTACTACTACCGTCTATGTTTATTTTTTTGTATAAATTTATTATTTTGTTTTAGGTGATGGTAATACTAAGTGGATCTTTTTTCTTTACATGCATTCTCTTATCGTTTAATTTTCTATATTTTTTTTTACCGTACATTCTCCTTCGTGTGTTCTCCATTCAACGTGACATTGGCGAAGTGATTCTGTGCTCAACTGGCACGCTCGGAACGCCATAACGAAAGAATTGTAAAAAATCTGAAATTTATCTTTCGTCTTTACATAATATCCCATACACCTGAATAGACACCTAGTTACATAGTTAGCTATCTATGCTATTAAATACAAATATCGAAGCGAAATGAATCGAAAGAATAAAAATCGTCACGAATATTATTATTCATACATTCTTAGCTTAATGTCAGCAAATTAGTTTAAATAAGTTGAAACCAAAAAGAGAACGAGTGTTGTAACATTAGCTCTCTATGCCTATCCTGTTATAGTCGTATAATAAAAATATAAATATGTAGACATTTAAACGATTAGATATTGATATTTTATATTATCTTTATATTGATTTCAGGTCAAAGATTTGCAATGATAGAAATGAAAATGGTACTATCGGCAGTTGTTCGTAGATTTCGGTTGTTGCCCGTCACTAAGCCTCAAGATATTAGGTTCATTGTCGATATGATTTTGCGATCTCAGGACCCCATTTATGTAAAATTTGAAGCACGATAATATGGCAAAATATCTTTTAAATAATGAGGACTTAACTAATTATAATAGGACAACAATGTTCATTAAAATATATTAAAATGGCCACATGAAATAATTAGCATAATTGTAAATTAATTGTATAATAATAAAATTATTCTTTTCACTTGTGTGGCGTTTTCATAATATTATTTCCATTTACTATTAATGTAGTAGTTAGTACTTAAGACATATTTTTTCTAAAAATAATCTTAAATTTATTAATTTATATTTAGAACACCTAAACCTGATTTTGGACGATGACTTTTTTCTCAGAGCTTATTGCGATCAATATTGAGGTGTATATATATATTTTTTAAAAAGACAATAGTGGCTTTTTTTAAGATTGAGGTTACAATTTAGTAATCTCAATTGTCGTTCGTATTTGTGTTTTATTAATACTATCACTCTAATAACTATATATTTAAAACTATGTTTAGTACAAAATATTTTTTTATGAGGTCTGTCTTGGCCCAGCGGCGCAAGCGTGTGACTGTAAGGACAGGTTCTGGGTTCGATCCCCGCTCGAAGATATGAAATATTAAATATTTTCAATTTAAATATTTATTGTTTCATTTCTTTGCTCTGGTAATAAGTACCCAGGAAAATCGCAAACGTAAAGAATTGACATCGCCAGAGAACGCGTAATAGACACGAAAACAGTACGCTTCATCAAACAACATTGCCGAGATGAGGTCGAATCGTATTAACTCTTTCGATATAATGCACCGAAGAGCAGATACAATCCTTCTCATACTTGTCACTCGACCAAGACACAGGGAAGCCCAGCAGCTTGGAAACAGTCATCGGCCACCAAAACAACACCACGCACACAAACAAGCCACTAAATAACTACAACACTGTAAAAACATTTCGCAATTCGAGTGGTCTTCGTGGGAAATTAGACCAACAAGCTCCAAGTTAATGCTACAAAACCAAGACTGAACCAGGTAACAATATATTAAGAATTTGTACTTACAATGTTAGATCCCTTCCGTCTTATGAAAAGTACCTAGAGCTATCCCACGCTCTTAAAAATATCAAATGCGACATAATGAGACTTTCAGAGGTATGAAGAAACAACTACAATATTGACGAGTATACCGACAATATACTGTGCTATATAGGCGAAACAAAAGATTTATACGGAGTCGGTTTCGCATTAACACAAAGTAGAATTCGCTTGCACAACATTGAATAAGAATGGACTAAGAGCCGAGCCCTAGTGAACCCCTACTGTAATCTCGAAAGAAGGTGCATTGGAAATCCAATACCTCGGAGAGCGGAATTGACACCTGACGAACCCATCATTCTTCGTATGGAAGTAGAGAGCGCTATCAAGTCCCTCAAGTGCGGAAAGGCGCCTGGCAAAGATGGTATTCCTGCCGAATTGTTGAGGAATTTGGGAGAAGTAGGAACGACAATAATGGTGAAAATTTGTAATGATGTGTGGAAAACGGGAGAATGGCCAATAGAGTGGACTGAATCAATGTTTATCCCCCTACTTAAAAAATGTTCTACTAAGACCTGTGATAACTATAGGACCATAGCACTGATATCTCATGCAAGCAAAATCCTTCTGCACATCATTAATCAACGGCTCAACCACTTCCTTCGAACCCAAATACCGGAAGAACAGGCTGGCTTTGTTAAAGGCAAAGGTACCAGGGAACAACTTCTCAACATCCGACAAATCGTTGAAAAGAGCAGAGAGTTTATTTGCCCAGTCATTTTATGTTTCATAGACTACACTAAAGCCTTTGACTGCGTACAATGGGACAAGCTGTGGACTGTGTTACGCGAGATGGGAGTTCCTGAACATCTGATTGGCTTGATTCAACGATTGTATGTTGAGAACCGCTCTTTTGTCAGAATCGGCACCGACTGTTCAAATGTGTTCGAAATAAAAAAAGGAGTGCGACAGTGCTGCATTCTGTCCCCGGCACTATTCAATATATATGGGGAATCTATTATCCGCACTGTACTCGAAAACTGGACCAAAGGATTTCCAATAGGAGGAAAGCGGGTATCAAATCTACGGTATGCTGACGACACTGTCCTTGTTGCAACATCTGTAGAAGACATGCAGGAGCTGTTTCAGAGACTTGAGACCGAAAGCAACCGCATGGGTCTCGCAGTAAACAGGAACAAGACGAAGTTAATGGTAGTTGACCGTGCTGAAAAGCTTCAGAAAACACCTAATATCATCTCAGGGGTTGACACTGTAGACCATTACTTGTACTTAGGCGCGCTAGTCTACAACGATGGCAGCTGTGCACCGGAAATAAAGAGGGGTATTTAGTATGGCTAGAGACGCGATGATTCGACTAAACATCATCTGGAAGAAAAGAGGTATTACTAACACCACAAAGACCCGGCTAGTACGCGCTCTGATATTCCCCATATTCCTGTATGGTGTAGAAACCTGGACGATACGAGCCAGAGAAAGGCAGAGGATTGATGCTTTCGAGATGTGGTGCTGGAGGCGTATGCTAAGGATACCCTGGACAGCCAAGCGCACAAATGCATCGATCCTGTCGAAGCTTCATGTCCAAACCCGCCTCTCCACAATTTGTCTGCAGCGCATACTGACGTACTTTCGCCACATAATGAGAAGGGGCGATAATAGCCTTGAAAAACTGATCGTTGTTGGGAACACGGAGGGAAAACGAGACCGAGGACGGTCCCCAACCAGATGGAGCGATCAAGTGAGAGGCCCATCTACAGTTAAGTTTTGCTCGATCTCCAGAGACGCAATGAACAGGAACCGATGGAAGCAGACTATCCAAGCCAGGTGCATCCCATCCACATCCGACGATGACCACGATCCTCAGCCATGAGGGAACGACCAGAGAGAGAGAGAAGTCGACGCTCTTTGCTACAGTGCAGGTAAATTTGTTGAAATTTGGCTTGAATTTCGGGCTGCATCTTTAGCCGTATTTTTTTTTATTTACTTATTATTAAAATATATTTTACAAAGTAACAATTTGACTGAGTCCTACAAAACTGTTTATTCAGTTTGAATGAGGATCTATCGAGTCTCTTTATTTAAATGGTTGTTAATAAATGTATTTTTAATGATTCCCGGCGTATGTCTTCAGGTAAACTATTAAATATATAAGGTATTCGTTTCTTAAGGGTTATATCTCCGTAATAATTACGTACTTTAGGTACTTCGAATTTTCCCGCTGACATAGAAAAACCGGGTACCATGTTCATTTTTGACCAAAGTAAGGCCTAGCTCCTGAGTGCTATGGTGGTTGATGGCTAAGAGGTATTTATGTTTTAAGCTGACTGGGAGTATTTTGCAAATTTTGAATAATTTTGTGTAATCACCTTTACAATTTTTTTTACTTTTTTTACCGACTAGAAACTTTAAAAATTTTAATTGTATTGTTTCAAGCTTATCAATGTATGTTTTAAATGTAAGACCATAACTATCAAGAGCGTAGCCCAATATCGAGTCTACCAATGAAAAATACAAACATTTTAGGGTAGCAGGTGGAATTTTAAAACTTAAATTGTAAAATTTACTGAGGAGCGCTCTTAACTTACCACAAAGGTAATCAATATGAGAGCCCCAGGAGAGGTTCTCATCAACTCTAACACCAAGATAGGTTACACAATTCTACTCTTTCAATAGGTATTAGTTGAATGACTTTCAGAGTCCTGTTCTAGTTCCAGCCTGCTTAGTGGGGTATTGCTCAGAGAGAAAGATCGAGTCCGGGTAAAAAGTAATGGATAGAAAATTTGTTTGACTTGTACTTTTTCTTGATTTCGTATCAGGGATAGTTCTAGAGATTCATTCAGTTTGGCCACTAGTATGATCGCTTTAGATGGTCGTTTACAAGGTAACACCTAATAACCTTGACGTCTAATAACTCAGAAATAGGCGTTCCCTTGTAAAGGTCGTTCACAAGGGAATGCCTATTCACAAGGGAATTCGAGAATTATATATGTTTGCCAAGTCTATCGAGGTTGGCGCTGGAGACTAAGTTCCCCTCAGCCATTAAGTTTCTTTTCGCGTTTCCCAACATAGGCTTATAGGCATACGTAATTTCTTCCCAAAGGTTAACCTCGCGACTCGGGCAATAAAGCCAAAGTCACCGGACCTGCAGACATGATCGCAGGTTTACGGTTTGTGTATTTGATATAAATATTTAATATTATATATAGAAAAATATAATCTTATATATAACGTAATGATTTTCATGACATTAACGTTATAATTATTCTCGAAAAACAAAATAAAACACGTATTAATAAGAGGTTTCTTATTTTAATTGCTTTCGTATAATTTAGGAAATGTATGACCAACAAATTTGAAAATGTGAGGCATGTATTTACTGGTGTATGGTTTATACTCATAGTTTACTGGAAAACATGACAGCATCAATTGGTATTATTTTATCTATAAATCTTATAATAAATCTTAATTTTATTAATTTTCATTTTATTTATTAAGCTTTCCAATGGTAGATACATTCTTACATTTAAACAATTAAATTTAGCTTATAAACTGAGACAATTATTGTACCATCACTTAAACGTAAACACCACATACAATAGAAAATTTGTGAAGTTCTTTCTCTAAAATATAAACTCACTCACTTACTCAGCTTCAAGCTGTATCTCGCACATGGCAGGGTAGGCAGAGGGAACTTGGGAACCTAGTGTTAAGACACTCCGTTCCACTTCCGTTCCCCACTTTCCGCCGAATTTTGAGGCATAGCGTGTTGAGTGGCGGAACTCAACGCCGCATTTTGCCTTATATCAGAGCGAAGAAAATATAGGAAATAATTATTATAAAACAAAGAGATCTTATAGTTAATTCAGAGAGACCTTACAGTAATTTAAAAGCTAATAGTTATCCTTGTAGCTAGATACAATTTTATTAGTATTTGTAATTGTAATTATAATAACGAGAGTTATAATTTAGTTTACTTTATTTGTTACTTAAAGTGAATGTAATAGAGGCTACTTCCGCAGTAAGTCTATATTTTTTTTATTATTCACCACTTTTGGCTCCTAAAATTTTAATTTATGTTTTGCCAATTGCCAATGTCCTATTCAGGAGTTCATGAGACAAAACGTAATCAAATCATTTTTTTTATGGAAAAGTGGCAAACGAGCGTACGAGTCACCTGGTGGTAAGTGATCACCGTCACCCACGGCCCCGAGTAACTCCAGAGGAGCTACAGCAGCGTTGCCATCCTTTTAGGTGGAAGGGCACCGGGTCCCGGCATTACCTAATGCGAAACGCAGTGGCCAAAGCCAATACTTAACGCTGGTCTTAAATGCCGGCGGTGGTAATAGTCCGGTCGAGTCTGCCCATGCGTGTTGCCATTACTGGCAACGTGACTCTACCACACGCATTTTAATCGCCTCTTACGACAATATCAGTACCAGGGTGATCCTATTCTAAGCCGGTTCTATTTTTTAAAAATAACTATAAAGTTATTACGATGATAGCACTGCAAATAATACTATAATAGGATATCGAAAGGTCAAGTTATTTCGTATATTATTTTCAATTTTCTTTGTTGTCTGTTTACTAATGACGTAATAATTCAAGGTACAATCATAAAAGTACCTTATGCCATTATTATACGATTTGAAGCAAATGTTTTGAACTGACGAGAAGTTCCACCAGAAATACCAAGCAACTCTTTAGGCAGGATAGCGAACATTTGTAAAAATTAAGTGTATATATATAATTTTGTAAATTATTATATATTTATCCTGTAGAGACCTGTCGTGGCGCAGCAGCACAAGCGTGTGACTGTAACCAACAGGGGTTCTGGGTTCAATCCCCAGTCGAGGAAATGAAATATTTAATATTTTCAATTTAAATATTTAATATTAATAATTAAATATTTAATATTAAATATTTAATGTTTCATTTCTTCGCTCTGATATTAAGAGTCTTTACACTAGGTTCCCAGGTTCCCTCTGCCTACCCTACTTCGTGCAGGATACAGCGTGAAGCTATATAAATAATAAATATTTGATATAAATTAAATATTTAATATTATATAAAAAATATATACGTCTTATATATAACGTAATGTTTTTCATTACATTAATGTTATAATTATTCTCGAAAAATAAAATGAAACATGTATTAATGAGAGTTTTTTTAATTTTAATTGCTTTCGTATAATTTAGGAAATAAATGACCAACAAATTTGAAAATATGAGGCATATATTTTCTGGTGTCATTCTTGTAGTTTACTAGAAAACATGACAGCATCAATTGGTATTATTTTTTCTATACTTATATTAAATCTTAATTTTATAAATTTTCATTTTATTAATTAAGCTTACCAACGGTAGATACATTGTTACACTTATACAAGTAAATTTATCTTATAAACTAAGACAATTAATGTACCACCAATTAAACACCACATACAATAGGAAATTTGTGAAGTTCTATCTCTAAAATATAAACATATATTTACAAATACAAAAAAAAACAGATAGTAATCGGTAAAATAAAACTAAAAGAAAAAATGTTATATTAAACTTAATTTGAATGTAATGAAATAAAATACTCATAATATTTTTTTTATTATAAATAGTTTTAACTGTTGATGTTGTCTTAAGTTAAGAGATTACTAAATTGTAATCTCAATATTAAACAGAGCCTCTGTTGATCTTCTTAAAAAAATATTTAATTCAATATTGAAAAAAAATCTATGTCCAAAATATGGTTAATGTATTCTAAATATAAATTGATAAATGAAATATTTTAAGATTATTTTTAGAAAAATTATGTCTAAAGTACTAACTACTACATTAATAGGTAATGGGATAATATAACAGAAACGTCACACAAGCAAAAAAATAATTTTATTATTATTTAATTAATTTACAATTATACTAATTATTTAATGTGGCCATTTTAATATATTTTAATGAACATTATTGTCCTAATATATTTTGTTAACTCCTGATTATTTCCAATATATTTTACCGTGCTTCAAATTTTACATAAATGGGGTCTTGAGATCGCAAAATCATATCGACAATGAACCTAATATCTTGAGGTTTAGTGACGGGCAACAACCGAAATCTACGAAGAACTGCCGATAGTACCATTTTCATTTCTATCATTGCAAATCTTTGACCTGAAATTACAATCATCATAATCATATGCAATCGTGCGCGCCCCAGTTCTTTTTCTAATGTAATAGGGTAGTAGGGCATTATATAGATATACATAGTAGGGCACAGATAACCAATATTAAAACACTCCTTTTCTTTTTGATTAACTTAGTTAGCTAATTTTTTGTCATTGCTAAGAATGTATGAATAATATAAAACATATTTATGGTGACAACTCATTATGATTTTTGTTCTTTCGATCCATTTCGCTTCGATATTTTGTATTTAATAGTATAGATAGCTGTATGCTGTATGATTTATGATGATATGTACGATGTATGGGAAATTATATAAAAGCGAAAGATAAGCTTCAGATTTTTTACAATTTTTTACAATTTATAAAATAATAAAAAAAAATCTTAGCTTCACGCTGTATCCTGCACGAGGCAGGGTAGGCAGAGGGAACCCGGGAACCTAGTGTTAAGACACTCGGTTCCACTTCCGTTCCCCACTTTCCGCCGAATTTGAGGCATTGCGTGTTGAGTGGCGGAACTCAACGCCGCGCTTTGCCTTATTACCAGAGCGAAGAAATGAAACTAAATATTTAAATTGAAAATATTAAATATTTCATTTCCTCGACTGGGGATTGAACCCAGAATCTGTCGGTTACAGTCACACGCGTGTGCCGCTGCGCCACGACAGGCCACAAAAAATTTGAAACGTTTAATATTTCATAGATTTTATTAATAAATAAATATAATATTACTTTATTGTCAAGGGTTGTTACAACATAAGAAAGTTATAAATTAAATGTCAAAAAATTTTAAGAGTTAAAATTGCATAGATTTCATTAATAAATAACGAAATAATGAACTTAATTGTCAAGGTTAGAGACAATAACTTTGGTACGTTGCCTTTCCAGATAAAAGGCAATCTTAGTAAAAAACATTTAAACAAGCCCGTGCAGCTTTCCAATTCATAACCGGCTGGACATTTGATTGCTAATGGATTTACATTGTATGTTATTTTAATAGTAAACTTAGCTTATCTTAGCTTATATCTTATCTTAGCTTAGCAAATGAAACAATAGCATGTTAGATGTATTATCTCATTGCTTTATTTCCAATAACCAAAGGAAAAAAACATCTACTGAAAAAATAACGAGTGAGTAAGTCTATTCTTTTCTAATAGTATGTACATATAATAAGTAACTAAATTCAGTAGAAACAAGAGAAAGTAAGCAACACAATTACTGCCAAAATAATGATTTTAACGTACTATGTAAATCTTAAAAGTAATTTTATATAGTTTGTACTATTTCTACTGATTAATAACTATATTACCTATGCAATTCCTCGAGCCAGCACTGAATGGTATATATGCAAAAGGATGCCAAGTAGGTGGTTCCATAAATCTTTCTGGGCGAAACCGCAGTGGTTCCACAAATTGATCTTCGCGACGATGTAAGTCGAAAATTAATATAGTGCAGTCTACTCCAGCCGAACATTTATAGTTTTCTTGAACAAAACAAAAAAAAAATCATTAACACCATTGAAAATAAATACAGTCAAAATCAAAAATAAGTGAACACGATGGAACACAGTATTTTTTATTACATATTATTTGATAATGATAACAAAGTAGATTTTTTTATTATTTTCAGTATTATGTGTACTGACATATGAGGTATTTAGAAAAGCAATTTTAAAAATAAGCAAATACATAAATTTCCGTAAATTTAAGCATTCATTCGAAATTAAATATAATCTCTACAGCATCAAAAATAAAAAGACACAAAAAAGATTAGTGCAATGGTTGTATCGGTATCGTATTTGTATTCTTGCAACAAAGGCTTCGTTTGCTTATGTTAAAAAACTACTTTTCAAACGTAATTTGTTTCTATAAATATGGATATTTTTTTTTCTGGACAAGACACGGCAAACGAGCGTGCGGATGGTAAGTAATAACCACCGCCCATGGCCCCGTTTATCTCCAGAGGAGATACAGGAGCTTTACCGATCTACAAAGCGGATGGGCACCGGGGCCCGTTATTACCCAACGCGAAATGCAGTGGCCAAAGCCACTACTTAACACCGGTTAAATGCCGGGGATAGTAGATAAACCGAGTCTGCCATGCGTGCTGCCATTGCTGACAACGTGACTCTCCCACACGTACTTTCGTCGCCTTTTACGACACCATCAGTACCAGGGTGATCCTATTCTAAGACGGAATCAACATTAAACAACAAAACATAAATTACAATTCACTTTGTTATCGTTAACAGTTACTATAAAGTAAAAAGAGTTTCATTTTATTTATCTCGAAAACATAAAACTTATAGGATTACTTTGAAGTTTGTCTGTCCATCTATCATCATCTCGAGAAAACTTAGTGCTACTAGGTTAAAATGAATATCATATATTTAGGTGTACGATCCCTTGGAGCGCTGCCAAGCCTATAAATCAACGTAGTCAAGATCGTACAATTGATTTTTTTTTAAATTTATACAATAACAACTAACATTAACATTTTAAATTAGCTGGGTAACCAAAACTTATAAGGTACTTCCCGTAAGCTGCGGGTCTGCCGGCTTTTCTCAGCAGACCTGCCTTCCGTGCCGGTGGTAGCTCCCTGTAGAACTGACACTACACACATTTCTATGTAACTTGACGATTCAGAAGTGTTTGTATTGGTCTATTTGAATAATGAATATTTTGATATTTATTTCATTAAAAACTACATTTATAATATTTGGTAGGAAATGGGGATTCACTTTACAAATAATAGCAGGAAAGCTATAGATATATAGCTTGACCACACTCAAAATTTTTAAGCGATATTCCAGATAAAGTGCGTGGGTGGAGTATAATTACTATTTTTGTAAGCGGAAGTGCTTAATATATGTATGTACGATCGCTACGTAAATTTTAAAAATTATTCAAAAGTCCTATGTTTCCAATCTATGTAGACATACGTTATTACAAGTATATATCAGAATATATTATATTGATATCACGTTTACACGTACGGAAAATAATTATTTCATGTAAATAATACTAACTTAAGTTTATTTCTTCCTCACATGTTCTTGATATAAAAAAAACTGGTGGATAAAGCCTTAGTGATTCTTTTATGCAACTTTCTAAATACTTCATTTCTGCTAGGTCGTTCATAGTAGCCGTTCGTTTGGAAGTACCGAAAATTTGGCAACATTCTTCATATGCTTTATTCTAAAACAGTATAAAGTACATATTAAATATTTATAATAAAATACATATTTAAATATTTTATATCATTGAATTAACTTTAAGAATTTTCACCTGTTCTTCTTGATTATTTGCTAGCAACATTAAAGTGAAAATAAGTGCTGTTGATGTTGTATCATGTCCCTAAAATAATATAAAAATAAATTAATTACTCGCTTTTCATCTTTCAATGCCAATAATTTCTTGAGATTACATTTTAACTGCTTTATTATAAATAACAAAGACAAAAATAATAAACATCCACCCTTAACTTTACAAGAATGTAAATAAATTTCAATCGATATAAAAAAATATAATACATACTACGTATGTATATGCTACGTAAAAGTAATTAAATAAGTATATAGACTACGGTAAATAAATGTGTTAAAGCACTTATTACTAACAAATTCACATCATACTTAAAGTATGTAATATTTTGTTTAAGGTATACAGGCCGTCCTCGACTTACGTCGTTTCTAGTTACGTCGAACAATATTTTGACACTGTTCCTCATACATACGTCAATTATTTCGACTTCCGGCATAGGAGAATTCACTTGTCGCGAGGTCAATGTCCGCGTTAAATGTCATAAAATATTTTTAAGAAAATTATCCTAACTTTGAGAGAAGTTAACAACAAAATTGCTGCAGCCTATCAGTGCTATACAGACCTGTATAATAACAAGAAGAGAAGCGAAGCAATCTAGAATCTGATAGTTTCTTAAATATATTATTATTGAAATGAATATCGCAAAAGAATTAAAAATTACCAACCGATTTTATATTATTTATATTTAATGATTTTAAGAACTTACTTTTGATAATAAAGTATGTATATATTTTTTGCTACAAATGCTTTGTAAGTTTTGTAAGTTTTTTGTTTATTTTGAGTCTGTGAGGAACCTAACCCTTGAGTTTTCCATGTAAATATACGAAAAAATATGTCTCGACTTACGTCGTTTCGCTTTACGTATTTCAAAAACCTAACACGCCGTAAGTCGTAAGTACGAGGACTACCTGTATTACTCAGCTTCACGCTGTATCCCGCATATGGCAGGGTAGGCAGAGGGAACTTGGGAACTTAGTGTTAAGACACTCCGTCCCACTTCCGTTCCCTCCTTTCCGCCGAATTTGAGTGTTGATTGGCGGAACTCAACGCAGCGTTTTGCCTTGTAACCAGAGCGAAGAAAATGAAAACATTAAATATTTCATTTCTTCCAGTGGGAATCGAACCCACAACCTGTGGGTTACAGTCACACCCTTGTGCCGCAGCGCCACGACAGGCCGCTAAGGTATATTAACGAATTTAATATTATATTTTCAGTATCGTGTTACAAGTGACAACAAATTCAACTTACCTCAAACATAAAAGTATCAACTTCTTCGTTGATACCTTCCATATCTATTTTGCCTTGCTCTTCAATATCTAACAATAAGTCTAACATTGCCAACCGCTTCTTACCTCTATAAAATGTTTGTTCCGGATCGTTTACTATTGATGAATATACATTTTTGTAGTTACCATTTTCTCGACGTTGCTTAATCACACGATTGCGAAATGTGGTTAGTAAGTTTAATAAATTCTTTTGTTTACGACCAACGGAACTTAGATCAAAAAGAAATTTAGGATGTAACCAAACTCTTATTCCTCTATAAAAAAGATATGTTCCCAGTGTATGTATCGCATGCTTGTAACGCTGACCTATGCCTGCTGTCTCGGCATCAAGCGACGTTCCCATAGCAGTTTCTATAAGAAATTAGTTAGCAGAATAAATATCAAAATAAGTTGACTATTTTTAAATCTGCGAACAAGTAAGTGTATTTATTATATAACCGTTTTAAAATCACGGTGAGTGTAACACATAAGTGTCGTTATGTAGAACAATACAAGTAGGTAGGGAAAACAATATTAATGGGTAAAAATTATAACGATTGGAAATTCACTGTAGATAGTCTATAGTGCTATAAAAAATAAAAAACAAAAATACAATTCTGCTAAAAATTGTATTCTTAGTAAAAACTACTCATATACAATACTTACCACATATTGAGTTTAAAGTCATGTTTGTGATAAACGGATAAATATTTGTTTCTGGTTTGCCTACTTCAGCGTTGAGACTTTCAACTAGCTTATCTGTGTTTTCGACAAAAATTTCACTGAAATGACGGAGGATATTGAAATGGAACGCAGGAGTAAGAATTTTTCTTCGCTCGTGCCATTTACTTCCTGTAATAATATATATTTTAGAAATATTTTTATTATTTGTAAATTATTTTTCAAAACCTTTTTTTAGCTTCATGCATATAGCAGGAAAGGTGAAATTTGGGAACTAGGACACTCCGTTCTCGTAAAGATACTGATACTCAAACAGGCATGTTGTGGCGCAGTTGTACGAAAATGTGACTGTAAACACAATAGCCTAAAGTATGAATAAGGAAGTATAATATAATATAATACTTATTTTTGTCATTATATCACTTTGGGAACGAGTTTCGCTACTTTACACGCAATGCCTCAAGAATTCGGCGAAACGTATTTAAAAAAATATTCTGAATTGTGCTAATTGAAATATGAATTAACATATTACAATTATTTATTGATACAATTGACTTAGTGTTTCCAGAGTGATGAAACAAAAAGTTTTAGTAAAAATCGGTTAGGTACATAGTTATAGAGATCTTTCGTTTAAGAAGCAATCTCCACGTCAAGCGAGTGTCTTGACACTCAGCTAATAAATTGTTAATTTATTTATTCATGTAATTGTTGAATATTGAATATTAAAAATCTTACCACTACTTAATAATAGACCATCGTTTAACCACGGACGTAGGAAATAGTAGAGATAACCTTTTTCATTATATTTTGAATTAGTCAGAATGGTCTGTAAATTACAAAAAAAATATTATTTACGTATTTTTTTTTTCTCTATTTATAGGTACTTTAAAACACTTTGAGTAACATATGAGGCTTGTCGTGGCGAAGCGGCACAAGAGTGTGACTGTAACCGACAGGTTCTGGGTTCGATTCCCAGTCGAGGAAATGAAATATTTAATATTTTCAATTTAAATATTTAATGTTTTATTTCTTCGCTCTGATAATAAGGCAAAGAGCGGAGTTGAGTTCCGCCACTCAACACGCGATGCCTTTAATTGTGGAAAGTGGGTAACGGAAGTGGAACGGAGTGTTTAACAATAGGTTCCCGGGTTCCCTTTGCTTACCCTGCCTCGTGCGGGATACAGAGTGAAGCTGAAAAAAAAAAGATTAACATAGTGTTTTATAAGTTACCAATAGTGGCAATAGGGTGAATAGAAACTATATGTTAGCCATTCCCTGATCTGTTCTTAGATAAATTGAACAATTATGGGTGAAACATTCCGCTGTGTGACATTCTACAGAATCTAACTATACACAGATATAGACTTTTTAAATAGCGTGGTATAATTGGGTTATTGAAATAAGAAAATTATTTGAAACGTAAACGCGCCATAAATATTTCTCTGCGATAAGTCTCTGATCTTTCTTCTTTTATTACAGACCTGCAAGGCTAGGCGAGGTACATAGGTACCTACTTTATTTACAATAACTCTATAATTTTTAATGTTAATATAAATATTATAAGTTGTTCCAGATCAATTTGTTGTTAAATGTAAAATGTAGGAGTAGAATTACAAAAATGGAAATTTTGAAAAAAAGAAAACGATATTTTTCTGTCCCTAAATAAAAATATATTACCATATTCACTGCTAATTGTGATTATACGTATATATACATATATACTTAAGGTGCTTATTATCTAAACAAGATTAAATTTACATAATTAATATATACATATATCTGTTCGGTAACCAATAACCCTGATAAACAAGGACAACATAGATATTTAACGACACTTGGGACCAGTTAGAAATAATTCATAGTTTTATTTCACCTTGGCAGTGGAAAAAACATAGTATAAAATATATCTATTAGTTCCATAGAGACACTTCCGTTACGCACTTTAATTATTAATGCGAATAATATATATACAGACATTAGTTCATTAATTTTTGAAAAAATATTTCAACATTTTCAAAACTTTTATTAACGAATAATTAGAACGAAATTCTTACAGGCCTTACGGATAGTGCAAATTAGTGGAAATCATCACATAACAAAATGCCCTATACTTATTACCATTGTGTGTATGCGTATGTATACACATAAAAATAAGCACTAGTAGATTTGTTAAAAAATATCGATATATAGATATTTTTAGTTAATGTATTGATACAAAATCCAAAACCATAAAGGACTTTTGCTTTCGTTACCGCTACCGGACAAATATTAATTCACAATAAAATATTATGATGTCACTATCTTGTCGCAATATTTGTTTTGGTAATGATTTCCATTTTTATGGACAGTAGAAAGAAAAAAGCTCAAAGCTATTAAATTTAAGAAAGATTTAATTTCTCATGAATTTAACAATATTTAATAAGGTTCCTCTTTTTGTTCTATCTAAATTGGAAAAGAATTTTTTAAACATGTTCATTTTAGTAGGAGATTGGCGACTTTGGTATTAATACTACTAGCCCTAGGTGCCCGTGAACTTCGTCTCACTAAGGTATGTTTACGCACCAACAGAAGATAAAAAACTATTATATTAGAGTCATTTCCGTATATTTTTAAAGTGAAGCTGAGCTCTTGGTGTTGCACGCCAGCTAGGTAGGCAGACGGACTCAAGACCTTTAAAATAATCACTTCTCATAGATGTTGATCAGGACATTTTTTACTCGCACCATACCAAACGTCGAAATACATCGCAAACTGACGGAGTTTCATAGAAACTTACTCCCCCTTTTTCACAAATCCAAAAATTTTCCAAAAATCTTTATTGCCTTATTCTTAATTTCTAACCAAATAGCCAAATATTAATTTTAATCAAATTAGCTTCAAAACTTACCCCCGAGTACCCCCGAGTTTCATCAAACTTTCCCCCCGCCCTTTTACCCCCTTAAAGCGAATTTCCAAAAAATATATAGCCTATATGTTAGCGAGGACTAACAGCTATATAACAAAAAAGTATCATCAAAATCCGTCCAGTAGTTTTTCGTGAAAAGCGGACAACAAACAGACAAAAAAAAAATTAAATCATATTTTTGGTATCTATTGGTTGTATGTTGTTGTTGATCCACCATCTCAAACTTTCTTTAATGTTTATAATGTACAAACATGAGGTTGTTATCATTTTATTATACGAGTATGTATAGATGTCACTAATTATTTTTTTCTTTGCCGTAATTAAATTATTTATTTATTTTCTACAATTTTATTTTAGACTAAATTGGTGCAAATAAGTTTAGTTTTAAAGTTGGTTCTATTTTTTTAAATATTTTTCACCATACATTATATAAAATTTACCTCTATATCCTCTGGATTGTACAAGAGTACAGCCTTCATGCCACCTAATCGAAGTTTATATATACCCTCATATTTAACTGCCAAGTTACGAAAATAATTAAATAACGGCACTGAAATGGGCAAACAATTATATTCAATAAACATATTTATTTTAAATATTTTTTTGTTTTGTACAATTACTAATTCAATGCAATTATTCTTACCACTATCCATTAGAAAATCAAAAGCATTTCCAAATGGAAATATTCCTTTTGGTCCCGGAATATTTTCATATTCTTTATCGCCGTATAAATAAAAGTATAACAAAGTAAAGCCTCCCAACAATAAACACAAAATTAAATAGAGCCACCACATTTTAGTAATAAATTCAATAGTCACAGTTGAGACTTTTTTAAATAAAAAGTATTTATGTTTTAAAATTACTTTGAGGCAGAACAAACATTAATTGAATTAAGTTGTTACGACACGTTTAATTAAATATTTATATAAACATTCACGTTGTGTTATCGAACAGACTTCATAAATTCAACTGTGCTTTGATCTGTTAAGTACGAACATATAACGATTTATCTACAAACATTATCTTTTGCTGTATAAACTTAATGATAAACAAACAATGTTACATTTTGATAATACCTACCAAAGAATGACTAGAAATATTAAAAAGGATGATAAGTGATCACCGTTGCCCACGGCTCCGTGTAGCACCAGAGGAGCTACCGGCACCGGAGCCCGGCATTACCTAATGCGAAACACAGTGGCCAAAGCCACTGCTTAAGGCTGCTTTAAAAAGCCAAGGGTGATGATAATCCGGTCGAGTCTGCCCTTGCGTGAAAACTATTAAGGAACTCTATTCTGTTCTTCACTTTTCGCCACATTCGAGGCTATGCGTGTTAAGTGGCGGATCTCAACACTGCGTTTTGCCTTGTCATCATAGTGAAGAAAAGAAAATATAAAATATATTTCATTTTCTCAAATGATTATCGAATCCACAACCCATCCCGTTTACTGTCGCACGCTGGTTCCTCTCCTCCATGACAGGCTTCAGGAAATATATTTATTGTGAATAAATATTACTTCACCAATATACACTGTACTTACCAAGATACATTGTGTTTCCGTACCTTTAAATGTTGTTCTTACAAATATCAATAATTAATACAAGCCTGTATTACGCTTCTTTCTTATATTTATAGTACAATATGTTCAAGCACAGAAAACTTGCAGGAAAAATAAAGGAAAACGTGGCAGATGATAAAAACTACTACAAAGTTATAATTATAGTGGACGAATACGACTCGCACTTGTTCTATTTTTATCAATCATTAACAATAATCATTAAAAATATTTTTCAAGAATGTTGTTTTATAATTTGAACATTATGTCATTATTAAAAATTATAGATAAAAGTAATATATATATATATATATATATATATATATATATATATATATATATATATATATATATATATATGTATATATATATATATATATATATATATATATATATATATATATATATTTATATATATATATATTTATATATATATATATATATTTCAGCTTCAGCTATATCCCTCCCGCACATAGGCACTCCCATTTTCCGTCGAATTTAAGGCATTGCGTGTTGAGTGGGGGACCTCAACGCAGCTATGCATTGTTACCAGGGCTAAACAATTAAAAGATTAAATATTTCATTTGAAATATTAAATATTTCACTTCCCTGAGTGAAATTTGAACCTGTCGTGTTTACAGTCACATGCTTGTGCCACTGCGCCATGAGAGGCCTTTGTATATATAATAAATAATAATTGAAATAGAATTATAAATTTAGACTCGAAGATGGTTTAAAAGATTTTTCTACTTAATACCAGTCCTCACAGGATCTCATCATAACAGAATATATAGGAAAATGTCAGCAATGTTTCAACGCATTCAATGTTGTTATATATTTCCACTTTATAAAAATAGATACAATTACTGAATTTTTTTAATGCCTAAAATTTTATTTTTTTTCTAGGGAGATATCCATTTTGGTAATTAATTGTGACTGTTGTACGTTGCTAGTTTTCAAGATCAAATAAAGCCAATCAAATACTCTAGGCTATATTGGATATTGTATATAACAGCTTTACAATAAAAACAACTGACAGTCACATTGTCAAGTACTTACTAATTTACTTTCTATTATAGTTACACCTCGGGTTACCCACCAAGGGTTGTTCGGCCTTATAGTCAATGGTCGAATATAATTTCAATTTGAATTATCAGTTTAAGGGTATAAAACAAAACGATATAGGAAATATATATTATAATACAAGGAGATGTTTGGGAAAATTCTAAGACAGATCTTTTAGATCATGTGGAGAGATCTTAGAGTCATTTCAAAATTTATGGTTATATAATTTTATAAGTATTTGTAATTGTAAATTATAATAACGATACTTATAATTTAGTCTACTTTATTTGTTATTTAAGGTGAATTTTTTTACTATTCACCATTTTCGAGCCCTAAAAATATATGGATTGTTACACAAGACAAATTAGTGTTGAGGAGATACGAGTATATCAACATATTGAATTATGTTTCAAATAAAATCATCATAAATCACAAGTGGCAATGTCCTATTAAGGAGTTCATGAGGTAAAATGTAATCAAACTATAAAAAAGTACTTTATAGGTCAAGATTAATGAAGTTAACATATTTTATAAAAATAACTCGCAGATAAACTCAGCAAAGCCGCAGTTAAGAAAGTAAGGCAAATGAGGGACGTTAATACTGCCCGACTAGTTTATTTTAGTTATTTTCATAGTATTCTTTCTTATCGGATGCTACTATAGGGCAGCGCCGCCTATATAAATTCAATATTTATACTGTAAAAAAGAGCCGTAAGATCTATTTATAATCTTAAAGCTCGAGATTCTCTGCGAGATGATTTCTCGATATATATTTTACAATATTTTGTTTGTCCGACAACGTACTCTGTGCTTTAGCAAAAACAGTGACAGACACACGATTGGGACGAGAAATAAGGACAAACTTGTGACGCCTAGTTATCGCCTCCAAAAAGTAAATAAATCGTTTATGGGTCTGAGTATACGTATCTATAATAGTATTCCGCAGTGTATATTGCCACTAGAGAAGTTTAAAGTAAATGTTAAAGTAATGTTAATTAAGAAAGTGTACTACACTGTCCAAGAATGTTTGAATGATAAAAATGTATTTAATTAAGGTCATTTGAATTTCATGCAGGATAATCACTATTGTATTAAACAATGGAACTGAAACCATTCAATATGGAAAAGAGCAACTGTTGAGTTTCTTGCCGGCTCTTCTCAGCAGAACCGCATTCGGAGCCGGTATTAATTTTATGTTGTGACAATACAAAAGTGCTTGCTGAAGCCTATTATACTGTAAATATTATCTACTATAAAACGATGTCAAAAGGTCAAGTTACCTCCAATTTTTTTTTTTCAATTTTCTTTGATTGTCTGTATACTAACGACGTACAATTTCTAGGTACACTCACTAAAGTACCTCATGCCATTAAAAATTTAACACTGACCTCTAATATCAAATATCAATTTGAAGCAAACGTTTTTAAAACTGACGAGAAATTCCACAAGAAATCAAGCAACTATGTAGAGAGAATAGCGAACATTTGTAAAAATTAAGTGTATAAATATGTCATTTTGTGTATTATGATATATTTATATATAACATACAAAAATACATATATATGTACTTACCATATAATTCTGTGTATTTAACATGTGTCCAATTGTTTATAGTATAATACTATAAATAATTAGACACATGTTAAATACACACCATATAATTTATGGTAAGTACACATATATGTATTTTTTTTGTATCTTATATATACAATATAGAAACCTATTGTTGTTATTTTAATGCACCACCTATTTTTATATATCACATTTTTTTTCTATACACCTCTTTATATATCACATATTTTTTTCTTTTTTATACAGCTTCAATATCCAAAAGTGTGGCTGGGAGAGATCGCTCAAGCGATATAGTCGAGTTGTCGTACATTTTGATTAATGCTCATTTTTACGATAATAACTTTATTTAAACACTTAAAGACAATACACAAGTTGGTTAAGTGACTGTTCTCTTACATAGACTACAAATAGTCCGTAAAGAGAAACAGTGCCGTATCGTGTGTGGGTGTTGAAAAAAGTTGCTTAGAAGTCATAACATAATTATAACTATAAATATTTTGATGAGTGTATGTAATGAGTGTGCTTGAAGTTTGGGATTTTTAAAATAATTGCTTATTTTAAAAAATCTCAAACTAGGAATGCTTGCAAAAAAGATTCTGTTTCCTCATATGCGATAGAAAAAGAAAAACATTTAGGAAAAGAATCACGTATAACAGGGAGACAGACATTAACTTTGTGACGCTTAGATTTGTTTATTAGGGCGTGTTTTCTTAATGAAGTAATATTATATGCAATGCCTTATGCTTAGAACTTTGCGATCTTCATAGAAAAGAAAATGGCTGAGAAGTAGCAACTTTCAAGATGGTTTTTCAGTGAAAAAATCACTGTATTAGAAATACAGTAACCCCTACTAAATACAGTATAAGAGAATTGAAAAAAAACTTTGAGATTTTGTTTGTTTTCTTTGTCTTTTGCCTCAAGCCCAAAATGAATCGACAAACAAACTGTCCAGGAGGAGTTACTTGTTTGTATTTTTCTATTACAGCCATGACCCTGAAGTGACTCGATAACCATAACCCTGCTTTATCCAGCCTCTACAGATTCATAAAACTGGCAAGACGTATTTCAATTTGTAAAAAGATATTCGAGCCACGGCAAACGAGCGTGCGGGTCACCTGAGGGTAAGTATCACCGTCGCCCCCGAACTCCAGAGAAGAGCTACAGGAGCGTTGCCGGTCTTTTAGGTGGATGGGCACCGGGGACCGGCATTACCCAATGCGAAACGCAGTAGCCGAAGTCACTATACTTAACGCCGGTTTTAAATGCCATACATGTTGTCATTGCTGACAACGTGACTCTACCACACATACTTTAGTCACCTCTTACGACACCATCAGTACCAGGGTATTTTTTTATGGAAAAGACGGCAAACGAGCATACGGGTCACCTGGTGGTAAGTGATCACCGTCGCCCACGGCCCCGAATAACTCCAGAGGAGCTACAGGAGCGTTGCCGTCCTTTAAAGTGGAAGGACACCGGGACCCGGCATTACCTAATGCGAAACGCAGTGGCCAAAGCCACTATTTAACGCCTTAAATGCCGGGAGTGGTAATAATCCGGTCGAGTCTGCCCACGCGTGTTGCCATTACTGGCAACGTGACTCTACCACACGCACTTTAGTCGCCTCTTACGACACCATCAGTACCAGGGTGATCCTATTTTAAGGGTATTTCTATTCTAAGCCAGAATCACATGGCTAATATTTATATTTATCGTAGAAGTTTATTTATAATTTTGGGTTTTTCATATTATTTATTAAAAGTGATGAAAGTGCGTCTAGAGTGAATTAAAAGTAAACAAATAAATACGATATACAAATACCAATGTGTTGTGGGATAGAGGCCCGTGAAAGGTAGAGTTGAGGGTCCTTAGATAGGCGAAGATGAGCGACGAATGAAAGCAATGTGTCCGAGAAGGGTGATTGCCCGTCTTTTATCTCCTCTTAATTGACAGAGGCAGATTGACACTTGATCTTTAGTAGGAGGCTCGGATTGTAGTCAGTGTCATCGCAGTTCGGCCAGAGTTAAGAACGACAGAGATAAATCACAATTGCCAAAAGGGGCATCAGGACAGCAACTAGGTAATCAAATGCAGACAAACAGGCGCTAATGCAAAAACCAAAGATAGGTTCGGGCAAGAGATGTCAGGGTCTAACATCTCAGCGCGAAGAGCATTGACTAAGAGATAAGGAGGGAGGCGCAGGTACGACCAGATAAACTTAAGTATGTATATATAAATTTTATGTATATAATAATATTTTGATTCTAAAAGTGTATAATAAAATATTTTTTCTACTTTAGACTAAGTAAATCAAAAAAAGAAATTTACCTCTACATCCTGTGGGTTGTGCATGTATATAATTTTCATACCACATATTCGAAGTCTGAATAAATCTTTATATTTATTTGCCAAGAGACGTAAATATGTAAATAGTGGAACTGTAATTAACATTTAATAATATTAAGTAAGATTATTACCGTTTTTTGTATTTGTTTATTTTTGTTTTACCCTGTGTCCCGAATAATAGCAGGGTACCAAAATGCCTGGGAACACAGTGTTAAGCCGTTTCGTTCCCATTAAAACACTTCCATTTCCCTTTTTCCGCCGAATTCTGAAGGACGCAAAATTATTTTTGAGTCGTTACCAGAAAGAAGAACATGAAATTATTATTTGATAGTTACAAGTAATATATTTATGTCATTTCCTCGACTGGGAATCGAACCAACAACCTGTCTTCACTTCTGGCTGCCGCCGTCAAGCGTGCAAATGACTTTTATTATATGATCAGTTAAATTTAATCACTCTCACCTGGCTCCAATAAAAAGTCAAAAGCATTTCCAAATATTAAGACTCCTTTTGGTCCTGGAATCTTATTGAATTCGTCATCACTTTTTAAAAAAATATATAGCAGAGTAAACAGTGTAAGTAATAAAATTAAGTACAACCACAACATTTTGATTATGTTATTATTTTCAATTGAAACTAAACTTTGAAATGAAGGGTTTAAAGAACTTTTAAATATGTACATGTAACACGTAACCACATTAAATTAAAAGATTTGTTATTAGTATGTAGCTTTTAGATATTTTTATCTAATGCGAACATGTTTACGTAGTGTTATCAAACAGATATCCGAAGTTCAAATGCGATTTATACTAGATTTTTTTATATAACATTATTTATCGATTACAATTATTGTGCTAGCCATCTTATCGAAATAGAACAGTGTCGTCTGACAAAATATATATATATATATATATATATATATATATATATATATAAATATATATATATATATATATATATATATATATATATATATATATATATATATATATATATATATATATATATATATATGTATATATATATATATATATATATATATATATATATATATATATATATATATATATATATATATATATATATATAAATATATATATATATATATATATATATATATATATATATATATATATATATATATATATATATATATGTATAAGTGTGGTTATTACAAAAATGTTACGGTTATCCTCCTAGGATCCATTTACCTTGAATAAAATGAAAATTTTGCTACATGTTAGTGAATAAAGTCATTGTCGTTATCAAAGCAACTCAAACGTACCTAACTATAATATCATGTACATGTACCTAAAATATTTTTATCATGTGTCTGTTGATAATAAACTAATTAGTTTCAATGATACATATAGAAAGTAACAAATAAAAGAAAAAAATATAATGAATAATAATTCATTATATCATTTATTATATTATGTATGTTAAGAAAAATATTAATGAATTTAGCAAATTCGGTAATACACGTAATATTAATACTAGAAATAAGGTTAAACTTAGTGCACCTATAACTCTATTGCATCCAGTCCGAAATTGTTTTAAGGCGCGAGGCGTATGCATTTACACTACTACTTACACACTTTCTATTCTACAATTTTAAAAACTTGTAAAAAGACGTTTGTGTGTGTTAAAGGTTATTACAAAATTAAATAAATTAAAGAATTTATGAAAAGAATAACACGCCTTGGAATAAATTGCTCGCTCCAGGCTATTTCAAATGCCATCCAGCTCAAAAATCGAAGATAAGCATCCCAAGAAAGCTTTACTAAAAATCTTTCGGGCTGAAACTCTGCAACTGCAGCTCAATAGATTGAAAACTGATTATGAATATTTCGTACATTTTGTATTTTTAAAAAAATGTTATCAATATTTCATACATTTCTACTTGTACTTTGTATTTTTAAAAAAAATATAAGATATATAACATATAAGAATATTTATTTAATAACTTGTTCTAAAAAGATGTTGGTATTCATCCACATTGGTATGTAGATTTATTGTAATATATCAGTGAATAAGAATTTATAATTACCTAACAAAATTTTAATGGATGGACCACTAGTACTAGTTCTTCTTGTTACCACTCGTAAAGGTAGATACAACTTATGAAGAGTCTTTCAAGTTCTTAATTTTTCATCAGCCATTGTGCAAAAACGACTACTTGTGCAAAATATATTTTACATTGCCTTACGACTTTTTTATATATTTCTTTTATCCATATTAAATCATTTTTTATATTTTTTATCATAAAGATAACTAACTTTACCGACGGCGACTCAAGGGTCCAGGCCATCGGTGACTAGGGTTCCAGAGTGTGGAACCTCCTACAGTCATACTGCCTTCTGTATCCGGTTCCTGATCTACAGCAATCGCAACGTAATAACCTCTTAAGGTCAAGGGTTTTCGTTATCAAACTACTATCGGCACAATAATAGTCGGACTAACATCCCACGTGGATTTAATGTCATGATCAAATTTAATCGTAAAACGATTAAAATTAGCTTTTTTTATATTGACTAAAAGTGTTCCTTCAATTTAAATATACCCCAAATTTGAGCTCCGCCGCTCAACAAATGTCTCGAATACTCGAGGAACTAGCACCACCAAAAATGGAGACTATAGTAAGCTTTTAGTTATATTCTAGAGAAAGCGACTAAAAAGTAGTAAGTATATATTATAAGTATTGCAAACGAACTTTCAATTTTTCGTTTTTCGGCCGTTGTTTTTATTTTATACTGCCGGTAATGTTTTTATTTTATGCTGCCCGCAACCGCGTTTGCGTGGATTTTATGGCCTTTGCTGCTTCCCCGTACCACCCGTTGTGATCGAAGCTTGCAGCAAGTGGCAGACAATGATAACCTAGTACCACGATCTCCGTTCATCGCTTTTCACCAACATTGGAGGGACTGCGTGTTGCAACTCAACGCTAAGCTTTAAATTTCGGGACCAGAGAAGTAATGACAGAGAAATCATAATTAAACATTGTACTTTAGCTACACCAGTCAAAATTTACAACTGACAAATACATTTCAATGATCTATATGTCAAATCAATTCTTTACTATACTGAATACCTTTTGCAAACTGCTATTGTGACCTTTCTCAGATCCTCCTTAATAAACTTGATCGTCTGCAAAACATACCATGCGGTTTATTTTGTCTTTAAATTTTTTTTACCATATTACAGAGTATAGAATCCATATCCTTTCACTCCTTTACACTGTTCTGTTTCTTTCCTACTCCCCAGAATAAGGTTTAGTTTTCTTGGCTCCAATCATTCCCTCAATTTTAGGTCACAGAGCGATAATAAATATAAATTAGAAGTGCCACTGAGTCGCACTCTAATATATGGAGACTCTTTTAAAGTAAGGCTGCAGTTCTCTGGAATTCACTTCCGCGGGATATACGTGAGGCCAAATCTGTTTATATATGTAAGCGTTTGTAAAAAACTACGTTTTATCGCTGTAGGTATGTATGCATGTATGTGTGTGTCTGCATGTGTATATATATATATATATATATATATATATATATATATATATATATATATATATATATATATATGCTTATGTATATATTTATATGATATATTTAAAAGAATGACTTATATATTACAGTAAAACTTGTATGTAGTTATATTATACCAAATTAAAAAATAAATATTATTATATCTTTAAAAAGTAATAAAATTATACATTAATCACCTGCACACCAACCAATCCTTCGTCCTTTGATATTTTTAAAGGTGAGTTGCCTAGTAGATATCATCTGTGGTTATAAGGCCACCCTTACACCAAAATTGAGGGATTTTTCTTTTTATGATTTTTAATCATAAGTTTTATACTATAGTTGGTGTAATAAAGTATTAAAGAAATAAAAATAATAAAATAGTTCCGTACTTTTATTTTTATACATCAATTGAAAATGAATTCATCTTTCACTAAGGCAGCACTTAATTATTTCTTATAGTGCAGTTGGACTGTTATGGTTGTTCATTAGATGTTCCAGGTCAGCGATTTTTATTTGTCTATGACGCATTTATTATATCTTATATTGTAGAGCCTTATTACATAATCTTTACATTTAATTTTAATAAGTCAATGACAAATACCTAACACAAACATCTTTTACTAAAGCAGTATTATGTTTCTTATATCTCAACTGGATTATTATAAGCACTTGTCAGATATTCCAGATCCTAAATATTTGATTTTGAAAACTTTAACACCTCTGTGTATTTTCATACTGATCACGCTTAACAACAGATGCAAAATTCTTCAACATCAACTATAATCTAGAACCTAGATCCTCCACAAGCCATGAAAATACATCCAGTAGTTCTAAAGATATGCGTGTACAAACAAATTAACGAGAACAAAATTTAATAAATCATAAATTGATGTTCTTTTAATAGATACTTTTATATTACACTATATATACTTTTATATTACACACACACTTTTATTTACCATTTTGACAACCCAACAATTTTTTTATAGGTAAGTATGTAATTAGGTAGTTAAATATTCTCATATTCTTGTGGTTTCAATATTTACATATTTATGAAGATAAATTAAGCCTCATGAGGCCCATTTTTTTGTGATTTTGTAATAAATAATTTACTGATGGTGTCGTAAGAAGCGACTAAAGTGCGTGTGGTAGAGTCACGTTGCCAGTAATGGCAACACGCATGGGCAGACTCGACCGGATTATTACCACCCCCGGCATTTAAGACCGGCGTTAAGTAGTGGCTTTGGCCACTGCGTTTCGCATTAGGTAATGCCGGGCCCCAGTGCCCATTCACCTTAAAGGACGGCAACGCTCCTGTAGCTCCTCTGGAGCTACTCGGGGCCGTGGGCGACGGTGATCACTTACCACCAGGTGACCCGTACGCTCGTTTGCCGTCTTTTCCATAAATATATATATATATATATATATATATATATATATATATATATATATATATATATATATATATATATATATATATATATATATATATATATATATATATATATATATATATATATGTGTGTGTGTGTGTCTGTGTAGATTAGTTTAATATTTTCGAGTTTATAAACATAATATTTTATATATTTAAAACTTACAAATTTTATAAAAAAAAATAAAAATATCGTTCTTAAAATTATTTCACGGAAAATCTATTTATAAACATTTTATTAAAGTGTCAAATTTACACTTCAATTGCTTATTTTATTATTGTTGTCAATTGTGTATATTGTCAAAAATGTGTAACTAATAAGAATGATTTACTTACAAAAAACCTGTTGGAAAACAATCATCATTGAACATGAGTGATGAGAACATTATCATATGAAATAAATTTATCAATGAAACCTTACAAACGCAGTAACAAAGGCTTCATGCTTGAAGTGAGTTTCTAAAATGTGTTTTTAATAAAAAAAATCATACCAGTAACTAGTTTCTGTTATATGTAGTTCCGGCCAATTTCAATCTAAAATCTTTTAAACCGCCAAAGATCGGCCGAATCTTAGGCTGTGCCCACATTTAGTACTTATTAGGCTTCTTTAGTAATTATTTGAGGTCCATGACTAAAAAATGGCCTAAATCTGATATCCCGTAAATCTCAATAAAGATTATGAAATGAATATTAAATAAGAATAATTAAAGTGCACATTTACGAGACTATATTTAAGAGTCAACGAATAAGTCCTCAAAATATTTTGTCTTGAATATATAATTAACATTACATATATTTATGCCTTTAGTTATGTCATACGTGTGTTCATATATATGTATAATCGGCCGCTGGTAGCTTTATGTTAATTTGAATTTGATTCAAAAGTTTTTATTATCGTCTATTTGAATAAAGAACATTTTATAATTTGGAGTTGAATATAACATCCTTCGGTTTCGGCTGAAAATCTTGTTTTGGTCGGATACTATAGTACCTATTATCTATACTATAGTACCTTATAAACTCCATGTGGCTTCATACATTCTAGACCATTAATAATACTATACTAGTGTATTTGTTAATAAAAGTAATTAAAATATTTTTTGTCCTTGAATAAAATACACATTATATATAATTAAAGCAATTTATATGATACAGAAATTAAAGATATTTTAACTACTAAGTATACAGTTTTATCATTATTTATGTAAATCAAACTCGTATTTAAAATAAAGTGACAAAATATATGAGTGGCCATGTAAAAAAATTGTAGAGTAACATATTAAACCTTTTTATCGCCATCTTTAGTATGTCTTGAACTTCAAACAAAATTTTAGTGGGACAGCGTTTAATTGTAAACACTATGATTGTTATATAGATCTCCACCGGAGCCAATGAATTACTTTCATTTCTCCTTTCTGGTAACCCAAAATCATATTGAGTTCCGCCACCGCTATTCCGAATATTAAAATTATACAAAACCAGTTCACAATTATAAATTAATATATTTTTTTTAGGCCAGCCGTGGCACATGCGCGGAATAGTAAACGTGATAGGTTGTGGGTTCGATTCCCACTTGGCGAATCGAAATATTTAAAATTTTTACCTTAAATATTTAATGTTTTAATTTCTTCGCTCTGGTAACAAGGCAAAGCGCGGCGTTGGGTTTTGCCACTCAACACGTAATGCCTCTAATTCTGCGGGGAACAGAACAGAGTGTCTTTGCACTAGTTTCCCAAGTTCCCTCTGCCTTCCCTGACATGCGCGGGATACAGCCTGAAACTGAAAAAAAAAAAAAAGAAAATATAAATTTATTTACAGTTCCGAGCAGCAAATAGGTTGGGACGTGCACGATTACTGATAGTTGAATTTAGCAAAGATGTTTACTCTCTATGGCATTATGGTGCACCATTTCCTACATTTCTCAAAATTATTGGAACCTTGCTACTGTGCCTTGTTGCCACCCTGCCATTACTGTATCCTTTCTTCGTAGTAGCTATCACTTACTTCATATATGAAAGCTTCTTTTTAAGGTATTTTTTATTACTAATAATATAATTATTATAAAATATACCTAACCGACCTTACTGACCTTACTGTTTTATATTTTTAAAAATCTATCTAGCAATATCGTTAAAATATTTTAGTATGAAATAAACATTAAGATCCCTCTTCCTAATAAGAAATAGGTAATTATCTCCAATATGCAATATGACCGGCAATTTAGCAAATCTTTAAACAAACTGATGATAAAGGATGTAATTTGTAAATATTTTACCCCATAGAGCACGGTCCGTACTTTTTTTAAATGCATATTTTTCCACAGATTTTTGATGTTTTTGTATATTATTTATGAGTGAATTTTATAAAAATCACAAAGTGAATGTATCGAAAGATATGACTTACTCCTTTCGTTAAGCTCTTCAAAAATTAAGACACAGGCATGTCACCCATATGAGTATAAAAACATATCCTAAAACCACTTTCAATTTTTACAGTTGGTGGTTAAACGAGCCTTGGCGGTTTTTACCACGTGGTATATTCCAGCGTATTATCTCTTTTGCATTCGAACCCAGTAAGCCAGCAAATATGTGGAAGGTTCGAGAAGTACTCACGCGTGGCATTCTACTAACTCATTCACTCGCTACCTCCGTCGATTACCTTTGCGTCATGCAGGGATTACTCGATGATTCGTAAATATAAATTTCCTTTTTTATTAATAGTTACTAAAGTAAAAGGTACTTGAAGACAGACGTGGCGCAGGAGCACAAGCGTGACGGATTGTGTGATCGATTCCCATCCGAGGAAATGAAGTATTTAATATTTTTATTTTCCTCGCTATTGTATCGGGGCAAATCACAGCGGCATTGAGTAGTTTCACTGCTTAACACGACAACATGTCTCAATTCGGCAGAATGTGGAAACGGAAGTGTCTTTATGGAAACCGAGTGTCTTAACACTAGGATCTCTGGATCCCTAGGATCTATCCCTGTTATTCGCGGAATATAGTGTTAAGCTAACGAAATAAAACTTGAAGTCATCTTTTCGTCGTCTAAAGCTTGTTACTGTTGTATGGTCTGAGTAATCCTAAAACATATTAAGTTGTTTCTAATATATGTTTTATTTTTTTCTATTAAATATCTGATTTTATCACATTACTCTACTTTATATTTGTATGTACTACATCTATGAATATTTTTTTTTAGGTTTATCGGTGTTTAATATTCTTCATAGTGTATATTATTAGGATTAGTTAAAAATTAACAATAACCTAAGTAGACAATAAATTATAAATAAGTTAGTGTACAGTACAGTAGTTATTGACAAAAAGAGTATATGTAAATAGTTGTTTATATACTAAGAAAATAAACGTTAGATAATATATGATATAAATATCATATATAATAAAAAGTTTTTTTTTTTTTTAGTTTTTCTATATGTCTAAATCTACAATACTTTTATTCCAAGTATGATTTGCGTGGAATAAAAGTGTAATAAGAATTGAAGCCGTCATTGAAAAATCGTTCTTCAAGCCCGAGTGATGATAACATCGAACAAAAGATATATATGATAAGGTTTAAAGACTAGTTGCCATTTACCTACTAGTTAAACGAAAAGACGCGTAGTCAATCTTGAACCACCCAACTAAGTATTGAGAATGGCTTTAACCCACATTTTAGGATCTGATATGCCTTCTACTAAACATAAGGATTAAAAAGTAATTCCTAGTTATGTTAAAACTCCACGTACACACACAGTAGTAGAATTAAAAAATGATGATATCAGTTGTCATAAAGTCAATATGACGTTATTGCTATTACAAAGTGAAGGAGTCATTTCGAAGAGCATGTAACAAAACAAAAGGTGACATAATAATTTAAAGTAAGTTGACAATGGCGGGCTTATCTCTAAAAGAAATCTCTTCCAGCCAACCAATGAAAGTAGAAGTGCAAGTTGCGAAGTAAACAATTTATTAATGCAAGGAGAAAAAAATTATGCATACATGCATACATATATACTAGCATACATACACCAATACATACATACAATAATCATAAATATAAAATGTAGGAAATATATAATAATATAAAAACAAATTCATATAGACGATGTAAGTACATGAACACAAAAGAAGAGAAAAAAAAATAAAGTTAAAATGAAACACATAGGGCTAAATTGCTCGTTAACATTTTCGAATAAATTGCTTTTTAAGTTGGGATTTAAAGGATATTAAGGAAGGGCTTAGTATATATATTGTATACAGTACTCTATAATATATATACATTTTAACGAAAAAAAATATTTAGGTTAATGGCTAAATGGTAACAAAATATCGTACATGTTTTTCTTAGGAACTACTAAACGGATGTGAATAAGATTTAGACCTGGGCAAGATCTGCGTTTTAATTTATAATTTGTTTTGAAGACTAGTATACCGAACAGATAATATAATGTCTGTCTTTTAAAATAAGTTCAGAAAAGTAACCAGCGTAGAATAATAAACAATATAAAACTCTTAAATAGTTAATTTAAATATTTATAGTAAACTTGCTTTTGGAGTTATAATATTTTACTGTTACAACAATGCCGGCATGGAAAAACCAGACCTCAAATATTCAGTAATAACCTGCCAAGGGCTACTACCTCCGCATATGGGCGCATGTTGATGAAAGAGGGATGCAATGGGCCGTCGTCTATAATATGGTAATAGCTCACCGAGACGGATAAAACCACATTTGATTCTGCCGTTGTAACCAACGTTCTAATGTTTATCGTGTCCAGGTTAACCTACAAGCCCTGAACCCATTTTGCTTCTAAGACATCGTCTTTTAGCTAGCCTTCCTCTTTTGTGGCTATGAACTTCTCCAAGATCGTGCCCGTTGTGTCAAACGAGAGACCTACGACCGAACCGCCTCTGTGCAGCACGCAACATTTTTTTTATTTTTTTTATGGAAAAGACGGCAAACGAGCGTACGGATCACTGGATGGTAAATAATCACCGTCGCCCACGGCCCCGTGTAACTCCAGAGGAGCTACAGAAGCGTTGCCAACCTTTATGATGAATGGGCACCGGGGCCGACATTACCCTATGAAACGCAGTGGCCAAAGCCACTACTTAACGCCGGTTTTAGATAATAATCCACTCGAGCCTGCCTATGCGTGTTGCCACTGCTGACAGCGTGACTCTCCCACACGTATTTTAGTTGCCTCTTACGACACCATTAGTACCAGGGTGATCCTATTCTAAGCCAGAATCACACGGTAAAAAAACTATACGTTTACACACGTTGAGGAGAGCAGAGCCCACATTATTTGTTAGGGCTAAGGTTGCTAGTAGAAGACTTTTTGCCCTTTTTGCCCTTCCTAGCCACTTCTTTGGCTCCAGCTTAAACCTGAGAGACTATGAAGCCCGTATTGGTAGTTCTAGAAACTAAAACGTACTAAGATCTGGCTAGCGGCGATCTGTCCCTCAAGGACGATGTTTTGGCTAAGGTGTGTGCGTTATATGCATTACAGGTACATGACTTATTACGATGTCACGTATTACAGGTTGTAACTTAATCACGATTGATCTACAATTTATGATATAATTTGTCATAGAGAAATTACAAGATACTCTTGAAGAAATAAATTCTTAGGTATACTGTACTCTACAATTCTATCTACATATTAGATAATTCGAAGTCACCCAGTAAAACGTTTATCGAATTACCTTTGTTAATAACAAATAAATTATCTGCAATTAAAAAGATAGAAACTTAAAAAAAAAACTACTTGGGTAATATTAAATAAAAAAAAATAATGTAAAATACCGAACATACAGTAGGATTAGTATATTTTTCATTACACTGTTAGCAAGTATAATTTTCATTACACTGTTTAGAGCAATATAATGAAAATAAATGGATAATAGTAAATACAGGGTGGGCCTCGGAGTTTTGCGAATTTGAAATTGCCATAGCGTTGGAACGGGGGAGGGGGGCGTAGCGCGGGAGGTGGGGATCTGTAACTCGGGCCTTGGAAATTTAGTCGCAATGGAGCACTTCACGGGTGAACAGCGTGCGTTCTGTGTAAAAAATTATTACAAAAATGCTGATTCGTGCATTATTGTTCGACGTTCATTTCGCTCCCACTATGGATTGCATGATTTAAAACAGTGTCCGAGTGAAAGTTTGATTAGGGCGTGGGTCAGAAAGTTCGAGGCTACCGGTTCGACCCTTAATCAGAAACCTAAGGGGCCCGAAAGGACGAAAAGGTCAGATAAAAACATAAACGAAGTCGGAGCTTCCGTACTACGCAATCCTGGGCAATCAACTCGCAAGCGATCAGCAGAGCTATCTGTATCAAGAACGACTTTGCGTCGTATTTTGAAGGAAGATTTAAAATTGCACCCGTATAAGCTTCAACTAGTGCAAGATTTGAAGCCAAATGATCACAATTTACGACGTGATTTCGTCGAAACAATGTTTGAGCGGTTTCGGAGCTTCAACAATATTCTTTTTTCAGACGAAGCCCATTTTCACTTAAATGGGCACGTAAATAAACAAAATAGTCGTTATTGGGCCTCAGAAAATCCACAATTCAAACACCAAAAGCCTTTGCATTCGCCAAAAGTGACAGTTTGGGCGGCTATTTCAGCACACGGAATCATCGGACCCTTTTTCTTTGAAGACCAGCGAGGGAATTCTGTGACAGTTAATACTGAGCGATACACAGCCATGTTGCGCGATTTCTTTTACCCACAGCTGTCAGAATTTCGAGGGTACAATAGTTCGACATGGTTTCAACAAGATGGCGCCACTTGCCATACCTCTAACGAGAGTTTGGCAGCCGCAAAGGAGATGTTTGGTGGAAAACTCATTTCGCGCCGAGGTGACATTCCATGGCCACCGAGGAGTCCGGATTTAACTCCACCCGATTTTTTCTTGTGGGGCTACATGAAAAGTAGAGTCTACAGTAATAATCCGACCACGATTGCAAAGTTGAAGGCCAATATCCGCGAAGAAATGGCCGCTATTCCGCGTGCCATGTGCGAGTTTTTGTCAATTTGAGGTCGAGATTCGAAGAATGTTTGCAGCGGGATGGTGCGCATCTGGATGATGTTATTTTTAAGAATGATTTTCCCAAATGTTAACTTTAATTTAAAAATAAATTGGTTTTAATATTACTTTTGTTTTTTTTTTATGAATTTTTCAAATTCGCGAAACTCCGGGGCCCACCCTGTATTTACACATTTAAATAATAATGTTTAAGTAGGTATACAGGAATGTCGTACAGCAACCTGATGATTATCACAAAGGTATAATATTTTTAATAATAAACTAGCGGAGCTGCATAGCCTCCCTCGCTCGCTTTTATACGAATATTTGTTTACTTTTTTTTCAGCTTCACTCTGTATCCCGCACGTGACATTGTCGGAAGAGGGAACTTGGGAACCTAGTGTTAAGATACTTCGTTCTGTTCCACGTTTTCCGCCGAATATGAAGCATTGCATGTAGAGTAGAGGATCTCAACGTCGCACTTTGCCAGAGCCAAGAAATAAAAATTTTAAATATTTAATTTCGAAAATATTATTTATTTATTTTCCTCGAGTGGTGGTCGAACCTACAATATGTCGTTTACAGTCACTCGCTTGGGCCTCAGTGTCACGAAAGTTGTGTATATACAAGCATTAAAAATATAAGATAGAAGTGGAACGTGGAAGCCGTTGGATTGGAAAGTCAAAGTTTGATCACAGACAGACACTTCAATTTTATTTATTTGTATAGGTGTATAAGTAGATATAAGTATTATTTATACTTTATCTTCTTTTAAAATTGACAACTGTAGGTAACCACTCAAGATTACCAAATAACGGGAAGCACAAGACTCAAAATAAAAGAACCACGCCAAATCATCAGTAACTCGAAGCAAGTCGTCGAGGCTACACGGCACAATGGCGACAACAATTATTGTTATTGCCCTCCTAGCTCTTGCTCACTCGTAAGTACTGTTTGTTTATTCTACACGTCATTTCAAGCACACGTTTCGCCGACTCCATACTCTAAATTCAATGAACACTCCTTTTAATATAAAATAATAACCCCTGTTATTGTCGTCCTTGATATTTATTTGCTTGTATAATTTGTCCGGGTGTCTTTTCCTGTATATACAAAAAAGTTACCTTTACATAAATAATTTAACTATTCCCCATGAAGTTTAAAAACATACAAATTCTATAAAAAAAAAAAATTGTTGTTTCTGGCCACGTCTATTTCATTATAATCTACGCATGAACTTTTAACGTTAGAATTGATTTCTATTTTATAGATAAATTAATTTAAGCTTGCTTGACCTAATATTATGTAATTATGTATAACTACTATATATGACTAGATCTGCTGCACCCTTAAGTCTTCTACTTTTAATGTCTTGACTTATAAGTCAGATAATCGTATAAGAGTCTCATTAGATGGAATAAAGAAGTAAACAGATTTCTGTTTTTTCCTTGCAAACAAAGTAAAATAATTTAAAAAATCTATACCCGGGGGGACTTACTAGCTTAAAACCATGACATACTTGTTAATTACCATAGTAATGTACCGTATATCGAATTTCACCATATCTTTGAAGTTTTCTTTTGTAGTAATAAATAAAGAAGTTTAAGATAAGCATAGTGACAGTAAATATTTCATTATACGGATAATGTAGACAAAATTTCGTATATTATTTGATTAAAGGTAAATTAATTAAAGCACTTCAATATAACTTATCTATAATTCTAAAGTACTGAACGTAATTTATGTACTTTATTAAAAACATACCATTTTTCTTAATACTGAAAAAGACTTACCTTCATTCATTCATTGACACCAACCACAAAATCAATTTTGCATGAAGTGCTCTATTGTAATACTTAGAGCCATAATATGTAAAAAATTAAGAATTACATTCATTATAATATTAATAATATAATTAGATTATAAATACCAACATTTAGGATATTGTGTAACTTAGTTTTATAGCCGAAATTAAAAACATCGAGTTGTGTATAAATAACCTATCGACAAAAACGAACATAATAGAAAATATTAACATTTCTATCAATCTAAGACAATTCAGTTTTCAGCAAAATTGTAATTGAAACACATTTCATTATTTATTCACTTTTAACTTTGAAAGAAATATATTTTTAACACTTGAAATACCTGAACAAGCCCAAACCTGTTCAAGTATCAAAGGAAAGAGGGAAACGGAAGTGGAACGGAGTGTCTTAACACTAGGTTCCCGGGTTCCCTCTCCCTACCCTCGCCTGCCTCGTGCGGGATACAGCGTGAAGTTGAGAGAGAGAGAAATGGATTGATAATCCATTTCACTCAAATATGTGGATCAGCAGATATTTTAAAGTTAAAAAAAAGATAGATATCTTCATCTATCTTATTTTTTAACGATATATAGCATATATACACTTGAATTTGTTGAATTTTAGTATAATTTTCATGTATATTAGGCAGCCGAGAAAATGATCTACAGTAAAATTACAATATATATAGTAAATAAAATTTTTAATACTATGTATGTTTTATTTTATACGTATAAGTACGTACATACCATTTTTACGTAATATATAACATAAAATGTATGTGTGCAAATAAAACTATTATTTTATTTTAAGTGGGCTGGCACACTACACAAAATTTCCTGAAGGTTTTACATTTGGTGTGGCTACAGCAGCTCATCAAATAGAGGGAGCTTGGAATGTTAGCGGTAAGAAAAATTTGTTGTCCCTACAGTCAACTGTAAATAGGAGTAAACGATTTACTCATCCTTCACATATTATATAAAATCTTATCATTCTCATAAAAGATTACATTTATCATTGTTCTTGTCAATCATTTTATGTTTATCAATGTCGCAGAGAAAAACACCCACGAAGTACCTATTCGATCCATATCATATTTATTGACACATTGATAACTTTAGCTTAAGTCTTCAGAAACAAACAAATCACACATACTTTTATAAACAGCTTTTAAGGGATTTATTTAGCGACATGTACAATTTGTATTATAACTGATCTAGATTTTTCAGTATTCTGCCAAAATTTACAAATTAATGGTCATTTTTATAGATACTTGTACATTCAGGAATTATAGAGATTGTCATATTTTAAATAATCAATAGAGTACTTTATGGCCTAGCACGTGTTTCACTGTAAATGTGACAAACCTTTGTCAAATGAAATATTTTCATTTTCTCGCGCTGGTAATAAGACAAAACTCGGCGTTGACATAATTCGACAGCCAATGATTTAAAAAAAAGTACTGGAAACGGTTAATGCTTGGTTTCCACTATATACCATATATATAATTATACAGCAGCGATTATTAATTGCAGCGTACAAACGAATAACAAGCAATCTTTAATTTAATGTTAAACTTATAAAGGTAAATCCGAAAACGTTTGGGATCGCTTGACGCACACGCGACCATGGATGATCGCAGATGAGACCAACGGTGATATCGCTTGCGACTCTTACAATAGATATCAAGAGGACGTAGACGAATTAGCGTACCTCGGTGTTGACTTTTACAGGTTAGCAATAGATTGCAGCATTAAAGTTTACGCTTATTATACGATTTTTTTATAATACTTTTTTTAAATTTCAGATTTTCTTTATCATGGGCAAGAATCTTGCCTACTGGACGCGTTGATTATGTCAACCCCGATGGAATCCGTTACTACCACGCTCTTCTTGATGCTTTAGCTGAGAAAAATATTGAACCTTTGGTAACTTTAAAATATATTTTATATTTTTTTTTAAAAAAAATTAAGGCCAGTTGCGGCGCAGAATTCAATCGAGGAAATGAAATTTCTTAAAATTTTCAAATGAAATATTTAATATTTTTCAATAAAATATTTAATATTTTCAAGAAAACTGTTTAATATTTTTGAATGAAATATTAATTTAAAAAAAAACTGTTTAATATTTTTAAATGAAATATTTATTTTTTTAAAAAAACTGTGCAATATTTTTAAATGAAATATTTATTTTTTTAAAAAATCTGTTTAATATTTTTAAATGAAATATTTAGTATTGTTATTTCTTCGCTCTGGTAACAAGACAAAGTGCGGCGTTAAGTTCGGCAGCGGTTTCGTCGAATTTGTGGCATTGCGTGTTGCGCAATTGGAGTGTCTTACCACTAGATTACCAAGTTTCCGCTGCCTACCCTCCTGTAGTAAACTTTTGAATACCTATCGTTCAAGCACTTTAATGCAATTAGCTTCTTCTATTTTTTTGGTTGTGGCTTTTCTCAGCTTCACGCTGTATCCCGCACGAGACAGGGTAGGCAGAGGGAACCCGGGAATCTAGTATTAGGACACTCCGTTCCACTTCCGTTCCCCATTTTCCACCGAATTTGAGGCATTGCGTGTTGAGTGGCGGAACTCAACGCCGCGCTTTGCTATATTACCAGTCGAGTTACTTATATTATTAAAAATCTATTTTTCTAAAACTTGTTTTGGATAAAATCAGCAATGAATTTATAATAATAATATTTTCCAAATATTTTGAAATTTAAAAGAATTTTATTCTATTTACTTTAATACCTGTCGTGGCGCAGCGGTACAAGCGTGTGACTGTAACCAGCAGGTTATGGGTTCGATCCCCACTCAAAGAAATGATAATTTTAAATATTTTCAATTTAAATATTTAATGTTTTCTATTCTTCGCTGGTACAAGGTAAACACGGCGTTGAGTTCCGCCTCTCAACACGCAATGCCTCAAATATGCGGGATACAGCGTGAAGCTGAGTTGAGTTGAGTACTTTAAATCTCTTAATTGAGGGAGGTTTTTATTTTGTACAGGTAACATTATTCCATTGGGACTTGCCGCAAACTCTTCAAGACCTAGGTGGTTGGGCCAATCCAAAAATGATTGATTACTTCCGTGATTATTCCGACCTATGCTTTAGAGAATTTGGAGATAAAATTAAATCTTGGATCACCTTTAACGAGCCTTATGAAATTTGTGAAGATGCATATGGAGATGAAAAAAAAGCACCTGCTATAGACAGTCATGGTGTTGGAAATTATTTATGCAGTGACACACTATTAAAGGCTCACGCCGAATCTTATCACCTGTACAATGAAACCTACCGACCCGTTCAAAACGGAAGGATAATGATTTCTATTAATTCCATCTGGTATGAGCCAAGTGATCCTGAAAATTCAGAGCAAGTTGCCCTAGCTGAAGTTGCCAATCAATTTAAGGTATAGTGTTTTTATATATTTCTTGATATTTTAAGCACTCTTAAAATTGAAAATGAAATTTAAATAAATAAATATATAAGAAGTTATTTACTATATTCAAAATTTCTGCTTTTACAGTTTGGATGGTTTGCGCACCCAATTTTCACTGAAGAAGGAGGGTATCCCGCAGTCATGGTTGAGAACGTCGCACGTCAAAGTCAAGCGGAGGGTCTCCCTAAATCTCGTTTGGAACAATTTGACGATTATTGGATTGAGAGGATTAAGGGAACCTCAGACTTTCTCGGAATAAATCATTACACCACACACTTAATCACAGGACCTGGTGTTGACCCTATCGCAAAGTCGCCATCATGGCTGAAAGATATTGGAGCTGTTACTTCTTTAAAAGTTGGCGGCGACTCAGCTTCAGAGTGGCTTAGAGTAATTATCAATATTTTTACGTCCACTATACAATTCACAACTTGTAACTAGACTAACCGAATTTTCTATAATTTAACATTATTTTTAAAAAAATAACAAAATAAAACTTAGAATTTCAACATTTTTGTAAAATGTCTTTAGTTTTCCTCAATATGTGGTTTGTATTTTTACATCAAGGAACAAAGAAAAATCCTTGATACATGGGTATGGGTATCTAGTAGGTAGTTATACATAAACATTCTATATTTCAGTCCATATATATAATGATAATATTTTTCAGGTGGTTCCTACTGGTTTCGCTAACTTGTTGCGTTGGTGCAAGAGTTCCTACAATGATCCACCGATATACATAACTGAGAACGGATGCTCTGACCGCGGTGATTTGCAAGATTACAGCAGAATTCAATATTTGAATGTAAGTTTTACTTTAATAAAACCGTTGTGATGTCATTGTTAATATATATATATATATATATATATATATATATATATATATATATATATATATATATATATATATATATATATATATATATATATATATATATATATATATATATATATATATATATATATATATATATATATATATATATATATATATATATTTTATTTATATATTTATTAATGCACGTTAAAAGTTTTGTTTCGAGAGATCACGTCGTAAATATCTTAAATTGTGTACACCAAACGTACATAGTTATAAAAAAGGTGTATTTCAAAATATATTTAATTAACCATCATTATCATTTTTCTATTACTTGTACAGGACTACCTCTCCGAAATTTTGAACGTAATTTATGATGACGACGTAAAAGTGCTCGGTTACACTTTATGGACGCTTATGGATAACTTCGAATGGCGCGCTGGATTTTCGTAAGTACTTCGTATGCTTAAGTATTATATCTCTGATATATTAATCATTACCTAAACTTTGATTTGAGTAGGTACTTTTCTTTTTTCCAATATTTTCTTACTGAATAAACAAAAGTACAAAAAAATAGAAAGCCTTACTTCTGGCCGGTCACTGTACTCTGAAAAACACTCGTCAACTATACTGTAGCAAAACAATAACGTTTGTTGGTATTTTAAAAAATCTTCTGCTTTGCTGCTTTTGCATGGTTTCAACTGTCATACAACTCAAAAGCGTCACTCTTGGTTTTGCGTTTAAAAGATATTTAACTAAATAAAATTGTTGTGGTAATATTTTTATTTACTTTATATCTTCTTAATGCACACAATATTTTTTTTTTTTCAACAAATTAAGTAAATTAATAGCTTACAACGGACGATTATACAAATTAATAATTTAATATAGAAAGCAAGTTTTGATTTACATCAAGGGAATAAATACATAATTTTACTTTTCTCTCAGCGAACGCTTTGGTCTATACTACGTTGACATCAACGACCCAGATCGTCCAAGAACACCCAAACTGTCCGTAGAATACTACAAGCAATTGATCGCCTCACGAGAGTTACCGCAAGACGAACGTTTCAAAAAGCCTGCTGTAAGTATACTTATCTACTTATAATAAATAATGATACTTTGTTTTTCCTCAATAGTATATTTTACTAAATTAATAATATTTGTATAATAATAGAGAATTTGTACTAACAATAGAGAATGGAAGTAACATTATCACTACCAAAGGCTGGTTAGATAATTAATAAGGTGTTATATTAGGTACACTACCCAAATCGCTATTTTTTATTAAACTACACGTAAAGAAAGTAACTAACTAGCCTTTAAAGCTACGGTAAAAGCTTAATTTATTTAATTAATATTTTTTGGTAAGTAGTAAAATCGTAAATCTAATTTATACCACTTACGAGTTTTATTAATTTGAACGTATTACAAATATTGAAAAGTTTAATTATTGCATGTTATTGAATAGATCTTATATTTGCTTGCTATATATAAAAAAATATATAACACTAATAAGCTTTTTATATGTATATATTTTAACAGGAGCGAAGACGTGTATGAAGGTTGCTTAGAAACAGGTAGCAGTAAAGACAAATTTTGTGTCATAACATTAACTAGGAAATATTGTATTAAATTATTAACAACATATTTCTGCATTTTTTTTTTGGAAACCTAATGCTTCTACTAACAAATATTATTTGCTTTATTTATGGGGACAGATACTTTATATGTTAAACATTTACTACAGTAGGTAGGTACAACAAATAGTAGTTATTTTTAATAGTAGACAAAACGTTAGTTTTTTCAAAATAAACTTTGAATACATATATGAATACATATACAGTATAAACTCTTTATAACGAAACTCAAGGGACTGAGATTTTTTGTCTTTATAGAGTTACCGTTTTATTGAGTAAACAATCAATATGTGGGTTTTAACGCAAACAACCAAGTTATGCTTATTTCCACTTTATAGGGAGTTTATCGTTATAAAGGATAATGTTATATCGAGTTTACACTGTATATTATTATAATTTTGTAGAAAAATATATTTTTGCATAAATTATGCTTACTTTCATTATTACTGACACAACATAATAAATATTAATGAAAATTTTGTGTGTTAACATTTTACAGTATTTACTCTTAAAGACGTTTACCCTAATTTTTTTTTCTAGCTTCACGCTGTATCCCGCACGAGGCAGGGTAGGCAGAGGGAACCCGGAAATCTAGTGTTAAGACACTCTGTTCCACTTCCGTTCCCCACTTTCCGCCAAATTTGAGGCATTGCGTGTTGAGTGGCGGAACTCAACGCCGCGCTTTGCCTTATTACCAAAAACCCTAAAAATTATCATCTATTTTTAATGGTAGAATAAAAAGTATTGTATTATATAGCTAATTAGACTTATATTTAATGGACAAGACAACGCTAATGCTAACATCCGTTCAGGCATAATGCAGGCTACGGCATGGTCGACAAATCGTTACTCTAGTGTTGGCTATCGGTGGATGCACAATTTGATTTTAACATCTTTCCTGCCTTAGTTTTTGGAAAAAATAACATGCATATTGTATATTATTTTACAGTGGTTTGTTGCAATTACAAATAGACTGTGCGAGGGGCTATCTATAAATGACATCACAAAAATTTTATGATTTCTTAATATCACAAGGGCATCCCCCTTCCTTGGCCACTTTGGTCAAGGAAGTGGAACGTGCCATCCTTGTACCAGCTGTTTGTATTTGTATCTATGCGTTGTGTTACGTCAAATATATTGCAATGAACACATTAATGATTTATTAAATTTAAACAAAGATTCCGAAATGATATTTGTTCATATAAATTTCGTGATTAACTATTACTGCTTGTGTCACAAATCCCCTTGGATCCCATCTCACTTTGTCGCACTATGTTACAAATGCCATACCATTTGACGTAATTTATGAATGGCCTCTAAGGAAAGATCTAATTAAAAAAAAAAACTCTTTTTGTTATTTAAAAATATTTTTTCTATTATTTTTTTAACAATTTTCCTTATATTTCTAGCTATCATACAAAACGGAACTGTAAGGGATTGGGTTTAGACAAGTGAAAACGATAATGCATATTAAAACAAATATTTATTTATTACAAGAATATCAAATTATGTACAATGAAATTACTGCAAATTAGTATAATGACGTTTATAATTCCATTGCTATAACATTGATACACAATTATGTACACTACAGAGAAAACTTGCGTGTGTCAGACTGTAAAGATATGTTTGTAAAATATAGGCTATACTTAAGAAATAAACTATATTATAGTTTACACTTATTATATTGTTCCGAATATTATTCTGTGAGTCCCGGAGACGTGTCGCAAACGGTTAGCAAACATGGAATGTTTCTCATTATGTAATTGCAACGAAAACATAGTAGATATATAGGTACATACTTTACATTTACCAATTTAAATAAATACTTTTCAGGCAATCGATAAGTGTAATTAATATTCTATTAATAATAGTTTCGTCTCTTTTTGTGACACGTAGTCGAGATTTCTTCTTGTCGAGGATACTATAATTTGACTGTTGGTAGTACTTTTTATACGTTTATTTTGTTTCATTTAGAAAATAAAGTGCTTAATAATCAAACCTACTATGCTTTCACAGATATTCACATAATGTAGTGCATGTTTTGTTTGTTACTTAAAGATAAATATAAAAACGCAGCCACATATAAAATATAAACGACGACGACATGTCGCTACAAATTAATATCTAAAGGTAAGGATAAAGCAAATATAGAATAATGAACCGAACAATATGAAAAGCATTTTTTACTTACGAGTACACAAAAATAAACGACAAATATAAAGTAAAGTACAACGTAGGATCGACAGAATACAAAATATAATATTGTATTATAAACCCAGCACCGTTACACCTAATTATAATAGTTACACAGTTGCTATTATTGCTATACATGTAATAGAAAATTACAATAAAGACTTACAAGAATAAAGTACTTTTACTAATATGGCAAAGTTTTCAATGTAGTATTTGTAATTAAATTGTAAGCCTAATTTCAACATCATTTTCAAACTGTCTAAATGAATTCATAAGAATTCTAAAGACTAGGTGGGCTAAAACGTAATTTTTTTGAGTAATTTTTCGTAATAGAAAACAAGTTGCATTTATCAGAATATAACACATACGTTGAAGTTTGCACTGCTACTATTATTAGTCTTAGACATTTGAACATCGAGTTCTCTCTCGGTTCTCTTATTGCACTTGCAGCAAACACACGCACTAGCACTCTCACAGTACAGTATTTCATCAACTTAGAATATAAAAAGCACTCTGCAACAGCAACTACGTGAGTACTGTTTATCTTCTAAAGTCCCCCTAACTAGTGGCACCATGCACACGCAAATACATCGTACACGACGTTATCATAGTAGTGAACTTAATAGTTGCCAAAATTACTAACTAACTTGCGTTCAACTATCTCTATCCTAAACATAATCTCGAAAAATACACAAGGACGGTGTAAGTAGACAAAACACGTTACTACAAAAAGTATATAAGTAGTTTATTTGATTTAACAATAATACGATTCCATGTGTAAAAGTGTAGAAATATATCAATCTTAATTTAACACAATAAATAAATTGTATAAAGGCACAATAAGGCACGATACATTGAAGGCATCACAATCTAAGTATTATCGATAAGATACAAATCGTCCAAATGAAATAACATCGACGAGTTCAGCGGAAAGTAGGATTTCCAATAATCTAGTTTTAAAGAATACGGGAACCTAGCTTGTCCAGTTTGCTTAATGCAAATGAACTTCTTTCGCTCCGGAAAGAAGGCTTGCAATTACCGCGGACCATCTGAGCTCGGTCACCCGGCGTCTGTTGACCCGCTCACCTGTTACCTCTCAACACTCATCAAACTAATTTATAATATTCAAATATGACCAAATACATTGTTTGATTAATGGGACGTTTTGGTATAAAGAATGCCCGCTTATTATGAAAAAAAAATGTAGTACAAGTGTACAAATATGCATGATACATATACATATGCATGATACGTTCATATTCATATGCATATGCATGATACGTACATATTCATATGCATATGCATTGTTTAAGAATACTTATCATGCAGAATTTCGCATTCGTATCTCATTCCGATAAATGCCGAGACGTGAAAACCAATTCTGAATAATAAGCGACCGGACCACACCTTACACTGCTTCTTTGTTTGATTAATTTTGAAGAACAATCAGCTAAGTTTAATTACCATTGTTAGACATTAGACGAAAATCACACAATCCATACATGAATATACCGATCATTTACACGTTACTCTATTTACTGTCATTTACTGAGTGAAATATACACCATTACCGTCCATCGACACTCGGGTGCGAAGTCGATACTCTGATGCGGTAAGTACTCTACACAATAGTTACAATATAATACCTAATTTAAAAATTTGTGTTTTTGTCCTCTACAGCCAGGTGAGTACGTTGTCGGGCTTGCTGGGCGTCGAATTTATCAGTGACTGCACGTCGTCCAGTAGTATGTCATTTGTAAATTCGCCCAACTGAAAATCAACATAATTAATTTAATTTAAACTGCTCTACATAATTCATTACTTAATTAATTGAAAGTGACAGAAGTGATTATGTAATAACCGTATTCTAATTACAAGAATATCTAATTAGCGTTAAATTTATATCCATAAAACTAGATAATTATTATCAGAGAAATGCCAACATACACATTGTTTAATTAATACAATGAAAAATGGAGCTTGCACACCTGGTTCCATTAATGGAAATATAACAAGGACAAAAATTAATAGGAATTAGACATCGTTACCTTGATCAGGCATACAACTTACTTACTAGCTGGTAGCATTATTAATAACAACATTATTATAATATTACGCAAATTCATTTACTTTCGTCATTTTATAATTTCATTACATTCAACCTATTAAGTAAATTTAAAAGTGTGCAATCTTAATAGTAAAAGTGCTTTTGTTGTTTAAATGTATAATTTAAGGAAACCATTTGCAATTTAATATTTATATAATTATGATGACTCCACCATGTTCTCTACTTTCGAAATCAGAACCCTGTTTTTATAAAATAAATATAATCAATCGATTAAGAACAAAATTGTAAGTCAGCGTACTCTAGAGTAGTGTTTAGTTGCAAAGAGGGTACCAGGTCGTCAGTGATGTCGGCGGAGTCGAGCGCGGCGCCGGCCTCGCTGGTGCAGTCCATGCGGTCGTCCATGCCGGAGAGGAAGTCCTCGGGCGTGTGCGGCATGGAGTAGGACTGCGTGACGGCCATGCCCAGCCCGCTGTCCGCCGACTCCTGGCGCTGGTGGTCGGTCAGGCCCGACAGGAACGGGTCCAGCGGCAGCTCCGTGCCCGCGCCGGCCCCGCCCGCGCCCCCGCCGCCCGCAGGCAGCGCCACCACGATAGGCGACGATTGCCGCGCCATTAACTCTGACTGGAGAAATTTTCATGCATCTTGAGCTCGTAAATTTTTCGATGTATTTATTGCTTTTATTTTACGGTGAGTGCGTTCGCGCTCGCAAGTAACAAGTAGATTTCGAAGTCATTAATTAGATTTTAAAAATATTTCTGATAATTGTTTCTACGATATTCACTTAAATTATCAGACTTTATTCTATTTATCGATATATGTTAATGTGTAAGTGGCTAACAATATTATACTAACCTGGAGTAGTATCTCCTGTTGGCGTTGTTTAAGTCTTTCTCGTTCTAGCTGTAGTGATTGCAATCTTAATTTTTGCTGGCAAGCCTGTATTGAGGCATTGGCCCAGCCTCCACCCGCAGCGCCACTTCCAGCTGGAGTTCGCTGTAAGTGTTGCGCTGAAAATAGAAAAACATGGTGTTTTTTACACATTTTAAAACTCTAATGTGGTTTTATTTACTCTGTATTAAATAATAAACTTACGTATCCTTGGATCGAACCAAGATGTCGTCCGAGCCGCATGATTGATAAAGTATATTTCTCCCTCCGGTGTCGTTGCCTGTTCCCAGCCGTCCGGCAACGGCCCGAGAGGATCTGTCGTCGTATTAGTAGTGCTTGTACTCTTCGCTGCTGAAATTAATTACGTTTGAATGTATTGAAATATATTTAAATTTATTCACTTAAAACCAAACGAGTTTTTATTCTCTCAACAGCGACTAGTTGCAAGCTAGCAGGTGGTAGGTACGAAATAAATGCGCATATTCTTATTTAAATGGATAAAAATGTAATGTTAATGCTAGAAGGTCATCTAGTTTATTTTGAGAATTTTGTAGCGCAATAGCGTCAAGTAGTGTGAGACACTACTATGTGCTTGTATCCTCAAGATCATATTCGAAGGAAAGTATAGGTTTTTAATCTTGACAAAATCTAATGTCCGCAAAACATTTCTTAGAATTGTTTTCAATGTACTGTAAACAGCGTTTTCACATCGGACCGTACAATTTTATTTGGCCAATTCATACGGAGAACAAAATGAATCACCATGCAACGGATGCAACGCCAACTCACCCTCGCACATTCATGCTCATCTCGCGCTCATGAGGTATGCGACACGTAACAAATGGCCGGCCATTCATAAACAACGGCAGTTATATAATTCATATACATAAATGTTCATATTTCAACTTTTGTCATCGATAGAAAATTAATAATAATATATATTTAATGTCAATAACTTGTAAATTCTGTGATTGTGTAGTTAATGATAATTCTCCTTTTTCTCTACTTTACGCTGATTTTAGGATATTTGTCGAGTGAAATACTAATGTCCGCGACTTGCACATGTTGACACGTATAGAAACATTTAAAAAATATAAATGTATCGCACAAATAAATAATCGTGTTAATAGTTTTAAACAACACTATGAAAGTAAGAAGAACCAAGACTCCTACAGGTAGTATATTATTTTTACCATGAGAAAATTATTAAATAAATTGTTGTTAATAAGAACTTTATCACATTATATTACCATAATATACAAACATTTCTTTTTAATAAATAATATAGACACATATTGATAATGAGGCCTGTTGTGTCGCAGCGGCACAAGCGTGTAAGTGTAAAGAATAGGTTGTGGGTTCGATCCCGAGGAGATGAAATATTTAATATTTTCAAATTGAATATTTGACATACAATAAAATAGTAATATTGATCGGTGTTTGTACATCGAAGATAGAAGATAACGAAATGTTGGTTTAATAATGTAATAGAAGCAAAAACAATATTTTTTTAAATATATGTATGTCTCTTAGTGCGATTTCTCGCAGAAACTCGGAACTGCCTAAGCCGATTTAATTGCAGTTTTCACTAATGTCATTTGGCAAGTTTCTCTTAACATTTTATGTTTGTCTTATTTCAATCGATTTACAAATTTAAAAAAATATGTTCGATAAAATTACTACACGTAACCGTTTCACTGAAATTGCAGAAGCTTTACTTTCGAATATAATTAAAAATGATATTCATATCAAAAAACGAAAATAATGCACATTGGTAAATTGATAATTATATAGTTCAAGCGGGCAACGCCGCGATCGGGTTGCTAGTTATAGATATAAATTAAAATCGAGAAACATTAAACTTTAAGAATAAAAATGTAATGCATCATGTGAAAACTATTTAATATTTGAGTAGCAGTGTGTTATCGCGACATCAGATTATAATAATGAATGCGGTATAAAAACATTATTCGTGTGTCAGGTGATCTACATAGTGGGTTTGTTTGCGCCTTTAATAAATCTAAGATAAGAGCATCTTCTGCCTGCAACATGCTCTATTTAGCGTAGTCAGAGGTGAACATTACCACGGAACGTGACTAGAGCACGTACTGAAGTAAACTATCATGAGACAATGCATAAATGTGTCTCAACACGTGACTCGATTACGTTAACTTCGATTTGGCCAAATGTCCTTGTTATATTTCAAATATTCTTCGTTTTTCAATATATTATGCATATTGAAAAATTTACTTGCCACATAAAAAAACGACGTGTTTGTAATCACAATTTATATTTTCGTAATGAGTTTTATTTTGAAAATATGATCTGTTTTCGATTAAAACCTGCCAAAACGTCATATCATAATACGTTTGTACGACGTTTTACGTTTTCTCCAGCTTCAAAATACTAAATATTTTATCTATGAGGTTTACTTTACTTAGCGTGTGATTATAAATAGATGTGATTTCTTGCCAAACAGCTGCTAAAGCGAACTTATTTTTTAAATATTGATTAGAAATTAAATAAAATTAAAATACAGTAAATTCCCATTATTTGTAAAATAAATGTTTAAAGTTTGCTTTATTTTATAACTTTATAAAAAAAACTATATCGACAGTATACGCAAATATCAACGTGCGTTGTTAGACCGTTTACAGTAATAAAAGAAATGACAAAATAAAGATGGAAAGAATTAGGTGGTCTATAGATATGAATGTATACCATATTAAAACAAACGTGTCGCAAGAGCGCTAAAAGCCGCGCGCCGGCGCCGCCAGGGCCGCTGTGCTGGCGCCGACACACCAATGTATTTTCCGAACACCTTTCAACGCTCGTCTCGCATCGACCGACGGAAACAACGCGTTAATTCCCGTCATAAAATCAGTTTTAGAATTCGGGTTATTTACTTGTTTTTATTTTAGTTCCACGATAATTTTAAACGTCGCTCCGAAGCCAATTAGATCACGTGAAAACAAAATCGAGTTATGTTTTCTTCTAAAATGTAATAAACTTACCATACGCTTCTAACGCATATTCTTTTTAAAACTTAACGAACCAGTAAATGACTCCTTGCTTGCTATTCAACATGAACAATTTCTAATCTTATAAAAAAACGTATTTTATATAATCTCTCTACTGTTAACATTTATAAAAAGTGAGTGGATAATAAATAGCAATTTCGCTAATTTTATTTAAATATTTATTAAATAGCGCATGCATTTATAATATATATTATTTTAAAATAAAGTGTATTTTAAAAATTACCTGTTGTTACAGCAGCTATAGTCGGTGCGGCCGCTGGCGTGAGTAGCGTCTCTGCACTCTGGTGCTGGACACCACTTGTTACTGATTGTGCGGCTAACGTTTTGCGAGGATCCTCCCATGTCGTAGTTTTTGTAATGTGGCTGTAAGAAACAAATTACATAATTAAAAAAAGTTATCAACTTTAAAATTATTAAATAACAAAGAATAGCTGGATACTACAAGGCGCAGTGGTACAGTGTGTGAATTAACGAACGAATAAGCGCGACAGTTGTTCGGATTTCGACTCGGGATATTTTTTTTTTACTCTGGCTAATAAATGTTATTCCTCTAATAAATAAGCAATGCATTAAAAATTAGGCTGAAAGTGGAAATCGGAGTGTCTTAACTTAAATTTTTTTTGGTAGCATAGGCCTCTGCCTAACGCGTTAACGTTAGGCAGAGGCCTATGCTACCAAAAAAATTTTTCGGTTTCGATTACTACATCTTCATATTGTCTATCTACATTTTAAGTAACAATTAAAAGTCAAATCTGCCAGTGTAGTCTAGGGCATTGTAATTTTGATTGATGAGCTCACGCATCTCTTGCTTTTTTTACAATGTAATACATTTTTACATAGGATTTTATTAGCGTTTTTTTTTCTCTTTTTTTTTTTAAACTATTATTTATTTTTAAATCAAATAAAAACCTTTCTTAGATAAGTTACCAATGGCCAATATGATAAGATTATCAGAAAGAAGACCTAAAAACCGGCGACCTCATCCGAGGAAGGCAGCAGGAACCAGGAAACAAAACATTTCTAATGCAAAGTTAAAAATAGAAAAATAAAAAATATTTTACTTTTAAATTCATATTTGTAAAGATAATCCTATATAATATTGATATGTTCCGCCATGTTACATTAAATAAGGTAAACGGTAAGCCATTAAATAAAAAGATTCATGATAGCCTTCGGCCGTTACCAAGACACAGTGTAAAATACTATCCTTCCGTCATTTATAGATCTTTAACAATAACGAAATATATTTAATTAACGGCAAAAATATGAATAATATGTCATACATACTTTTCGGCTGTTGTAGTTATAAAATCGATTTTCGAGCTTTCACCAAATAAACAAGTATTTCAACAACCAGTTATGAAAGATCAAGCTATAAACACACCAAATCAAGAGGTATCAATGAAGCATTGACATTAGATAAAATTGTTGTTTAAATAGTTGATATTTTAAAGTATATCCACATCCATCAGAATTATGTCACATAATACAAAAAATATTATAAATTTAAATAATAAGTCAAGTAGATAATAATATTAATCATTTCTTAAAATATTTATAAAGAACAAAAATTATATAATTAGCTCAATTTATTTCGAAATTAAAATTAAAATTGAAATTAAGATTTGTACGAGTATGTATGAACTACATATTGTGACCGGAATAACGTTTTTATACAAATATGTACAGATTGACCATTTTACAAAAGCTGATTGGTCCTACGGTGGTAAGGTCTTCATGGATGTCAGGTACACGCAAGCAGTGTACAATCAGAGCCGTTGGCAACAGACATGATGTGAGCCTCCCTACTTAGCGGTCGATGTGACCAATTTGTAGGTAAACCGGACGCGGCGTTTGCGCTGGCTGACCTAGTGAATAAGCACTCACTTCGCCATGATGAATGGCTCTTTTACTTTCATCGCTTTAACAGTAGATAGTTTATAAGTGTTAATATGTGAAGTACATGCCCCTTTCCTAAAAACGTAAAGTATTATGATGTCTTATAATTTTATTCAATAATACTTTTATATCAACTTACATGTCGTAAAATGACCTGAGTAGTTCATATGTGTAACAAATATGTTTTTTGTTACACACATGAACTACTTCAGGTTTAGACTCATTTAGCCACTAATGTAATATGATATTATTTTATATTAAAAAAATGATAATAACTATGAATAATTAAGCTTAACATTTCTTCCTATATATTTAATAAGCGAAAGAAAAATGTTAAAAAAGAGAAAGCATTTTAAGCGATAACTATTGCTAACAAAAGTAAAGAATAGTTTGTAGTATGGGTAACACAAAGCAGAGATAAGGAAATGATTTAGCAATGGAAAGCGGCCGAGGGCATGACCACGATGAATCGATTTGCTCGGGGCGTTAATGAACTTGGCCGCCGTATCAGCTGTTGTCGATGTCGCGCTAACCAACTACTACGAAATGAGTTTGCGCACCTGCAATGTGCTTATTAATGTTTTATTACAGTTTAAGAAGTTCACGATGTTCATAAATACAGTGTCACACAATTTTAATACTATGCCTCTTTCCTCGGGAGACATTTATATATGTAAGAAAAAGTTTCAAAATAAGGTAAGATAAGTGCTACTTTTATTTTGGTAAGGTTTAATTTATATGTTCGTTTGAATATTTATACATTTCAATGACTCTTACATAAATGTGACAGAAAAAATTATGTGTTCAAAATTTTCATACTAGATGACTTTGCATCCCTGTTGAGTTCGCTCACTAGCACCCATTAAAAAATAAATTTCCGATTTAAATATTAAACTGTTTGAAACTAAATTGAAAAGAAAATACGGGCGACATCTCGTGTATTTGTGCAACAGTATTTCCTATGAAATAAAATATTTGCCATTATATTGCTGCTGGGATTAGAAGTACAGAATACACGGGGTGCGGCGCGGGGAGAGATTGGTACACCGCAACGTGTGTAATTACAGCTCAGCCTGCCGACTCGGCGCTCGCACCGACGCTATTGCATAACTACGTTATACAAGTCTGCGCCTGAGCAAACTTATAACTTATAAATTATGACACTTGAAAAAGTCACTTTTCTAAGAGAAAAAAGGTCCATAAGTCGACGCCAGATTAGAATAATGTTATTGCGATAAATTTTAATATTGTTAACTGTTTTATTTTGACTTAACTATTTTTTTTCTTTTGTTGAACGTTTTATTAGCATATTAAATTTTTAATCTTAGTTTGCTACAATCAAAAATCGTAAGTCTCAAATATGTCACATTTCCTAACATTATAATATAAGGTTTAGAAAGTTCCTCGAAGGTGGCTTATTATTACACACAAGAATATGCAAATAAGATGTCATACATACGTAGTAAAATTATAATATAAATAGACTTGGTGAACAATCACCAGGTGACAAGTAGTATTGAGAAATAAAATGTCTTTCTCTCGCGAAGGCCTTCTACTCTTACACAATAGCGCTTGCAGTTTCTCGATAGCTTAAACACCAGTAGGTGTGCTTTGAAACAAAGAACATGTTTACGTGTATATGTTTCTTGTATATATGTACTTCCTAACCTATAAGCAGATCTGAAATACTAAACAACGGCACGTTTAGGAATACAAATTATCAATTTTGTCATTATGCTTCAAACAAATTTTGAAAATAAAGAAACAAACAATAAAAATATGAATTGCATTCCTAAAATTTTTAGTATTAAAAGTACACTTTTAAATTTTATTATAATTCTTGTTCATATGTTTGCTTAATTGTATAAAGTATACATTTTTATTGACAGTTTGCTATTAAAGTGTACAATTCTTTATTCTCGCCTTACAAAACTCGTTACAGAAACACGCAAAACAAGGTACAATAATAGACAGAACATAATTAAAAGCAGTAAAATGTGCACCTGACCTACTGATCGCTCCTAAGATGGCGATCGTTCCTACGAGCGGTAGCGGATGCACGTCACGTCGGACGCACATCCTCATACGTCTCAAACATAATTTTCCCCCTTTTACATATGACTCCAAATACCTAAACCACAACACTTAGACCACTGCGAAACCTCGCTATATTGAGGTTATTTATTATTGAGATTGATTGCGTAACCAAATAAATTACGCGGTTATTGCACATCTAATTGAATCCCGGAAAACAGAATAATCAGGACAAGTCTGGCAAAGTTACTTTTTAACAATAGTCCTTGAGCTTTAATATACAACATTTTTTATTTTATTTTATTTGATAAGATATTAAATAATATTATTCAAAAGGAAACGGAGGTTAACCTTAGAATTATTTTGCTAGAATAGTAAGGCTTCATTTTTTCTATATTAGATCGTCGTTTTCGTGAAAAATTAGAGATTAACTTATATGAAATATTTTAATCATTTTAGTTGAGCATAGATACGTCTCTAAGGAGTGAAATTTAAAATATATTATTATAAAATTATGATTCATAAGAGACAAAATATATAATTATTTTAAATATAATAAATATAAAATTATTTTTATAATTATCTTTTTAAATAAAATAGATCAAATATGTTTAAGCGCACGATAATAGTATGTACTTCGTAACAATCTGGCGGATAAATGGACCAATTCTGGCCATGACTCATTCATTCACATGAGTACGCTTTACTAACCAACGAAATTTATTTACGCTAACAGCAATGAAGATCATGCCTGAACTATATTTTACTAAACAAAAAGAATAATTACAAAACTTTAATAAAAGAAATTAAAATGTCATGATTTTGAAAGAAAATAAGAATTATAATATTTGTACATAGATTTTAATGTTAAGTCAACATATATTATTTGTATAATTGATCATATTATTATTATTTTGGTGCTTTCACAATTTCAACGACATGGATCGTAGGTTTTTCACCGAGAGCAACATGGCGGAGTCGGTGTTCTAAATTTGAATCTCGGACGAGTCGGCGCTCGCGTACGTAAATAAACGCACACAAGTAATCAGTAACACAGTACAAACGAGATCAATGTGTAATTCCATACAACGAAAACTTTATCAATTTCTATGTATGCAAAATTATTTGAGACGCTACAGAACTTAGTTTTGATCCAAAATTAGTACCTATTAGTCTAAGTTTTATTCTTTATACACGAACTACTAATGTATGTGCAAACCTACAGCTACCCACACAAACACAAGTGGACGAAAATGCTCGCGTGACGCATCTACTTCCGGCCGATGATTTTATTACGGGATCCACTGTTTCAGCCAAACTGTAGATACCTATTTAATATAGTTTTATTTTAAAAAATATTAGGTATATACTTTGTAATTATATGAAGTTTGTAATTATATAAAGTTATATATAGTTAGTAATTATATAAAGTATTCCTTAATTTTATATTAAAAATGTAGTAAACAGTTACTTATTCTAGTAATAGAATTAATTAGATTATTTTATTTATCTGATTGATATTTCAGACAGTTTAAATCACAATAAACAAAGGTTATTTCTACAGGAGAATGGCGCCAGAACGATTTTGCTTACGACAAAGGATCGATTGATTTATTTATATTTACTACTCTGGAATATCAATACATGAACGCATTACGATATATGATATTTTGAAAATGCACTAT